>JAJHSJ010000011.1:51089756-51406355 GCA_021015155.1 Magnolia officinalis | reverse complement strand
AGATTCAAATTTTCAATTAGGGAGGTTTTGAATTCTAGATTCACATTTAGACTTTTCAAAACATCTGAAATTTGAGATTTTTCTAAAATAAGAGTTTCAAAACATTCTTATAGATTATAAAACTTTTCTTTTTGAAGTTTAAGTTTGACAGCAATTTTACAACTTTCCTATATAAGGCATTGTGAGCATCTTGGAGATCTTCATCATATTCATGATCACTATCCAAATTTTCTTCACTGTTGAATCATCGTGATCGGAAAAAGTAAACTTGGCTAGAGTCATAAGGGGCCTAAGTTGACTGCCCGACTCGGTTTCTGAATTTTCTGACTAGAAGAGGCTTCAGAATCAGACGATTCATCCCAAGTAGCCAACATACCCTTCCTTTTGGATCTGTCCTTTTAGGACATTTGTTTGCTAAATGCCCATATTCTTGACAGTTGTAGCATTGACTATCTTTTAATGATTTCCAAGTTTTAGACTTAGGTTTGGAACGTTTCTTTTCATTTCCCTTTTGAAAATCGACTCTTTTCTTACTTTTGAAAATCTTATAAAACTTTTTCGCCAAAGGGCCATATCATCTTCAGACTTTTCTGAATCTGAATTTTCTTGAATAATACTTTTAGATGACTTCAAAGCAATAGATTACCTTTAGGAGCTTTAAAACTTAATTCATAGGTTTGTAAAGAACCAACTAATTCCTCTACCTTCATATTATCCGTATCACGAAGTTCCTGGATTGCGGTTACCTTTGAATTGAACCGTTCAGGAAGAGATCGTAGTATTTTTGCACACACTTACTTTCTGGGATCTATCGCAAAGACCCCACATTGAGTTTACAATGTCATTCAATCTAGTGTAAAAGTCCATAAACATTTCATTTCCTCCATATGAATTTCTTCAAATTTAGTTGTGAGGAGTTGGACTTTAGATTTCTTGACAATTGATGTACCTTCGTGTGTCATTTCTAAAATATCCCAGGCTTGCTTTGCAGTATCACAGGATATGATTCTTTTGAACTCATCCGGTGATAGTGCGCAAGTGATTGCATTTAGTGCTTTAGCATTAGCACTACTCTCATTTTTCTGAAGTGTGGTCCATTGGTAATACGGTGTAACTTTCATAGATTTTAAACCATCAACACCAGTTACTTCCATGATAGGAGGTTCCATTCAGTTACTGTGGCTTGCCACACACTTTCATCCATTGATTTGAGGAAGATCCTCATTCTGGCTTTCCAATAGGCATAGTTGGAGCCATCAAAGGGAGGAGGTCTAGTAACTGAAAGGCTATCAAAATTTGACATCTTATTATATAGCTTAGATCGTTAGCTCAGGAAATAAATCCAAATAAAAAGCAACAAAATGAGCTATTTGGCTTTGATACCACTTGAAAAGGCAAGCTATATGTCCTAGAAGGGGGGGGGGGGGGGGGGGGGGGGGGGGGTGAATAGGACTATGCCAAATTTAAAATAAATCCGGAAATAACATAAGCCAATAGCCTTACTATAAGAATCAATTCACAAAGCTAAATTTAAATCACCTTGATAAATAGGTATCGAGAGATTGATGCAAATTCAGTTCTAAGGACAACCTTACACCATAATCAAACAAGGCTTATGGTAGGACAACCTTATTTCTAGAACCTCTTTTGGATCAAGGACTCAATATTAATATAAGTAAATGAAATAGCAAGGAATTGTAATTAAATGCAGAAGTAAGATCTAAATTATTACAACAATCCCCACACTTGCTTGAAATGTAAATAATTACAACATTCACATTCACTTGTACATTCCACAAGATCGAATGATAAAAGATATGAAAATTAAGCAAGCATTCAAACCACAAGTCAAAGAGTTATAGTGGTTCGCTTGTGTGTACACCAACTGTTTTCCAACAGCCACACAAAAAGCTACTCCACTCCTAATATCCTCACACAGGGGATATTAGCGTTCACTAACAAATAGGTTTTCACAGGTTCACCAAAACCTTTACAATTGTGTCTTTTTCACTTGGGCTTACACAATTCAAAAACCCCTCTTTTCTGAGTTTTCTGGTTTTCCTCAGACAACCAATACAATGAGATTTTTCTGGCTCAACCTCAAACAAAACCAGTACAATGAGATTTTTCTGGCTTAACCTCAAACAAAACCAAAAGTAAATGAATTTTACAGAATTGTAAAATACCTGGATTTCTCCTTTTTCGTAGCAGCCCGGTAGAACCAATCGGAAGAGTAGATGATTTGAATGTCAAAGTTCAATTTCCAATACTCACATTCATAAGGTTCTAAATTCTAATAGATTTTAGATTTAACTCGTTGGGCGTAGCTATATTTGATTTTGATTCCAAGAAGAAGGAATAAGATAATTCCTCTTTTCAAATAAGATTGGAATGTAGAAACAAAATCAAATTAAATAAGCTAGCAAAAAGGAATATTAAATAAGCACAATCTAGCTTAAAATAAACACAGACTTATCTCAAAGTGATCACTTGAAAATTTCTTGAATGAATAGCGTTGAAGTTGTGAAAACTCTGAATTTCGTGTTCAATTTATAGAAGCAGAAATCGCTCCTACGACTGGTCTTAGAAACCTACGACCGGTCGTAGCTCTAACAGACTTTTGAAAAAATAAGCGCGATATTTGAAAGCCGTTCCACGACTGGTCGTGAGTACCCTACGACTGGTCGTGGGTCACCTACGACTGGTCGTAGGACCAGTGATTTCGTTGCTGGACTTTAAGTCGTAGCTCCACGACTGGTCGTGGACGAGTCGAAGCCACACCTACGACCGGTCGAAGGACCTCCAGGACTGGTCGTGGGTGTACCAAAAATTCCGAAAAATCTTCAACTACTTGGGACTGGTCGTGGAATTTCTTGGACTAGTCGAACCAATGCTAGGACTGGTCGAACAAGAGCTAGGAGTGGTCGTAGAATAGACCAACCTTGTGTAAAATAAATATTTGATTTATGTATCCAAAGTGACCTACTTAAAGGGTCAACCTAAGGTCATTCAAACCTGAACCATGTCGTATGGACATTGAACTTCAACCATTCAACGAATGTAGATAATTTGAATCATATCAGGCTTGAGATCTTGAACCATATCATGCTTGAGATCTTGAACAACATAGAACTACTTCATGCGTTGTTTCTTTAGATTTGAACTTCAACATTGTAGCTTCTTGAGGCTTCAAACATGTAGCTTCTTGAGGCTTCAACATGTAGCTTCTTGAGGTGTCTTGAATTCCAATAAATGATCATACAAGTACAGGACACAGATAGACGTTTTGGCACATAAAAATTTGACAACCAAAGGAGCATGAGACCATAACACTTACAACATCTCTCTCAAAACTATTTCCTTTCATGTGGCCCACTGAATCACATATTAGCCTGATTTTTTGTCCCTTCACTTAGCATGTTATTACGCATCAAATGGTCGGAGTAGATCTGACATGCACATCAAAGCGGACCCCTTAAAAAACCAAGGGTGTCCCTTTATTTTTTTAAAAAATTATTGGTATAAAATTCCTGGGCTAGGTTTGGGCTGGGTTCGGTATAAATTTCCTCATCTGAGCTTGGGCTGAACATTTTTGACCTGTCACGGGCCCAGGCCGAGTTTGACTCTCGGTGGAGAGATGGACAGACCATGGCCAGGCCCTAATCCGACCTTTTTGTGACTTCAATGAATTAAATTACTGGAGAGCATGGATCCATGTGGGGCCCACTTAATTCATTGAAACCCACTACAATCAAAGGTCCAAAAAAAGGACCAGCAAGTGGGGCTCACTATTATACAGGTAGCTTTTAGGAGTATAAATTTATTTCATTTTTCTTACTATTTTTTGTACCTGCCTTATTTGGAAGTTGCTAAATCTAGTACATTCATATTTAGAAAGTCCTCATGATTTTATATTAATTCTATTTTGTTTCCATGTACTTTACAATCTCTTGACGAAGAATCGTTAATGCATGCATGTTAGATACACACATTTTATGTACACTTCATATACTTGACCTCTTGAATTAGATAGTTTTTATTTATAGAAATTCTGATCTGAGCCGTCTAAGTTGTAGAAAAACCCTAGATTACATGGACATATGTTTTTAAGCCCAAGTGCATCCCTATATCTGAGTAGATTTCTTTAGAACCACCCCATCATCGGACCCACCTTAGAAATCTAAGACCACTATTTTGTAGCTATCAAAATTCTGAGAGAACTTACCGGAACAGATCCCAAAAATTCCATCAGACGAGCATTATAGGACTCATGTAGTATAGAGCACTTGAACTTGGACGGGTATTTGCACGACTCGCTTAGGGGATGTATGTAGAAGAGGTCCCTACACTTCCCCATCGTCCATACATCAGAAATCACCTAAACTTATAGAAATCATTCCTTCGACCTTTGACACGTTCACATTAGAAAATGGACCGTAGCTCTTTACCAGGTCACTCAAATGCAAAGTGGACGGTTCATCACGTAAATCACCTAACATCAGACCAAGGCCGTAGGACCTTCGGCAGTCAATCAATTTAAGTAGTGAGATCTAGTTACGTAAGTCAGATTTGAGATTTTATGGTGCATGTGCATGCATGAACATATTGATAAATCATACCATAACTTGCTAATCTCTAATGAGAAATTTACGACTGTGGAACCCACCTTTTATCCAGCGGTTTTTTTGAAGCAATACAAACTTAGAGTACCAGGCCAGTTAGACCTCATCGTACGGAGTCGGGATTTCAGGACGAAAATACCCCTCCTCACTGAAACCGAATCGGTACTCCCCATGCCACCAACTAATGGCGGATGGTCGGTGGACTGTGGGCCACACTATGATGTATGCTTTTCATCCATGCCGTCCATATACTTTTACAGATGATTTTATGGTATGAGATCGAAAATGAGGTATATCCCAATCTCAACTGAACACATCATAGGAAAAACTATTGAATGAACGTCTACTATTAGAAACCATTAGGAGGCCATAAAAGTTTCGGATGAAGCCGATTTTTGGTTTTTACCTTCATCTAGGCCTGTATGAACTAATCAACAGATTAGATGTGAAATAAACAGTTCATTGGGTATTAGGAGAATTTTAATTGTCAATATCCAATCAATATTATCTTCTTGTGGTGTGGTCCACCTGAGATTTATATCCCTCTCATTTTCTGGAATAAACCCTAAAATGAACTGTAAAAATGGATGAACGGAATGGATGAAACACATACATCATGGTGGGGCTCACAGAACACCGACCACAACCATTGGATGGTGGCAGGGTGAGTAACCAATCCGTTTCGGTTTAATATTTTGTTGCTCGGCCTTCATACGTTGCTTTCACTCCCTTAACGAAAAAAACCTCCTCAAAATAACAGCATTTCACTCCCTTTCAACCATATATTGACGTACGGAGGTTATTTTTTTCATTTTTCTCATCGAATTCTCCGTGAATCATGTTGATATCATCATTCTACATTTGCCATTTTTCGTCTTGGCTAGGGTTACGTGAAATCCCATGAAGTGGCTGGACTTGCAATCCTTGAAAAGGTTCAAAATATTCCCTCACTCCAAAGCATCTCTCTTCAACCTACATTTGACTTGTACTACGGTAGTTGGTGGTACAAATATTTTTAACAAAAATGTTCACCTCTTACAATTGCATTGCATGCGAAGTTCGGTCAATTCTATGTGTTAGGCTTACTCAAATTCATGCGTTAGGCTTAGTTAATTTTATGTGTTGATCGGTCAAATCCATATGAAACTCACTCAATTCCATTTGAAGCTCACTCAATTCCATGTTAGGGCTCACTTGATCTCATGCTATGCTTGCTGAATTTCATGTTTACGTTGCGCAATTTTATGCTAGGACCGCTCAATTTAATGTTTGCCCAACTTAATTTCATGGTAGATAAGATAAAGTCAATTTAATGTTTGCCTTGATAAATTTCGTGCTAGGATCACTCAATCTAATGTTTGCCCGGCTTAATTTCATGGTAGATAAGATAAGGTCAATTTAATATTTGCCTTGATAAATTTCATGCTAGGATCACTCAATTTAATGTTTGCCCAGCTTAATTTCATGGTATATAAGATAATGTCAATTTAATGTTTGCCCAACTTAATTTCATGGTAGACAATTTAATGTTTGCCTCAATCAATTTCACAGTAGGATCGCTCAATTTCATGGTAAATAAGGCCAATTTAATGTTTGTCTCGATAAATTTCATGCTAGGATAGCATAATTTAATGTTTTCCTAGCTCAATATCATGCTAGGATAGCATAATTTAATGTTTTCCTAGCTCGATATCATGCTATGCTCACTCGATTTAATTTTCGCCTTGCCCAATATCATGCTATGTCTGCTCGATTTAATGTTTGGCCCGCTGAATATCATGCTATGTTCGCTCGATTTAATATTTGTCCTGCTGAATATCATACTACGCTTGCTCGATTTAATGTTTGCCCAGCTCAATATCATGCTATGCTCGCTTGAAATATTGTTTGCCCTGCTGATTTTCATGTTTGCCCCGCTGATATTCTAATTTGCCCCACTGATTTTCATGTTTATCCAGCTGAATTTCTAGTTTGCCCTGCTGTATTGCATGTTTCCCCCGTGCTAAAATTTCATACTTCCCTTGATCAATTCCTAGTTTGTGTTGATCAAATTTCATGCGTTCCTTGCTCAATGTAATGATAGTTAGTGTCACAAAATTAAACGAGCACCATATGAAATCATTCGCTTCGTTGAATGCCTAATCCGTACGAGCTCTAGTTGTTTATTTCATAGTAGCTCAGTGAATTTATTGATGGACTTATTTGATGGTAGCTAAGGTCAATTTAATGCAAGTCGATGCGCATGTATTAGGCTTAATCAATTTCATGCGTCAAGCTTATTGAATTTTATGCGTTGATGGGGATTACATGCACTCGATTAAATGTTTGCTTGCATAACTTAATTTATAGTTTTCCCTACTCGATTTCATGCTATGGTCGCTGAATTTCATGTTTGGCTTGCTCAATTTAATGTTTGCCCTACTGAATTTCATGCTTAACCCCCCCCCCCCCCCCTTTCATAAATTTCATATTTACCCTGCTCAATTTGTATGTTGTCTCGCGCATTTTTCCAGCTTACTCCTTATTTCCTTAAGATTTGTATCATTCTCATCTATAAGGGAAAACGAGTTTTCGGTCTTCTATTAGTTAATTGAGTTTGGAATTATGGCAAGCTTCCGTTGTTTAATATTTTATTGATAATTTGTCATTGTATTGATTTCCAGATTATGGCTACGAGAATCATCTGTTGCTATGGCGGGGAGTTAGAATGGGAAAACAAGCAATGAATGTACAAGAGTGCAAGTACAAAAACTATTTCGCTAGATGTTAATACTACGTACGAGGAACTTCTATCCAGAATGTACAGGATTATTAAGAGTACATCAACAGATTGTGATGTTCGGATGAAAGTTTTGTATCCCTGCTCCAATAAATCAATCCCTCCAGCCGTACTCGAGGACGACGATGACGTGAAAGAGCTCCTGGCAACACAGTTGGAGCATTCGAAAAAGTTCATCCCTTTGGCCATTGAGACAATCCAACACATAAATATGACAACACACGTTGACAGTGTGGCAGAAGAGCATGGCGTGGAATTTCAATATAAGTCAAATCCATTACAAGTACGAGGAACAAATGATCGACTGCCCGAGCCGCCCCAAACATCAAGATTTGTGAGTGCCCAAGTTAGCGATGCACGTGACCTTGACCTCATTTGTGATTATATGGCACCGCCTCTAGCAACAACAGCAGATCTGCCGTCATCATCCACAGCCCGAAGATACATCATCCTGAAAATGACATCCCGCATCCAGACATTCCCGAAACATCAAACTTCAACACCCGTCAAGTTCCCGTGCCGTTTGATGATGCTGCATTCACCAATGCAGCAATGCTGGAATATACAGATTCGTTAAGTGAATCGATCGAGATAGGCGAAGGGCAAACATTCAAGGACAAGAGTCGGTGCCAGCATGTTTTGAGCCTATTTTCCCTTCAAAATAAATTCCAGTACAACGTACTGTACTCAAATTTTCGGAGATTTACGGTTGTATGCTTCGATGATAGATGTAAATGGAGGGTTCATGCATCACGCGTTGGTGATTCGGGGATTTTCAAGATACGGACTTATATGAGAAATCACACGTGTGGCATGTCATAGATGAGGAGCGATCACCGGCAAGCAAGCAGTAAGTTAGCATGTGATTTAGTTGTTAGCCACATCGAGCAACGCCTGGGGTTGAGGCCACGTGATATTATCTTCGCCATGCAAGAGAAGTATAATATTGTTATCAGTTATAGGAAGGCATAGGCAGCCAGGGAGCTTGTAATCAATCAGGTGATGGGGTCTTATGAAGACTCCTACAATCAACTCCCCTTGTATTTGCATGAGTTGAGGACGGTCAACCCGGGGACAGTGACTGCCCTGCGTGTTAATAAAGAGACTTCAGGTTTGAAAGATGTTTTGTTGCGCTAGGACAATGTATTAGAAGTTTTCAGAAATCATTGCGGAGGATATTAGCCATTGACGGGACACACTTAAAGGGCATATACAAGGGTGTTCTATTCATCGCCACGGCCTTAGATGGGGACAACCATATATTTCCAGTTGCATTTGGCATCGGAGAATCGGAGAACGATAGCAGTTGGAATTGGTTCCTTACTTACCCTAGCGATGTGATAGGGTCTTTGGAGGATCTTATTATTATATCTGATCGACATAAAGGTTTACTGAAAGAGGTTCCCCAAGTCTTCCCACGTGCAATTCATGGCTACTGCGCGTATCATATCTACAGAAACTTGGTGGACACCTTTAAAGACAAGTCATCGGAGATGTACTTCTGGCGGGCAGTGAAGATATGTAGGGTAGCTGAATTTGAAAAATTAATGCATGATATCGAAATGTCCAACCCCGCAGTACATGCATGGCTGACAGAAATCGGATACGAGAGATGGGCATTTTCGCACTTTCCAGGAAAAAGATTCAACTTGGTTACTACAAATATTTCCGAGTGTGTTAATGCCCTCTTCAAAGAAGCACACGAATACCCAGTTACGAAATTGATTGAAGGGGTTAGATTGAAGATACAGGAATTGTTTTATAAGAGGAGAGAATCTGTGGCATCGTTTATAGGGCCATTGACATCATGGGCGGAGCAACAGTTAAAGGATCTTGTGCAGAAGGCGCGAGATGTTCACTGTTATCCTATTTCTCGAGATAAGTACTATGTTGTGGGAGATTATAATGATACCGTCAAGCTCAGTGAGTGTTCGTGTACATGTCGCGAGTTTGGCGTGAAGGGGTACCCTTGTATGCATGTCCTGTCAGCATGTATAAACTACAATCTCCCTCATTACTCATACTGTTCCCTATTCTACATGGTGCAAAATTACATAGCTACGTATAACGAACCGGTGTACCCAGTACGTGACAAGAGTGAGTGGGAAGAAATTTCAGTGGGCTTCAAGGAGTATTGTGCACAAATTAAACCCCCAAGACAAAGGAGGTCAGCTGGAAGACCCAAAAAGCTTAGAATTCCATCGCGTGGAGAGGAATCGAAAACAATAAAGTGTGGACGATGCAAACAAACTGGGCATAATCGCCGGAAGTGCAAGTTTCTCATTCCTGAAAAATAGCATACTTTGTAATTTATTTAGTGTTTTGATGTATAGCATACTTTGTAATCTTCGTGGATGATTAATGAACTTTCTATCTTGTCCCACTGTATTTTCTGCTTATCCTGCTATAGGATGCCGATTAGGAAAATGCAAATGGAAATCAATGCAAGGCAATTGCATTGATACTATAATGAGCAAAAGCTCAAATATGCCTGATAGACAAGAACTTCAACGGCATAAAAGGGAAACTCGACTCACTCATTTTCATGTTTGCCTCGCTCAATTTCTACGTTTGCTGAAAAAGTAAATAACCTTCAGCATGCCAAATAGCAATTACATTGTACACTGACAATGATAACAAGGACTGGAAAGACAAAAGATCCCATGGTACTTAAACAAATCCATTAACACCACCATCAGTTTGCCCCACTCATATTTCAATTTACCCCGCTGTTTTTCTAGTTTGCCCTCGCTGTTTTTCTAGTTTGCCCCGCTGTTTTTCCTAGTTTGCCCCGCTGTTTTCTAGTTTGCCCCGCCCATATTTCAAAATCCCTCACTGTTTTTCTAGTTTGCTCCGCTGATATTTCAGTTTGCCACGCTGTTTTTCTAGTTTGCTCCTCTGATATTTCAGTTTGCCTCGCTGTTTTTCTAGTTTGCCCCGCTGATATTTCAGTTTGCCTCGCTGTTTTTCTAGTTTGCCCCACTGATATTTCAGTTTGCCTCGTTGTTTTTCTAGTTTGCTCCTCTGTTTTTCCTAGTTTGCCCCGCTGTTTTTCTAGTTTGCCTTTTTCTTTTCATGGTTGCCTAACCCATTTTCATGCTTGAGATGAGGAATGATAGAATCAATCTGAGATGCACGATAAAGGAGACTGAGAGTGATAAAATGAGAACATCCATACAGTACTGCACATCATAAACCAAAGCGGAAACACTTTCACTAATAATCTGAGTTAGTACATTGTTCCTATACATACCTAACCAAGTGAAAAACATAAAGAGAAATTGACAACTGTACGACCAGTATATGGCCCACAACCTTTTTAAGCCCATTTCTTTTTTGTTGCCAAGAATACTCCCCAGGCGTACGGACGCCCTTGTCCATGACGAAAATGTCCCGACTCTAAAACAGACGTCCCTTTCAATGCTGTCATACCCATCTCCACTGAAAATCTGATTACTTCTTATCTCTTTTCCCTGCTCCTTCATCCTATCCGACCAGATCTTATTCTCCGATTACTTCTTCCCCTCTGTGACTATTCACCTAAACAGAAAAACTCTCTTTTCTTAACTTTTTATTTCCCCTTTGTCCGGTCGAGATTACAGATCCCACCGAGTTATTGATGAAGACCGTGAACTGACCTCAAGTGACCGTGAACTGAGTTAAAATGACCGTGAACTGACTTAAAATTAGAGAAACAGTGGGGCAATTCCATGCATTTCACGGATAATTCCTCTCATTTCACGGTCAATTCTATGCATTGCAAGACAATTCCCTTCAATTCACAGAAGTTGTGAAAATGGAAAACAGTCAGAGTCGACCGGGTCTTACCTGGTCGACCCGAACTCTCTGGACAGTTACCCGGTCGACCGGGTTGTTACCCGGTCGACCGGGTTGTGACCCGGTCGACCCCATTTATGTAAAATTTACTTAAATGGGGGGCGACCGGGTAACTACCCGGTACCCGGTCGACCGGGTAACTGTCCAGAGAGTTGGGGTCGACCGGGTAATACCCGGTCGACCGGGTCCGGTTCTCCGTTCCCCAAAAAAACCCATTTCTTTTATTATATTCCATTGCTCCCCATTTTCGTTTCCTCTTTCGGCTAAAACCGTCTATTTTCTCCAGTCTCTTCTTCCACCATTCCGGAAACGGAATCTTTCCATCCCTCCATTGTGGAAGATTAGCAACACCCCATGGCCAAGAAGCGTGACGCACAGGATGGGGCGGAACAACAGTTTAATCGTCGCTCAAAGAGAAGGGAAGACATTGAATGCTTAATTGCGGCGGGAGCGGCTACGCTGACTACGAGATTGAGACCTCGCTCAGGTCCTTCCATGTCTCGGGCCGGACCGTCAACAAGACGCAGCAAGGGAGTAGATGCACAACTAGCCATTGATTTGAGCAGATTTGCCTAACGCAAGGTAACCTTTGAGAGGTATGTAGAGAAAGACTTGTTCGTCGATACAACAAAGCTCAAGTGGCTTGCAAAGATGGGGTGGAATCCCATGTTCACACCCAACAACAATGCCGACGCCCAGACCGTGCGCCATTTCTATGCTTCAATTCAGAATCCAAATCTACAGTCAATGACCTTCGACGTAGCAATCGGTAATTCCTTGATAACATTTAAAGTGTCTGACATTGAGAGGATTAGTGGGGTGCCATGTGGGACAGTGATTGTTCCATATAAGGATGCGAAGAGGTCTAGGTATAGGGACGAGAGGACTGTTTTTGTTTGTGGAGAACTTAAGCATTGGGTCATAGGTGATAACTGTTTGGAGTCAGCAAGGATGCTTCCGGTTTACAGGTTCCTTCACCTTGTCTTCACGTACAATCTGTATCCTAGATCGGGAAATCATACACAAGTAACACAGTATATGTTGGAGGTTTTGTATTTACTAGGTACGGGCGTGAAAGTTTGCTACCCGTCTATTGTAATGCGTCACATCTTGAATGCCGCCACCACCAAAACCAATCTATCCTTACCCTTCGGTCGGTTGATTTGTAAGATGGCCAAAGATAATGGGTTTGGTTTCATCCTCACTGCGCCTTTAGAGTCGCAAAATTTTATTGACGAGAATACTATTAAAAGAATGAAATTGATTCAGTAAGAAGATGTTGAAAGAGGAGAAGAGTCAAAGGAAGGAGAAGAAGAAGAGGAGAAGGAAGAAGAGGAGGAGGAAGATAATGATGAAGACATTGATGAAGATTTTGTGGCCCCCCCACGTATACATGAGCGCTTCAGCCGGGTGGAAGAGGAACTGGCCTCTGTTCGGTCAGAAATAACTGATATGAGGGCTGAAATGAAGACCCAAAGGACCGAACAGGAGCAATGGAATGAGAAGATCTTTCGCATCCTAAAGGATCTGTTATGCTGTGTTCAAAAAGATAAAGCAGCACCGCACCGAACTGATTCACAAACTAGATGATTGATATCGGTGATCCAGTAGACCACTTCTTGAGATCCTTGAAGAAGAAGCGGGAGCTAAAGCGCATATAGATCCATCAACATTTGTTTTTGTTTTGTGTGTTTGGAGCGGTGTTAGCAATTGTGGAACACTAGTTTTTTTTTTTTTTTTTGGCTTGTTTGGTTTTGAGGATTTGCCTGACTGCTAATTTTTGTATTGTTTATCAGGTTTGGTGAACAAAATGGGTTTTATCTTTCCTTTTATTTGTTTGTGTGCTTGTGAGTTTGTGTGTATGCAATAGAAAAGTCAGTGGTAGGCTGTCCTGTACCACCATCTGCGAACAGAAAAAGTGAAAGAGCTATATTTTTATTGTGCGTTCATCCAAAACATAGGTGGTCTACAACACAGGAAACTCCCAAAAATGAGGCACCCTGAACCATAGTTCAACTGGGTAAGTGTGTGAAAGATACTTTGTTTCAACACTGAGATCTTAGTATCGATCCCTACTGGGGGTGGCGGACACTGAAGTGTACTAACAGGCTGAAAAAAAAAAACAAAAACCATAAAATGAATGGTTCTGAAATATTGGGGATTGAATGCCTAAATCTGAAAATCTCTTGGGGCCACAGAAGTTTTGGATCAAATTGATATTTATGTTTTCCCTTCATCCATTTTACGTGACCTCATTAACAAGTTGGAAGTAAAATAAACATCACACGGGTCCCTACTAAGGTTTCAACAGTGGGGTCATTATCACCACTGTTTCCTGTCCTGTGGTCCACCCGAGCCTTTGAGAGTGAATTGATTATTGACTCATGCCCCAAATAGCTCAAAGCAGGCGAATTGAAAATCTTGAAGTCTAATAGAAATGGTGACCGTATATAAATAGTATGTTTATGCATGATAATAAGGTGAAATTTACGACTGTGGACCCCACCTTTTATCCGTTGGATATTCTTGAAACAATACAAACTTAACATACGTAGTTGGACTAGTCAAGAAACTGACGCGACATTCATTGTGAGTGCATTAAGGCTTTTCAAGTACTAAAAAAAATAAAAAAATCACAAGAAACCCGAAATCCATTATTGCAGTTAGTTTTTTGTCAAAATTGAGCAAACATATATTGTTAAAATCATGCATCCATCAATCCCCTCAAATCTTCAATCCAGTTTTCTGAAACTAGTTAAATTCATTTTTAAGACTGATTGGATACCCTCATCCCTTTCTTCAAATTCACACTTCCTTCATGTTCCTTAAATTTCCAAGTTTTGTCCCATTGTTTAAATACACTAATATCATTCTGGTTGATATCATGGACCAACCGATTCAAAGCCATGCTGAAACTGAAAGATATTGGACCAACCACTTTCTAGTAGCAATGCATGGTTGGGTTTTGTAACTGAAAATGACCAATCCTAAGGGCATTGAATCCATTACTCAATGCAACTTCAGTACTGAATCTATTATCAACATGTTCATGGTTCATCACTTGCAGGTATTAATAGTTCCTGTGCTTGCATTGCCTGCTGCTCTATGGCCTTAATGGTGAGATGACAAGTTAAAATTTAAGTCACAAGTATCCATTAAAAAGTTTCTTAATATTTTACTTGTAATGTAGAGATTTCCAACTTTATTCACATGTTTAATATTTGATGGCATGAGGAAGATCTGAAATGCCCATAATGCAGTCAGATTAAATTCTAGATGATGACAGAGATTTAGAGGCGATACCTTGGCAGATTTAAAGAGTGAATTGAAAGTACTTCAGACAGGGTTGGATGTGCATGAACAGCGAATTTTATGTCCTGTTGGGACATGAAAACAACAAATCAATTTAAGAAACAAGGACATGCATTAACAAAATCAATGATGAAGAGAAAATGGTTCCTATGTGTATTGCGAATTGCAAGAATCTGAATTTTTTTATTTTTCTCAAAGAAAGTGTCACGATCTGAAGAGAAATCCACCCCACAAATTTCAGGTCAGACAGATATTCAAATTGCAAGTACACGAGAAGAAACAAAATGAAAATTTAGGTAATAAATTCACATGGATGAAATGATGCTTCAGGCACCTAAAACTCAAGCCTTAGTACGAGTTCTCCAAATAGATGGACGGTTTGGATATAACACAAAATTCATAATGGGACCCACAAATATCGGTGGGGATTATATTAGGAAAAAAGAAAAAAAAAAAAAAAAAAACTAAACACCGGAAAAAAAAACAGCCTATAGCTACGGAGTTGTAGTCTCTATTGCTACAGATTATAACCGCAGCTGTAGATGTCCATAACCGTAGCCATAGGTGACCTGCTCCAGGGAACCAATGTTTTGGGTCAGCGAGTTGGGGTCGACCGGGTCCCAACCCGGTCGACCCCAACTCGCTGGACAGTAACCCGGTCGACCCCATTTAGTTAAATTTCACATAAATGGGGTCGACCGGGTAATAACCCGGTCGACCGGATAACTCTTCAGCGAGTTGGGGTCGACCGGGTAGTACCCGGTCGACCTCGAATGAATTCTATTGTTTTAACATTCAATCTCCACTGTTTTCTATCATGTGGTCCATTGAGCTTTAGATCTACATCATTTTTGAGTACATGAGAGTGAATTGAAGGGGATTGACCGTGAAATGCATTGAATTGAAGGGAATTGTCCGTGAAATGAGTGGAATTTACCGTGACGTGAAGGGGATTGTCCGTGAATTGCAAACCCACATAGAGGTCTAGCCGCTGCACTAATTGAGATGAGTACCTGACCTGATCACACTTCCAATCCCCTACTTCTGTCATCCCTTTAGAGCATATGAAATCTGCAGGCATGAAAGATTAATTTGAAGGAAATATAACTCTGTGCAATGTTGACCTGCCATTAAGGGCAAAATGGAACAAGAATATTTACGATAGTACAGATCCATCAACATCATATGGGGAAACAAGGTAGTCATTTTCTTTCAATCCTCTCCATGCTATTCTTGCTTACATTGCTAGATGACATTAAAAAGTAAAATAAAATAAAATAATTCATTCAGAAAAACAAGCGTGGATGACCAGAGAGAGAGCACTGCAATTCAGAATAAGAAATCACCTAAACAAGCAATTAGTCCACCTTTCCAACATATCCCCAATTCATTCAGAAAAAATAAATGCACACCACCCCAACCAAGCAAGTTAAGTGTTCTAGGGAAGTCCTACAAACAGAACTTGGCAGCACAAAAATATGGACTGTCACTTATTTAAGGATCACAAAATATCTTTATTGAACATGCCTGAAGTCCTTGGACCCCATCAGTAGCTAGAAGTGTGATCATTCCATGATTTGAATGAGCGGATACGCCAACTCATCCAGTATCTGAAACAGCTAGTTATCCTAAAAAGGAAATTCAGATGCAACCCTATCACCAACCTATTAGCATCTTCTTGTAAAAATGAGGTATGTCAAGTAGGAAACTAGGACAAGCAGCGAGGCAAACTAGGAAAAGCAGCGGGGCAAACTAGGAAAAGTAGCGAGGCAAACTTGGAAAAATAACGGGGCAAACTAGGAAAAACAGCGAGGCAAACTAGGAATATCAGCGGGGCAAACTAGGAAAAGCAGCGAGGCAAACTAGGAAAAACAGCGAGGCAAATTAGGAATATCAGCGGGGCAAACTAGGAAAAGCAGCGAGGCAAACTAGGAAAAGCAGCGAGGCAAACTATGAATATCAGTGGGGCAAACTAGGAAAAGCAGCGAGGCAAACTAAGAAAAGCAGCGAGGCAAACTAGGAAAAGCAGCGGGCCAAACTAGGAAAAATAGCGAGGCAAACTAGAAAAAGCAGCGGGGCAAACTAGGAAAAGCAGCGAGGCAAACTAGGAAAAGCAGCGGGGCAACTAGGAATATCAGCGGGGCAAACTAGGAAAAGCAGCGAGGCAAACTAGGAAAAGCAGCGAGGCAAACTAGGAAAAGCAGCGGGCCAAACTAGGAAAAACAGTGAGGCAAACAAGGAAAAGCAGCGGGGCAAACTAGGAAAAACAGCGAGGCAAACTAGGAAAAGCAGTGGGGCAAACTAGGAAAACAGATTTTTGTTCAAACTCTCCCTCTTCAAGAGAATATTTTCTCCATAATGCG
Source organism: Magnolia officinalis (assembly GCA_021015155.1). NCBI lineage: Eukaryota > Viridiplantae > Streptophyta > Magnoliopsida > Magnoliales > Magnoliaceae > Magnolia > Magnolia officinalis. The sequence goes on along the minus strand of JAJHSJ010000011.1, from coordinate 51,389,442 downwards.
TGTTTAATTTTCCAATTTCATATGAAATGCAAAGGAGCCATCATTACCATTTCCAAGTGTTTGTTTAAACATAAATTGTGGCTCGTATATTGTGGGTGAAACAAACAATACAGCAAAATCATCATTACAGTCAAATGCGAGTGATGTGAGTCATGTGACCAATGTTGTCAAAATGATTATACAATCGCAAATCGTCAAGAAAGTGTTAAAGGGTTCTTTTTCCTTTATTTTTATTGTCTTTCAAGAAATTTACCTTAAAAACATACAGCGGGGCAAACTAGGAAAAATTTACCCACGATTAGTCACTCAAAACTACTAAACCGTGTAATATAAAGCCTAGTGACTCTGCAGAATTTATAGATAAAAAGTCTCTATTACTAGGTGGACCTCCTTAATGTGTGTGTGGCACCCAACTCATCCAGAAGTGTTCCCCAACATGTGATTCCGGAGGTTTTTAGGTGGTTGTCCAATGATTCCTATGGTGTATCCTACCTAATGATTGGATTATGTTAATTTTCTATATGTTATATTTTCATTATAAGATGTCTATTTTATATGCGTTTTATGCGTGGTGGGCCCATGCAACTAGTTATAGATTATTATCATCCACAATAGTTGAAGAGGAATTGATTCTATAACAAAAAAAAAAGAAAAAAAAAGAACATGAATAGTTTTTGTACAAAAGTAAAAGGGTATTCATGTAATTTACGTACAAAGTTATTTTTCAAGCCAAAACATTTCTATATTTTACAAATATTTCTTCCATCCTCTAACTTATAATAACTAAGGAAGAAAATCAATCCAAATTGAAAGATTCATCGACGGAACGATAGAACCATCATTCCCTAGGTTAATGACCATAGTATTAGTATTGCATGTCTAAAAAACCTAACATGGATCTTGTCTAATGATAATGTTAATGATATTGAATATTGATCATGATGACCATAGATCTTGTGTTGACATGCTATTAATGAAATAATTAATGAGTGGGTTTACCTTCACCATATATATACATGGCTTAAAAGGGAGGGTTCCGCTGTCATCCTTAGGAACTTGAGTTTAATCACAGCGGCTATTAGCCAAGGAGTTCAATCACAGCGGCCGATCACAGCAACCATAAACCCCTATCAGGGTCGACCGGGTCATACCCGGTCGACCCCAACTCACTGGACACTTACCCGGTCGACCCCATTTATGTATATTTTACATAAATGGGGTCGACCGGTAAGTAACCCGGTCGACCGGTTAAGTGTCCAGCGAGATGGGGTCGACCAGGTCAAACCCGGTCGACCCCGTCACTGTTTTACCCGTCACGTGGCCCACTTGAGCTTCTAATTTTGAAATGAATTTGGAGACATCAAATCCATCAATAGAGAAAGGGCCACTTTTATCATCTAATAGAGTAAGAAGATGAGTGAGGTTTGGAATAATACACTCTAAATGATGAACATCCTGATGAGCATGAACTGGTTTCTGTGTTTCACTAGAACATCGTTCTACAAATGAGAATCAAAGGAGGCCCATGAAATGTGAAGTCGGATCGGGATGGCTTCGGCTAAAATGGCTTGAGGCCAACGCCGACTCCAAAACTGATATTGCTAAGCATGCTAGGCCAAAACCCATACCACAGGGATCATCGGGCTGGGTGGGTTTCTCGGGCCATTGACACCCTTACAAGATAAGTAATTTAGATTTTGCAGGAGAGAGATCCTACGGAGGCAATGGCAGACTCTAGGGACGATGATGATCGTGCTTGGTCACGACGCATGAGGCAACAGATATGGGATTACTTGAGAGATAACAGTATTTCAGTGTTCTCTGTACTGGTACGGGGATGGAAGGGAGTAGGGAGGTCGAGGCTCATGAGACAGGCTGTCGTAGCGGCGATTCAAAAATTTGATGAATCCAGCCGTTTATTTGATGTGATCATACGAGTAAGAGTGCCTCTGGAAAATAGTTTTGAAAATAATATGCCCAAGTTCAATAATAGAATAGATAGTCTTTAGAATGATAAAAACGGCGAGGCAAACTACGAAAAGCAGCGAGGCAAAGTAGGAAAAACAGCGAGGCAAACTAGGAAAAGCAGCGTGGCAAACTAGGAAAAACAGCGAGGCAAACTAGGAATATCAGCGGGGCAAACTAGGAAAAGCAGCGGGGCAAACTAGGAAAAGCAGCTAGGCAAACTAGGAAAAGCAGCGGGGCAAACTAGGAAAAGCAGCGGGGCAAACTAGGAAAAGCAGCGAGGCAAACTAGGAAAAGCAGCGGGGAAAATTAGGAAAACCAGCGAGGCAAACTAGGAATATCAGCGGGGCAAACTAGGAAAAACAGCGAGGCAAACTAGGAAAAACAACGAGGCAAACTAGGAATATCAGCGGGGCAAACTGGGAAAAGCAGCGAGGAAAACTGAAATTGGTTTTGATTATGGCGTTTCCAGGAGATCTCAACAACAGGCCCCTCGAAGAGTTCTTGGAACTACACGTCTGGTTTTAAAGCAACCGTGTGGTACCATTGAAGTTGCTCAAGCCATAACTTCACCCAATTATGCCATTGACAGTATGCTCTAGCATTTTAACCTCCCCATCAAAGGTGAGTTCCTCAGGAGGTCATCTCCACTCCTTAGGTTTTCACTCACGTCGGATGAAATCCACTAGCAAACCCATCGACGTGACGGATTGAGGGGTGTGCCCCGACCAATCCAAAACTGTAATGGGAGTGGAGAACTGCTACCAGGTTTCTCGAAGACCACAAACAATCGCTTCCATCATCGAGAACGATGATGTGATAGCGAACTGACAAGTCCGGTAACCAGCTCCACCTAATCGGGCAAGTACTCTATTAGACTTTCTATGGTACTTCTCCCGAAGGAGAGCCAACCCGAGAGTCCATCTGGACATCCTAAGGGCACTGTAGATACTTGAGAGAAATCTACACTACCCCCCTCGCACAAAGAATCTCTTAGCGAACTCAAAAGTCACAACAAGCATGAATATCAATCATCTTACGTAACTAATTGCATATATAGTTAGTTAGTTTGATGAAGCCCTAATATAATTAGTATAGAACTGGGTTTCATTTTCAGTAACTGTTCCTTAGTTGACTTTGATTATTATCACAAGAATTTATTTTCTTGGGTTAACCGCCCTGCAATATACTCCAATAGCCTTCGAAAGTACTAATAGCTTTCGAAAGTACCAATAGCCTTAAATTAAAGAATAAAAGTCTTTCTGTGCGAGGATTCTTTTTTTTTTTTTTTTGTTAATGGAGCTGGCTTCACTCGCCCAGAAAGATAAGAGTGAATTTTATAAAAGCGCAAGAAGCATTCTTGCAGCACTTCTTATATGGAATAGATTTGACACATATTTCTAGAATCGATTTGAGTTCTAATCTGACGTCATTACCAACAACAAATGTAAACGAAGAAATTCAAGCTATCTTAGTGGGAATGATAGTGTTCCTCGAGTAGCACTCTTCCTCGATCAAGTACAATTCTCATTGCTATCTTAGTGGGAAAGATAGTTTTAACTATCAAATTGATTGAGTCGTCAACTATATGATAAGCGGGGCAAATTAGGAAAAACAGAGAGGCAAACTAGGAATATCAGCGGGCAAACTAAGAAAAACAGCGAGGCAAACTAGGAATATCAGCGGGGCAGCAGCGAGGCAAACTGAAATTTTAGCGGGGCAAACTAGGAAAACAGTGAGCGGGGCAAACTAAAACAGTGAGGCAAACTAGGAAAAACAGCGGGGCAAACTAGGAAAAAAAGCAGGTGGTAAACTAGAAAATATCAGAGGGGGCAAAGAAAAAACAGCGAGGCAAAGAAATATCGGCGGGGCAAACTAGGAAAACAGCGAGGCAAACTAGGAAAAACAGCGGGGCAAACTAGGAAAAACAGCGAGGCAAACTGAAATATCAGCGAGGCAAACTAGAAAAACAACGAGGCAAACTAGAAAAACAGCGGGGCAAACTATAAAATCAGCGAGGGATACATGAAAATGAGTGGGCCAATGACGCGCATTGAGTTCAATGTGCATTGAACTTGATCGACGAGCATAGTGAGGCAAACGGAAAATATAGTGGGACAAAGTATAAAATTCATTTTATCATCCACCAAAAATTACAAAGTATGCTATACATCATAACTTACAATTCCGACGAATACACAAAAAATTTTCTAAGTATGCTATCCACCAAACTTCCAAAGTATGCTATACATTTCCAACTTACAAAGTATGCTATACATCATAACTTACAATGTATATTCAACGATGTAGATATTACAATATATACAACATCTTTCCAAAATTCAGCCCATGCCCCACACAAATATCATCTACAAACTAGAGACAGACAATCATAAGCTATTGACTTCCTCCAATTGGCGGTCAATTTTTGCATGTCTATTCCCGCCAACGTGAGACCGCTACACAAAATGTCGATATATTTCATTACGAATATACCACAGTCATAACCATTGTTCTTCTTCGGCACAGAATCATCGACTCTGACGGTCCACTTCTTCCCTTCAAGCGCAGTGCCATCTCCAGTGGCATAGAAGAGAATGGACAGTGCATCAGTCATCTTCTTCATCTTTTGCTTGTACTTCGGCAATAAATTTGTGCACAAGCTATCCACAACAACAATTTCTCTTGATCTAGGATAGATGACTAGAAGAAACCAATGTGAATTTTCGTGATTAATGGGTGCATAGACCTGTTCATGATTCACAAAATAATATATTAGTTAAACATAATAAAAGACATAACAGTAAGAGATGATGCTTTATGACAAGTGCATTACCCGTTCATAACACCACATTGCCTTGGCGTATGGTTGATCTGGGTACTTGGCAATTGCATAAGCCGTACTCATCTGACCTAATAGCTCGGTACGTTCATACGCCAATTTGGAGGCCCGGTATGCAATCAAAACAGGCAAACACCCCTCAAGGCTTTGCTGTTACAAACATGATGAAAGTTCAATACATGTAAGAAAATGAAATTTTCTAACAGATTACAGATTAACGCAATAAACAGTTACCGTAAAATACGTAGGACAAAACTTGCAATCCTGAGGATATGCTATTGAACGGTCGTTATGCCTTTTCTCAAGGAAGTCGATATATGTGTCGATAGCCTAATTAATAGAATAGTAGAATGTTAGTCATAGATTCATATAACACATAATTATATATCAGTCAATGCATATAGAGAATAAATTAGTAATGCTTACCTCGCTATCAACCTATGCATCCTTCAGCCATATCGTACTGAACCATTTCCTCACTGCCTTAGCCTTGTTTGCTTCATACCAGTCCTCTGCCTCTTTCACCTCTTGTGCGGATAGTATCCTTAAATGATCCATTTGTAGGGGAAATGGTATCGGAGAAGTTGCAAAAGTTGTTACTTGCTCGGGTTCGGGAAACGGCCCATGGGTTGTATCGAATGCAGACAGGGACAAGTACGGAGACATCTTATAATATGACGGCTTCGGTATCCTTTTGTTTCTCCTTTCATAAACGGTATGAGAAATGGATGCATTTAATACATTACCTTTGACATTACTATACGACAGACCATCCAGAACCCCATGTCTAGGTTCTGTATGTGGGCCATCATTTACTTCCCCTCTCTTCCTCAACTCCTCACCCTCTTCCTCCATTACAAAACATCCCCTCTGTGTACTCCTACCTTCCTTCTCCTTATTAAACTCCTCCCTCTCATTAGCTAACTTTTCTCTGTCCTCAAAAAATAATTCCTTCTCCATCCTGAATTGCTCTTTCTCTTTCAGTAACATATTTTCCTTCTCATCAATCATTGCTTCTTTCCGTCTCATCACTTCCCTCTCTTTTCTCAATTCGTCCCTCTCCTTCTTCAATTCCTCTCTCTCCCTCTTCAACTCCTCCCTCTCAATCTGAAATTCTTTCATAAAAATAACATCTTCATAACACCCCCCATTGATAAACCCTCCCTAGGTCCCTCTCCCTCCACGCCTTTCTCATCGTTATCATCTGACTCGTCATCCTCATCATGATCAATCTCATTACCCTCCTCGTCATCTTCTTGGGTTTCAGTGGCCTACAAAATGTATAGATGGATATGTAAGAGTAAGGATAACTTTACACATGTAGAAAAAATATAGTTCATTTTTCATAACATCTCACCTGGAAACTGTCACGCACCGAGCGAACAGCATCCATTTCCCATTCTCGTAGCGTTGGTTCTAATTTCATTACTATCGATGTCTGCAAAAGAACAAGGAGTAATGTTAAATAAAAAATTGATAAGGTTGTCAAGTTAAGCAAAGTAAATGCTGGACATATATAAACTTACAGCTTTACTCTGAAAAATAGCATGTATTCTTTTGTACCTCCAACACTTCCAGCCTCGATATTGAATGAAGCGTGAAATTTCATGGGGAACATACAAAACAACACACTCTTGTAGGGCCGGTAATATCTCTACTTCCCATACCTGTTAGAATGAAATTGCACCAGGTTAAAAATTCAAAGATGACTATAGAGGGAAAACATATAAAAAATAAAAGATGTTCTTACTTGTAGAGGAAGGATGCAACCACATACAGTGTACCGAGGGAAACTTGATGCGGCAACGGCAAATTCGATTCCTTGCAACATTGTAATGTATCCCAAACTACCCCAAGGATACACATAGAAATCATCTAACGAGTCCACCAGGTGAATATAATCCATGTTGCACATGGTTTTCGGATCGGTTCCCCTAAGAAAGCACTCCACAACTAGAAGTAGGGCAACCTTCACGACGTCCTCATGCTTATTGGTGTTAACTAATCTCTCAAACACGCCCATTAGGTGCTTCTTTAACACTCGATGTTCTTTGAAGTATTTGTCTCTTAGTATACTCGTAGTGCAACGATTCTTGGGTACAGTAAGATCTCCAGTCTTAAGACCGGTAATGAGGGCGAAGTCCATCTCAGAAAACTGCAATCGCCTCCCCTTGATATTAAATACTGAATCACCTTTGTATCTTTCTAAAAGTAGCTGAAATATAGCCCCTACAAAGCTAAATGATGTAACATGCAATAAAAACGCGAAAGGAGATTGCCTGAACAGATTTAGGCGACTATCGTGCTTCTCCACTCCATCCTTCACCTTGTCAAACCACCAAGTCAGTGTACACCTACATGTTGGCTTGGAGATGACGACAGAATTTTCATTGCCTACAGAGATGGATTTAAAAACATATCAAACATAAAATTCACAAGATAAAACATTGTCTATAAAATCAGACGGGCATGCTACAAATTCAGCGGAGCAAACTAGAACATCAACGGGGCATACTAGAAAGTTAGCAGGGCAAACTAGAAAATCAGCGAGCCAAGCTAGAAAGTCAGCGGAAAAAATATGAAAATGAGCGGGGCAAACTAGGCAATCAGCGGGGCAAACTTAACAAATAATTTCATGGCTTGAGCCAATTCCTATAAACGTATCCAATGTTCAAATGGAACACACCAAATTAAATTTGGAATTGAACTTCTAATGTTGATCGTTTCATCTAGGCCACAGAAGTTTTGGATCAAGCTTATAATTGTTTATTCTATTGATCCATGTCAGTATGATCTTATGTCTAGGTTTGATAACAAACAAACATACATCACTGTTGGGCCCACTGATTGGCCCGCTGATTTCATGTTTGCCCCGCTGATTCTCATCAAGGTATACCAATTTCTACATCACAACATAGACATACCTTGCCACTTGCCCTTAATTATATTCAAAGGAAAATACCGTTGATTCTAAGGTACAGCTCAAGAAAGTTGTAATATGCATGATACACATGAGCCAAAGATATTGAAGGATCAATTAGCTTCAACCGGATAAAATAAGCTCGCCGCTTAGGCAACTAGCATTGAGCAATGCTCGCAAGGATAACTCAATGAGGTGTTCATGAGTCATATATGACTTTCCTCGTTATTACAAGGTTGCGTAGCTTAGTCAACGTAGCGCATCACAAGGTTGCGTAGCTTTGTCAGCACAAAAGATAAGGAACACTTGCCTTTATTCGGCCAGCATAGGCACATGACCGTATGACAGGGAGTCAAGGCATGTATCTGTTCAAGTTTGTAGCTTTTACAGTGTTGGACCCCACATCATGTTATATACAAGGAGACATAAACATACCTTGGCACATGCCCGCAATTTCATTCAAAGGAAATCAGCGGGGTAAACTAGAAGATCAGCGGGTATGCGTGTATATATACGTCTGTGTGGGAAAAAGTTCTATATGGTCGAGCTCATGTGAACTATCAATGAGGTCGAGCTGTGTGGGCCCTATCATGAGGTATGTCAAACATCTACCCCATCAGTTAGATGCACCATTCCATGGTGGGCCTAGAGCAGAAAAATCAAGTTAATTCGTGACTTTTGTAGGCTACACCACGTACAAAACTTGAGAGGGGTTACCTTCCATTAAAACATTCATATTTGCCGTTTGGGCCCACCGAAATGTGTTTCACAAATCCAGCCCATCCACAATGTGTGTCCCACTTGGATGAGGGGTCAGACAAGTTTTAGACACATCCAAATTTCAGGTTGGCCCCACCAAGTAATTTTATATGTTTTAGCCATGTCTTCACATGATTTTAGATGGTATGGCCCACCTGAGTTCCGTATACGGCTGATTTTTCGGCTATCCCATAATTTAGAGGGGACCCATCAAGTTCACGGTGTTGATGTTCGACATACATCATGGTGGGGCGGCCCACACAGCTCGACCTCATGGGGAGATCCCATGAGCTCGATCGTATATAACCTTTTCCTCTAGTTAAAAAATATAAAAGGAACTACATACATTCCATGTGGGGGCAACTGAGTTTAAAATATACCTTTGCTACGTGCTTTCTTCTCTGGACCGACCATTTTGAGAAGAAGACAAAATGCGATTGAGGGGGGCCCACAAAAAGGGTTTTTAGAGGTCTTTCTGCCGGAAAACAATGAGGAAAGGGGGTGAAAGCAATGGCTGTGAAAGCAACGGATGTGAAAGCAACAGTGGAAAGGGAGGGGAAAAGCAAGCAGTGAAAATGGGAGAGGAAAAGCCACAGCCGTGAAAGGAGGGGTATTTTCATCCTGAAATGTTGAGTCCGTACGAGGAGGTCCAAGTGCGTATTCTAAGTTTGTATTGCTTCAAAAAAACCGCTGGATAAAAGGTGGGGTCCACAGTCGTAAATTTCTCAATCTCTAATCCATCCATCAAATCCTCCGTACACAACGTTCTATGTAGTTCACCTACCATATGAACCGTTTTAATCGCATTCGGATTTATCTCCACCGTCCAATTAAAAATCATAGCATATAACCGTTATATCCTCGACCATTTGTCAAATCAACAAATGGCCAAAGGTTTTTATAGGGGAAGTATTTCCTATCACGTAGACTGGTTAGTTTGAGTCCAGGACCATCATCCCCATTTATTTGAAGGCTATACACAAGTACAATCGGCCTTAAGCACAAAATCCTACATTTTAGCATTGATAGCCAACTAAGAGGGGATTCTATGTATCTAATATAAGCGTAGAGGAGTTGGCGTGAGCTCAAATCTGATGTAGTACGACATAAATATGCTCCAAGCATAGTTGGACCAAAAGAAGGCCAGACGAAAGTGAAAGTAATCCATTAAATCCAAACTGGAGTCCTACATTGGACATGATAACGTAATTGGGCCCAGGCTCCCCATTCACAATGTATATAAATAAATGAAAAAAATAATATAAACATCACACCTTGAATCGAAGAAGAGAGTTGATGAGTGGCATATACATATAGTTTGAATCATTGTTAAATAAGCAGGAAAGCGTGATAAAGGAAATCTGATTTTTGAGATGCGAGGGAAGATTTTTTTTTTGCAAAAATATTGGAAAAAAAAAAAAAATTCCACATTGAAAATCCAATTCTCCACCATTTCTAATCGATCTGGTGTCATAAACGACTTGAGATAGCGTTTTGCAAGAAACCCTCTTTCTGTAGTTTTGTCAAATCCAAACAGAGCCTAAAATCAGACCTAGACTCATTTTAACAGAGTGGGTTCTCAAGTAATCTCGAGTCTGGGTATCATTAATAGCCATATTTTCTAAAATGAGATCTATCCACCCTCCATAGCATCACAAACAAAGTGGTATTGTATATCTATGTGCTTGGTTTGAGCATAGAATGTTTTATATTCTAGCCAAGTGTAACATACTTGGACTATCTCAATGAACCACTAATATTTTGCAGGAATAACAATTTTTCTAAAAACTTTTTTAACCAAGGAGAAAGGCTGATATTTGTTATGCTTTCATAGTCGACAAAACTACCACTGACCACAATCTCAACATCCAACTAATTAAACCACTGGCCAAAGAGAAATTAACTACTTAGTTGATCTTCTTTTATCATGATTCGCGTATAATCTGCGGCTATAAATCAAATCAACTCTAAAGTTTGACCACGAAAATAAATAATAGCTTCAAAAGTATCCTTCAAATAATGGATGATCCAATCAAACTATAGTTGAATGATCTTTGCATGAGTTAACTATATATATATATATATATATATAATATATATTATATATATATAATATATATATATATATATATATATATTTACATATTGTTTCCACTACTTGTGTAATGTTTAGACCGGTACACACCATGAAAATACGAGGCTCCATAACAATTATGAATATTATACTTAAAACATATCTGAATAGAGTATTAACTGTTTTAGAATTTTGCACATTAGCGTTATGCAAAATTCTCCCAATATAACACTTTTTGAGTTACCTAGACATTCATGTTTTTTGTCTTTAAATATAATCATCCTAAAAATTAATTATAAACACTTAAAGCTTTCATATTGAATTTCCTATCTAAACGAGCTTTCAATGATATACTAATATAGCTATTAGTGGTTGTGACCAATATGTCATTAACATACAATAATAAGATAATGAAACCACTATTTCTATAGTCATGGATATAGGCACAATGCTCTTATCTCTGAAAGTCTAAACTCACAATGAAATAACCAAACTGCTTGTACCAATACCTTTATTCTTGATTTAAATCCTAAAGCACTCAGTTCAACCAACAAACTAAATTCTTTTTGTTTCTTTAACAAAGTCTTTAGTTTGTTGAGAGTTTATTTTCTCAACAAAGATTCCGGGTTGGCTTTCTTTAATAAAGCTTTTGTGTTGAGTCATATATACGTCATCAAGATTTTTGTACAAAAAAGATAGTTTTGACCTCTAGTTGCTCAAACTCCAAGTTAAGCACCACTTTTATTCAACACATTATGAATAATATTCAAATGGATGATTAGTGAGAATATCCCATTGAAGTTAATATTTGATTTTTGGAAATATCTTTTTATCATTGATCGAGATCTATATTTCTTAGGTTTTTTGTTAGTATCTTTATTCATCTTTTAGACCCACCAATAGCCTTCTCCCATTTGGATAATTCAACTAATTTTAAGTCTTGTTTTTATGTCGTTCTATGATCTTCTTCTTGAAAGCTCTCCGCTCACTTGCACTAATAGATTTATATCCATCTTGGTATCAATAAGGCTCACACTCTTCCTGTCCTACACACATAATGTTGAAAATGAAATATACTTATATTTGTGCTTTTTGAATAGGAGATAAAAGGAGATTGATAAATAATTAAGAAGCAGTTGAATAGGTAAAGAGATTGGGCCTAGCCCATGTAGGAAAACCCAAGACCCTAAACATGTTTTGTACATGGTTGGGTTTTATATCAACAAAGCAAATGAGATTAGAGTTGGGTATCCAAGCTAACCCTCTCTCTCTACTCTTCTTCCTTCTCTTCTTCTCTTCTTCTTCCTCTACTTCACGTGTGTTAATTGTTCTTACATCAGAACTGTGCCTGCTTTGCATGCTGCCCATGTGAAGGGCAATTGCATTGGGTGGGCCTGACCATGTAAATGCTCTTATTTGACTCGAAAACTAGATCCAAGTACCTAATGGGTACCTGACAGGTACCGAACCTAATCTGATCCGGGTCTTTGTCTTTAAGAATGAGATCTAGATCCGAAAGGACCCAAACCAGGTTAGCATGGGCATAGGTACTATAGGAGATCATTGACAGCTCTATGCACAAAAATTCCCTACATTGAAAGATGTTGAATGTATGGTATTTGACCTTTTTCTTGGTTGGATGTGGACTTAGAGGACTTATCATGCATTGTCCATCCATACTGGGCCTACAGTGCAACTATTTGGGTCACTGAATTATGGGATCCACCTGTCCCCACTTGTAGAGACCAAAATACATGAATTGTGCTATACAGCTTTTGTCTTGATTATTCGATAATATGTACCCAGTAATTGGTTGGGCCCACTTTTAAGAGGGTTTGGGCCAAGATAAATGGTTTTTTTTTTTTTTAATTTTTTTTTTTTTTTTTTTCGGTTAGCTTGTTAGTACACACCCATGTCAGTACACACACTCCATGTTAGCCACCCCCGCTAGGGATCGATACCAAGACCTCAAGTGTTGAAATGAGGTATCTCCACTCAGTCTGCCAGGTGAGCTATGGATCTAGGTGTGCCAAGATAAATGGTTATTAGGTCAGACTTGGCCTAGAAATGTGGTCCATTTAACAAAATGGGGTCGGGGTTGGATTGAACCCCTCCTGACCTTACTTGCACAAATAACGCGTGGGACACTCTCCAACAGTGTGGCCCACTTGTGGGCCCCCACAACAATATCAAAGTAAGAAAAGAAAGGGAAAGGAAATGGAAACAAGAAGCAAGGGAATGAGATCCTGCTATCGGGGTGGTCCCCACCATTATGGGGTCCACCATATACTCTATACATGATTAAGGTAGGTCCCACCCTTGTGGGCCCACCAAAATTGAAAATTCACAAAGAAATGAAGGGTTTTGACCCTCCCGTGCACTCACAACGATGGATGAATGGTTGGATCAAGTTGGATCGGTGGTCGGATGGTCCACCAAGCTCCTCTCCACCCCTAATCTCCTCTAATCTCACTTTCCTCTTCTCTCTTTCTTATGATCTCTCCTAATTCTCTCTCAAGCTCTCTCTCTTTTCTTAAGTCATCTCTATAATCTTCCTTTCTTTTCTCTCTTTGTCTCTCAATCTCTCCCTAATTCTCTCTAAAAATTTTCTTTCTCTTAATCTCTTTCCACTCTCATGCTAGCAAATGGTAGAAATGAGAGGGAGTTAGGGGATTTTCTGGTAGAAATTTTAGGATATGAAGGGAATTAAAAGAAGATAGAGGGGTAGAATGGGGAGAGAGAATGAGAGATGGATGGCTAGCATGGGTTGCATGATGGGAGGCATGGGTTGCTTTGACTAATGTGGAAAGAGAAGTGATGGGTTGATTGATACATTGATTGATTGATGGATGGATTTGATTGATTGGATTGATTATTTGATTGATTGGACAACCTTGGAATTTATGCAAGTGGGGCTCGCATGCATTGTGCGACTAACCTCGGATTGTGTCAAAACTACAACTTCTAATCTAGGGGTCGTAATGGGGCATGCTGTGCTGCATTGGAATCGTAGCGCCCACATGGTTGCTAAGGTACAAGTCTCGTAGTGTTGCGGTACTCAAATAGGGTCGCGATATAATCTTATCGATCTGGTCCACTAGGAACATGCCAACATTGAAAAAAAACGTATGGTCGGTCTCACAGGATTACGGGTCTTACACTTCCAATGTTAGTATCAATCAGGAGCAAAAAATGTTGCGATTGGTTACCCGTATAGCCGTAGAAAGCGCAGGGACAATTATAACATTTTTTTTCAAACCCCCGTGACATATGCAAGTCATCTACTTTCAAACAATCAACTGACTCAGATACAAAGGCATGCAACAAGTCCAAACCGCATTTTAATCTGAATACGGAGGGTGGGGTGTCCACTCACTTTGGCATTCAATTGCACATAACCTATGCAAAGGAGGAGCATCTGTAGACACCCCACCTCGGGCTAATAAGCTTAATTGGATAGAAACCTTGAACCATACCCTTAACCCTGATCCATACCACAAACTCAGTCCAAACCCTAATCCATACCCTAAACCCAGTCAAAACCCTAGGAAACTCTAAAACCCAGTTAACCCAGTCATAGTAACCCAATGGAACCCTAAAGCTGGTCTTGAACTTGAACCCTAGGAAAAACTTAACCTATAGAGTTAACCCTTAAGTCAACCTACTGAGTTAATTCACCTAGTCAGCCCACATAGCCTACCTAGTCAACTCACCCTATCAAACCCAGTCTATAACTCATTTTGGCCCAAGCCCAAAAGAGGGAAGACAACAAGGCAGTTCTCGAGAGTTCTAGCTATCCATGTGTACAAGAGGAACTAGCCTTCAAAGTTGAACCAAAAAGCAAGGACGAGTAGCACCCAAAGTACCGCCCGTCACGTGGCATTGGTTGTACTTCAGCCAGCTGCTCACTCGTGTGTTGTTGTCCTCCCTTCTTATTTCATGCATGTGCAAAATTTAGAAGTTACTCTGTGTAAGGCCCTTATCCTAGTCCGTACCTTTCCGTAGACTTCCGCGATCCTCCCTATTGAATTTCGGCAACCCACGACCTGTAATCGACGTTTGCACGCGACTCTAAGACACATCCTATATATCTGAGTCAATTCGACCCGAGACTTGTACTCTAGCGACCGCGCCGTCATTGCGGTTCCAACGCCGTGTCTCGCGCGTCGATGCGATACCCAGGCCAGGAGTTGTGGGCCCGCGTTTATTTTGAGAAAAATGTCACGTATTTGTAAAAACCAAGAGAATCTATACCAAATATCAAATCAATTAATCAATGTACAAGTCAAGTACATATCTCATCACACTCATCCCTCTCTCACCCAAAGTCAAAACAACCCATACCACCCATCACCCATCCCTCTCTCCTTACATCTCCTCTCGCTCTCTCTCTCTCATACCCTCTACCATTTTTCCAAGCAACCAAAGGGAGTCTGGACGTCCAAGCATCCCAAGAGAGAGCTATGAATGTGGCCCACCTTCCTACCCCCTCATCTTTCATCCTAGCCCTTCAATCTTCATCATCCTCTATCAAAATCAAAGCCTATGAGCTAAGGAGTCCAAGGAGCTAAAGAAAAGGACCATCGGTGGGTGATCATGAAATTTCCTCCGTTGATTTCTATTTGTGGGCCCACTTATGGTGGGACCCACTTGATGTATGCTTTGTATTGAGTATAGGGAGGGCCCATAGTGGCGGGGTCCCTCCCCTTCACATGTCTCTCTCTCTCTCTCTCTCTCTCTCTCTTCTCTCTCTCTCTCTCTCTCTCACTCTCTCTCTCTCTTTATTTTTTTCCTATTGCGGCCCACCTTGGAGAATGGAGTAGATCCGCACCGTCCATTAGTGGCGGCCACCTTGCTGTCCGCTTGTTGTTCATTTTGGGCAAACCCGAATTAAGGAAAAAAATGCAGAGATCAGCTTGATTCTAAGCTTAGTGGGCTACCCGCGTGGACCCCACATGTATGTATGTATGATTCCAGGCCATTCATCATATGGTCAGCGGTCAGCTGGACCGCCAGTGGGACGCTGCTGGACACTGTCCAACAGCTGCAGGGTCGTCCACCCTGATCTATGTTTTATCCAGGCCGTCCAGCGAGCCTGGACGATGAGAAAACACGAATATCAGCCTTTTCAAAAAAAGGTTGGTGGGTCCCACACGTGTGTATGAAGCATGTGTTTCGTTCGTACCATCCACCGTCCAGACCCCTGGACGGTGGAGCCCACCTTGATGTATATATCCACACCATCCAGCATTCCTGGACGATGGGACCCACCTCACGCATGTGTTGTATACATGCCATCCGTCTGTTTTTGGACGTGTGGGGCCCACCCCACACGTGTTGCACGTGTGGGATGGGACCCACCTTAATATATGTTTTTCATCCCAGCCGTCCGTCCGATTTCAGGATGGTGGGGCCCACTATAGTGACATCAGCAGGTTCTATGGTCGATCATGAGGTATGGTTGTGTCCTAACCATCTGTCCGTTTGGACGCGTGGGGCCAACCCCACACGTGTGACACATGTGGGCAGGTGGGACCCCACCTTGATGTATCTGTTCTATATCCACACCATCCATCTAGACGAGCGGTGTGGGTGCACCATGATGAGTGTGTTTCTCCAGCCGTCCATTTGTCTTGGATGTGGGCTCACCCCACACGTGTGGCACATGTGGGGGTGGGACCCACCTTGATGTATATATTCCATATCCACACCGTCATGATGAGTGTGTTTCTCCAGCCGTCCATTTGTCTTGGATGTGGGCTCACCCCACACGTGTGGCACATGTGGGGGTGGGACCCACCTTGCTATATATATTTCATATCCACACCGTCCATCTGAACGGTGTGCTGTGTGGGCCAGCCATGATATATGTGGGTTATATCCACACCGTCCATCTACCAGTTTAGTGGGAACCCACCTTGATGTTGTGTTGTGGAGCCTACCTTGGATGTATGTATTATATCTAAGCCGTACGTCCAGATCATGAGTCCCACGTGGGACTCCATTATGTATGCGTTTCCTCCATGCTGACCTTCCATTTGTTGGGGTGGAGCCCACTTTGAGGATGTGTTGTATATTCACACTGTCCATCACGTGATTGACATGGCCCACCATGATGAATGTATTGTATATCCGTACCGTTCAGCCTGCTGGATGGTGGGACTCACCCCCGATGTATGTATTTCATATCTGCGCTGCCTACCTGTTTTAATGGTGCAGGGCCCACTTGCTACATGTGTTGGGCCTGCCTGCACCGTACAGGCCCACCATGCTATGCATGTTTCATCTATACTGTCCACTTGTGCAGCCCACCTAGATGTATGTATTTTGTATCCACACCGTCCATCCTTGGGGCCCGCTGTGATATACACATTTTATCAGCGCCGTCCAGCCCGTGGACACATATGACGTATTTAAGGCCCATCTTGTAAGCCCACCTTGAGGTATATGTTGTACTTATGGCCCATCTATTTTGCTGGATTATGGGCCGCCCTATTAGGCCCCTGTGATGCAGCCCACTTGATGTATTTGGGGCCCAGGTGTGAGGACCATTATAATGTATTTGACCCATTGAGATTGTATATGAGACCCTTGTGTAAGGCCCATTGAGATTGTATATGAGGCTCATGCGATGCGGCCCATTGATGTATATGAGGTCCATACGATGCGACCCACTTGATGTATATGAGGCCCATGTGATGCGGCCCATTATGATGTGTATTAGGCCCACGTGATATGGCCCATTGGGATGAATATCGGGCTCTTATGTGAGGCCCATTATGTTGTACGTGAGGCCCTTATGTGTTGGCCATGGGCCCCACTATATGTTTGGCCCTATGAGGGACACTCCTTGGTAGCAATGTTGGTTAAATGTTCACATTAATGGGTAATGATGGTTAAATGTCCACATTGTGACCTTCCCTTAGGCCTTGTTAGGCCCATTCTCATCCTTCTCTAAGTGGGTTGACCCTAATCATTGGGCTCCATTTGCATGATCCATCTATTCCCATTAGGCTAACCCAAACCGTTGGGCCCTCATTGATGATGGTGCCTTACACCATGCCTTGTAGAATTACCCATACCTTGGAGCCTACCTTGTGTATATATTGGGCCTTATAGGGAAGTCCAGTTTATTGCGCGATAGAGAGGGTAAGGAAGCCCACTTATTGTACTTTGACTTGGCTCTGCCCTCGGTGGGGGATATTATGACACCCCGTCACTGTGATCACATATGGGCGGGCACACGTGGAAGGACGCTGATGTGGGCGGGGCCTACCGGGCCTGGGTGAGCTACCAGTGATTGGCAGGCTACTGTACACACAGTTAAGACAGAACTTTGTCCCACATCGGAAGCATCGTCCAATGTTGTGGTGGCTATAAGTTGAATTCCTTCCTTAACTGTCGTGACGCGTTTTAAATCAGTGAGATTCGGCAAAGCAGTCTATATCACCCCTTGTCGTAGACGGAAGGATATGTAGTATCAGGTTTGGTGTATCCATTGTTTAAAGCCTATCTTGATATTTGGAATAGATCCATCATCCTTCTATGGACCCCATCATTTGTATGCATGTTGTGAGGGATGATTGATTAAAATATATGACATTGGGCTGAGATGTTTGTGGGACTCCTTGTGAGACGGAGTTGCCCCCCTCATGATCGTGCGATACGCGCAGGTTTGATGCATAGCCTAGATACGGCTGACGGTATTCGTGGACTCGTCAAGATTTTCATATTGCATTGCATCCTCAATATATGATATTTGACTTACTATGTCTCCGCATTGCATAGCTAATCTACATTGCTTCCTTAGTATATGATATTGGCCTATTATGTTTTTGCATTGTATAGCCTGGATAAGGCTGATGGTATTTATGGACTTACCAGCATGTTTCCGCATTGCTTTGCTATTGCATACTTGGCACTTACCTTGCGCATACACTTACAACACCCTCTAAGTTTTTTATATGCTTATGCACGATAGATGCGTGAAGGTGGCGTTAAGTCGCAGCAGCGTTGAGCTTGGAGCATGTAGCAGTCTTCTGAAGCTTTGATTTTTTATATATGTATATTTCCCTTTCAGCACTATATTCAACTGTTTATATTAGTGGATATGTGATGATGATATTGTCTTTGGGATTTGGTTAAACTTGTGGTTATGCTTCTTAAGAGATAAATGTACGTTGGAAAATTCTCCTTATAGGATCCCAAGATTAGAATCTGGCGTATGGGCGCTGGTGTAACAACACACTTTTTTTTTTAACGATGGGAACAAAATTTCACTATTACCTATGGTGTGACCCACATGAGCTTTGGATGGCCCTCATTTTTGGGCACTTGCCCTAACCTTAATGGGAAAAACTGATGAACGATGTGGATTTGTCACATCATTCCTGTGGAGCCCACTCTCTTTTAAAAAAAATAATAAAACAAAGCGACGTGCTGACGCACGTCATCCCACGAATCAACCTCTCCCCACTCCCTGTTAGACTCTCTCTCTCCCCCTTCTCATTCGGCAGACGTGGTGGGTCCTAAACCCACCTCGATCCAAACTGCC
Source organism: Magnolia officinalis (assembly GCA_021015155.1). Lineage (NCBI taxonomy): Eukaryota > Viridiplantae > Streptophyta > Magnoliopsida > Magnoliales > Magnoliaceae > Magnolia > Magnolia officinalis. Next base: position 51,370,328 of record JAJHSJ010000011.1, on the reverse strand, counting down.
CGCTTCTTTCTCCATCATTCTCACATTAAAACATCCAGGCTGTTCAAAATTTATTCGGATTATCATCAACACCATAAAATACTCCAAGAAGATCACGTTGACAGCTTGTGATGTGTGGAACTTTTAAACCAAGAACCCACTGGCAAAAATCCACTGGACCTCCATTGTCATGCACTTATAAGCTTTCATACACTAATCTACATCGTCCATCAACCTCGGAACGAAGGAAAACTCACCGGTTGCAAATCCGCCATTGACGACCCTTGTCTTCTTTATCATAGAATCTCAACCATTGTTTCTTACGATCACCGATTCAAGATTTAATCTGATCATTGTGAGGCCCACCTAATGCCATGAAATCACCTTTCATTGATATGAACCTTCTCTAAACACGTTGCAACAATTCGTAAGCACGTCATCAACCACTCGAAGACTCCTTGTGCATTCCAACTCGAGGGCTCTACATTCTCCATAAGAACCTTTACAATGCCAGAAATCAGTCATTCTATCAACAAGGGAAGAGGATCTAGAGAGTACCATTGAGAGAGATCAAAGAAGAGAGAGAAGAGTTATAAAAGGAAGAAAAGAGAAAGATAGAAGGAAGAAAGATAAGAAGAAGGCAGTTTCATCGAGTTGACTCAGCGAGTCAACCAGATGACTCGCTGGCCCGATCATCCCAACTGATTCCATGTTCCAACTTCGAGCCATTTATCAGCTAAGTTTTCTATCTCCATCCTTTGATTTTATACGTTAGAGTAGCCTTGTTTGAGTCGACTCACCGAATCAACTCAGTGATTTAACGTATTATATTTCTTATATTTTAAATATTAGATAATTAGAAACCTTAGTGTAGGTCTTAAAAAATCAGCATGTATGATTTTTGTAGGGATGCAATCGTTTTACATTGAAAACATTTACCGAGTGATACTAGTTTAAATGCATCGAATTGAGTTCATGAGAAATTGGATTCAAACCATCTACATGTAGAATCCATCACCACATCAAATCTATTACTCTAAATTAAGTAGGTGATCTTTCCTGTTGAAAATTCTAGGTTAACATATCGATTGATTTGATTATTTATTATATATTAAATTTATTTGATCATTGTCATTAATTGCATATTATTTTATTCGATTTCTTGGATGCATATTGTAGAGATAATTTATTTGAGTTATTAATTGACTTCATTTCATTTATCGTGGCATGCTTAAATTACAACTATTTCTTTATTATTACATGATGAAGAATGTATTTCAATTTACGGGTGCTCTGCCCCAAAAGGATCGCCATGTTATTTGTTTATGGGTGCTCTACCCAGAATCATTCCCGAAAGGATCGACACGGTATGGGTGCTCTGCCCAAGGTCATACCCAAAAGGATCGACACGGGTGCTCTGCCCTGGGCGATTTTCTAAAACGATCAACACACACGGGTGCTCTGCCCTGGATATTTATCCTAAAAGTTTATTCACCAGATGCTCTGTCGAGGGTCATTCCCTAAAAGGATCAATACCGGTGCTCTGCCGAGGGTCATTCCCTAAAAGGATCAACACACACGGGTGCTCTGCCCTAGATTGAACCAAAAAAAGATTTTATATGACTGTGTTATCTTATTTTGTTATTATGAAAAACAATTTCTTATTTTTGTCACATAAAATACTGATTCAATACTCGTAATTAATCCTATTTATTTTATTAAGTTGTATTGGTGTTAAAGTAAAATTTTCAATTTTAGGAATGATTTGACCCTACGAGCCGTCGCGCTCACACCCATATAGACTATTTTGCAGGGTTTGTATATGAAGAACCAGTTAGGCAAGATTGAAGACTTGTATTTTTGTTTATTTAGAAATTAATTAAAATTCAATGTATGTTGTTATTATTTATTTTCGAATGTCAATGTAATTAAAGATTCAAGGATTGATTAGTGGACAATATTTAATGACAATAATTAGTATCCTTTTAGTTGCTCTGATTACCTTGAAAATGCATGAAATAATATGGGTTGCGATGTATATTTTATTAATAAATACAACTCATAGTCCTGAAATTCGGGGTCGGGCCTGGCCAACTCGGGTTCTAATTTTCAGGGCATGACAGCTAGGAGTCGAGGATGGGGGTACGATGGAGGCTGTCAGCACCGAATTCGACGATCAGGAATTCTGTGAGCCCGATTTCCGAGTTTGGGGCGTGACACTCTAATGCCCTTTCCTTGAGCCAAAATTATACCTTATGTCATCAAAACCAGTACATAAGATTTTGCCGCATGCCAATCTTTAATTCCAGCCATCCAAACCCTTTTTAACTCCAAGCATTTAAGGAATTACCATAAAATCAGGCTAGACGACTATAAATACCCCCTTTCCCTTCACATTTCAAGGCATCCGATTAAATCCACTCCCATTTTAAGCATCCCACAACAATCTATAAATCCCTTCACATTCCAAGTATCCATCCCACTAAGGAGAATGAGGGTGAGAAAGAGAGCTTAGCCTAGGTCCAGCCTTGATACTAGCCTCTTGAACCAGACCAAGTTCAATCCAAGCCACGCAAAACGATCCTTACGACTAGAGCTGTACACGAGAAGACTATGGCTCGAGTACTCGTTCGACTCGACTCGGAATACTCGACTCGTTTGAGTTAGAGCCGAGTACGAGCGGGTTTCATCTACTCGTTTAGATTACGAGTAGAGTACGAGTCTTGAGGTACTCGACTCGATACCCGACTTGTGTACTCGACTTGTGCCCATATATATAAGCAAAAAAAATACCCTACTTCACTCACCCAGTCGCCCGTAATTTTCAAGCACCCGCTCGAAACCCTTTTTCCCTCCAGCGGCCATTTTCAAAATGCCCCCCCTTCTCTCTCTCTCTCTCTCTCTCTCTCTCTCTCTCTCTCTCTCTCTCTCTCTCTCTCTCTCTCTCCTCTCTCTTTCTCCCCTCCTTTCCCAACATTGTCCGGTCGTCCCTCTTCTTCCATCTCTCTCTCTCACACTCGCCTGTCCACTGTCCGGCGGTGCTAGATGCTTGTCCCCTGTCCGCTCGTCCCTACGGCCTGTCTGGTGCCCCTGTCCGGTGATGGAGCTCCTCCTTGCCACTCCTCCGGTGCCGCAGCTCGTCCCTGCCAGGCTGCCACTCATCTACTCGTCCGTCATCGCCCTGCCCTGCACGTAGCTGCCGGTCATTCCTGCCCAGCTCCCCCGGTATGTGTGGGTTTGATATTTGATATTTGATATTTGATTTTTGATTTTTATAAATTGTTTAATATATGTTAATATAGAAATTGTTTAGTATATATTTGGGATTAACCTGATATTTGTGTATTCCCTAAATATCTCAAAATCAGAAAGAAACTCGAGGACGGGCGAGCTGGGCAGGAACGACTTCTGCTCGTACTCGAACTCGCCTCAAAAAGTCGGACTCGACTCGACTCGTTTACTACTCGTACTCGGCTCGTATTCGGGCGAGTAGAGTACGAGCAGGGAGTCCCTGCTCGTTGGCCGAGTAGAGCCGAGTACGAGCAACACTCGGGCGTTAAGAGCCGAGTACGAGTAGGGCGATACTCGACTCGACTCGACTCGTGTACAACTCTACTTGCGATACTACCGCTCACCTTACTATTTTCGATCAAGCTTCGTCAAGCCCATTGCATTTGCAAAACATAACATTCACCTCATCCTCCAACACACTTTTCACCAAATTGGCTCAAAAGTATGCTTTGAGGCTTGTCAATCTAATCGGATCCTATTGACGCAGGGATGAACGTGATGTGGTCGATCACCGTCTTCCTAAAGGATAACTATTTCGAATCCACGAAGTTTCTCTAGACTCTTCAGAGACTTCTTGAATCCACGAGAAAAAAAAAAAAAAAGAAGCAAGAAAATAGAAATAATATTCTAGAAAATTCATATATTGATTGATAATTGAAATAAATGAGTCTATAACCCTTTAAATAGGGATACCAAGCCTTAAAGAAATTTCAGAATTAAACTACAACTACAACTCCATAAAATTCATAACTTATTATAAATAGTAAATTTACTATTTATAGTAAGTGTCCAATGTGGCTTAACCACGTTATTCTCTTATTTTTTCTAAACACATTTCATGTTGGACACAACTCCTAAAGCTCAAAGTATGAAGAGTTATAATCAAACTAAAACTTACTATAAATAGTAAAAATGGAAATAAAATGGATTTTCGACCGTCGATCTGATGGAATCTCGTATATTCGGTATGGATAACCCGGCATATCTGGGTTGGTTGGATAAAGTAGCTTCTCCTACCCCAAAATCATATATGGTATGTCGAGTAACTCATTTCAGTTTGCGAGATACACTTATTGTAAGGTTCTGACGATCTGGATTACCTCCTCCTCCGATCGGGCCTTCTCTGGTCCATCTTGGATATGAAAGTGTCCATGACCTGCTCTACATCAGTCCCCTCCACTTCAAAAGAACTTGTCCTCGAGTTCTTGTCCTGCTTTGCTTCATGATACTCGGTAAGGTGCGCCCCGTAATGATACCCAGATCAAAAGTTATTGTCAATTTACAGTTCACCTTCTTTTGGTCCAACCATGCTCGGAGTGTATCGGTGCCACGTCTTACATCAAACCCCTCCACTTGGAAAAAACTCATCCTCGAGTTATTCAATGGACTTCGCTCATGGTATTCAAATAAATTTTGGTACCGATGTTTATCAGCCTCTTCGTTATACTTTGCATTAGGCTCTTGAGCTGAAAGAATACATATACTCACGTTCTCCTTGACTTGACTATTGCTCTCCTTGACTTGACTAATATTGATCAGTTCATTTACTTGTGCTTGCAAGATCCCGCGTTCTTTCTAATAATGTGGGCAATTAGGCAGACTTGCCTCTGAGACAAGATCAATATGGTTTTGTATATCTCATATGAGAAGCAAATTATTAAGGAGTTTATTGAGCATAATCGCCTTGAACTCCTGCAACACTAGTTTCAAATCCTCTCGGATGTTCACGGGCTCCATATATTTTTCTTTTTCAACTAATACATCTACACCTACATCTCCTATTAAGAGAGACTGTCCCTCCACTTTAGAAGTTTTGGGTTGGTTCTCCATTCCCACAGGGGCGAGGATAATCTTTTTACATTCTTTAATAAATATAAATATGTTATCTTGACCTTTATACGTAGCATCAATATTATATTGCAATGGTCGAGCAAGTAACATGTGACAAGCTTCCTGTCAACTACGTCACACATTACTTCCTTTTTAGGATATTTATCAATGAAAAAGGATATACGACATCGTTCGGTTACCTCTGTTTTGCTAATCTCCTTAATCCATCCAATCATGTACAAAGATGGGTGTCTTTCTACTTTTAGTTGTAACTTTTCCACCATTATTTTCGACACAAGATTCTCATTGCTCCTAACGTTGATGATCACATTATAAACCTTTTGGTGTACAGAGCACCTCGTTCGAAAGATGTTGTGCCACTGTAAATTTATCTCTACCTTTTGCATGTACAACGACTTCCTCATGATCAAAGTAGTAACCTGCGATTCACCATCATCGGTTGATGCTTTGCAGAAATTGGAGTTGTGTCGTACAACAACAATAGGCGATTGAACATCACCTTGGTCTCGGGGCGGAATTAGCTCATCTGTAATACGGTCGAGGGTTGTCTATAGCCCTTGTATGGTCAACTAACTCTCCCGATGGAAAGCATCCATTCTTTCCAAAAAATAACGAATCTCTGAATCACCGTCCATAGGATTTTGGTACATACCTTTGTTATTTGTCATTGGTCTAAGGAGAGTCATCACTCTAATACCAATTGATGATGGGATGAATGTGATGAGGTCAACCACTATTTTCCTCAAGGATAACTACTTCGAATCCATGAAGCTTCTCTAGACTCCTGACAGAGACTTCTCGAATCAACGAGGAAAAAAGCAAGAAAATAGAAATAATATTCTAGAAAATTTGTAAATTGATTGATAATTGAAATAAACGAGTCTAAAACCCTTTAAATAGGGATACCAAGTCTTGGAAGAAATTTCTAAATTAAACTACAACTAAAACTACCTAAAATTCATAACTTACTATAAATAGTAAATATATTATTTATAGTAAGTGTTCTATGTGACTTAACCATGTTATTCTCCTAATTTTTCTAAACACTTTTCATGTTGGACACAAATCCTAAAGCTCAAAGGATGAAGAGTTATAATCAAACTAGAACTTACTATAAATAGTAAAAACAGAAATAAAATGGATTTTCGACTGTCAGTCTAATGGAATCTTGTAAATTCGGCATGAGAAAACTGGCATATCTAGGTTGGTTGGCTAAAGTAGCTTCTCCTATCCCAAAATCATATATGGTACATTGAGTAACTCATTTCGGTTTGCGAGATACGCTTATAGTAAGGTTTTGACGGTCTGAATCACCTCCGCATCCGATCAGGCCTTCTCTGGTCCATCTCGGACATGAAAGTGTCCGCAACCCGCTCTACATCACCTACGCAACAGAAAACTTGCCAATTATTTCACTTTTTGTCATCAGCATCGTATACATTCGCATAAGAGAACTGAATCCTCACCCTCAAGAACGGTTAGATCCTGTGAAGTAGAGACCGTACATTTGTACGAGTAGAGCAAGTGCCTAACACCTTCTCTCTCTATAATCGTAGTCCCTTACTTAGAATCTTTGATCGCTGAACCAAAGAGTCATGTTAGGACAGAAAATCTTCGAATCCCCACCCTAACATTCCTATAGGGTCTAGCCAACTATAAAAATGAGGAAATTGGCTAGTGGCGACTCTGGTCAAATATAATCGATCAATCACCAATGTAAAAGCCCTCGAAAGAGGCAACTTATGGGGCAAAGCAGGCCCCTGAGTCGAATCTGGCCCAAGATCCCAGCGTCCACAATATATCATTACATCGAACAAAATAGGCCATAAGTGCCCTACCAAAAAATGCAAATAAATACGAACTATCTACATAACATATAAAAGAACTAGGGCATATAGAATCATCTCACTCTTTAACCAAATTGATAAAAAATCTGCAAATATAAAGTGTTTCACCCACATGTTTTTCTCTCTTCTTTTATAATAGATGTAACAAAACTTGTTAATCACATTTTATGCTTAGAGAAAGCTTCCAAAGGTTACAGAAAAAGTGTACATGAATAAAAATAAAAAATAAAAGATGTTAAGAGACTCAAACCTTAACTAGTCAACTTCTATGCCATGTTCTTTTTCATGTTGAAATTAGTGAATTCCAGACAAGCATGTATGAAATGATGTGGATAAATGCATTCAAAAGATGAATATGAATGTTGAATTGAAGATGTGGATCCCCCTATGCACTGTGGATCTCACCTGGAGGTGGATTTCTCCTGGGCACTATAGATCCACCTATGTATTCTTACCTATGCTTGTTATATTAGTTGCCGAAAAAAAGAAAGGATTCAATATGTCGTCAAAACCTTTAAAATGTTGTTGGATGATTGTCGAAGTGGGTCCCATGGAGGTGTAAACAACAGTTTTAACCGCCTTATTCAATGGTGGTGGTCGTCTATCTCTCTCTTCATTCAGTGGTGGTGGTGGTCCCCTCTCTCTAAAAAACAACTCTAAAAACCCTGAAATAGGTTAGAAGGTGGGTCTGGCCCCACATATATGCTTATGGAGTGATATTATGGGGCCCACCGGACATCTCCATTGAAATCTGATCCGACTATTACCTTAAGAAAATAATTTCAGGGCATGGGCTCAAGAATTGAGGAAGAAGACATCTGGGATGGACCACACCAGAAGAAACATGCCAACAGAGAAAGGCCACCATTCTCTCTATTGGGGGCCATAGAGGCCTCGGATGAAGATGAAATCAATGTTGTCAAATGTCCAAGCATGCTCCAAAGCGAACGAATGGATCAGATCGACCAAGGGATCGGTCCGAGTATTATTTTCATAGGTCCCACCATCCCTTTTTTCTGAAAGCACAAGGGCAATTTCATCTCAAAAAAGAAGCAAAATCTGATTTCGAGACTAAAAAAGTATCCCCGCACCAAAAATTAGCCATTTTCGAGATGACATCATTCCACGGGACTATTACTGTAAAAATTCCCTTGGACATTGACCGGGAGGGGATTAGGTGTTACTCGAAAGCAACACATTACTGGGTGTTACCCTGACCGTGGGCCCACCTTGATGAATACGTTGTATATTCATGTTGTCCACCTGTTTTATCATTTTAGTAGGCCATCTCAAAACTTAAGTATATCAGAATCTTAGATGAACCACACCATAAAAAATAGTCTAGAAAATAATAGTGATTAAACACTCACCATTAAAAACTATTTAGGGCCTTCCATAATGTTTATTTTCTATCTAACTTATTGATAATATTAAAAAACCCTAAGGTAATATACAAAGATCAGCTTGATCTAAAACTTTTACAACTCATAAAATTTTTTTAATGATCAACCATCTCAATTTTCAGTGGTGTGGTTCACCTGAGATTTGGATCTGCTTAAATTTTGGGATCAACACTGTACGGTGGAACAAATTCATCAAAGCGGGAACCCACTGGCAGACTGAGTGGAGATACCTCAACTGGCAGACCGAGTGGAGATACCTCGTTTCAACACTTGAGGTCCTGGTAGCGATCCCTGGTGGGGGTGGCTAACACGGAGTGTGTGTAATGACATGGGTGTGTACTAACATGCTAACCAAAAAAAAATTCATCAAATCGGCCATATGGTGAGGGTAACACCAACTAACGTATTGACCGGGTAACACCTGATCTGCTCCCACATTGACTTGATCAGAGAAAGTACGATACCGATGGATAATCCGTTGGATGCGGCTTCGGTGGATCCTTGACTGTGGGACCGACCGTGATGTCTTTTTCTTATATCCGCCCCGTTCATCTGTTTCTACAGTTTATTTTAGGACATAAACAAAAATTACAATAGATCCAAATCTCAGGTGGACCACACCACAGGGAAACAATATTGATTGAACCCCCACCATTAAAAACTTACTGGGGGCCACCGGAATGTTTATTTTCCTTCCAACTTACTTGGACGAAGGGACCATACAAATATCAGCTTGATCCAAAATTTTGTGGCACACAAGAAGTTTTTAAGGGTCAATCACCACAGTTTCCTGTGGTGTGGTCCGCCTAAGAATTCGATCTGCCCCGTTTTGGGGTTCGTTCTCTTAAATGATCCGTTGAAACGGATGAACGGCGTGGATATAAGAAAAATACATCAAGGTGGGCGGATCCACCCAAACTGCGTCTTTATCCACAAAATGTTGGTGGATTTACTTGAATCCTCGGTGATCGGCAGTATTTAACCGTCGATGGTTGGTATGTTTTCAATCTAGGAAATTTTTGGTCCACAATATCTTGGGTCTTTGAACTACTGCCCCACTTGTAGAGACAAAAAACCTGAATGGTCCTGTGTAGCCTGTCATTCGAGCAGTATATAATGCCTTGATGAGATCCAGACCATTCATCATGTAGGCCCGACTGTTAAATGTATATAAATAAAATGGAAAAATCATGTTCATTAGATGATCCTAACCATCAGATTGAAGATGGGCATGAAAAATTACACCTGTTCAGGTGATCCTAACGGTTTGTATGGAAGTTTTTGCTCATGGAATGTGGACCCTTGATCTTTTTCTTTTATTTTTATTTCTTTTTTAATTTGTGCATTTTTAGTCTAAAAAATCATCCGATCCAACGGTTAAGACTAAAGACCAATAAATGGTGGAGTAAGGTAGATAAACGGTTGGAAAAACATGCATAGGTGTGCTTTCACCAGGGTTGTTAATATGAAAGAGAGAAGAGATGCTCCTCGGCCAATACTAGGACGCCCAGCCAGCTTAGCTTTGAACCGGGCTTGGACCGATTTGCTTGGCCCATTAGCTGGGCTTGAGCCTGGCATGTATGGCTCATTCAATTGTCCTGGCTTGGGTTCAAGTTATTTTAGCCCGACGTGGACGTTCTAACTTGATATTAATGTGTGTTCTATATGTTTACTTCCATCATCATCATTTCTCTTGAGAACTAATCAGAATAGGTTACGTGTGATCTACATGAATTTCTTTGTAATACAGCTAGAATACTGCCACGTCATTGTTTGAGCAACCGATGGAAGAGCAATTGTGTAGATTGCAGAAGAAGAAACAGAGAAAACTAAGTAGTGGTGAATGATTATGATAACTGTCAGTACATGAGAAGAATCTAGATGTTTAGATCAAAAATATAAATAGCAAATGAATTCAATAAGAAAATAGGTCTTATACCAACCAAATCTAACCGAATATTACATTTCAATTATTCTTTCAATTATTAGTCTTAAATGTTTCATAATGTAATCATTTACTTTTCATACCAAGTAAATTACATTCCTTAGTGTAATCTTTTACTTTTCATTTATCGTTTACATTCTATAGTGTAATTCGTATCATTAATCAAATAGCTATTAATTTTACCTGTAATTTGAGTCTATGCTCGCTTGCTAGATTTAGCCATACTGAAAAGTCTTGTAGTACGGAAGACAAATGTATAAGCCATCACCAGAGTACTAACCCTACCCTCTGAATATTGCATGATCTTATTTACACATCGAGCAAGTGGCTGAATAAGCAACCGATCTCATTAAATCACTGTCATACACTTTGTGTTTGCCTATTTTGACGCTTGGGTCATAGTTATTCGGTTTGAATTGAACCTTAATTTCAATTCTGGCACGCAGGAATACCCTCAAAAACCAAACCCAGCAGCAACACTACTTAAATATGCTAACCTCATCCTCAATTAAGCAACACATGCATCTTTCATTTAGACCATTGGTTTCATTTTTCTAGGTATCTATTTCTTGTGCATGCGTGGCCCACTTGATCAATGGTTGGATTAGGAACATTCACGTGGGAATTTAGGATTTGATCAAATCTCATCTGCCTCCACTTCAACTGGGCTTACTGGGCCCAAGTTTTTGCCAGGCCAGCCATGGGCTATAGACATGGTCTATGCCTAGGCCCAAAAATAAGTAGGCCGGCCTAGCGAGTTAAGTTCTGAGCCAACAAGGTCTTGTGGCTTGGTCAGAATTGAACGTCTGGCACGCATCAAGGAGATTCTGAACGTTCATATGGTGGGCCATTCAATGGAGGTGGTCCGGTGAAATACCACGTGGAAATCCCAAACATGGTATGCATTTTATGGACAGATGTCCTTTGGTGTACAGTTAAAACCAACCATCCAAAAATTTCAAAATGAGATTCTCTCATATGATGAAAGGGACAACCCAACGATCGAATTTTATCTGAGTTAGCTTCATCCATTGGTGTGGGTTCAGGACAAATAAGCGACATTTGATTAGATGGCTGAGATTTGGATTTTCTTATAAATGCGTTTTTATATTTATTCTGCACGAGAGGGCCCACCAAATGGATGATGGTCGGAATATTGTTTGCCACGTGGAAGATTTCGAGTCTTTGACAAGACTTCATATGTATCCACCAAGGACAGACTAAGTCATTATATAAATAAATAAATAATGAAGATAAATCTGCAACTTTCCCATTCATGCATTGTACCTGACCGTTGGATCTGCTGTCATGTTTTAATGATCCTAACCGTTTATATGATGGGTCATGCGATGGATTGGGATGCCCAAAAACCACTCTCAGTTTAGAATATTTCAACGGGTTGATTAATTTAATTCTTTCTCTAACTATTGTTTTGTGGCCCACTTGCTAAATTTAGATCATTTTTAAAAATAAAAATAAAAATCATGAACGTTTCAGAAGACACAATCAGCTGCGTATCTGGTCAGATTGAATGTATGGATCATCAAACAGGGGAGTATTTCTAACGGCTATTGCTCCAACGTATCCAATAACCATACGTCCGGACGTATGACCCCGGCCAGAGATATTCCGGCCGATCCAACGCTCATGTTGACCACACCAAATAATAAGATTGGTTGCATTAGTCACCTATTGTCTAGTCCACTTTAGCGTTGAATTTTTGTACTCGTACCTTAATACTAACTATACGAAAAAAAAAAAGGAAAAAAAATGAAGAAAATGAAGAAAATTCAATGTTCAAGTGGACCACACCACACAAGCAACGGTGCTAATGACGATTACAGTTGAAATATTCCTAAAATGATGAAAAGTTTTTTTTTTTTTTTTTTTTTTTAATTAAAATTTTTAACATTCTAAAATATGTCCGCCACTACTTTAGTATTCAGACAACTAATTATAAAATGGTAAGTTTTTATTCATGAAATATTTAATATGAGACCTATAAATGGACAGTTAGATTTATTATATGTGGGGTACATGATTTTTAAATAATTTCTAATTGCCTGTATATCCACCACACTTCTTGAGCATTCAAGTTTTTCTTGTCCATCTATGACAGAGGAGATACTAATCGGATTCCGACCATGAGATGATGAAGTGGCAAATAAGGAAGTGTCAGATCCATACACCAGGTGGGACCTTTTGCGAACATAAATTGTCTTGAAATTCGGGCTAATTCATTCACATTGTGAGCCACAAAATACATTAAACATAGCTCATTGTTTGTTTTTTTTATTTGTCCAATTTTTTTCGTTGTGAACATGCAGCGACGCTGAGCGTGTGGGTGCCACTTCATTTCATTTTTCTTTCTTGTTTTGTTATGGTATGGTGTTTATGGGATGATGATTTAGATGTATACGTGTGAGTGGAGTTACCACTAGTCAAAATAAAAAGCTTGGAATCTACGGTTGGATAGGAACGGCGGAATCACTTTTGAGATTAGGGAGTTTAAAGAATTCCTTAGTTCTAGTTATTCCAACAGTAGGCCTGTAACCATGAATTCTGGATAAGCGTCTTCGTGACAGAAAAGGAAATGATTATGAGCCCTTTTCTACCCGCACCATGTTGCAGTTTCTATTTTATAGGATTTAACAGTTTTTAGGATATTGGCGTAATTTCAACATTATTACATATGTTCTCCAGGTTTAAAACCCAATCAAGCAAATTGAAAGTAATACATATCTTTACTTCGTAGGATTTAAGGACCCATATAGACAATATGAAAATAAGTAAGTTCTACCCGTACTTCGCAAAGTTTAAGACCCCATATAAGCATATAATTAAAACAAAAATGTATATAAGGAGGAGAATTACATGAGTAAAATAAGAGCGAGCGTGTACAATTGATTTTATTATAATTAATAGAATGGATTGCAAATTAATTTGAGATATGAGAAGAAAAATAGGAAATCAGAGATCCTTTATTGCAAAAGAGATGGTCGAATATTCCCCATTTTAATCATACTCTTGACTTCGGTGGCTTCTTTTGCTAAGAACGTTCTTTCCCCTTCGTCTCTTGAATTATAGAAGGTGTCCATGCAATTAAGAACTTTCCAAACTTTCTAATAACTCAAAAGGAGCTAGCATGTGGAAACTGCAATACCTCAAAGCTACCCCCAACAACCTTCTTCCAAACCTCTCCTTTCGGCCTCCCTGTTGTGGTGATTATATACACCTAAACAGTCGGCCCTTTAAGGACCACTTGTAGGTCATAGACACCATTTCTCTTTTGCTTTGGTTTTATTGGATATATAATGAAGCCTTGTGTCAAAAGGGTTCTTTAGCATAATCGGTCCTTGAAGGGCCATTTGTCCACTCTGTCTATTTTTGCACAACAGTAACTACGTGTAGTTCTAGGGCTTTCAAGAGTCCAAATGAGTGACATTGATTTATTTTTCACCAGATTTAACATTTGTCGATCAGATCCAGTGATTTGTTTATGAGGGGTACCGAGGACACCTTTAGCTCAGCCCATTCTTATTTCTAATATTTGACAACCTTAACGATCGGTTGATATCTCATTGCATCGAGTTACAGTTACGGGAAGGTCCCCCCAATCCAGTCCATTTATCGTTTATGGGTGGCGTTAGGGGCCTTTTCTATTAATCCATTTAGATGTTTAAGGCTTTTTTTAGATTGGTGGGAGACGGTTTTATTAGAGTGGTGTGCGTTTTAAGCATTTAGAAGGTCGAGTGGTTTGGTCAAGATCAGATTGGTTAAGCCCTCGAACTAATGATATGGTTTGCCAATTATTTTTCAGACTTTTGAAAATGTACCCTGCCCGACTGATATAGTCATCCGATGGATATCAAATCGTCCGGAGACATTTTTAATGAAACTTGGTTGAAGTCAAATAGTACTTCCTTCTCACTTTGGGTGGGGTGTCTAAACTCATATAACATGGCCACTTGAAGAACAAAGCAACCTGATTTTTATTTTTTATTTTATCAAGGAATGTTCACAGCTGTACCCACCTAATGAAAGGTCCAAATCTTATTTAAGTGTGCCATATAGGCATATGAGCAACAAGTCCCTCCAACATCTCACAAGTGGGGCCAATTACTCATGATACTATATTATTTACAACAATACATGTGGTGGGCATCCAGTAATAGCCTCCTAATTAAGATTCATTGTAAATCATTTTTTTTTTTTTCGTATGAGCCCCTCTAGTTTTTTAACATTTGCATATACCCCTGAGTTTTTTTTTATTCTCATATTTTGTATGCATTATTTATTGATAATAGCAAGTACCCCCCACCATAATTGACTTTAGTCATGTTATTTCTAGATAGCACTTTCTTAAAAGTGAAATGTCCACATTTCCTTTTATCTTGTGAAATGAAGATAATGCCTCAATTAAGTCTTATACTAACACACCAATCCATCTCTCTCTCTCTCTCTCTCTCTCTCTCTCTCTCTCTCTCTCTCTCTCTCATTCATGCACCAGCCCTACAACAAGAGAACTCTTGCACTCTCCTCTTTATCCCATCTCTTTGACCCCCTCTCTCGCACTGTCCTTTGTGGTATTATATAGTCATCTCTGATATAAGGAGAAAGAATGAGTTGTATACGAAGAATAAGAAGAAGAATCAAAGTAAGAATGTAAGGTATTGTTTTCTATTTAGTTTATTATTTGTTTATTATGTATGACAGACTTATATATGATTTTTAATTTATAGGGTCCACAATCAATCATAATTTGTGAAAAGTAGGAGTGTGGAGTTTGTGTAGTCCACTGGATTAATTTGACAATAATTTTCCCTAATCCTCCATTCCGATCTAGGTATTTTGATTTGTGTATCTAAAAATTTCTAAAATCAGATATCTTAACTTGTCATAGTTTAAAATTATTCTTTCTATCAAACTTTTTGATCTCCAATTTTGCATTCAACATCTTTATAACTGTTATACATCTTTAATAGTCAATGTCCCACTAATCAAAAGTGTATAAACTAGAAAATCATGAACCAATCAAAATCAAACCAAAACTCTGATACCACTTGTTATGTTGCTACACTTATAAATGATTGATGTCAGACCATGATTGATTAAGATACACCTATTTGCACTTGGCTATAACTTATAAATATTCATATGAACATATGTAGGACAACCAAATATATGCAAACAAGAGTAAGTGAAAGATTTATCAAATTATGCTTCTTCTGAAGTATTTAACTCTATTATTGTGATATGTAACTTTTTGACAAGGAAACATATTATATTTATTGGTTCTACCTAAAAAGTCCTTCGGTAGACACGTGTTGCTCAACATACCGGGTGTCCTCTCTAAAAGTATCAAGTTCATCTATTCTATAAGACTAATATATTGTGGTGTATTTGGTGTAATGAAGTGATGAATAATACCCACATCTTTGTAAATTTTGTGACTTAATTAACTTGAATTTCTACCATTATCCGTCTTCACACATTCACTTTCTCGTGTATATATTTCTCAACTAAAGTTTTTCGCTACTTAAAAGTAACAATAACTCGGACTTATATTTCAATGTATAGATGTACACTTTCTTCGAATAATCATTAATAATAAAAAAAATAATAATTTAATCCTCCCCTTAAAGGGACCTTAGAATGACCCCAAACATTTGAGTGTGCATAATCCAAAATACCTTTGGTACAATAAATTGCAGTATTAAAACTCATTTTACATTGATTTTAAAAAATGCAGTGCTCACAAAATTCTAACTTTTAGGACTTTATACCATTGAGCAAGCTCCTCTTATGCAACTTAACTGAGCCACGCTTGCTCATGTGACCCAAACCCATATGCCACACTAGTCAACATCAGCTGACATGATCAATGTTACTTCACATGAAACTGTACTCACTAACTTTATTTCTTTTCTTCAAAATCGGCACTCATTTTACAACTTACATAACAGCATATTCTACTATAATCTTACAAACATTAGAATCAAATGCATAAAAAAATATCAGATTTTTTATTAGATTTGTAATGTGTTACACTTTTGTCAGAGTTATAATAATACCATCAAACATCTTAATTCTAACTGTCATAATTTCAATAGTCTTGCGAGCAACATTATTTTTCATAAGAACTGTTTCATCATAAAATAACTTATAATGGTGAGCTAATCCTTAATAAGACATATACGACAGAAATAACTAGAATCAGTAATCTATATTCCAAAAAATTATCATCTCTTGGGGCTTTCAAGAGAATCGAACTGTCATTCTTATCAGAATAACATTTTATTATACTCACTGCATTTGAAGATATTTCTTTCATTTTTTCTTTCTGTAGAGTTTATTACAGTCCTTTATGTGCCTCATTTTCCTACAATAATAATACTTTATGCTTTTCTTTTCAGATAGATACTTCAATTTAAATCTACTAGCATGATTTTCTAATTCATTTTTATAAATTTATCTCTAATAACCAAACTTCTATCTTGTCCTTTCTTGTCATGCAATATTTTTATAATCTCTTCCGATGGAAAAGAAGATGTCATGTTATCTATCGTTATGATGGTCTTTTCCATAAATTAAAGTTGTAACAAGATGACAATATAATGGAAGAAGCGAATGCAATAAAAGTAAAGCCTTATTCTCGTCATTAACTTTCATATCAATACTCAATAGTTGACAAATAGTCTTATTAAACCGATTCCAATGGGCATGGACAAGCCTACATTCTTTCATATCTAAGGTATTTAACTTCTGCTTTAGATACAAGTTGTTGGCTAGAAACTTTATCATGTGAAGTCCTTTAGGGCATATTTATTTATCTATTTACACATGCATTTATGGGTATTTTATTCATAATAGCTATTGAACAACATTTGATGGGATATGCATTTACTCAAATATTTGAAAGTTAAATTCATAATTCTACTGGTAGATAAATTCATCATTTCTCTTGTAAATCAGACTCTCTTTTGTTGCACCAAGAAATGATTGATTGACATATATCTTGCTTTGGTGTCCTATGAAAATGAGTGCTTCATCAAGCATTCTTCTTATAAAAACCTCTTTCATTTGCATTTGGGAGAGCCATGATAATTTAACTCATGGTATGTAGCTTAACGATTCTTGCATTACTCATTTCTTTCATTCAAAATATTATACAAATGGCTCATGGACCTTATTGGTTCATCTTCTCCTTATGAGCAGAGGACCAGTCTCACTAGAATACATCTCACATCCACCTCAATGCTCCTCATCAACCCATCTAAGAGGTCCACCTTCAACGAATCAGGCACACACATCTGATTAAGTAATATCTATTGTTATCCTTTCTTATACATGCTTTCCAAGTTCTAACTGAAATGGATCTCTATGTAGGTAGGGTCAAATCCAAGGAGTATTCCAGGGGGACCATCAATCATGTTGCGTAGTATATTCTCATTATTCATCCCTTTTCATAGCTCATAATAGGAACTCGTGCAAATATTACTCATATTGACGCAGGGAGGACGTGAGGTCAAACAGAGTCTTCCTTAAGAGGATAACTATTCCGAATCCATGGAACTTCTCTGGACTCCTCATAGATGAAAGTGCCCTGGCTTGTCAAGTTACGTGAGTGGTAGGTCAGACTGTCTATAGAGCTTGATAGGAAGATCAATTCAAGCGTCTGCCTCATCCGGATGTGTGGAAGCTCGCCATAGGTAAATCATCGCCTCACATCCCATGTCCCAAAACACCAGGTGATTAAAACCCTTAAAACAAGATAGGCATCTTAGGGTTTTTAAGGAGAGAAAACTTTTTCAAAATAGAAAAATCTTTAAGTTTTTCTCGCCTTGTCGATTTTATCGATGCACCCTCGATATGATCGACCTGCTCTGTCGATGTCCTCGATACCTTAACGATATTATCGATAAGAGGAACAAAAGTGTTCAGCAACTAAATATTCATCTGGACGGATTTATCGATGTATCGATACACCTATCGATATAATCGATAAAAGCACTAAATGTGTCCAGTAACTTCAAAACATATCTGGACGAATTATCGATGTATTGATATACCTATCGATATCATCGACATTCAAATCTCGAGTCCATCGGGAGTGGCTCGATAAGATCGACAAACAGTTTTCCGGCGCCCCTCTTTTTTAATGAAAATCTCAAATTCCTTCATATATCAATGATCGTCCGATATTATCTGAATTCAAATATCGATAAGATCGGTGGTCTATCGATGATATCGATAGTGGCGCGCATTTCTTACAGCAGATATTTTAGGTTGTTTTTAACTATGATCGGGGGCCCTTCGATAGAATCGATATTCAAATATCGATGTTATCGACACTAGATCGATTACATTGAACAAAGTCATTAATTATCTAGCAAGCTCAAGATAAATCAGTTGGATTTATCGATGCCTCGACTCTGTTCTCGATATCATCGACATTCAAATTCCGATGATCTCGATTCTTCCCCGATCAATCTTGAAATCCTGAAATATTTCAAAGTCAAGTCTCTCTCATTTTTCAAGTGTTAATTAATTGAACCTGTCATCGATGGAATCGGAATTCGAAATCCGATGACATCGACAATAGTTTCGATTCATCGACCAATTGGCAAGAAGTTTTAAAAGCGTATGACATCGAGTCTGAGTCATCGAGCAGACCATCGATGCTATCGAGAGTATACGCTCGATGATATCGAACCTGCTCGATGATATCAAACTCTATTATAAATGTGACCGTTTTATATTCGTTGGAACTTTTTGCCTATACATAGAGGACTTGTCTTTTGTTGCTGTGAGAGAAAGAAGAGAGAGCTTTTATGTGTTTCAACTTATATCTTATATCTAAAGCCCTTTCTCTCAAGGGAGTTCATCCTCCAATCCACCCTCATCATTGATATTCAATAGTGTGGATTGGGGAATGAACTTCCGCATTCAAAGATCCTCTAACTACTACCTTAATGACAAATCATTATGCTGGGATGCCTTGAATGCATAAGATTGGAACTACTCTATCTTCCTAATAGGAAAATCTTTAGAGAGTAGGATTCCATCTTCACCTTGACTCAACCCTAAGCCTAATCTTGGTATATCTTTTGTATTGCGGATCAAGGGAGCAGAAGACTCTTCATCAAGAAGGAGGAGGAGATATTCGGCGTTGTGCTTAATGGTACTCATCAACTTATTTGTAAGTATCTAGAGTCCAGAGGGCACTTATGATAATTCCTTTCTAGGATTGGGTCTTAAGTGGTTCTCACCCTTTGAAGTCCTCAAGGAGGCCTCTGGCGGGAGTGTACGTGGTGGGTGCGTTGTGTGGATCCTTGCTCTGTGGAGAGCATAAACATCTGGTTAGGAGTGAACCAGTAAAACTCCCGGGTGTGTTGTGTGGACCCTTGCTCTATGGAGAGCATAAACATCTGGTTAGGAGTGAACCAGTAAAACTCCCGGGTGCGTTGTGTGGACCCTTGCTCTATGGAGAGCATAAACATCTGGTTAGGAGTGAACCAGTAAAACTCCAGGGTTAGAGGTGAACCAAGTAGAAACCTCCATGTAAAGGTTGAAGGTGAACCTAATTTAAAACCTTAGGTTTGAGGTGAACCCTGGGAAACCTCCTTAGTGAAATCCGGTACACTCAAGGGTTGAGTGCGACAGCCGGGAGTGGAGTAGACTTATCGTCGAAGCACTATAAAATGACTGTGCTTGAGATTGTTATTTTTACGATTGTGTGATTTGCTTTAATACTTCCCCATCTGAATATCTGATCACACCACACACACTTATACAGTTATATCCATCATAAGCTAACTTGTATACTGTTTACTTTCTTCATAGTTTGTGATTGGATCCTCTACTAGGCTTGAAAGCCAGTAGAGTTATTTTTGAGTAATCCTAATATATATATGTTGTTAGGATTAGTGTGATAGGATTTTAAATAAATCATAAAAACTTTTAAAAAGTCTTATTCACCCCCTCTAGGACATATCGGCATATTCCAACTTCTACTCAAGCGGTCTTCACCGCTATTTCAATTGGTATTAGAGCGGGTCTCTCTTTAAGGGCTTCACCGCCTAGAGAGTGATCTTGACTGAAGTTGGGAATATGGCCAAAGGAGAGGGCTCATTAGTCATCAGGCCTCCAGTATTCGATGGCTCAAATTATGCATACTGGAAGGCTAGGATGCACTACTTTCTGAGATCTTTGGATCATGACGTTTGGGATATAGTTGAAAGCGGATATATGCCACCAACTGAACAAATCGTACTTGACAATGACACAACAATCACAAAGCCCAAATCCAAAGAAAAGTGGACAGCATTCGACAAAGAAAGGCAAACATCTAAAGCCAAGGCTATGAATGCTATCTACTGTACCGTGTCCCAGGATATTTTTAATCAGATAAGTATGTGTGGGACATCCAAGGAAGCATGGGATTTATTGGAAACAACCCATGAAGGCACAAGCACTGTGAAGCGATCCAAACTTCAACTCCTGACTTCACAGTTCGAAAGTCTCAGAATGGAAGATCATGAGACATTTATGGAGTTTTTCACAAAGCTAAATATAATTTGCAACTCCATGGGTGGATTGGGAGAAAAAGTTCCGGTACCGAAAATTTGTAGGAAAATTCTAAGATCCCTACCGGAACGATTTAATCCCAAGGTTACAACATTGAGGAGTGTAGGAACATAGATGAAATGAAGGTAGAAGAACTGGTAGGTTCCCTACAAACTTTTGAACTACACTTCACACAACTCCAAAAATCCAAAAACATTGTCCTAAAAACTTCAAAGAAAACAACTCATGAGGACAGTGAAAGTGAAAAGGAAGATGAAGATGAAGAAGTGGCTTTGCTGGCACAAAAATTCAGAAGATTCTTTCAAAAGAATCGTGGCCGTCCTTCTAGAGGAAGAAAGGTGAACTATAAACCTTCTGCAGGCAAATTTGGTAAAAGAACCAAAGAACCTCAATGTTACGCCTGTCACGAGTATGGACACCTATCTACCGAATGCTCAAACAGAAAAACCAAGGTCAAGGCTATGGCCGCCACGTGGGATGATACTGAGCAGTCAAATTCAGAATCTAGTGGCTCAAAAAGCGACGGAGATCAGAAATCATTGAAAATACTCATGGTCTTCACTGCTTCAATCATTCCCACCGGATCAGAGAACGAGAAAGAACAGCCAGCCACAGAATCATCTTCATCCGAAAATGGAACTGAAGAAGAAGAAGAAAAAGATGAATTACAAGACACTTACAATCAACTTTACATACATAGCGTCAATATTGTCAAAAGACTTGGAATAGTTGAGAACAAACATGAATTGTTGCAACTAGATCTAGACAAAACTTTAGATATCAATACTCATCTGATTAATGATTTGCAGCAATATCATTCAGATAATGATAAACTTGAAAGAATCAACATTTCCCTTAAATCTGAGTCTGAAAGACTAAATAAACAAATTAAAACATTAAATGAGAAAAACCTGATTCTTCAAAATGAAAATCATACACTTCAATTTGAATTAGAGGAATCCAAAAAAATGGCCAAGCTAAATTGCAAATTTTTCCAAAGTGGTAAGAAATTAGAAAAACTGTTAGGCATGGGAAAATGTGGAGAGGACAAAAAGGGATAAGGTTTTGGAAAAGATAGAACAAAAACTGAATATGATGTACAACCTTTTGGAAAATCTGTTGCCTCTAGTAGTAACATCAGACCTATCCTAGCTACAAAAATGGTGAGTCAGTTTATGAGCTGAACAAAAGAAATATGCAATCATCACTACTCGAGCTAGTTGACAGGATGAAGGAGTCATTAAGTCATGTGGACAAATCGGATAAGATGAACAAATCTACCACAAGTAAAACTCATGTCACAAAGTGGATGATTAAGGTAAAGCCAAATCGCCTTGTCACACATTCAGATCGTCTACCGGGCAATGAGGTCAAATGGTACCTTGACAATGGTTGCTCAAGACATGTCACAGGTGACAAATCCCTTCTCTCCAACTATAAAAATCTTCATAAAGGGATAGTCACCTACGGAGATAGAGCCACTGCCAATGTAATTGGACAAGGAATGATAAGAGGAATTGATTTGCTCAAAAATGAGAATGCTTTTTGCATAAAAGGACTAACACATAATCTATTAAGCATCTCTCAAATCTGTGATAATGGGCATGTGGTCAAATTCAACAAAGAAGAATGCGATATCCTAGATCAATCAGGAAAATCAGTAATTAAGGGTCATCGCACAAACAACCACTGCTACATCATCAGAGGCATAGAAAGGACTGATGCCTAAAAATACTGAGCAGAGAAAAACAAGTCCAGATCATGCATCTAGATCTGGATATATGCTGAAATGATGCAATTTTGTTGAGCATAAAATGATATATTTGAGGCTTCTCACCTCAATCTTTTGTAAATAAACATGCAAATGTTTATAATTTTTTATGTACAATAATTGTACATAATTTTGCTGAATGCTATTGATATACTTGAAGGGTCGAAAAAGAAAAATATTCCTCTTCATTCCTAACGATTTGTCATTTCTGATTAATCGATCATGGGTCGATATCATCTATGTCTCTTCAGAATGTGGAAAGTCACAGATCGGGACTACTATCGAAACAATTGCCGATAACTTCGGATGTGGATCATCGATATAACTGAAAGTAAGTTCGATAAAATCGAAGACTCCTGGCCGATAAAAGGCGATCGAGTGAAAGAATTTTATTTCTCTGAAAATTTTTCTGTTTTGCTCTCTGCTCGAATCCTCGGCCAGAAGATCATCAATGGGTCCCAGAAGCGTCAAAGGAAACAGTTATTATCCTTCCACTCCAGAGTCTAATCTCACATTTGGTTGGGTACTTTCCATTCTCTTGGTTGACCTTCCTTACCTTTACTCGCCTCTTACACTGAAAAACCATGAACAAAGGGAAAGGTAAGTCCCTTTCTCAGTCTTCAAGAGGGAAAGCAAAACAACCCAGTATGCATCAACTCACTTCATTAGTGAGACATCCAGACACTTTCATTGAACGTCTGGTTCTCAACAGCGCCATCGAGTCTTTTGGTGTCGATCTGCTTCTAGAAGTAATAGGATGGCAAAATATTTTGAATCTTGGCGGTATTTATCAAATTGGAGTGATCCATGACTTCCTCAGAAAAAGTCATGTTATCTGTGACGATCCACCCTGTGTTCAAGTAAAATTATTACACTACTCCAAGCACATCACTCCCATCACCTTGAGTCACCTTTTAGATCTCCAAGTCACTCGCATTCCTGTTACCAGTCGGAATCTAATTGGTCTTGGTGTGTGGGGCGAGATAACTCGTGCACTATGTCAGGGAACTACTATTTCTAGGAACGATGATAATTCTCTTCATATTAATCACCTTGGACCCACCTTTAAAATTCTTCATGACATATTTGGGTCCAATGTCTATCCGTGTGATGTGAGTGGTAATCATCTGTCTCCCTTTGTGTTAAATGTGTTGTATGATGTATATCAGGAAGTTCAGGTGTGCCTTCCAACACTTCTTCTTAAACAGCTAATTCGGGTCATTTAAGGAAATCATCAGGATAAACTAGCTTTTCCTGTACTCATCTGTAAATTAGCTCATCATGTTGGTATACCTGCCTCATCTGATAGAGTCTATCCAGAGAAGTGGTTTGACAGTGACTCAGCTCAGGTGGCACAACAGCTCTATCTTCCTTCAGTTCTTCCTGAGAACAGTGCTCCCTTGCAGTCAGCTGCTTCATATGCTCCTCCGTCATATCCATGGGGATCCAACCGAACGCCATTGCTGAGTCCAGAGTCGATCACAAATCGCCAAACTCATCATCTTGAACGTCACCTACTGAACGGTATGGCGAGGATGGAGGAGCAACTTCACAATTGTGAGAGACGTCTCACCGAGATTGAAGAAAAAGTCGATTCTCTCCAACAAACAAATCAACAAGTTGTTGATTTACTTACACGTGGTGACTCGAGAAGACGGTAGAAGTTGGTTGCGGTAATTGAATACAATTTTTTTTGGGCTTGGTGTTCTTACTGGGATAACTGTTAATTTGCTGCCAATCTTGGGCAGTCTATTTTGGATAATTGGATAACTGTGGTTTCATCTTGAATATGACTATGTAGAACTCATATCTTTAATGTCATATTTCTGTTTTTGAGTTCCCCTGGTTTATCAAATTTATGATCTGGAATGCATGTGATGCCCTTAAATGAATATTTTTCACTGCTCTATAACTGATATATCTTATCTAATATGCATTCATGATTTCTGAAATTGATGTTTGACTGAATTAAGTTACAACTTTTATACATCAATGATCTGCTTCTAACAGATGGGATCTCCCATACGATTCACTCTTCAGTCAATATCACTTGCTATACCTTTGCCAATGACTGACAAAAAGGGGGAGAACATTTGCCAACACCCCGAGTGGAAAATTGTATATCTAATGTGTTACAGGTGTTAGGGGGAGCAGCTTCACCAAGAAAGGGAGAGTTTTGAAGTAAGGGGGAGCAGATACTAGTTGTGTACATGGGATAGAAAAATTGTAAAATTGTGTAGATGCATGTACACACAATTTAGGGTGTGTTTTTTTAGAAGTATCCTAGGGTGTTTTGGGGGTTTTGTCACGTAATTGACAAAAGAGGAGATTGAAAGTGCCCTGGTTTGTCAAGTTACGTGAGTGGTAGGTCAGACTGTCTACAGAGCTCGATAGGAAGATCAATTCAAGCGTCTGCCTCATCCGGATGTGTGGAAACTCGCCATAGGTAAATCATAGCCTTACATCCCATGTCTTAAAACACTAGGTGATTAAAACCCTTTAAAAAATAGACATCTTAGGGTTTTTAAGGAGAGAAAACTTTTTCAAAATAGGAAAATCTCTAAGTTTTTCTCGCCTTGTCAATTTTATCGATGCACCTACAATATGATTGACCTGCTCTGTCGATGTCCCCGATACCTTAACGATATTATCGATAAGATGACCAAAAGTGTCCAGCAACTAAATATTCATCTGGACAGATTTATCGATGTATCGATACACCTATCGATATCATTGATAAAAGCACTAAATGTGTCTAACAACTTCAAAACATATCTGGACAAATTATCGATGTATCGATACACCTATCGATATCATCGACATTGAAATCTCGAGTCCATGGGGAGTGGCTCGATAAGATCGACAGACAGTTTTCCGGCGCCCCTGTATTTTAATGAAAATTTCAAATTCCTTAGATATATCGATGATCGTTCGATATGATCTAAATTCAAATATCGATAAGATCGTAGGTCCATCGATGATATCGATAGTGGGCGCACATTTCTTACAGCAAATATTTCAGGTTATTTTTAACTACGATCGGGGCCCTTCGATAGAATCGATATTCAAATATCGATGATATCGACATTAGATCGATTGCATCGAACAAAGCCATAAATTGTCCAGCAAGCTCAAGATAAATCAGCTGGATTTATCGATGCCTCGACTCTGTTCTCGATATCATCGACATTCAAATTACAATGATCTCGATGGTTCTCCGATCAATCTTGAAATCCTGAAATATTTCAAAGTCAAGTCTCTCTCATTTTTTAAGTGTCGATTAATCGAACCTGTCATAGATGGAATCAGAGTTCGAAATCCGATGACATCGACAATAGTTTCGATTCATCGACCAATTAGCAAGAAGTTTCAAAAGCGTATGACATCGAGTCCGAGTCATCGAGCAGACCATCGATGCTATCGAGAGTATACGCTCGATGATATCGAACCTGCTCGATGATATCAAACTCTATCATAAATGTGACCATTTTATATCCGTTGGAACTTTTTACCTATATATAGAGGACTTGTCTTTTGTTGCTGTGAGAGAAAGATGAGAGAGCTTTTGTGTGTTTCAACTTCTATCTTATATCTAAACCCCTTTCTCTCAAGGGAGTTCATCCTCCAATCCACCCTCATAATTGATATTCAATAGTATGGATTGGGGAATGAACTTCCGCATTCAAGGATCCTCCAGCTACTACCTTAATGACAAATCATTATGCTGGGATGACTTGAATGCATAAGATTGGAGCCACTCTATCTTCATAATAGGAAAATCTTTAGAGAGTAGGATTCCATCTTCACCTTGGTCCAACCGTAAGCCTAATCTTGGTATATCTTTTGTGTTGCGGATCAAGGGAGCAGAAGACTCTTCGTCAACAAGGATGAGGAGATCTTCAACATTGTGCTTAATGGGACTCATCAACTTATTTGTAAGTATCTAGAGTCTAGAGGACACTTGTGATCATTCCTTTTTTAAGATTGGGTCTTAAGTGGTTCTCACCCTTTGAAGTCCTTAAGGAGGCCTCCGGCGGGAGTGTACATGGTGGGTGCGTTGTGTGGACCCTTGCTCTGTGGAGAGCATAAACATCTGGTTAGGAGTGAACCAGTAAAACTCTCGGGTGTGTTGTGTGGACCCTTGCTCTATGGAGAGCATAAACATATGGTTAGGTGTGAACCAGTAAAACTCCCGGGTGCGTTGTGTGGACCCTTGATCTATAGAGAGCATAAACATCTGGTTAGGAGTGAACCAGTAAAACTCTAGGGTTAGAGGTGAACCGAGTAGAAACCTCCGTGTAAAGGTTGAAGGTGAACCTGATTTAAAACCTTAGGTTTGAGGTGAACCTTGGGAAACCTCCTTAGTGAAATCCGGTACACTCAAGGGTTGAGTGCGACAGCTGGGAGTGGAGTAGACTTATCATCGAACCACTATAAAATGACTGTGTTTGAGATTGTTATTTTTACGATTATGTGATTTGCTTTAATACTTCCTCATCTGAATATCTGATCACACCACACACACTTATACAGTCATATCTATCATAAGTTAACTTGTATACTGTTTACTTTCTTCATAGTTTGTGATTGGATCCTCTACCAGGCTTGGAAGCCAGTAGAGTTATTTTTGAGTAATCCTAATATATATATGTTGTTAGGATTAGTGTGATAGGATTTTAAATAAATCATAAAAACTTTTAAAAAGTCCTATTCACCCCCCTCTAGGACATATTGGCATATTCCGACTTCTACTCAAGCGGTCTTCACCGCTATTTCAATTGGTATCAGAGCGGGTCTCTCTTTAAGGGCTTCACCGCCTAGAGAGTGATCTTGACTGAAGTTGGGAATATGGCAAAGGAGAGAGATCATCAGTCACCAGGCCTCCAGTATTGGACGGCTCAAATTATTCATACTGGAAAGCTAGGATGCACTACTTTCTGAGATCTTTGGATCATGACGTTTGGGATATAGTTGAAAGCGGATATGTGCCACCAACTGAACAAATCGTACTTGACAATGACACAACAATCACAAAGCCCAAATCCAAAGAAAAGTGGACAACATTCGACAAAGAAAGGCAAACATCTGAAGCCAAGGCTATGAATGCTATCTACTATGCTGTGTCCCAGGATATTTTTAATCAGATAAGTATGTGTGGGACATCCAAGGAAGCATGGGATTTATTGGAAACAACCCATGAAGGCACAAGCACTGTGAAGCGATCCAAACTTCAACTCCTGACTTCACAGTTCGAAAGTCTCAGAATGGAAGAGCATGAGACATTTATGGAGTTTTTCGCAAACTAAATATAATTTGCAACTCCATGGTTGGATTGGGAGAAAAAGTTCCGGTACCAAAAATTTGTAGGAAAATTCTAAGATCCCTACCGGAACGATTTAATCCCAAGGTTACAACAATTGACGAGTGTAGGAACATAGATGAAATGACGGTAGAAGAACTGGTAGGTTCCCTACAAACTTTTGAACTACACTTCACACAACTCCAAAAATTCAAAAACACTGTCCTAAAAACTTCAAAGAAAACAACTCATGAGTACAGTGAAAGTGAAAAGGAAGATGAAGATGAAGAAGTGGCTTTGTTGGCATTATAAGCATCTTGAAGATCTTCTTCATTTTCATGATCACTATCCAGATTTTCTTCACTAGTTAAATCATCCTAATCTAAAAAAGTGAACTTGGCTAGAGTCATAAGGGCTTTGGCTTCATTGCCCGACTCGGTTTCAGAATCTTCTGATTCAGAAGAAGCTTCAGAACCAGAAGATTCATCCCAAGTAGCCAACATACTTTTCTTTTTGGGTTTGTCCTTCTTAGGACACTTGTTTGCCAAATGCCCATATTCTTAGCAATTGTAACATTGACTATCTTTTAATGATTTCCAAGTTTTAGTTTTAGATCTTTTCTTATCATTAGATTTTTATAAATTAACCCTCTTTTTACTTTTGAAAATTTTATAAAACTTTTTTGCTAAAAGGGCCATATCATCTTCAGTGTTTTCTAAATCAGAATTGTTATTATTTTCTTAAAAACTATTTTAAAAGATTTAAGGGTAATAGATTTACCTTTTGGAGCTTTAAAAGTTAACTCATAAGTCTGTAAAGAGCCAACTATTCCTCTACCCTCATATTATCCATATCACGTAGTTCCTGGATCGCAGTTACCTTAGAATTGAACCGCTCAAGAAGTGAGCGTAGTATCTTTATACACGCTTTACTTTATGGGATTTTGTCACCAAGACCCCACATAGAGTTCACAATGTCATTTAATCTAGTATAGAAGTCCATAAACATTTCATTTTCTTTCATATGTATTTCCTCAAATTTGGTTGTGAGGATTGAAACTTTAGATTTCTTAACAATTGATGTCCCCTCGTGTGTCATTTCTAAAATATCCCAAACTTACTTTGCAGTATCACAGGATATAATTCTTTTGAATTCATCCGGTGATAGTGCGCAAGTGATTACATTTAGTGCCTTTGCATTGGCACTACTCTCACTTTTCTGAAGAGTGGTCCAAGAAAAATAAGGTGAGATTTTCATATATTTAGATTCATCGATACCAGTTACTTCAATGGTAGGAGGGGTCCATTTAGTCACTGTGGCTAGCCACACACTCTCATCCATGGATTTTAGGAAAATCCTCATTCTGGCTTTCCAATAGGCATAATTGGTGCCATCAAAGGGTGGAGGTCTAGTGACTGAAAGGCTATCAAAATTTGACATTTTATAAATAGCTTAGATCGATTAGCTAAGAAAATGAATCCAAATATAAAGAATTAAAAGCGAGCTATTAGGCTCTGATACCACTTGAAAAGGCCAACCTATATGTCCTAGTGGGGGGTGAATAGGACTATGCCAAATTTAAAAATAATACCAGCAGAATTAAACAATAAGATAGCCAAATAAAGGAAAGATAGCAAACCACAATACAGAATGTAAAGCAACCTCAAATTCTAATTGTTCTAAGGATAACCTTTCACCATAGAAACCAAAGGTTTATGGCAAGGACAACCTTATTAGAACATATAGAGAATTAAAAACTCAAACTGTAGAGAAATAAAAAGAAAATAGCAAGAATTGAAATCTATACTATTACAACATTCCCCACAATGCTTGAAATGTAAATATTACAACATTCACATCCACACATACATCTCACAAACTTGAATGATAAAAAATATAGAAAATAAATCACACATCCACAAAACACAAAGAGTTATAGTGGTTCGCTTGTGTGTTCACCAACTGTTAAACAATAGCCACACAGCTTGCTACTCCACTCCTAATATCCTCACACAGGGGATATTAGTGTTCACTATTAAAATAGGTTTTTCCAGGTTCACCTAAAACCCTCACAATTGCGTCTTTTAAATGGGCTTATACAATCCAAAAACCCCACTCTGAGTTTTCTGGCTCACCTCAGATAACCAAAACAATGAGATTTTTCTAGCTTAATATCAAAAGAAACCAATACAATAAAAGATTTATACAAATGTAAAATACTTGGATTTCTCCTTTTGTAGCAGCCCGGAAGAACCAAATCGGAGTAGAAGTTCGAATATAGAAGTTCAATGTCCACACTCACTTTGAAATGGTTCTAGATTCTAATTGATTTTAAATTAAACCAGTTGGGCTAGCTCTATTTGATTTTGATTCCAAAAAGTGGAATATCACAATTCCTCTTTCAAGTTAGATTGGAATGCAGAAAAAAAAAAATTAAATATGAAAAGCTAACAAAAGAGAATATTAAATAAGCACAATGTAGCTTAAAAATAACACAAACTTATCTCTCAGAGTGATGCCTTGATTTTACTTGAATTGTATATAAAACTATGAAATTCGTGTTCTATTTATAGTTGAAGAAGTCGCATTTTCGACTGGTCCTGTGGACACTACGACTGTTCGAAGGTCGAACAGATTTTAGAATTTTCAGCGTGATCGGATAAAACCGTTCCACGACTGGTTAAAGACTCTTAACGACTGGTTGTGAGTCCTCCACGACTGGTCGTGAGGAACCAGAATTCACTGTTGTAGTTTGAGTCGTGGCTGCAGGACTAGTCGTGAACGAGTCGTGCACTGTTCACACGACCGGTCGAGCAGTCTCCAGGACTGGTCGTAGATGAACAAAAAATTCTGAAAATTTGCAACCAACATAGGATTGGTCCTGAAATTTCTTGGACTAGTCGAGCTAGTGCTAGGATTAGTCGAACACGGTTCAAGACTAGTCTTAGAACAGTCCAAATATATGTAAAGTGATTCAATTTGAATTATTTATACAAAATGACCTACTCTAAGGTCAATCATACCTTTACCATGAAATATGAACATTGAACCTTCTCTTCTTCAGATGATTTTGAAATTCAAGAAGCCTGAGACCTCGACACTTGATGAAGCTTGAAATCTTCAGAAGCTTGAATTCATAGTCCTTGAATTGTACTTCACCTAGAGTCTTTGAACAAGATTTCGTCTTCGATGTAGCTTTAAAACTCTGATGCTTTAGAGAAGAGAATAATGTAATTGATCTTGCATTACTTGAAGTAGATCATTATTCTTGACCTGAAATATTGTGATGCAATGCCTTGAACATATGTATATCAACATGCTACAAAAGACAAAGATTGTGGTTTTGGCACCACAAAATTTTACAATTAAAGGAGCAAGAAACCATAGCACTTACAGGTTTGCCCATCAGTCTGTGGGTGGTAGGCACTACTGAACTAAAGTCGTGTATCGAATCGTCAACAAAGTCCGCCAAAAGTGGCTTATGAACTTCGTGTCACGATCAGAAGTAATATTCTTAGAAACCCCGTGTAGTCGCACAATTTCTCTGAAGAATAGATTTGCCATGTGTGTTGCATCGAGAGTCTTCTTGCATGAAATAAAGTGCGCCATCTTGGAAAAATGATTTACTACCACGAACACCAAATTTGTGATGCGTTGTGTTCGTGGGAGACTAAGCACGAAGTCCATAGATATATCCTCCCAAGGGCCGTCGGGCACAGGTAACGGGGTGTAGAGGCTCGTATTATGAGATTGCCCCTTGGAGGTCTGACAAATATAACAACGTTAGACTGTCTTTCCCACATCACGTACCAATTGCGGCCAGTAATACCGTTCTTCCATAAGAGCTCCCGTCTTGTCTCACCCAAGGTGTCCACTAAGGCAACTTCCATGTAGCTCTTGGATTATCTGTTCCCTTAGTGAACTGTTCGGGATGCACAGTCGATTTCCTTTGAAA
Organism: Magnolia officinalis; assembly: GCA_021015155.1. Taxonomy (NCBI): domain Eukaryota; kingdom Viridiplantae; phylum Streptophyta; class Magnoliopsida; order Magnoliales; family Magnoliaceae; genus Magnolia; species Magnolia officinalis. Next base: position 51,338,397 of record JAJHSJ010000011.1, on the reverse strand, counting down.
AGAAACCCTTCTTGCATATGTAAGTTACCGGGGTGACCTTCTTGGCATCTAACCCATGTGTCATTGAAGTCGTCGTCGTCGGCATATATGTCTTTGAAGTGCTCAAACTCGACAACCTCATTGCTCATAGTGATTAACAGAGTTGCACGGCGACTTATCGCATCGGCTACTCTGTTCTGTTGCCCTGACTTATGTTTTAGCACGAACGTGAATTCCTGTAAAAATGAGATCCATCTAGCATGCACACGGTTAATGTTAGCTTGACTATTAATGAATTTGAGAGCTTAATGTCTGCGTAAAATATGAATTCCCTTTGAATCAAATAATGTCGCCAGTGTCGCAGTGCCTGGACCACCACGTACAATTCGATCTCATAAATAGACGACTTCTTGCGTGCATCACTAGTTTTTCACTGTAGAAGGCTACTGGCCTACATTCTTGAGACAAAACTACCCCAACCCCGACATATGAGGCATCACATTTGACTTTAAACAGTTTGTCGAAGTTGGAAAGTACAAGAACCGGGGTCGTGGATAATTTGTGCTTGATTTCGGTAAAGCTCCTGTCGGCTTCGTTGGTCCACTGAAACTGCCCTTTCCTCATGCAATCCATGATTGGTGACACAATGGTACTGGAATTTTTCACAAACCGACGATACAATGTTGTCAGTCCATGAAAACTTCACACTTCGTGAATATTTGTGAGAATCGACCATTTTCTGATTGCCTTCACCTTTTCCTCATCCACCCGAATGCCCGTGGATGTTACGACAAAACTTAGAAACAATAGGTTATCAGTCATGAAGCTGCACTTTTTTAAATTGAGATACAGTTTATTTTCAGTGAGCACTTGAAGTACCTTCTTGAGGTGTTCCATATGGGTGGTTTCATCTTGACTGTATATCAAAATATCATCGAAATAAACCACAATAAACCGCTCAATGAAAGGTTTCAGAACTTGGTTCATCAATCTCATGAATGTGTTAGGAGCATTCGAAAGACCGAAGGGCATGACCATCCATTCGTACAATCCTTCCTTGGTCTTAAAGGTCGTTTTCCACTCATCACTCGACCGTATTCGAATCCGATGGTAGCCGCTCCTTAGGTCCAATTTAGAGAATATTTTTATGCCCTTTAGCATGTCTAGCATATCGTCCAACCGTGGAATAGGAAACCTATATTTTATGGTGATTTTGTTGATGGCCCGGCTATCGACACACATGCGCCAACTCCCATCCTTCTTTGGAGTAATAGAACTGGTACGGCACATGGGCTCATGCTTTGTAACATCCCGAATTTTCACAGCCAGAGTATGTACTCGTGCCTGAGGAAACCGGGTGTTAATGATGTATATACTAAGATGCTTTAGTAAAATCGCACCCCTTTTTTTGTTTGGTTTACATCCAGATACATTCAAGAAGGTAAATATACATGAGAATAAAATCAGCTATATTGATTAGAGCATAACTTGGAAATACCTGAGGATAACATCACATATTTGCCGATAGCTACCCTACACGCTATGATTGTTGAGAACTTATAATAATTAGATCCCTGAGTTCAAATAACTTAGCTTTTTTCTGATATAACTCCTTACCGTTGAGATTGTGAGGCTGCATAGTATTTCAGTTTCGATCGTTTTAACCAGGATCCGAAGATCAGTAGGGACACCATTCTGTTGACAAGACGTTTTAGAAACAGGAGGCTGAGATTCGCAGGTGTTGTCCCCATCTCTTAGGTGTTTGATTATGTTGGCATGTTGTGTTCGGATAGGATTTGTCTCCCTTGGTGAGCTCTGCATCTGTTGTGTTCTAGTTTAAATTTTGAGGATGAAATTTTTATTAGGAGGGGAGAGTTGTAAGACCCGTACCCTAGCCCGTACTGTTCCATAGGCTTCCGCGGTCTTCCTGGTCGAATTTCGATAACCTTCGACTTTTATCCGACGTTTACGCATGACCCTGAGATGCATGCCGTCAACCAGAGTTAGCTGGACCCGATACTTGTACCAGTGCAACCGCGTCGTCGCCACGGTTCCGACGTCGCGTCTCGCGCACCGAGGTGATACCCAGGCCAGGAGATGTCGGCCTGCGATTAGTTCGAGAAAATACTGCACATTTGCAATCCCAAGAGAATATCTACAACATGTCAAATCAATTCCATCAATCAATCCCATCAATCACCTCTCATGTCAAGTACAACACCCATCCCCAAGCAACCCTAAAGTTAAAGCAACCTTACATGTCAAGTACACCTATCACTCCATCACCTTTCACCCATCACTCACACATCTTTCTCTCTCACTCTCTCACTCTCTCTCATTTCTCACTCCACCTCCTAAGCACCATGAGAGCAACCGTCCAAGCTCTCCATGAGAGGAGAAGCTAGTGCAGCCCACCTCCCTACCACCCAATCCCACCATCCAAAGTCCATCTCAACCGTTGAAATTATTCCTTTGGAGCTCTAGCATGCATTGGCGCAAGAAGGAAGTGGAGATCTTGAGGTGGTGATTTTCTTTGTGTAGATCTTGACCTTTGGATCATAGTGGGACCCATTTTGATGTATGTGCTGTAGATCCTTGAGGGACCCATAGTGGTGGGGTCCATCTATCTCACCGTTTCTCTCTCTTTCTCGCGCTCTTCCTCTATGATCAAAGGCCCACCATGATGTATGAACATCACCCAGCACCGTCCAGCTTGCTGGACAGTGGCTGGACGGTGGCTGGAAGGAGGGGGTGTGGCCTTACCGGCCTGAGCGTAGGGGGCATTGGTAGGTTGAGTCTGACCAGCTCGAGGAATGGGTCCGCTATTGACATGCCGAATAGGTATTGACAGACTATTGGCCAGGCGGATAGTGAGGTTTCTTACGCTCACTTGGACTGTGTGGCTGGGAGAGTGGTAGTGCCATCTGGAGTGTACTAAACCCCAGTGATGATCACAGAGATGAATCGTACTGATATGTGGACTTATTGAGCATGATTTGCATACTCATTCATTCATTTATTCACTATCCACTCGGGCTGGTGGTGTGCAACTATTTGTTATGTGAACTTTTGCAATGGCTAGGATTTCGGTTGGGGCGCGCAACTAACCTGAGATCAGGAGTTTACCACATTGAGTTTGACTATCCAAATTTAGGTATGGGACTGGTTTGGATAGAAGTCCCTTGTGATGGACCCCATAGCCTGCAATACTACGTACGATCATCCCGACTTCACAGTCCAGCATGGTCATTTCATTTGCACCGCATATTGCATTACATTTGCGACATATGACATTTTGGGTTACATGTGTTCTTGCATTTATATGGTTTAAATACGGCATCTGATATTTGACTCTTTATGACTCCTCATTTGTGTAGTTGATCTGTATCACGTATTCTGATATTGCTTGACTCATGGACTTGCCATTATTTTCGCTTACTCCGATAACATATGATTCATGACCTTGCGCCTATTTCGACATTGTATGATTATGACATTGCGTTGAATACTTGGCACTTACCTTGTGCACACACTTACACTACCCTCTAAGCTTTCTATAAGCTTATGCATGATAGATGCGTGTAGGTGATGTTAGGTTGCAACAGTGTTGAGCTTGGAGCGTGCAGCGGTCTTCTGCAGCTTGATTTTCGATTTATGTATTTCCCTTTCAGCATTGTACTTAAATGATTATATTAGTTGATATGTGATGATGATGTTGCCTTTGTGAATTGGGTAATCTTGTGGTTATGCTTATTATGAGTTAAATGTACATTGAAGAATCCTCCTTGTAGGATCCTAGGATCGGAATCTGGCGTGTGGACGCTAGGAGCCGAGAATGGGGTGCTACGGAGGCTGTCAGCACCGGATTCGGCGATCGGGATTCCAGTGAATCCGATTTTCGGATTTAGGGCGTGACAAATTATATTTCATCAGAGTAAATAGAATAATCAAATGCCCTCATAATGGGAGGTTTATTACAACATCAGAGTTCACAGTGGAAGCATAAAATTACATCCTAGGTTATCTTCTTGTTCTTTCAAGATAATCTTCCTTAGGGAGAATGTTCACTAGGTCTTCAATCTGTATGTCACTTGCATAATCTGTACTGTTAGGAGAGGGTCAATTCTCTACTCATAGTGAAGGTTATCCTTTAAGATTAACAATAATTCAAGAGATTCATAAAAGTAAAGTAGAGGGCACTAATACGTATCGTACTCCACTAATACATGAGATATCAGTATGCGCAAACAACCTACATGAGATGCATGCCTAGCATAGTGTGTGTGGCTCATCATATGTAGTGATCGTCACAATGTGGAATATGATTCATAGGAAACCCGACTCGACCCGCATCTCATAACTACGAATATTCACCAGCATGGCCAATGCTAACGTGGATTTATGCGAACATCTCAAGGCAACACAACACGCAGTTGGGGGATTCATGTAACACGATGTGTTTATGGAGTGACTAATTGCGACATCCAATCCTGAAAAGTTGATGTAACACATATGCCGATTTACATACATCGATTGTGCACCACGCCAACCAACCCACGAAATTACGTGCTAACCAAGAGGGCCGCTACCCGTAACTAGGGGTGTACACAAACCGAGCTAGCCTGATTAGCTCGCTCGACTCGGGTTGACATGGAACTGAGTTCGGGTCAGGGCGGGCCAATTTTCTCAGCCCGAAACTGACAGTTCAGGCCGAGTTCGGCCCGACTCGGTCCGAAACCAGACTCGCCGAGTGTGTGTGTGTGTGTGTGTGTGTGTGTATTTCAAATAACCTAACCCTACCAGTCCCTTTCCACTTTCCCTTTCGTCTTTTGAGATCGCCCGACCCCAGCAACAACGCCCGACCCCACCAAACCCTACTCCCTTTCTCCCTGCCCGACGGCCTGACCCCACCACCAAATCTCTTTAATCTCTCTCTCGTCTCTAATCTCTCTCCCTCGTCCAACCAGCAGGCAGACGCTGTCCGACCACAGTCCGGTGCTCCCCTCACGCTCTCTCTCTCTCTCTCTCTCTCTCTCTCTCTCTCTCTTCCGACCAGCGGGTGGACGTTGTCTGACCATAGTCCGGCGCCTATCTTCACTGGTTCTGGGAAGACAAACTTTTTCCACGGTATGTAACTGTCACTGATTTGAGTTTTCCCTTGGTAATGATGGTTCATGTTTGTAGATAATGATTTGAGGGCTTATATTTACTACTGGGAGTTTTGGTTTCTTAGAGATTGAATTTGCACATTCTTACTTTTGGTTGTGGGTTTGTTTGGAAACATGGAAATGCATTTATAGCAATACGTTTCGTCCTTAGTGACCTCTTCCAGAACCTGCGCAGTGAAGATAGGCACGCCCCATGATTTTCAATTAGACCCAAAAATCCAGACTGATCCGTGATTCATATGAAATGTGTGGTCAATAGGATGAATGGAAGTCCTCTCTAGTGACTTCCATTGATATATTATATGACATTATTTAAGCCAAACCATGTTCCTAGTTAGTTACTTCTCCATGGTATGTTACATGACAAGATGTTGCATATGATCAAATTCTTGCTTTTGTAGAACAACTGAATATCTTTGGATGCCCTGTTTCTTAGAAAAAGGTCATTGGGTGGAAGATGACTTAGATGAATGCTTTAAAGAATAACTAACTTCCCTGTATATTAGCCCTCAAAACTGTTTATTTTCTTTCTAACCCATTTGCTGAGACTATTTGTAACTTGTAAGTAAAGATCAATAAAAAAAAGCTCAAGTCAAAGAAATCCTTGTTTAAGGGTTAGACAATTTTAACTGCCCAAGGAGTGGTGCTAACTGTTAAGGCATCTTCTACAGTGTTATTGCCTAGTTCCCTTATAACCTCATTGATGATTATTGCAGCAAACTCTTTTAACAACATTCTATAACTCCTCGGAACCACAGGAGCATTTCTATGAGGTTTTATGGATCAGTGTGTGTGTGGCTGACTTATAACCAGAAAATATGGACCAATTTGAGGAGCAACACTCCAAAAGATTACCCTTAATCAACCGATCCCTCATATATAGGTTGTCTATGATAAAATTGATGATCTATAAAAATAACGCGACCGATAATGTTTATTGGGGGCAGAGTTCACGAGAAAGTGGATTATTCATATGACCCAAAAATCCAGACTGCTCCCTGTGATGTGTCCCAACTGAATTTTAGATCTTGATAATTTTTAGGATGCACGGTAAAAATGAGGAGTTGCATTAGATTCACGGCTTGGACAGTCCAAATAGTCGATAATATTGAAGTTTTGTGAGGGGAAGGACATCTTTTTCTATAGACTTTACAAAGATTAATAAAAAAAGATTATACAAAAATCGACCCAGGGTTGACAGCTAGCTTTTAGCGCCATAACATATACCCGACCATCCAACGTGGTTCCTAGCTATTTGGATGGAATGGTATCCGTGACATAGGCTGGGCTCATTGGGAGAATTGTCTAGAAGACAAACTGGTGGGTCCACTTAGGTACGTCACATGTGAATCTAAATATGGAAGTTTGACATTTTCTGCAACCGTTCTTTTTTTTTTTTTTCCTCTTACAAATTTGGCAGTCTAATTAGTGGACGACTGTGATTTTTGGGTCAAGGAATGCTCACTGAGCACTGCACCTGACGAGTGGTGTAGTTTGGATTGTGGATTGGTGTCTCGAAGTCTTGCTATTAACACCAGGGGTGTGTTTGATATTCCAAACCCCTGGTCAATACATATATATATATATATATATATATATATATATATATATATATATATATATATATATATATATATATATATATATATCATGGTGGGGCCCAAAAATTTAAACCAATCCTTTTGGACTAGTTTTCCAAGCATAAATATAAGTGCATTTTCAAACTGAGTAGAAAAGTAATAAATACAAGTGCATTTTGAACTTCCAGATGTATGATTTGTGATTTATTTATATCTTTCATTGCAATATTTGATAATTGATTTCAGTTTAACTAAATAAATATGTGCATATTAAGTAGTCATTTATATTTTTGTAAATGCTGTTAATAGTTAGTTTGATGATGAATGATACTTACGATTGAGAATGACAATAAACAACTTATTATATATGTGTGCATATTAAGTAGTCATTTCCTCTTTGAGCAGTAGCTCCTTTGGAGCCTGCTTTCACATTGGCCCAAGGGTCCTAGCGTGGAACTATTAAATCTGCCAAATGTTTTTTGTTTTAGTCTTAATCTATGCTTATACCAATTGCATATTGGGTATATTTTTATTTTTTTGTTTTTGTTGTAGTACAGGATAATCAGTTGCCCATTTGAGGATTTCTATGTTGCCAGACATAGATTGAGTGTGTTCATGGATGCATAGAAATTCTCAAATTGTCTTTTTTTGGACAGTTCAATGTTGGATAGACAGTAATGTTTTCATTTATTCTAATTTAAATGCACATGCCTGTTTCGGTTCGTCTCTCCTAATTCTCTCTAGATATATTTCTTACATTTACTTCCTCATCAAATATCCACACTTTGTGTGGATAGTTGATGTGTGAATCAAATACAAGATTAATATATTCTGGAGAGATAAAAGGATATGCTGCTGAAATTTTGACGTGGCATTTGAATTGAATAATGAAAGCATTACTATCTATTCAACATTGAATGGGTAACTGATTTAATTATTTTTTATGTTATTGTTGTAGTATAGGATAATCAGTTACCCATTTGAGGATTTTTATGTTGCCAGACATAGATTGAGTGTGTTCATGAATGCATATAAATTCTCAAATTGTCCCTTTTTGGACAGTTCAATGTTGGATAGATATTAATGTTTTCATTTATTCTAATTTAAATGCACATGCTTGTTTCGGTTTGTCTCTCCTAATTCTCTCTGGATATATTTCTTGCATTTACTTCTTCATCAAACATTCATACTTTGTGTGGATAGTTGATGTGTGAATCAAATCTAAAATTAATATATTTTGGAGAGATAAGGGGAGATGCTGCTGAAATTTTGGCATGGCATTTAAATTGAATAATGAAAGCATTACTATCTATTCAACATTGAATGGGTAACTGATTTATCTGCTTAGGAAATTCTTTACTAAGGTCTAAGGATAAATGAAATTGTTTCATATCTTTAGATATGGCTAGTAAGGATGAAGTCCCAACTATCCCTAGTGCCGATGCCGGTGCGTCAACCACATCACCACTTGTTGTTAAGGGAGAGAGGTCTTCAGCTGCAAACAAAGGAAAGAAACGATCAGCTGTCTGGGATAATTTTGAAGAAGTAGTAGTTAACAATGTCCCCAAGATCAGATGTATGCACTGCAAAAGTCTATACACCAAAAGTGTCAGGGGGTCAACGTCTCATTTAAACAGACATAAACAAAGTTGTACAAGGAGACCTAGACTTCCATATTCAGGCCAACAATTGTTATTGTTTACAAAGTCTAAAGGATCTGCTTCTGAAGGTACACTTACCACTCATAAGTTTGAAAAAGGGAAGCTAAAGGAGTGGTTTGCAAAGCTTATTATCATTGATGAGCAACCATTGAATATGGTAGAGAGTGAAATATTTATGGGATACAGTAAATACCTTAATCCTCAGTTTGATAAGGTCTCCCGAGTTGCTGTAAAGAGGGAGTGCATGAAGATGTATGCTAGTGAGAAAATGAAGCTGAAAGCAGTTTTAAATTCAGTTTCAAGGGTAAGTTTGACATCTGATATGTGGATTGCGCGAAATTAAAGAAAGGGTTACATTTCATTGACTATACACTATGTTGATGAAAATTGGAAACTTCGTAAGAGAATATTAAACTTTCACCACCTTCTACCTCACCATTCCGGTTTGGTTATTTCAAATTGCATTTACAACTGTCTACGAGATTAGAGCATTGAAAAAAGTCAGTTCATTAACTTTAGATAATGCTTCGATAAATGACAGTGTCATATCATTCTTACGTAACCAGTTCAAGGCAACCGACAATTTATTTTTTGAGGAAAAAATATTTCATGTTCGGTGTTGTGCACACATTTTCAACTTAATTGTACAAGAAGCGTTGAAATCAATTGACCAAACTATAGAGAATGTGAGGGAGAGTGTGAAGTACATAAGAGGCTCACCGTCAAGATTAAGTATATGGAATGACATAGTCCAACGTTTGAATTTGAAGTCTCCAAAAATGTTGAAGCTAGATATATGCACGCGTTGGAATTCTACTTTTGAGATGTTGGATTCGGCCCTGAAATTGGAATATGCAGCGCGTGATAGAACATATGATTGGTTGCCTACTAAAGATGATTGGAGCAAAGCAAAAGAAGTTGACAAATTTTTGAAGGTTTTTTATAACTGTACGAAAATATTTTTGCCGACAAGTTTCCTACAGCAAATATGTTTCTTCCAGCTGTATGGAAGATCAAGGATGTCCTGAAGAAAACTGTTAATGACGGTCCATTTTTCTCCAAATCATGACAGGTGGTATGCAAATGAAGTTCGATAAGTACTGGGATGATTGTCATTTGATAATGTCCTTAACTGTTGTTCTTGATCCTCGGTGCAAGATGAGTTATGCTAAGTACATCTTCACGAGGATTTATCATAATGAAAAGACAATATCTGAAACCTTGAAGGTTTATGACACAATCGAAGCATTGTACAAGTCGTACACAACCACAATGTCCACACCAAGTGCTTCTGAAGTTAGATCGCATGTTGCTTCAAGCTTCGATGATGATTACATGTCTTTCTTAGCAAAAGAAAATGCAGACACAAACACGAAAGAGTCAGAGTTAGACATGTATCTCAAAGAGTCAGTCATAGTACGGAAGGATTCAAAGTTCGATGTTTTGGAGTGGTGGAAATTGAGAGTTAGTGAAGGAAATTACCTTACACTATCGATGATAGCACGAGATATCTCGTCAGTTCTTATTTCAATCGTGGCATCAGAATCTGCGTTTAGCACAGGGAGTAAGGTTGTGAGCAAGACTAGAAGTTCCCTTGCACCAGATATAGTGAAAGCATTAATTTGTACACAAGATTTGTTGTGTTCGAGTCGAGGAGGTTATGATCTGGATGAGGAAGAGGAGGAGAATGTGAATGAAGCCACAACACATAAAACAACAACAATATGATGGATGTTTGGGATGAATGTTTTATCTTGTTAGTTTATTTAAATTTGCAAGTGTTGTAATGGGTACTCTTTTGACTTTTATTTTTATTTCTCTGTTATGTTGATGGATGTTATGCAAGTTGCGCAATGCATTAATGACTCTTTTTTTAATCCATAAATTGCTTTTATTTTATGTCGGTATTTCATTATTGCTAAAAAGCCTAAAATACTTTTCCAACACAATATGTAAATGTCTTCAAGCGAACCATCGATTGAAATTTGGGACTACGGTTCCTTAGTCCATTCTCCAAAGTCTGGAAAGTTAAAGATTTTGTGTAATTTGTGTGGAGCCAAGTTTGTTAACAAAACTAATCGACTCAGATTTCACTTATTCTGTCGGGGTGGAAATGTAAAACTGTGTCCTAAAGCCTCAAAAGAAATTCAAGTTCTTTTCCAAGCAGTTCTTGATTCAAACAAAAAAGCTTCCACTCCCCAATCCAAACTTTCTGAGGCAGAGAAGGAAGCTAAATGATTAGCATTAGAAGAAGAACAATTCCAACTTGCCTTAAAGCACAGTATGGAAGAGGCTTCTACATGTCAGCGATGTCCTCCAAGACCACATGATGTTGAAGCAGGTTCAAGTTGCACGGGTAAAAAGAAGAATAATAAGAATTCAGCTAAGTTTCTCTCCAGTCTGGGTACGTTTTACAGGATGTTGGGAACTATGTATAAATCTTCTCATAAAAATAGTTTAAAATTTTTAATTCAAACTATACAAGAGGAGGGCGATAAAAAGCTATCTCTACTTTCTGAAGAGGGAGAGGTGAATAAGTACGTATATGAAGATTTAGATAGTAGCTCAGGTTCAGCAGATGAATTTCCTCAACAGTGGTCAGTAGTGTATGACTGTATTTAGTTTGTATAAAATATTTTATTTTATGTTTTGTCAAATGTATGTAAATGTCCTAACTAGTTAGATTTTTTGTGGAATATATAATTCAACTATCTAAACTGTTGATCGAGGGCCTTGTAATGGGACGCAGATTACCTGCCAAAGCCCTTCCCATGAACTTGCTGTAAGGTTTGAAACTGGCCCGAACTCGAAGGTTCGAAACCGGCCCGAACTCAGGTTCGAAACTAGCCCGAACTCGAAGGTTTGAAATTGGCTCGAACTCGGCCCGAACTCCCCCGATAGCTACCGGGCCAGGTTCGGGCTGAAGATGTTGGACCGATGACCAGGCTAGGCCAGGTTCGGGCCTGCAGGTGCGGTTGTGAACGGGCCTGACCCGTGTTGAGCCCAGTTCGACTCAGCCCAACTCGTGTACACCCCTTCCGGTAACATTACATCCATGATAAGATAATCGATTCACTAATTGTGATACTTCATAACACATCACTTACACTTATAAAGCATATAACTGAATTATGAAGAGTATAACCTGAATCATGAAGAATATAAACTGAATCATGGAGGTTCTGGAATAACAAGACACATGCCCGTGCCTTTTAAAGATAGACGACACAAGGCCAATATAATAAGAGAAGAGTGACAATGGTCAACACAATAAAAGTGGCAATGGCCAACATAATAAGAGAAGAGTGACAATGGTCAACTCAACAAAAGAATAGTGGCAGAGCCAACTCAATTAAAAAGATGAGTGGTATAGCCAACTCAAATATAGAGACGAGTGGCAGAGCTAACTCAAATAAAGAGACGAGTGGCAAGGCCAACTCAATAATTGATAAGGCAGGGCAAGGCTGGTATCCATAGCCTCACATAAATTCAGAGAAATTCACTTGTATTTGACATCATGTCATAATCTCAAAAGGGCCAATAGTTGTAATGATATTAAATAAATCAATTGATAGGATAATTCCCAGAAAAACATGTAATCATGAAAGACATGATAATCCATAACATCAAAGGCATGAAAATGCTAGAAAAATAACAAGAATCCAGATGGAAGGCAGGATAATCCTCATCCTCAAAAGCAAGAAGAAGGCAAGAGCAGGTAAAGGCATGAAAGGCAAATTCATATACATGAAAGCATGAATTGACAGAATGTAAAGATAAAATTGAATTAAGGTAAGCCTAAAGGATAAAACCCTCACCTCTAAAGTTGAATTATTTTCTTAAGATTTGACAAAACTTGATGTATGTGGTGTCGGATTCTGGCTTCAACTCCAAATTCTCCATTGCAAACCCAGAGGTTCGATAGTCCCTTTGCTGAGTCGACTCAATCGAGCACCTTGACAACAACCTTAGCTGTCGACTCAAACCTCAGCCGCACTTCTTCTTCTTCTTTCTTTTGCTTCTCCGCTCCTTCTTCTGTCCTTTTCCTCTGCTGAAAGTCTAGTAGACCCGGAACTTGAGCCAGACTGCAGGTTGGATGGTGACTCAGAGACTTACCGAGTCACGCTGGCGAGTCCCAACCCGACAACTATAGCTTTCTCTGTTTTTTCCTTTTCTTTCTTCTTTCTCTTTCTTCTCCTCTTCTTTCCTACTTTTCTTTCTCTCTCTTTTCTTCCTTTCTCTTTCTTTCTTTCTTTCCTTTCTTTCCTTCTCCTTTTCTTTCTTTTCTTCCTCCCCTGCTAGACGGCAGCGGCCTGACTAAGGAAGAACGTTGCTTGGCTGCACGTCCTTCCTTCTCTCTCTTTCTCTTCTCTCTTGTTTTCTTTTCTTTTCTTTTTCATCTCACTGTCACTGGAAAACACCCTATTTATAGGGGGTACAAAATTTCTAGATTACTCTAGCGAGATCGCTCGTAAATCCGACGTTCAACCCCTGTTCCTGTGCAGCGAAACTGTTGCATTGGACTCACGTTTGGCCCGATTGGGCCACCAATCCAACCGATCTGACTTCATGGGGATGGTTGGATCTCCCTCTCCCATCGTATGGACGGTCTGGACATCATTCAAATCTCCATATTCGTCCCCGTTTGTCGCCGGCTCGCCCGGATCATGCGGACGTTCGCAACCCGCGTATAATCGATCGTAGTAACACCTGCGGGGCCCACATCCCCTGGCGTTTGTGAAATCCACACCTTCCATCAGCTTCCCATGGGAATTTAGGTCCCAGAGGTCATGGTTTGGGTTGACTCTGTGGTGGCCCGCAGGTTCTTCCTTGTCACTGTTCAAATTATGCTCGAAGGTGTAGAAACAACCCTCACTTCTTCTTTTTATAAGATCTTCTCCTAAGTCCTAATCAAACGACCCTTTGGAATTGAATGGACAGTTTGGATTGATCGAATGGGCTCTCCTTGTGGGCCACAACTCACATATAAACAGACATCGTCCATCCGCTAACAAAAAAGAGGAAGAATCCCCCTTCGGCGGGACTCTATCAGGTCAAACATAGTTTGACCCGATTGGTGGTTCCGTGCATCACGAGTGCACGTGCACGGTGTACACGCGACATGATCGTAGGGCCCACAGTGATGTGTGTTGTTGAATCTACACCACTCATTTGTTTTCTTCATGTCTTTTAAGGGGTTGAGCCCAATATTGAAGCATATCAAATGATCAGGCGGCCCTTAAAATTGACGGTTAGTGGCTGATCTGTTGATTTGGTCACTTCTACAATGATCTAAGGACCAAGATTTGACGTGTACGGTTACTTTAGGCTAATTAATCATGGTATAAGGTTTCACATTATACAGATCATGGGAACTGAGTGAACTAGAATTCAAGGGTTTAGGTTAGTGGCATTATCGTAATTGTTGATAATCTAAGAGTTTTGGAGAATCTAATGGTTCTACATGGTTGTGGTCGTGCATCTAAACATTTCTTATGAAAGGACCTATGTCTAAATCCTTGTGGAAAAGGAGTCACTCGTCTTTTCATTTACCAAAAGGTACGTACGTTAAATTTCATAATGGATGGTCATCTCAAATTCAACGGTCTGACGGCTTGATCTATAAATAGAGATCATTCTCAAATGTTAGGTTTGTGTCAGGGTGAGGATGTAAGGCTAGGATATCTAGATTTGTAGTGTACGTGTGTTCATATTACGTTAACTTCTTGGTAACGCTTGAGAACTTTCAATACACGAGTATTGAAAAGTTCGGGGCGTTACAATCTACCCCCCTTAAACATAATTTCACCCCTGAAATTTAGTACTACTTTTATATACATCATTTTCCATGCCTCTAAGGATTTCCTATTTCCCATGTAAGAGGTAATATGAATAGATGGTTGTAGTGGGTTTGAGCCTGATACACGGATCCTTTGCCTACGCAGTACAGAGGATTTTACCTGCATCAATTCTTAATCCCGTTAAATCTCGATCCTTTGCTTGATCAGGGCATTGGGTCATTGAGATTTGCGAGGACTTTAGAATTCGAGTCAAACCACTTAAGTTTCATTTAAGCATGGTTCCATCAATTCATAATCCCGATCGTTTTAGGCTCATGGGAAGTCTCATGTACTCTTGTATTCTCATAAAGGATGATTCTATGTGAATCGGGACGCTAAAGTCTACCCCTCTTAAACATAAATCTCGACCCCAAGATTTTGTAATTGAATTAACTCGCGTAAGCCTTACCTGATTATTATCCAGTTATTGGGATTCGAACTTGGGTCAACTGGATGGAAGCCAGGTATCCTAACTAGACTAGACAACAATAAATTTAAAATTCTTTAGGGGGGAAGGTTGACGGGGACCTAGGTTCTATGTCTAACTTAACATTTTCAATGGGGAACCTAAATACGTGTTTCAAATTCTTCAACTCCCTAGTTCACTCGGGAATTCAATTGAGCAAATGTCACTAATTCACTATATATCCTAATCATGCAAACTTTATAGAGGTCCACTCCCCTCAGGCCCAGTTAATCTCATTCTCATGCTCTGATACCAACTGTAACGTCCCAAATTTTCACGGCCAGAGTATGTACTCGTGCCCGAAGAAACCAGGTGTTAATGATGTATAAACTGAGATGCTTTAGTAAAATCACACCCTTTTTTTGTTTGGTTTACATCCAGATACATTCAAGAAGGTAAACATACACGAGAATAAAATCAGTTGTATTGATTATATTTCATCAGAGTAAATAGAATAATCAAATGCCCTTATAATGGGAGGTTTATTACAACATCAAAGTTCACAGCGGAAGAATAAAATTACATCCTAGGTTGTCTTCTTGTTCTTTCAAGATAATCTTCCTTAGGGAGAATGTTCACTAGGTCTTCAATCTGTACGTCACCTGTATAATCTGTATGGTTGGGAGAGGTTCAGTTCCCTACTTATAGTGAAGGTTATCCTTTAAGATTAACAATAATTCAAGATATTCATAAAAGTAAAGTAGAGGGCACTGATACGTCTTGTACTCCACTAATACATGAGATATCAGTATGCGCAAACAACTTACATGAGATGTATGCCTAACATAGTGTGTGCAGCTCATCATACGTAGTGATCGTTACAATGTGGAATATGATTCATAAGAAACCCGGCTCGACCCACATCCCATAACTACGAATATTCGCCGGCAGGGCCAACGCTAAAGTGGATTCATGCGACCATCTCAAGGCAACACAACACGCAGTTGGGGGATTTACGTAACACGATGTGTTCATAGAGCAACTAATTGCAACATCCAATCCCAAAAAGTTGATGTAACACGTATGTCGATTTACATACATCGATTGTGCACCACGCCAACCAACCCACGGAATTACATGCCGACCAAGAGGGTCGCTACCCGTAACGCATTACGTCTATGATAAGATAATCGATTCACTAGTTGTGATACCTCATAACACATCACTTGCACTTATAAAGGATATAACTGAATTAAGAAGAGTATAACCTGAATCATGAAGAATATAAACTGAATCATGGAGGTTCTGGAATAACAAGACACATGCCCGTGCCTTTTAAAGATAGACGACACAAGGCCAATATAATAAGAGAAGAGTGACAATGGTCAACTCAACAAAAGTGGCAATGGCCAACATAATAAGAGAAGAGTGACAATGGTCAACTTAACAAAAGAAGAGTGGCAGAGCCAACTCAATTAAAGACAAGTGGAGTAGCCAACTTAAATATAGAGACGAGTGGCAGAGCCAACTCAAATAAAGAGGCGAGTGGCAAGGCCAACTCAATAATTGATAAGGCAGGGTAAGGCTGGTATCCATAGCCTCACATAAATTTAGATAAATTCACTTGTATTTGACATCATGTCATAATCCCAAAAGGGCCAATAGTTGTAATGATATTAAATAAATCAATTGATAGGATAATTCCCAGAAAAACATGTAATCATGAAAGACATGATAATCCATAACATCAAAGGCATGAAAGGGCCAAATAAATAACAAGAATCCAGATAGAAGGCAGGATAACCCTCATCCTCAAAAGCAAGAAGAAGGAAGAGCAGGTAAAGGCATGAAAGACAAAATCATATACATGAAAGCATGAATAGACGGAATGTAAAGATCAAATTGAATTAAGGTAAGCCTAAAGGATAAAACTCTCACCTCTAAAGTTGAATTGTTTTCTTAAGATTTGACAGAACTTGATGTATGTGGCATTGGATTCTTGCTTCAACTCCAAATTCTCCGTTGCAAACTCAGAGGTTTGACAGTCCCTTTGCTGAGTCAACTCAATCGAGCACCTTGACAACAACCTCAGCTGTCGACTCAAACCTCAGCCACACTTCTTCTTCTTCTTTCTTTTGCTTCTCCGCTCCTTCTTCTGTCCTTTTCCTCTGCTAAAAGTCTAGTAGACCCGGAACTTGAACCAGAATGCAGGTTGGATGGTGACTCAGAGACTTACTGAGTCACGCTGGCGAGTCCCAACCCGACAGCTATAACTTTCTCTGTTTTTTCTTTTCTTTCTTCTTTCTCTTTCTTCTCTTCTTTCCTTCTTTTCTTTCTCTCTCTTTTCTTCCTTTCTATTTCTTTCTTTCTTTCCTTTCTTTCCTTCTCCTTTTCCATCTTTTCTTCCTCCCCTACTAGACGACAGTGGCTTGACTGAGGATGAACGTTGCTTAGCTGCATGTCCTTCCTTCTCTCTCTTTCTCTTCTCTCTTATTTTCTTTTCTTTTCTTTTTCATCTCATTGTAACGGACGACACCCTATTTATAGGGGGTATGAAATTTCTAGATTACTCCAGCGAGATCGCTTGTAAATCCGATGTTCGGCCCCTGTTCCTGCGTAGCGAAATTGTTTGCATTGGACTCACGTTTGGCCCGATTAGGCCACCAATCCAACCGATCTAACTTCATGGGGATGGTCGGATCTCCCTCTCCCATCGTCTGGATGGTCTGGACATCATTCAAATCTCTAGATTCATCCCCGTTTGTCGCCGCTCGCCCGGATCTTGCGGACGTTCACAGCCCGCGTATAACCGATCGCAGTGACACCTGCGGGGCCCATATCCCCTGGCGTTTGCAAAATCCACACCTTCCATCAGCGTCCTGAGGGAATTTAAGTCCCAGAGGTCATGGTTTGGGTTGACTCTGTGGTGGCCTGCAGGTTCTTCCTTGTCGTCGTTCAAATTACGCTCGAAGGTGTAGAAACAACCCTCGCTGCTTCTTTTATAAGATCTTCTCCTAAGTCCTAATCAAACGACCCTTTGGAATCAAATGGACAGTTCAGATTGACCGAATGGGCTATCCTTGTGGGCCACAACTCACATATAAACGGACGTCGTCCATCCGCTAACGAAAAAGAGGAAGAATCCCCCTTCGGCGGGACTCTATCGGGCCAAACATAGTTTGACCCGATTGGTGGTTCAGTGCATCATGGGTGCACGTGCACGGTGTACACAAGACATGTCGTAGGGTCCACAGTGACGTGTGTTGTTGAATCTACACCACCCATGTGTTTTCTTCATGTCTTTTAAGGGGTTGAGCCCAATATTGAAGCATATCAAATGATCAGGTGGCCCCTAAAATGACGGTTGGTGGCTGATATGTGGATTTGGTCACTTCTACAATGATCTAAGGACCAAGATTTGACGTGTACAATTACTTTAGGCTAATTAATCATGGTATAAGGTTTCACATTATATGGATCATGGGAACTTAGTGAACTAGAATTCAAGGGTCTAGGTTAGTGGCATCATCGTAATTGTTGATAATCTAAGAGTTTTGGAGAATCTGATGGTTTTACATGGTTGTGGTCGTGCATCTAAACATTTCTTATGAAAGGACCTATGTTTAAATCCTTGTGGAAAAGGAGTCACTCGTCTATTCATTTACCAGAAGGTACGTACGTTAAATTTCATAATGGATGGTCTTATCTCAAATTCAACGGTCTGATGGCTTGATCTATAAATGGAGATCATTCTCAATGGTTAGGTTTGTGTCAGGGTGAGAATGTAAGGCTAGGATAGCTAGATTTGTGTCGTACGTGTGTTCATATTACGTTAACTTCTTGGTAACGCTCGAGAACTTTCAATACATGAGTATTGAAAAGTTCGGGGCGTTACATGCTTTCTCGAATAAGACCTTTACGGATCAGCTTCTTCACTTGCCCTTGCAGAATCTCGCACTCATTTAGACTCATTCGATAATGAAGACAATTAGGTAAACTGGACCCGGAGACAAAGTCGATATGGTGTTAGATATCCCGCATGGAGGGTAACCCATCGAGAAGGTCATCGGGCCAGATTTCTTTGAATTCATGTAACAAGGGCCCTAGTCTTTCAGGAATGATGGTAGGCTCGAACTCTTCCCCTTTTACAATTATTGCATAAGCATGTCCTGTTTCTTTGGATTCTTCCACGAAGTCCTGTATAGTTAAAAGAAAATGACCCTCCACTTTAGAAGTTTCAGGTGGTCCCTCTGGATCCATAGGGGCCAATATGGTCTTCCGATCGTCCTTGACGAAGATATATATGTTATCTCACCCTTTATGAGTGGCATCACAGTCAGATTGCTAGGGTCGACCGAGTAGTATGTGACATGCTTCCATGTCAACCACATCACATACTACTTCATCCTTATGATGTTTGCCAATTAAAAAGGATATGGTGCACCGTTCAGTTACCTTTGTTTTGCTGACCTTCTTGATCCAACCGATTGTATATGGGGAGGGATGACGCTCCATTTTCAATTGTAATTTTTCACCATGACCTTGGAGACGATGTTCTCGCTGGTTCCACTGTCAATAATCATGTAAAAAACCTTTCGATTCACCATACACCTACCCGATGTGGATGCACATCTTTTCTTGGTGCATATAATAGTTGCCTCACGACGAGCGACTCACCTCGATCTTATTGAACCCAACCTCTGGTGGTATGCTCTTGTTCTTCAACATCTGGATCTTCATAGGCGTTATCAGTACTTCCATCATTGATTGTGATATTCACCAATTTTCGCTGGGGACAAGTGTTTGATAGGTGGCCTGGTTGGCCACAGCGATAGCAGTTGTCGAGCCTTGGCCGAGCATAGGGGTTCGGGATTCTACTTGGATCAACAGCAGTGGATACACCCCTTGGGGTCTTAAAATGGCCAAGCTATATGTCCTAGAGGGGGGGGGGGGGGGGGGGGGGGGGTGGGGGGTGGGAATAGGACTATGCCACATTAAGGTAAAATCAGCGGAAAAAAGATAAACAGATAGCCTTATAATTATAAATCAATTCACAATGCTGAAATCAATTCAACCTCAATAAATAAGTATTGAGAGATTGATATAAATTCAGTTCTAAGGACAACCTTACACCATAATAAACAAGGGCTTATGGTAGGACAACCTTACTTCTAGAACATCTTTTGAATCAATAACTCAATCGGAATAGGAATAACTAAATAGCAAGGAATTGAAATAAATTGCAAAAATAAATCTATTCTTATACACAACAATCCCCACACTTGCTTGAAATGTAAATTGTTACAACATTCACATCCACACGTACATTCCACACAATTAAATGATAAATGATATGAAAATTAAGCAGGCATTCAATCCACAAGATAAAGACTTATAGTGGTTCGCCTGTGTGTACACTAACTGTCTTTCGACAGCCACACAGAATGCTACTCGACTCCTAATATCCTCACACAGGGGATATTAGCGTTTACTATCAAATAGGTTTCCACAGGTTCACCCAAAACCTTTACAATTGTGTCTTTTTAACTTGGGCTTACACAATTCAAAAACCCACACTTCTGAGTTTTCTAGCTCTCCTCAGATAACCACACAAATTGAGATTTTTCTGGCGAATCCCAAACAAAAACCAAAATAGAATGGAATTTACAAAATTGTAAAATACCTGAATTTCTCCTTGTAGCAGCCCAGTAGAACCAATCGGAGTAGATGTTCGAATATAGAAGTTCAATGTCCACTACTCACTTTAATATGGTTCTAAGTTCTAATTGATTTTATATTTAAACCAGTTGGGCGTAGCTATATTTGATTTTGATTCCAAGAAGAAGGAATACCGCAATTCCTCTTTTTAAATGAGATTGGAATACATGAACAAAATCAAATTAAATAAGCTAGCAAAAAGAGAAAGCAATTATGCACAAAATAGCTTAAAAATAAAAACAAACTTATCTCAGAGCGGAGTCTTGAATTCACTTGATTTTTCTCAATTAAAAACTCTAAAATTCGTGTGCTATTTATAGCTGAAGAAATTCATCTTCGACTGGTCCTAGGGTCACCACGACTGGTCCAAGAATAAACTGATTTTTAAATCTTTGAGCGCGATCGGATCAGACCGTTGTACGACCGGTCGACGGCAGTCCACGACTGGTCGACGATAGTCCACGACCGGTCATGACCCCTCTACGACTGGTCGTGCGACACATGATTTAGTCGCTGGAATTTGAATTGAAGCTTTACGACTGGTCGAAGGTCGAGTCGAGACCATTCCACGACCGGTCGAGCAGACTCCAAGACTGGTTGAAGCCGAACCAGAAAATCCGATAAAATACAACAATTTTTGGACTGGTCCTGGAACATCTTAGACTGGTCGAACCAGTTCTAGGACTGGTCGAACAAGGTCTAGGACTAGTCTTAGAATAGTCCAAATTCATGTATTACAATCAAAATGAATTATGTAGCCAAAGTGACCTATCCTAAGGTCAATCTAAGGTTTATCATACCAGGGACATGAAGTATGGACATTAAAAACGTCATTTGCTTAGATTTTGATCATTACGAAGCTTGAGTTCTTCTTGATGTAGCTTGACTACTTCATAAGCTTTGTCATTAATGTCACTTTGAGTTGCACTTGAGTCCTGTACTTATATTTGAATCTTGAACTTCCACTGGCACTTGAACTTGAGTCTTGACCCTGAGCTCTTCTTTAATATCTTCTACATTGTAGCTTGAGCTACCATGAAGCTTGAAGAATTCTTTGAACTAGACTTCAAGTGTTGACGTGGTGTCTCGAACAGATTTATCAAGATATAAACATAAGACATACGAAGAAGTTTTGACACACACAAAATTTGACAATCAAAGAGGAATCAAATCATAGCACTTACAATCTCCCCCTTTGTCAATTTTGTGACAAAACACCTCTCATATTCAATAAGATAAGCATCACATTGTATAATAACAAATCATGCACCAGTTGTCAAAAATAAGCATCCCCTTGAGACAACTCAACTCAACTCAACTCCCCCTGAGTAGGCATACACCTCAACTCCCCTTGAGTAGGCAATCCATAAAATTCACAAATTCTCTCCCTTTTTGTCAAAATATGACAAAGGAATAAACAAAGATAGGATATGAAAGACAGAAATAGAGATAGCAACTCAGAAAGATAAAATGATAAAAAGTTCAGAGTTATGAACATCACATAAGAAGTGATCAAGGTGAGTCAGAGTACAAATCAAAAGAGTTTAAAATAAGTATCCACACAACCAAAGAAGGTAAATTAGTAAAATTATTACAAACCAAAGATTTAACATTCTCAATCTGAACCAGAAGATGGACCAGGTATGTTAGGATCACTTTGATGAAGGCTCTTCTATAAGCGCCTAGAGTATCTGCGCATAATTTTAAATTGTTGATTGTGGCCAACATTGATCTGTTCTACCTTTTCCTCTAATGTACGTAGACATGCATTGAAATCAGATGGTTCAAAGTCTGGATCATTTCCAGAGTCAGAATCAATTTCATTAAAAATGTCATCCATGTCAATATCATTTAGGGGCAACTCATCACCCTCGACACCAATCTCAGCTTCAGCAGCAGCTCCACCCGCACCAACATCAACTTGACTAGGGGTCAATCTCAACTTCATTTTATTCAAGTTGGAATTGTTAAATATGAGGTGTTGGATAAGAGCCTCACCGACGGGCATAACAACTAACATGTGAGTGGCTAAAACATTCAACAGATATCCAAATGGAATATCACCATGACCAGGATGACTAC
The DNA here is from genome assembly GCA_021015155.1 of Magnolia officinalis. Taxonomy (NCBI): domain Eukaryota; kingdom Viridiplantae; phylum Streptophyta; class Magnoliopsida; order Magnoliales; family Magnoliaceae; genus Magnolia; species Magnolia officinalis. Next base: position 51,315,963 of record JAJHSJ010000011.1, on the reverse strand, counting down.
GGATTTAAATGATAGAGGAACAAATCAAAGAAGGGAAAGAGACATTAGCACCAGTAATGATTGAGTACAAAATACAAACCATAAACAGAGTCAACTCAGTCTTGTTTCCAGAGCGGGGATACAGATTAGAAGTGAAGATATGATGCAAAACTCTATATTTGGGTAACAAGTATCTGGTTTTGAGGGCATTCCCATTTGCAGTCCATGGTGCATTCATGTTACACAATGCTCTAGTATAAGTACGTTTTTCTGATTCTGACACTTTTTCAACAAGTGTACTAGGATGAACCACCATCATCATTTACTGGTATGCCCATAAGGCTTGAAATTAAATGACGATCAACAGAAAAAGGCCCTTCTCTAGTGGTAATAGAGAAAGTCAGTTTTTCAGTAAAAAAGTCAGTTATGCATGCAACTATGGCCTGTGCTATGGACTGGTATGCCGGCCCGCCGCAGCATAAATTGTTTTCCCATCCTACAGATTGAAGGAGAGGAAGGAGACTGAAAGGAGCGATATGGTTTAAATCAGCGACTTTTTCAACTATCACATTGCACATACGCAAGTCACGTACATGCGGTGGATCATCTTCAGGATCCCTAAGATGACGTCTAGTGATAGCATTAGATCGAGAAGAAGAAACACCTCTAAGATTTTTCTTTTTACCTCTAGAATCCATATTCTTGAAGAAATTTCAAGAAAATAGCGATAGGTTTTTCTAGATTCAACAAATGAGGAAGAGAAACCCAAAAAAGTTGAAGATCTATATGAAATAGACAACAAAAATCAAGAAATCTAAGAGAAAAGATTAAGATACTTCAAGAAAGCAAGGAAAATCACTCTAACCCGAAGGAATCGAACACAAGGGTTCGACTAGTCGAAGCTCGGCTCGTTGGTGAGGAGGGTTATAATGAAGAAGAAGAGTGTTTTCCCCAAATTAAAGAGGTTAGCGCGCTGCACGACCGGTCTTGGGACATACTCGACCGGTCGTAGCAAGATTGGTCGAGCACGTCCTTGACCGGTCTTGGACCAAAAAAAATATTCAATTTCTATAAAATTTTGAAATTTAAATTAATAACATATTAACATTATATACAAAATGATACAAAGATGCATGATCAATCATTTAAAATTGCACATACCAAGATCAAATTTCAATTTATTAAACCTGCTTTTGTCGACCGGTTTAGTGAAAATGTCAGCAAGCTGAGTCTCGGTAGGAATATATTCTAAAGATATTATTTTTTCTTCCACTAATTCACGAATATAATGAAACCGAATGTCAATGTGCTTAGTACGTGAATACTGGATTGGGTTTTTTGAAATGTTTATCGCACTAGAATTATCACAGTATAAAACCATTGAGTCTTGTGCGATTCCATAATTATTCAGCATACGTTTCATCCAAACTAGCTGAGTACATGCATTTCCCGCTGTAATGTATTCGGCCTCAACAGTTGAAAGAGATATGGAACTTTGCTTCTTGCTAAACCAAGAAACCAAACAGTTTCTAATGTAAAAACAACCACCGCTGGTTGATTTTCTGTCATCTATATTTTCTGCCCAATCAGCATCCGAATACCCAGCCAATTGAACACTAGTATCATAGGGATACCAAAGACCCAGATTAACTGAACTTGCAACCTATCGAATAATTCGCTTGACAACAGTTAAATGAGATTCTTTAGGATTAGACTGATATCTAGTGCAAATTCCAACACTTAAAGCAATATCAAGTCTACTTGCAGTTAAGTAAAGTAGGCTACCTATCATGCTACGATACAATTTAGGATCTACATCTTTACCTGTAGAGTCTTTTGAGAGTCTTAGAGTTGTACTCATAGGAGTATCAAAATTCTTACCATTTTCAAATCCGAACCTCTTAATCAAGTTCAATGCCTACTTAGTTTGTGAAACAAAAATTCCATCACATTGTTGTTATACTTGCAACCCTAGAAAATAATTTAATTCACCAACCATGCTCATTTCGAATTCGAATTTCATTAGATCTGCAAACTCAACAGTCATGTTAGTACAAGTTGATCCATAAATTATATCATCAACATAGATTTGAACCATTAAAATATCATCATTATGTTTCTTAATAAAGAGCGTCTTATCGACACTTCCCATCTGAAAATTGTGACTTAGTAAAAACTTAGTCAATTTTTTATACCATGCTCTGGGAGCTTATTTCAGACCATAGAGAGCCTTTCTTAGGTGGTATACATGATTAGTAAACTTAGGGTCTTCAAACCCAATCGGTTGTTCAACATATACCTCTTCATGTAAGTCTCCATTCAAAAAGGCACTCTTCACATCCATTTGAAAAATTCTAAACTTTCTAAAATATGCAATAGATACGAAAAGTCTGATTGATTCAAGGCGAGCTACTGGGGCAAAAGTTTCATCATAATCGATCTCTTCAATTTGCGTGTACCCTTGCACAACCAGTCTTGCCTTGTTTCGAATGATATTTCCATGTTCATCAGACTTATTTTTTAAAATCCACTTAGTTCCTATAATGTGTTTATCTTTAGGTCTAGGAACAAGATACCAGACATCATTACGAACAAATTGATTAAGTTCTTCCTGCATCGCTACTATCCAGTTTTCATCAGAAAGTGCTTCTTTTACGTCAACTAGTTCTATCTGGGATGTAAAGCATACGTAGTTACATATGTCTTCTAATTGTCTACGAGTGCGCACACCAGTGAGAGGGTTTCCAAGTATTTGAGAGGTTGGATGATCTTTGACAGTCCTTAACTCAGAATTAGTTTCACTTAATGAAGTATCTGGTTTTTCAAATATAAAAGCTTCATCATTATTTGAACTAGGGGCAGGTGTATTCAAGTGATCGTCAATTACTACATTTATTGACTTTTGAATCACACCGGTCTTATTGTCCAGAACACGATATGCACGACTATTTAGAGAGTATCCTAAAAAGATACCTCCATCACTTTTAGTGTCGAATTTTCCCAAATTTTCACGGTCACGTAAAATATAGCACTTGCTGCCAAAAACTCGAAAGTATTTGACAGTAGGCTATTTCTCAAACCACATTTCACAAGCCGTTTTATTATTAGATTTGCAAATATAAGCACGGTTAATAATGTAGCAGGCGGTATTCACTGCTTCAGCCCATAAATTTCTAGGAAGCTTCATGCTATTCAACATAACATTTTCCATTTCTTGGAGCACTCTATTTTTCCTTTCCACAATACCATTTTGTTGTGGAGTTTTGGGTGCAAAGAATTCATGTGATATTCCCTAATCACTGCAGAGTTTCTCAAAACCGCTATTTTCAAACTCGGATCCATGATCACTTCGGATCTTACTGACTTGAGAACATTTTTCAGTTTGGATCCGTTTGATAATCTTTTTCACTTCATCAAGGGTTTCTGATTTGTCTCTTAAAAATGAAACCCAAGTGTATCTTGTATAATCATCTACGATGACCAAGATGAATTTTTTGCCTCGACTTTCCGTTCTGGTTGGTCCTATAAGATCCATGAGGAGAGCTCGAGTGGTCTAGATGTGGTATTGGAGTTCACCTTTTTGTGAGAGCTCCTAGTTTGTTTACCATACTGGCATTCACCACATATTTTGTCTACTTTTTGCACTTTAGATAGACCTCTAATTAGTTCTCCTTTGCTCAATCTGTATAAATTTCGGTAGTGTACATGTCCAAGGCGTTTATGCCATAATTCTGTCTCATCGGTATGGACCATGTAACATATTTAGTTAGATGAGCTACCATCGCTTACTATATAGTAGTTTTCAGAAGTTCTGCAACCAGTTAATATTACAGAACCCTTTTTGTTTAAAATTTCACAACCTTGATTGGAAAATTTTACACTATGGTTGTTATCGCATATTTGAGATATGCTCAACAGGTTGTGTTTTAAACCCTCAACATATAAAACATCTTTAAATAAAGGGAGGTTATAGAGTTAGACCGTACCTTTGCCAATAATCTTGCAATTGCTACCATCACCAAATGTGACTGACCCATCAGTCATATCTTTTAGATCAGTGAATAAAGCCTTGTCACCTGTCATATGCCTGGACCATCCACTATCTAGGTACCACTTAGAATGGCTTGTTGCTTTAAAAGCAGTGTGAGCAACCAAGCAGGCAACTTTAGGAACCCATTTCAGAACTGTTTTAGGTTTAGGAGAATGGTTGGTCTTCTTTTGTCTGATGTTGTAAGAATGACCTACTGAGTTAGATTTTAAGAGCTCCTAAAGTAAATCAATTATTTTTTCAGCTAGTGGATTTCTTATCTGATTTATAAAATAGCTGCTTTTAGGTTTTTGAAAATTTTTGTATTTTTAGAAAAACCTTGACAAGTACTTTTTCCTTTTGAGTTAGAAGCCTCTCCTTTCACAAAGTTGGGAGGAGTATTCTTCAGTTTAGGAGATGTATTTTTATCATAGCCCAACCCGGATCGATCGCCACATTTTCTTGATCCGGATAATAATTTTTCTAACTTTGAATCACCTTGGGCATATCTCCATGTATCCTTCAAACTCAGAAGAGAAGATACTTCATTTTTAAGTTTTTCATTTTCAGATTTCAAATCATCAATCAAGGAGGTTTTGAATTCCAAATCACATTTTGATTTTTTGAAACAATCTGAAATTTGTGATTTTTCTAAAACAAGAGTTTCAAAACATTCTTTGAGTTTAGAAAACTTTTCTTTTTGAAGTTTAAGTTTGACAGCAATTTTACAACTTTCCTTATATAAGGCATTATAAGCATCTTGAAGATCTTCTTCATTTTCATGATCACTATTCAAATTTTCTTCACTTGTTGAATCATCATGATCTGAAAAAGTAAACTTGGTTAGAGTCATGAGGGCCTTAACTTCACTGCCCGACTTGGTTTCAGAATTTTCTGATTCAGAAGAGGCTTCAGAATCAGACGATTCATCCCAAGTAGCCAACATACCCTTCCTTTTGGGTCTGTCCTTTTTAGGACATTTTTTTGCTAGATGCCTATACTCTTGGCAGTTGTAACACTGACTGTCTTTCAAAGACTTCCAAATTTTGGACTTAGTTTTAGATCGTTTTTTTTCATGTCTTTTGAAAATCGACCATTTTCTTACTTTTGAAAATCTTATAGAACTTTTTCGCTAAAAGAGCCATGTCATCTTCAGAATTTTCTAAATCTGAGTTTTCTTGAGAAATACCTTTAGATGACTTTAAAGCGATAGATTTGCCTTTAGGAGCTTTAAAATTTAATTTATAGGTTTATAATGAACCAACTAGTTCTTCTACCCTCATATTATCCGTATCACGAAGTTCCTGGATCGCGGTTATTTTAGAGTTGAACCATTCAGGAAGAGAGGGTAGTATCTTTGCACACACTTTACTTTCTGGGATTTTATCGCCAAGACCCCACATTGAGTTTACAATATCATTTAATCTTGTGTAAAAGTCCATAAACATTTCATTTTCCTCCATATGAATTTCTTCAAATTTGGTTGTGAGGAGTTGGACTTTAGATTTTTTGACAATTGATGTACCCTCGCGTGTCATTTCTAATATATCTCAGGCTTGCTTTGCAGTATCACAGGATATGATTCTTTTGAACTCATCTGGTGATAGTGCGCAAGTGATTACATTTAGTGCTTTTGCATTGGCACTACTCTCACTTTTCTGAAGTGTGGACCAAAAAGTATAAGGTGTTATTCTCATTGATTTTGATCCATTGATACCAGTAACTTCAATGGTAGAAGGGCTCCATTCAATCACTGTGGCTTGCCACACACTCTCATCCATTGATTTGAGGAAAATCCTCGTTTGGGCTTTCCAATAGGCATAGTTGGAGCCATCAAAGGGTGGAGGCCTAGTGACTGAAAGGCTATCAAAATTTGACATCTTTTTATATAGCTTAGATCATTAGCTCAGGAAATAAATCCAAAAAAAAAAAAAAAAAAAAAGAACGAGCTATTAGGCTTTGATACCACTTGAAATGGCCAAGCTATATGTCCTAGAGGGGGGGGGGTGAATAGGACTATGCCAAATTAAGGTAAAATCAACGGAAAAAAGAAAAACAGATATCCTTACAATTATAAATCAATTCACAATGCTGAAATCAATTCAACCTCAATAAATAAGTATTGAGAGGTTGATACAAATTCAGTTCTAACGACAACCTTACACCATAATAAACAAGGGCTTATGGTAGGACAACCTTATTTCTAGAACGTCTTTTGAATCAATAACTCAATCTGAATAGGAATAACTAAATAGCAAGGAATTGAAATAAATTGCAAAAATAAAGATCTAACTTATTACAACAATCCCCACACTTGCTTGAAATGTAAATTGTTACAACATTCACATCCACACGTACATTCCACGCAATTAAATGATAAATGATACGAAAATTAAGCAAGCATTCAATCCACAAGACAAAGAGTTATAGTGGTTCGCCTGTGTGTACACCAACTGTCTTTCAACAGCCACACAGAATGCTACTCCACTCTTAATATCCTCACACAGGGGATATTAGCGTTTACTATCAAATAGGTTTTCACAGGTTCACCCAAAACCTTTACAATTGTGTCTTTTTAACTTGGGCTTACACAATTCAAAAACCCACACTTCTGAGTTTTCTGGCTCTCCTCAGATAACCATACAAATTGAGATTTTTCTGGTGAATCCCAAACAAAAACCAAAATAGAATGGAATTTACAAAATTGTAAAATACCTGGATTTCTCCTTGTAGCAGCCCCGTAGAACCAATCGGAGTAGATGTTCGAATATAGAAGTTCAATGTCCACTACTTACTTTAATATGGTTCTAAGTTCTAATTGATTTTATATTTAAACCAGTTAGGCGTAGCTATATTTGATTTTGATTCTAAGAAGAAGGAATACAACAATTCCTCTTTTCAAATGAGATTGGAATATAGGAAAAAAATCAAATTAAATAAGCTAGCAAAAAGAGAAAGCAATTATGCACAAAATAGCTTAAAAACAAATACAAACTTATCTCAGAGTGGAGTCTTGAATTCACTTGATTTTTCTCAATTAAAAACTCTGAAATTCGTATGCTATTTATAGCTGAAGAAATTCGTCTTCGACTGTCCTAGGGTCACCACGACTGGTCCAAGAATAAACTGATTTTTGAATTTTTGAGCGCGATCGGATCAGACCGTTGTACCACCGGTTGTAGGCAGTCCACGACTGGTCGACGGCAGTCCACGACCGGTCAAGACCCCTCTACGACTGGTCGTGCGACACCTGATTTAGTCATTGGAGTTTGAGTCGAAGCTTTACGACTGGTCGAAGGTCGAGTTGAGACCATTTCACGACCGGTCGAGCAGAATTCAGGACTAGTCGAAGCCGAACCAGAAAATCCGATAAAATACAACAATTTTAGGACTGCCCCTGAAACATCTTAGACTGGTCGAACCAGTGCTAGGACTGGTCGAACAAGGTCTAGGACTAGTCTTAGAATAGTCCAAATTCATGTATTACAATCAAAATGAATTATGTAGCCAAAGTGACCTACCCTAAGGTCAATCTAAGGTTTATCATACCTGGGACATGAAGTATGGACATTGAAAACGTCATTTGCTTAGATTTTGATCATTACGAAGCTTGAGTTCTTTTTAATGTAACTTGACTACTTCACAAGCTTTTTCATTAATATCACTTTGAGTTGCACTTGATTCTCGTACTTATATTTGAATCTTGAACTTCCACTTGAACTTCAACTTGTGTCTTGACCCTGAGCTCTTCTTTAATATCTTCTACATTGTAGCTTGAGCTACCATGAAGCTTGAAGAATTCTTTGAACTAGACTTCAAGTGTTGACGTGGTGTCTCGAACAGATTTATCAAGATATAAACATAAGACATACGAAGAAGTTTTGACACACAAAATTTGACAATCAAAGAGGAATCAAATCATAGCACTTACAATCTCCCCCTTTGTCAAATTTGTGACAAAACACCTCTCATACTTCAATAAGATAAGCATCACATTGTATAATAACAAATCATGCACCAGTTGTCAAAAATAAGCATCCCCTTGAGACAACTCAACTCAACTCAACTCCCCCTAAGTAGGCATACACCTCAACTGCCCCTGAGTAGGCAATCCATAAAATTCACAAATTCTCCCCCTTTTTGTCAAAATATGACAAAGGAATAAACAAAGATAGGATATGAAAGACAGAAATAGAGATAGCAAATCAGAAAGATAAAATGATAAAATGTTCAAAGTTATGAACATCACATAAGAAGTGATCAAGGTGAGTCAGAGCACATATCAAAAGAGTTTTAAATAGTTATCCACACAACCAAAGAAGGTAAATTAGTAAAATTATTACAAACCAAAGATTTAACATTCTCAATCTGAACCAGAAGATGGAGCAGGTATGTTAGGATCACTTTGATGAAGGCTCTTCTGTAAGCGCCTAAAATATCTACGCATAATTTTAAATTGTTGATTGTGGCAAACATTCATCTGTTCTACTTTTTCCTCTAATGCACGTAAACGTGCATTGAAATCAGATGGTTCAAAGTCTGGATCATTTCCAGAGTCAGAATCAATTTCATTAAAAATGTCATCCATGTCAATATCATCTGGCGGCAACTCATCACCTTCGACACCAATCTCAGCTTCAGCAGCAGCTCCACCCGCACCAACATCAACTTGACCAGGGGCCAATCTCAACTTCATTTTATTCAAGTTGGAATTGTTAAATATGAGGTGTTGGATAGGAGCCTCACCGACGGGCATAACAACTAACATGTGAGTGGCTAAAACATTCAACAGATATCCAAATGGAATATCACCATGACCAGGATGACTACGGATTTAAATGATAGAGGAACAAATCAAAGAAGGAAAACAGACATTAGCACTAGTAATGATTGAGTACAAAATACTAACCATAAACAGAGTCAACTCAGTCTTGTGTCCAGAGCGGGGATACAAATTAGAAGTGAAGATACGATGCAAAACTCTATATTTGGGTAACAAGTATCTGGTTTTGAGGGTATTTCCATTTGTAGTTCATGGTGCATTCATATTACAAAATGCTCTAGTATAATTACGTTTTTCTGATTCTGACACTTTTTCAACAAGTGTACTAGGATGAACCACCATCATCATTTACTGGTATGTCTATAAGGCCTGAAATTAAATGACGATCAACAGAAAAAGGCCCTTCTCTAGTGGTAATAGAGAAAGTCAGTTGTTCAGTAGAAAAGTCAGTTATGCATGCAACCATGGCCTGTTTTATGGACTGGTATGCCGGCCCACCGCAGCGTAAAATGTTTTCTACAGATTGAAAGAGAGGAGGGAGACTAAAAGGAGCGATATGGTTTAAATCAGCGACTTTTTCAACTATCACATTGCACATACGCAAGTCACGTACATGCGGTGGATCATCTTCAGGATCCCTAAGATGACGTCTAGTGATAGCATTAGATTGAGAAGAAGAAGCACCTCTAAGATTTTTCTTTTTACCTCTAGAATCCATATTCTTGAAGAAATTTCAAGAAATTTTAAGAAAATGGCGATGGGTTTTTCTAGATTCAACAAATGAGGAAGAGAAACCCAAAAAAGTTGAAGATCTATATGAAATAGACAACAATAATCAAGAAATCTAAGAGAAAAGATTAAGATACTTCAAAAAAACAAGGAAAATCACTCTAACCTGAAGGAATCGAACACAAGGGTTCGACTAGTCGAAGCTCGGCTCGTTGGTGAGGAGGGTTATAATGAAGAAGAAGAGTGTTTTTCCCAAATTAAAGAGGTTAGCGCGCTGCACGACCGGTCTTGGGACATACTCGACCAGTCGTAGCAAGACTGGTCGAGCACGTCCTCGACCGGTCTTAGACCAGAAAAAATATGCAATTTCTATAAAATTTTGAAATTTAAATTAATAACATATTAACATTATATACAATATGATACAAAGATGCATGATCAATCATTTAAAATTGCACATACCAAGATCAAATTTCAATTTATTAAACTTGCTTTTGTCAACCGGTTTAGTGAAAATGTCAGCAAGTTGAGTCTCAGTCGGAATATATTCTAAGATATTATTATTTTTTCCACTAATTCACGAATATAATGAAACCGAATGTCAGTGTGCTTAGTACGTGAATGCTGGATTGGGTTTTTTGAAATGTTTATCACACTGGAATTATCACAGTATAAAACCATTAAGTCTTGTACGATTCTATAATCATTCAGCATACGTTTCATCCAAACCAGCTGAGTACATGCATTTCCCACTGCAATGTATTCGGCCTCAGCAGTTGAGAGAGATATGGAACTTTGCTTCTTACTAAACCAAGAAACCAAACAGTTTCTAATGTAAAAACAACCACCGCTGGTTGATTTTCTGTCATCTATATTTTCTGCCCAATTAGCATCCGAATACCCAGCCAATTGAACACTAGTATCATAGGGATACCATAGACCCAGATTAACTGAACTTGCAACATATCGAATAATTCGTTTGACAGCAGTTAAATGAGATTCTTTAGGATTAGACTGATATCTACTGCAAATTCCAACACTTAAAGCAATATCAGGTCTACTTACAGTTAAGTAAAGTAGGCTACCTATCATGCTACGATGCAATTTAGGATCTACATCTTTACCTGTAGAGTCTTTTGAGAGTCTTAGAGTTGTACTCATAGGAGTATCAAAATTCTTACCATTTTTAAATCCGAACCTCTTAATCAAGTTCAATGCATACTTAGTTTGTGAAATAAAAATTTCATCAGATTGTTGTTTTACTTGCAACCCTAGAAAATAATTTAATTCAGCAACCATGCTCATTTTGAATTCAGATTTCATTAGATCTGCAAACTCAACAATCATGTTAGTACAAGTTGATCCATAAATTATATCATCAACATAGATTTGAACCATTAAAATATCATCGTTATGTTTCTTAAGAAAGAGCGTCTTGTCGACACTTCCCATCTTAACAAAGAGCGTAGTAGGGTTGGTTGGCTAAAGTATCTCGTTCTACCCCAAAATTATATATTTTACATCAAATAACTCATTCCGAATTGTAAGATACGCCCAATTAAGGTTCGATGGTCTGGATCACTTCTGTCATCGACCGGGCCTTTTCTGATCCATCTTGGCCATGTAACTGTCCGTGACCTACTCTACATCACATATTCACCCCACCGCATGAATAATGGCAATTTAATACCCTTTATAAAAAAATATTAAAAGGATCTGTGGGGCCCATTATAAATGGTGTGTTTTATCCATGTTGTCCATATATTTTAACATGTCATTTTAAGGCATGACCCAGAAAAGGAAGAAAGTCGAGGGTTCAAGTGGGTCATCCTACATTACTTTGGTTTAATATAATAACATGGTCGATTACTCTATCGTAGGGCATATCGTGATGTTTATTTCTTATCCATCCTGTTCATAAGGTCTAGACTTAGATGAAGGGAAAACACATATACCATCCTCATCCATAATATTTGTGGTGCCCCAGATGTTTTCAACGTTAGGCATTTAATCACCATTGTGCTCCTGTGGTGTGGTCCACAGGGGTTTTGGATCTACATCTGTTTTCGAATTGTACCCTAAAATGATTTTCACAATGGATAGACGACTTGGATAAAACATATACATTATGATAGTGAACAGTGGGGAAGCAGTTATGAATGATCATATAATATTATATACTATTAAAAGAAAGAATTTAATTTTTTTAAAAAAAAATCCTTCATGAAACATTTCTTACTATGCAAACAAAAGCATTGGAGAGTAGTAAAAAATATTAGTAAGTGATCATAGTTAATTTAGTTGTATATTAGTTACTACATGTAGAATTATAAGATTCATTAATAACCAATTTTGTAAGTAGGCAAAATATTTTTTAAAATATGATTTCATATAATATATATAAAGTATGGTGCAAAATATATTCAAATGAAGAAACAATGTAGATTCACATTTTTACTAACGAATTCTACATTATAGTTAAAATATAATGGTTCGGCCAGAATAGATGGAAGAAGAACTGGCAATTTTTACAGTCATAATTGTTGCTGCAATGACATTTATAGCTGCTAGAGTATTGTCTAAAATATATATTTCACAAACGACACAAACAAGAGAATTTCGAACACCGATGTGTCATTAATAGTATAGTTAGTGCTAGTGATGTAGATTCCATCTCCCAATTAAAAATGTGCAAGACTACTTTCTTCAATGTTTGCTCAGTTCTTTGTGAGAGAAAGTATATAACCGATGTATTGAATGTCAATATAGAAGAATAACTTATAATGTTTCTCTATTCTTGGTAAGGTCTATTGAAACAATCAATTGTTATTTCAACTTGTATTGAATGTGATAATATCATTGGACCACGATATGTTGAATTGTCTAGAACAGAAATCCCAATGAAGATAAATTCAAATCCACAATAAAGTTTATATTGTTGGGGGAGCACAGAAGCACACAAAGAAGAATCAAGTAGAGAATTTCAATGGTACAATCAAGCACAATCACAAATACTCTGAATTTAACGTGGAAAAACTCTTTCGGAAAAAACCATGGCACAAACGACATATATCACTATGAAAGCATAAAATACAAGAGATCAAGAGAATACCCGATTCGAACAAGCCTTGAATCTCCTCTTACAAGCCCTCGAGAACCTTTGGAATGAATTAGAAAGCTCTGAGATATCCTTTTGATCCCGATTACACCCATATATATAGCCTCTAAGAGAATTATAAACAAAATCATAAACAAATCATGTAGATACGCAACTCTGCGTAACTCTGCGCATATGTTCGATGGCACATTTGATGGGACTTCCATGGCATTGACAGACCGTCGATGGCATTGAACTAACACCAAAACACTCTAGCAATAAATCATAGATTTCTCAAATTTTTTCGATGGCATGATGTCATCGAAATTAACTTCGATGGCATCGAGCAGGACACCAAAATGCCCAGCGACCAACATGAGAAAATCTAGAATTTCTCGATTGCATCGAGTAAGACTTCAATAATGTCAAAAATCTGCTCGATGGCATCAAACGGTTATCAATAAGCATGTTGAATTATAGACTTAAGACATCAATCAACACATACTTCCAGGTGAGGAACCTTGTCAATTTTGTGTTTGTAAATATAATCCTCTGTATTTTATGTTGTTGTGATGAAGTTGTTACTCACCCAAAATTTTGTTCTAGGCACAGGGAATTATGTCTATTGTAATATGAAATAGTTTATTTCTCAAAATGTAATGACCACCTGTAATTTTGATATGGGGTTTTTATACATGTTGTCAGGGTGGAAAGATTCCTATCTAATACTGGGGTCATGTATAGTGCTTTGACCCATCCACTCGATCGTTTTATGACCCTCCATGGTACATTTCTATCCACTGTTGATAAATTTATTCTTTACAAATACAATATAAATGACTAATATTGATGAAAATTCAACAATAATTGTAAGTAAAATTATATAGTAGATGTTGGATATGTCCATTCACCTGAATTCATGGCCTCCTATACCATTATGTATGATATTATCTGAATGAGTATCGTACGAGTCGTAATCCATCAAACAAAAAAGAATTATTTAATTACAAGTATGATCAACTTCAAAACATTATCAAGTGTTGCTAAAGCGTCCTAAAAGCTAGGTTTCCTATACTAAAGACAGCTCCACAATACCCAATATGCACTTAAGTGAAGAGAGCACTTCCATGTTGCTTCCTAAACAATTTCATATGCTTTCCTAAAGACAAAGATGCCACTAATGATGAAGAAACATCAAGGAACGGTGTGAATAGCATAACATCATCACCTGTAGAGATTTCTTTTACCGACGAGGGATAAATCATCATAAATGTGACACAAAGCGATAAAGATAATTGGGCCAAATTATGAGATCAGATCACAACGAGGATGTGGAATGATTCGTATCTGTGAGTCAAAGATTCTAATACCCTATGAATTTTGATAAATTGTAATAAGATTGGTAAGTGTTAGTCAAAAATTAATGTGGACATGTGAACACCAACTTTTGTTAGACCAAACTATAAAAAAATTTTAAAGCTTATGTTACACATGCTTCACGTCACTATTTTGCCTAATTTGATTCCCTTATTAGCATAATAATTCTTCCTACTATGAAATGATCTTTATCATTTGTCCTCAGTATTGACCATTAATATCCTATAGATAGATGAATGTATACGTGTAGAGATGTCGTCGCTGAATAAGCATACTCTAGTATCAATCCTGACAAAATGTCATGGTCAATGCTCAAAGGATTGTACTAAACAAGACTCTATCTCAATACTAATGAGTGAAAGTGCACCTGCTAGTGCCCTGGTTTGTCAAGTTACGTGTGTGGTGAGTCAGACTGGCTACAGAACTCGATAAGAAGATTATTTCAAGCGCCTGCCTCAACCGGATGTGTGAAAGCTCGCAAAAGGTAAATCATAGCCTCACATCCCGTGTCCCAAAACCCCAGTTGATTAAAACCCTTAAAACAAGATAGACATCTTAGGGTTTTATGGTGAGAAAACTTTTGGCAAAACAGGAAAATCTCTAAGTTTTTTTCGCCCTGTCGATTCTATCAAAGCACCCTCGATATGATCGACCTGTACTGTCGATGTCCTCGATACCTTAACGATACTATCGATAAGAGGACCAAAATGTCCAGCAACTATATATTCATCTGGACGGATTTATCGATATATCGATATCATCGATAAAAGCACTAAATATGTCTAGCAACTTCACAATATATCTGGACGAATTATCGATGCATCGATACACATATCGATATCATCGATATTCAAATATCGAGACCATCAAGAGTGGCTCGATAAGATCGACGGGCTGATTTTTGGCGCCCCTATTTTTTAATGAAAATCTCAAAATTCTTCGATACATCGATGACCGTCCGATATGATCTGAATTCAAACATCGATTAGATCGGAGGTCCATCGATGATATCGACAGTGGGCGCGCATTTCTTGCAACAGTTATTTCAGATTGTTTTTAACTATGATCGGGGGCCCTTCAATTTAATCGATATTCAAATATCGATGATATCGACACCAGATCGATTACATCGAACAAAGCCATAAACTGTCCAGCAAGTTCAAAGATAAATCAGCTGGATTTATCGATGCCTCGACTCTGATATCGATGTCATCGACATTCAAATTCCGATGACCTCGACGGTTCCCCCGATCATTCATGAAAACTTGAAATATCTCAAAGTCAAGTCTCTCTCATTTTTCAAGTGTCGATGGATTGAACCTGTCATCGATGGAATCGGAGTTCGAAATCCGATGACATCGACAATAGCTTCGATTCATCGACCAATTGGAAAAGAGTTTCAAAAGCGTATGACATCGAGTCTGAGTCATCGAGCAGATCATCGATGCTATCGAGAGTATACGCTCGATGATATCGAACCTGCTCGATGATATCGAACTCTGTTATAAATGTGACCGTTTTATATCCGTTGGAACTTTTTGCCTATTTATAGAGGACTTATCTGTTGTTGCTATGAGATAAAGGAGAGAGAGCTTTTGAGTGTTTCAACTTATATCATATACCTAAAGCCCTTTCTCTCAAGGGAGTTCATCCTCCAATCCACCCTCATCATTGATATTCAATAGAGTGGATTGGGGAATGAACTTCCGCGTTCAAGGATCCTCCAGCTACTACCTTAATGGCAAATCATTATGCTGGGATGCCTTGAATGCATGAGATTGGAACTACTCTATCTTCCTAACAGGAAAATCTTTAGAGAGTAGGATTCCATCTTCACCTTGACCCAACCTTAAACCTAGTCTTGGTATATCTTTTGTGTTGCGGATCAAGGGAGCAGAAGACTCTTCGTCAACAAGGAGGAGATCTTCGGCGTTGTGCTTAACGGGACTCATCAACTTATCTGTAAGTATCTAGAGTCTAGGAGGACACTTGCGATCATTCCTTTCTAGGATTGGGTCTTAAGTGGTTCTCACCCTTTGAAGTCCTCAAGGAGGCTTCCGGCGGGAGTGTACGCTGTGGGTGCATTGTGTGGACCCTTGCTCTATGGAGAGCATAAACATCTGGTTAGGAGTGAACCAGTAAAACTCCAGGATTAGAGGTGAACCGAGTAGAAACCTCTGGGTGCGTTGTGTGGACCCTTGCTCTATGGAGAGCATAAACATCTGGTTAGGAGTGAACCAGTGAAACTCCAGGGTTAGAGGTGAACCGAGTAGAAACCTCTGGGTGCGTTGTGTGGACCCTTGCTCTATGGAGAGCATAAACATCTGGTTAGGAGTGAACTAGTGAAACTCTAGGGTTAAAGGTGAACCAAGTAGAAACCTCCGTGTAAAGGTTGAAGGTGAACCTAATTTAAAACCTTAGGTTTGAGGTGAACCCTGGGAAACCTCCTTAGTGAATACCGGTACACTCAAGGGTTGAGTGCGACAGCTGAGAGTGGAGTAGACTTATCATCAAACCACTATAAAATGACTGTGTTTGTGATTACTTTTCTCTATGTGTGATCCATGCCAATGCATTCATAATCATATACCTGATCACATCTCACACACACACACAGTTACATCCAACATAGACTAAGCTGCATATTGCTATATCTTGATTAGTTTGTGATTGGATCCTCTACTAGGCTTGGAAGCCAGTAGAGTTACATTTGAGTAATCCTGAAAATTGCATACATGATAGGATTAGAGTGATAGGATTTTAAATAACTCATAAAAGTCCTATTCACCCCCCTCTAGGACATATTGACATATTCCAACTCTACTCAAGCGGTCTTCACCGCTATTTCAATGAGGACACTAAGAAAGTACACATCTAAATTGTTGATGAGAAGTCATCCTCCAATGGGATGCTTTGATGGATAATTCCTTGATTGATATACTTATGAAAGAATTTGCTAATGGCATGAGAGGATGTGAGTTTTAGAAAGAATCTTACATGCCCATTATTGATAATATGAAAAGAATTTTAATGTTGACTAGTACCACAAAAAAATATAACGAATCATCTTTATATAGTAAAGAGACTTTATTTTATGAATCGAGATTTGAGGAATGTAGGCGACTTTAAATGAGATAATGACATGAAGATCGTTGTTGTGGCAAATGAAGTCTAAGTGGATTATATACGGATTATGGGCATTTTTATTTGACCCGCAATTTCACTCTTATAATTTTTTATTAAAGTGAAACCAATTATACTTATGACAAATAAAAATATATCTTATCTTTGTCCTTTGTCACATCTATATGCGAGGCATGTACGCGGGAGACCCGTGTCGCATTACGATGATCTTGAATACTTATTTGGGAACGACTGAGCAACGGGTTACACTAACACAACCGACAACATTCGACCACGTGTTAATAGAATGGGAATCAAGGATCAAAATGATTACAAACCTTCTGTTTCAAGAGAAAATCTATAATTCTTTTTATTTAGAATAGATGTTCATTAGTAGGGGCTTAAAGGAATGAGGAATGTGTTATATAACCCTCACCACTGAACTAAGGGGTCCGCTCATGCAAATTGAGAAGTTCAATATAAGATATATTGTAACGTCCCAAAATTTTACTATTTTTATTTTTCAAAAAACCATTGAAACTTTTTTCTATAATTAGCTTACGTTGTCACTTACTGACCCTTCACGCTCGAGGTGAGCCTATACACGGGTGGTACTAGTAAAGAACCGCACATATTTGATTAATTAACTATAATAAGCCAACGAATCTGTCCGATCATTTAAACATTGAGTCTAGCCTCGTGATTTATTTATCCAGGGCCCAAACATAGCTGACCTATCGTTGACTAATCAAGATGACCGCAACTAAATAAAGACCTACCAAAAGTCGAGACAGCTAGGGGTCAGATCTTAATTAACAAACTGAAGTAATCCAGTTACTCCTTTAGCCTAAGAATTAATGGTTTAGTATGATTAAGACCGGATCACCATTTTCGCTAGTTGCAAATAGGCCACATTATGAACTTATTTAATCCAAACCCTAATTATTACGCACAAGAAATCTCGACATTCAATTCATTCAAAAAATGTCCTGATTATCCGAATAAACTCTAAATCACTCGTTAGGGGGCTACTAAACTCGAGGCTATAGAAAGACGTTCGTCTTAACGGGCTCGACATCCATCGCGGGACATCGAGCCAATATCGCATCTTGAATCACTCAACTTAGACTCGTAAGACTAGTGCATGATGTTGAGGGTCAAATATTGCATATTAGACCCTAGTTATTACTTGGTTTTACAAACATGTTAATGCTTAACGCTTTATTTTAATCGTGTTTTCGTTACAAGGTGAATTTTAGAGCTTGGACTGAAAAGGGTATTAAAAGCATGGATTTAACACTCTAAAATCACCAAGGCAAGGGACAGATCTTAGGGGACTGAGATTGAAGAATTCACATGCCAAAGATCCGAGAAAATCAAGTGATTGACGATAAAGAGGCCTGAAAGTTGTCCTGAATGCAAGATCACAGGGTTCCCAACATCCATTTGGCTCGAAACTTTATATCTGGCCTGAGAACCTTAAATTAACCGTTTACGTCGAAAATCAGCCATTAGATCCTTATATAAGTGGCCCAATGGACAGATCAGACCATAAATCATTGAGCTAGGGCTCACCTGATCTTTGGATATGCTTCAATTTCGGTCTCAACCCCTTAAATTGGATGACAAAACGGATGGACAGAGCGGATTTCCCATATACATCATAGTAGACCCCACATGAACACGTTCGTGTGCACAGGCGGTGCACTATCGAGCCACACCAGACCGGGAGCCCAATGAAAGTCGGGTTGACCCAACTCCATTCTCTTCTTTTGCACATAGCAGCGGACGGACGTCCGATGTGATTATTTCTGGCCCACCACGATCATCTAAATGATGATCCGAGTTGTCCAAAGTGTTCAAGGGGTGAGGACGACCCTAGCCATTGTGGTCGTTTGGTCCCATGCACGGGCACACACAATTTCCACCGTCAAATGCAAGATGAACGGCGAGAGGATTCGAACCTTTGGGCCACACCAAACCCAAGTAAAAACATCCATTTTCGACTGAAATTTCGAGGGGAGTTCAATGAATGGAGTGGATTTTTTTCCAGAGCTGATCAAGGACCCACCGATCATCACAGCGTAATCTGTTTACACAGACCCTGCGTCCGTGAAAGCCGATCACAGTGGGCCATTCAGCGACCTTGGCTGTGATCAGTTGGATGATCTGAGCCGTTCAGAAGATGCCCAGGCCAGGGACGACTCCAACCATGGAGTCAGATTTAAGGGTTGGGAGCATCAGCCGTCCCAACATGTGTCCAAACGCAGCTGATAAACAAAGTCGGTTCGTCCGATTCCAAACCGCCTTCTCTAGCCGACCGACTTAGCCTCCTTGCTGGTTATAAAAGGAGAAGAAAGAGAGAGAGAGAGAGAGAGAGAGAGAGAGAGAGAGAGAGAGAGAGAGAGAAAATCATCCTGGGACATGTGAAGCAAAGGCAAGAGAGAGAGAGAGAGAGAGACCATGGGACGGTCAGCTAGACAAGTTTTCCTTCTCCCCTTTTCTTTTTTTTCTTTTTTTTTGTTTATGAGTTTAGGTTAATCATGCTTATGGTTGGCTAAACCTCTTAGCTGGGGCTAAGAGGTGAAGCTTGTAGTGTAATGGGATTGCCTCTATGGTTTTGATTCATGTTTAAATAAACTCTCTTTGATTATGGTTTGATTATAAGGAATGCTTTCAGTTTTTAATGGTCTGTTGTGACTTAAATTACAATGGGCTTTGAGCATGTTCTTTTCATTATTATGATTATGAAGTTAGGAAGCCCTGTCGTTCACCATCGTCCCTTGGACATGGTTGGATGATGGAATCCTTCCTAACATTCATATATCCCTTAGATTGGATGTGGATTGGTTAAATTCTATTGTTTACTTTGTCTCATGGGCATGGCTTTGTGATGGAATCAAATCTAATTCTCATACCTCTCATCTCTTGAAAACTAGAACAAAGGAAGTTCAGATTTAATTTTTAAAGGTTATATCTTCCAACTGGATGAAGATGGGACTCTAAGTCCAGTTGAGTTTATGATTCAAGCGTAGATCTCCCTGATCTCGACAAGTGGATCCTTATAATCCGTAGTTTCCCACCTTTGAATTTTACAAGTTTTAGTTAAAGTTATTCATCATTATTCTCTTATATTTCCTGCTTTAGATTACACCTTCTCCTAGTTTTAGTTCTGGTTACTTTCAGATTACGTACAAGGTTCAGTCCCTGTGGATTCGACCTTGGTATTACCGAGATTATTACTACATCGCAACCCTATACTTGGGGTGGTGAACACATGAGATTTTTCAATATTTTCATAATTAATTAAGAACTAAGTTAGTTGTGTGTATCCGGTCTTTGCCAAACTTGTAGCTTTCCAACTAATAGATCGTGACTAAATTTAGGGCACCAACCTAAGCTAATATCTTACATATATCTATATACTCATGGCCACGATCAACCATCGGTGACCGTCGAACTGACTTCTTATCATACTTGTTTATCGGTACATCCAAATGGTGGGCTGATCGTATTCATACGTATATTATCCTTATGGTCAACTATCCTACAGTGTATATCGACCGCTACACCCCATAGTGGGCCCCTAAGGTTGGAAACATCATCCCATAGATCTAGTATAATGTAAACATAGCCCTTTAGGGCCATTTGCACCACTTCTGGCACTATATAAGGCCCTCATTTGGGCACCCCCTCTCCTCATACGAATTTTGCCCTATAAAGAGAGAGAGAGAGAGAGAGAGAGGAGGGAGATCTTGTGAGCGAGATCTTTGAGTATTCTCGATGGATTCTCTTCGATCAAGCCATAGCTTCAACCGTTCTCCTCCATCAAATCTATCTCACTCGTGATCGAGAACTAAGAAATGAACCCTACTTCCAAACCTAGGTATTTCTAGGTGGAAATGCATGAATCTTACCTAGTTGCTTTGAAATTGGTGTGGGAATCGTTTTCCCCCAAATCCCTAACCCTAGGAGCTCAAAATCAGAGATTTATTCTTAAATGTGTGGACCATTATTCCTAGGTTATCGTTTATCGACCCTTGAGGGTCTTGGTTAATGATTTATTGTTTGTAGATAACTTGGTGTATGCTAACATGTTCATATTTTGATTTGATCGCAATATGCGTTATTGCTTGTTTATGGATGCTCACATATTTGATAAAATGCCTAAGTGATTGAGTTTGTTGTTTTATTGAAGCTCATATGTTTGATGAAATGCTCAAGTGAGTGCGTTGTTTCTATTAATGCTCATATGTTTAAGGAAATGCCTAAGTAGTAACGTCATTGAATTTATGCCTCATATGAAATCTTGTTATGATTGCGTGATGAATGGTTAATCCTTAGTGATGTTTAGGATTGCTTATGATGTTGGCTCAATCGGTAAATCACTCGAACCAAGGGGTGACCTGAGTTAGGCCATCCACCCTAAGCATGTTCGATCAACCCGGGTTGAACACAGACGATCGACAGTAGCTGGACTACATGGGATGTTTGCACCCAATGCTGGTTACATCAAGATTCTCCCAGATCAATTAAATTAATCTAACAACTAATTGATCATGTATGTTCACAATGTATGACATAACCAAATTGAATATACGATACCTCGTTCCAAATGGATGAGTTCATTTATAACCGTTAGTGCAATATGATTCCATAAAGACTCGTGAGCTGGGCATGGAAGTATGAGACACCTTGTCTGAGCTGTCGGCCTATGTTGGGGTGACATGCCTACCACATAGGTAAAATATTGGGTGACGAGCCCTCCATGTTAGTAAAACATTGGGTGACGAGTCTCCCCGTAGTGACCAGTGAGAACTAATGGAGGTGATAAATTATTATTCGAACGACTCCCGTCAAGTACCCAGCTAATGGTTCCGTGCTAGAGTATCGTTCAAATGACCCGGGCGTGAATAGAATTAGGTGACGATCTGTTTCTTTTGTGGTGATTTAGTTTTATGCGACAAGTCGCACCTATGAATTGAGTGATCATACTCGGTGTTTGGGTGACGACCCATGCTGGGTTGATCCTCATACCTTTGGATATTATGTCGTACCTTTCGAATTATTGATTTATGAGATATAACAGGTAATACTTAAATTTGGATCAAGAGACACTTGTGAGAAGCCGCTATGTACCGCAATGAACCACGTGATCTAGATAAGGACTCGTGATATAACGTCCATATCTTAGTTTCACCAACCTGTTGTTTGAACTGAGAATAATAACAACTTGGTTAATCATGCATGACATCATGACAATACTGGTGGGTTGTGCTTTGAGCCAACCATTATGCATGTTATCATGAAAATTATTGGTGAGTTGTGTCGTTGGATAACCATTGCGCATAACATCGCATCATGCATTAAATAACTAACTTAAAATTTGTTTGTTTTGTGTTGTTTATCATACCTGCGCTAGTTGAGTCAATAACATGTGTAATTTAGAAGTAATGGAACCATTGAATTAGCTACTCACTCTCACCTGAGACAGTGTTTTAAAACACCAACTAGGTGTCATTATTGTTGTAGGCGCTATCGAGGCCTATGACGGGTATGCTTGGGTTAACTCGCACTTACACTATGATGCCTTGGGAGCGTTGGGCGGAACTAAAAGACCTTGCATTTATTTAATTTTATTCTTGTATATGTTAGAGTCCTCGACTGGGTGCAGGGATGTACACGAACCAAGTTGGCTCGGTTATCTCACTTGACTCAACTAGAAAAAGCTCAATTCAACTCGATTCAAAACTGAGTTCGAGCCGAGTCGAGCTGGTTTTTTTATGCCAAAAAATTTTCAAATCGAGTACGAGCTTGCCCGAGCTCGACTCGACTCGGATCAAACTAGTTCGGTGACTCGATTACTTTGATATCGATGTTGGTCACCAAGTGTTTGATGAAATGACTCGACAAAGTGTCGTCTAGTGGCAAGGAAGGTATGTTTCATCAAACAAATACCATTTTTTCTTGATTTTGATGTTACCTACAAGGTGTTTTGATGAAATACCTGTAAAACTGATGTTGTTGTTTTACATACAATGAGAATTTGAAGGTGCAGTTCATGTGTTTATGTGTGTGTGAAAATGTTGCACAGGTGAACTCAACTCGAACTGGCCCGAGTGTTAAGTGTCAAATATTGCATATTTTCCCCCATTTATATCTTGGTTTTATGAACATGATAATGTTTAATGGTAAATTTTATATAAGTTTATGTTGCAAGTTGAATCTGAAAGCTTGGAAAGAAAATAATGTTAAAAGTGTGGATTTAATGCTTAAGAATCACCAAGGCAAGGGATGGATC
This sequence comes from Magnolia officinalis, assembly GCA_021015155.1. Classification (NCBI taxonomy): domain Eukaryota; kingdom Viridiplantae; phylum Streptophyta; class Magnoliopsida; order Magnoliales; family Magnoliaceae; genus Magnolia; species Magnolia officinalis. The sequence goes on along the minus strand of JAJHSJ010000011.1, from coordinate 51,292,547 downwards.
TTAGGAGACTAAGATTGAAGAATTCACATGCCAAAGATCTAAGGAAACCAAGTGATGATAGAAGAGAATCGAAGATTTGAAGTGAAGAAAAGGAATCCTGGAAATTGTCCTGAAAACAGATTCCGGGACCAGAAAAGTATAGTTCTGGAAAACTGTCAAAATCACCTTCGATCATATTGAAAGACCTTCGATGCATCGAAGATCATATCAAAGGTACTTAGATGTGTCGAAGGTGGAATCGGAAATTGCAGGATTTTTAAGTCAAACTCGCTGGACAGTTCTGGACCAGTTTCGATGATATCGAAAGACCTTCGATGCATCGAAGCTTATATCGAAGACGATATCGAAAGACCTTCAATGCATCAAAGCTATTAACGCGGAGTCTACACGAAGTGAGAAAATTTGAGGCGATTTCTGAATTTTTCAAATCTGTTTGAAGGAGGGAGTCCCCTACTTATAAATAGGGCTTCCAAGGGCATTCCTAAGGATCATTCAGAGCATTCAAGAGCAAGATTTAGGGTTTTTAGAGAGTTTTCAATTTTATTAAAGTTTTATAAATTATTTTTTTTTCCTTTAGATCTTTTCTATTTGCATTTATTTCTTTCTTGTTGCTTTTTATTTTTGCAATTTAGTTATATTTTTTTAGCTCCCTCTAGCCCAAGCTAGAAGGAAAGCACATTGGTTTAATGATTTCATAATTTATAATTATTGATTGTTTTTAATGATGAGATGAATGGTATATGCACGTTATCAATTATCTAGGTTTACGTTTTTTATTCTCATATGAGATCCATATGTTTCCATTATATGAGATCCATATTGATGGATAGGCTTAACCTGGATTAGTTAGATTTCTTAGATGAGAGATGTTCTCAACCTCCTACATTTATTTGATTCATTATCTCATGGATATTGAATGCTTAAAATCACTGGCGCTTAAGAATACCTATTAATAATATTAATCCATGATTTTCTAATCTTTTATATCATTTATTAAAATATTTAAACTGTTTTATTTTTTGATTAGGCTGACCATAGTGCTCGGATCCTTGTTGTGTTATCAAAGTCATCATGATTTGTGGAACATTAACCTATGTGTGGAACTTTAAAGCTTGGGTATTGTTTTTAAATTAATTGAATTCCATACATCTGAAACCTTCAAAATCAAATCATCCATTTTATTTCTATTACTTAATTAGTTTTGCATTTGATTTTTTTATTCTCATAAAGTATCTCCCTATGGGATCGACCCTGTATTCACAGGATATTACTTACGAACATCTGCACTTAAAGGCAAGCAATCAAGTTTTTGGCATCGTTGTTGGGGAGATGGAGATAGATTAGATCTGTGCAAGGTAGCTAAGGTAAGTTATTTTCTAAAACCTCAAAATTTTTGTAGATTTTCTGTTTTACTGTGAAAGTAAATTCAATTGGGTCTTTCAAACATTAACTGTGACATAAGGTTACTCCTACTTAGGATTTCATCACCCAAGTGTTTTGGTTGTCCTACAATTGTTGTTTGATAGAAAAGATCATCCATTGAATCTATTTTACAGATTAGCATAGTTTAATTTTTAGTTTTACTTTCTTTTTATTTATTTTGCTTTATGGTTTGAACCCTCATGGTCGGCTCTACCTCTTGGGTTGTTGATTTATTTTACTTTATGGTTTGAACCCTCATAGTCGGCTCTGCCGCCTGAGTTGTTGATTTATTTTTATTTATTTTTTGAACCCTCATAGTCGGCTCTGCCGCTTGGGTTCTTAATTTACTTTGCTTTGTGGTTTGAACCCTCATGGTCGGCTCTGCCACTTGGATTGTTGAAAAGTTTTATTTTTACTCTAAGTATCATATTGTGAGACCCGACCCGAGTTCGCATGTGTGTGTGTGTGAGTATGCATCTCGTTCATCTTCGTCCCACGGTCCTACCGGTCGAATTCTGGCAACTTGCGACCATCGGATAGTGTTTGCGGTCATCCTTAATTAAGTCTGGTCATGTAGACCCGACTTGGATTGAGCCGAAACCTGTGTCATCTTGTTCGCATCGCCGTTGCGGTTCCAATGTTGCGTCTTGTGCATCCATCCGACATGTAAATCATAAGATGTAAGCAATTCAATTCTAGCCCTTGATAACGATCATGTGGCCCATCTAGTGAGGAGAGCACATTTTTCAAGGTAGCCCACTCCCTTTTTGGTGTAATTTTTAACAAACACCACACACACTGCCTAGAGTTCCATCTCACACACCACCTACCCTTAAACACTACCCACATGCCTACTAACCTATTAAACCTACAACTTTGGTTGTAACTCCCTACTTGCAATCATCTCCCCTCTCTAACCAAGGTAAGAAAACAATGATTGCTTTGCTTAAAAGGATTTTCTTCTCTTTTTCCCTCATTTTCTCCTCTCTCTCATTGCTAGAACCTCCAAAACATCCTATCTTTCTGAAAATTTCAGCCACATTTCTTCCATCTCCCTCTTCATCTAACCCTCCACTTCCCATCTTGACCCTTCATCCATGGTCCTTGAAGCCTAAGGATTTCAATGCATCAAAAACTTTGAAGATCCAAGCAAGGTGGATGCTCTCCTTAGCTTCTTCTCTTTTCTTTCTTTTCCTTACATGCGTGGAAGCATGTAGGACCCACCAATATATGGTGGAGGTCCTACATGGTTCCTAGGATGAAGGTCATGGGCTTAGATCCTACTCATTTCCTTCCATGGTAAGTCATTCTCCATGGACCCACTATGATGCATTCTCCTTTATTCTTGCATCTCATAGGCCACCTAGGCCTTTGCATGGAGGAAGGGATGGTGTCCCTACTCTCCATCAAATTATCTTGATGCATAATAGCTTGCATGTAAGTATATATATAGTGGATGGTGTGGATTGTGGAGTGGAAGGTCCATTAGTGGCGGGACCTTCCACCAATGGCCGATTTACTTCTTCCTTCTCCCTTTCTCTCTATTTTTTTCTCATGTGTACTCTGATGATGTGTGGCCGACCAAGGAGAGGTCAGTAACATCTCAGACCCTTAGCTAAATGGGAAGTCCAAGCCCACCATGCATGCATGGTTTAGGTGGCCTCCAAAATGGCTTTTTCATGGAGGTCGGAGTGAGCTCCTGGGTCTGAAATTTTGTTAAACCATCAAGGTGGACCCCACATGTTTAATCAGGGCCATAAACCCTTTGATTAATTTATATGGGCTGAAATATGGACAGCATATTTGCTGTCCAAATTTCAGGCCCAGTTTGAGCATGACTTTTGAGCTAATGTTTGGATCTGTTGCATGTCTTTTTCTCCTAAATTTCTTTGGAGGTTTTCTAGAGTGTGGATCCCACTTTGATGTGGAATGGGGCCCACATCATTTCCCCTATGCTTGAGGCCTATGGGATGGGCTAAAGTAGGCTGACTGTCCAAAAATTTCTGGACAGTCCAGCAACATTGCATGTCAGAAATGCTCATTTTCCATCTTGATTTGGGAGTAAGTGTGTCACGCCCCGAACTCGGAAACCGGGCTCACAAAATTCTCGATCACCGAATCCGGCACCGACGGCCTCCGTAGTACCCCATTCTCGGCTCCCAGCACCTAAACACCAGGTTCCGATCCTGGGATCCTACAAGGAAGATTTCAATCATGATTTTATTTTAGTATAAACATAACCATAAGCATAACCCACGAACAATAACCACAAGAACACCATCACAAATCTACTATGATAAAAAAAACTTTTAGTATAATTCGTAAAAAGGAAAATACAAGATAGTGCAAATAACAGAAACTCCAAAAGCTCGACTGCACGCTCCAACTGCGGCGAAGCTACGGCTGCGTCCTGCGTCACCTGCACGCATTAATCATGCATAAGCTTATAGAAAGCTTAGAGGGTGGTGTAAGTGTGTGCGCAATATGAGTGTATTCAGAATGCAAGGTCAGAGTAATGCGGAGTCATGCTGATGGGTATGTGAATACAATCAGTCATACCAAGGCTATGCGGTGCAGAATATAAATGTTATCGGCCATATCAATGTCATGTGATGCATAATGCAAGTCAAGCATGCCAATCCATATCCACATATCAATGTAGCTCCTTACTAGAGCATCAAATCAGTACGGTTCTCAGTCTGAATAATCACCGGGATTTAGTACACTCCAAATGGCACCGCCGCTCTACTAGCTGCACGGTCCAAGCGAGCGTAAGAAACCTTACTATCCACCTGACCAATAGTCTGTCAATACCTATCCGACACATCGATAGAGGACCCATTTACGAGCTGGTCAAACTCAGCTTAGTATTACCCCCTACTCTCGGACGAGTAAAGCCACACCCCTTTCCAACCAACCACGTCATAGTGGGAGACGCGACCTCCTGGTATTCGGCCCTCGTGCCCTCATGTATCCACTCGGTCTTGACGTTGGAGTCATCCTCTGGTACCATCAGGTTTAGGGATTTTCACCCAGGGATATCTATGGCGCCCCGATACTTAGTAACAATATTTTTGGTATCCAATCGAGCCACCCACGATGTGTCTGTGGAGGCTATGGCCCTGATGTCACTAGGGCATACAATAATCACAATCACACAAATACAAGTGCATGAATCATACTATCAGACATGCAACAATCCTGCGCGTACCGAGCGCTCATGTGGGGCAACTCCGCCATCAGGGAGCCCATAAACAATCTGCCCGGAGGCATATGCTATAATCAGTCACTCCTCATATCAGGCATACATATGATGCGTATGATCATGAATCATGGATCTATACTAAACAAGTTATGTGGTGATGGGCTCTGTCATAATGAAGATGGGCCTAGACGGCCTACATGCTACAAGTATGGGCCTATCAATGGGCCCTAGGGAGAGTCATAATGCGGACATTTAACCAACATTATCCTTACAATGTGGACATCAAACCATCATTGCTCCCAAGGCATAGCCCATTATTAAGGTCAACACATACACCATGGTGGAATCACACTTCAATGGCCTTACGTACGTCCTATTGGGCCTTGACCCATGGGCCTCCAGTACATCAAATGGGCCTCATAAATGGGTCTAGTATATATATATATATATATCAAGGTGAACCTTAACAATGGGCCACAAATACATCAAGATGGGCCTAATCACATGGGCCTTATGTATATCAGAGTGGGCCTCTATTAAATGGACCATACCAATGGACCGTACCAACAACATACTTCCACCATTATTAGGGATTATTCTGGAGCATTATAAAAAAAAAAAAAAATCATATGCAGAGATCATCTGGACCATACCACGAATGACAATGGCGACAATGATTTCCACCATTAAATTTTCTAGTGGGCCCACCATAGAATTATTTTCCATCCATACTATTCATAAGGTCACAAGAACCATTTTCCATTATCAAATTCCAGTGGGCCCACCATAACATTTAATTTTCATCCAGTCTGTTCATAAGGTCATAAAGACCTGACCTTAGAGGAAAAAATATCATATTGGTCTATAACTTCTGTAACCCAAAATGGGGTTTCAATGGTAGGCATTCATCACTATTGTTTTCTATGGTGTGGTCCTCCTGATATTGGATCTGTCTTATTTTTAGTTTCAAGCCTTAAAATGGGCTTCCAAAATGGTTAGAGGGCTTGGATGCAACACATGCATCATGGTGGGTCCATAAATGAACGATGTGGATTACACAGGTGGGGCCACAGAGCTTGGTAACGCCACTCCAGTGGCTGCTGGAGTGAGATACACCAGTCGTCCCACCTTGGGACGGCACAGGATATAATACATACATCAGTGGGTCCCATGTGGGGCCCACCATAATGTTTATCTTCCATCCAAGCCTTGACAAGGTCACACGAACTGTGCTGAAGAGGAAAACAAATTTCATAATGATCTAAAACTTTTGTGATACCCAGAAGGGTTTCAAAGGCAGACATTTAATCACACTGTTTCCTGCCATGTGGGCCATCTGAGCTGTGTATACGGCTGATCTTTGGAGGGCCCACTATCCCAAAGGGGACTCAACAAATGCACGGTGTTGATGTGCAGCGCACATCATGGTGGGGCCCACAATTGGGACCCGTGTCCCTGCCTGCCAGCGTCCAAGGACGTTGTGGCGTCCTTTATGTCAGCGGCAGCAGCAGGCGTTGCTGCCTTGCTTTGTTTTTTTAAAGAAATCCTGCGATTTTTCATAGATAGGACCTGCATCTGAAAAATCCAACCCGGCCATTGGATTCTACGGCCCCTAATCGACCAAATGAGACCAATATGTAACGTGTTATTGGCGTATAGAAACGCCGGGGTGGGTTTTGACGGTAAGGCCACTGTTTTCTGCAATATGGCCCGCTCGATGATCAGATGAGCCTCATTTTTCAGTTCAACGCCTAAAATGGCCTGAAGAAAAGATGGACGGCTTGGATTGAGTACATACATCAAGGTGGGGCCTGCATGAGTGACCCACTATTTCCTTCTTTCTTTTTTTTCGGTTATCTCGTTAGTACACTCCCATGTCAGTACACGCACTCCATGTTAGCCGCCCTTATCATGTCCAACGTTTAGAGACGCTGGACGGCATGGATAAATAGGGACATCATTGTGGGTCCCACATGCACGTGGCCCAACTGTTTGGACCACTTGGTATTTATGTTTTCCTTCCATCCGGGCCCGCTAATGGGCTGGATGGTGTAGATCCAACACATTCATCCGACGGGTCCCACATGAAATATGTGCTTCATAGTGGGCCACACTCGCCCCTTCATCATCATCACCATTCAAAGAAAGAGAGAGGGAGAGAGAGGGAGAGAGAGAAAGAGAGAGAGAGAGAGAGAGAGAGAGTGATAGAGGGACCCCGCCACTATGGGCCCCTCATGGATACAACACATACATCAAATGGGTCCCACAACAAGTGGGCCCTTAAAAATTAAAATTAACAGAGGATCACGCACCTCTAGGTCCCCTCCTTGCTCCCTTAGGCTCCTATGCTCCTTAGCTTGCCTTTTGATGTAGGTTGATGGGGTTTTGATGGTGGTAGATGATGATTGGAATGTTGAGATGGAAGATAAGAAGGTGGGAAGAGTGGGCCACACTTGGAGTTGGGAGTGAGGAGCTTGGACATATGGAGTTTGGGTTGCTTGGGACATTTGAGAAATGAGAGAGGGAGAGAGAGTGAGGTGATGGGAATGATAAGAGGTGATGGAGTGATGGGTTTGTTTGAAAATTTTGTAAAACGGGTATGGTTGTGTTTGAATTTTGGAAAAAGAGGAATGGGTAGGGAGAGAGAGGGTTGACTTATGGAAAAAGAGGGATGGGTTGTTGTACTTGAGGTATGGTTGTACTTGACATTGATCGATTGATTGATTGATGGGACATGACGTAGAGATTCCCTCAAAATTCGTAACGCGCGTCATTTCTTTGGAACAAACGTTGGTCCACATCTCCTGGCCTGGGTATCAGTTCGATGCGTGAGTCACGACATTAGAACTGCGGTGACAGCGCGGTCCCTAAGGTACAAGTTTCGGTTCGAGCCGACTTCAGTATGCAGGACTCGGCTTAGGATCGCGGGCAAACGTCGGATACGGGTCGAGGATTTCCGGAATTCGACCAGAAGGACCGCGGAAGCCAACGGAACGGTACGGACTAGGATACGGGCCTTACAAAGTAGGCCACTCCAGTGGACCCCACTTTTTATCCATATGTGGGACCATCAAACCCACTAATTTTCCAGTAATTTGGGAAAGTATAGGCCCACCCCATGTGGTGCCAAACATGCGACAGCAGTATTTTATGCACCAGCAGTTTTTTTTTTCTGATATTCATTGCTGACCATAATTTGTATGAATTAAATAAGATACTTATACTATCTCAAAAATTCTAAAATTTTGGAAAGATTCGTCCCACCCATGTTAGGACCTACCTGCAAAATTTTAGGGCCAATGGATCCCATTTGGGCATCCAAAAGGGTGGGCCAACATAGTAGGCTGCCAGAAATTTCTGCTATACAGTGAAGCAGCATAGTTCCATAAAAACAAATTTTTAAAAAATATTTTCAAAGAAGGTCAGTGATATTTATGGGTCCCAATTAGTTGTAGACATGATGAGGGACCTTGGGCCCAAATTTCAGGAATTTTGGAGGCCCAAAACTCACCCATTTGGATGGCCCAAATTCAGGACAGTTATTTCCAGCAACATTTCACCCTGAACAGATTATAACTCCAAAATTTATTAAAATACTTCTGAGTATCCAAAAATTATAAAAATTTACAGGAAGGTGGTCCACCAATATTAGGACCCACCTACAAAATTTTGGAGCGAATGGACACTTATACACACCGTGGAAAGGGCCGGACTGGCCCACCACATTGGGACGTCCAGGTCAGTCCGATTTTCTGGACAGACTGTTTTCTAAAAATAAATTAAAATACTTCTAGTTATTCAAAAATCATAAAATTTTATGTAGTTGTGGTCCACCTATGGACGGACCATCTTAAAAATTTTTATGGCCATCAGGCCCCTGAACTGACCATGGTGCGGCCTGCAAATTGGGTCAGTTTTGTGCCAAATACCCAGGCCCATAGGACTACCCACCATGGAACGCCCCTACGTTGGGCTATTGTTGGGCCTGTATTACAGCAGCATGGCCCACTTCTAATATATATTGTGCATTCTCCTCTCATCTGGTGGGACCCACAGTGATGTGTGAGGATCATCAGAAAATAAATAGTATAAATTAATTTATTTGCTGGACTCCAACAAACCCAGAAAGTGGGTGGGCTGAAAATTCAGCAATGGGCCCAATGTTGTTGCCCCATAAATGTCTATTTGGGGCAGTATGGCCCACTAGATTTGAGGAGGATTTAAGTTAGTTATCTTACCATTTTAATTTTATTTTGGGCTTAATTAGTGCATGATTAAATGCCAATTCCAATTGGATTCTTCTTGGGCTAGTCTTCTAGTTAATTAATGAGCCTTATAACCTTAGTTGGGCTGGAACTTTTGATAGGCCCGTTGGACCCTTGGATCCTATATTTACCACCCACTATGAAGGGTCTTATGGGCCAAATAATCAAGTAGTTGGGCCCTTGCTTGCCCACTATAATAAATCCGTACTTAGGTCGAGATATGAGGCCCAACTTACTTGTGTTAAATATAAGGATTTCCCATATGTTGGGGTAATGGGCTGCCCATTAGGCCCACCACAATGAGTGAACCCATGACCCTTATGGTTAGGCCCTAACCTTGCTTAAGGGTCTACCAGGTTGCCTATGTATTGGGCTTAGTGTATGGCCCACTAGGTCATGGATTGATTGGGCATTGGACTTTTCTTTACATACGTAGTAGGCTACCTTTTGGGACCCAGTTGAGGTTGGATGTCCTCCTTGGTGGCCCTAAGGTAGGCCCATAGGGGCCCTTATAGGTGGTTGAAGGCCCACCTTAGGCCTGGGACCGTTCCTCCTTAGGATCACGACTCTCCCTTAGCTTGTGGGTCATCCCAAAGTACTGGGCCCCACTAGAGGATTTATCTTCTCTCTTCCTTAGATCACCTGTCTATGTGCCTAGACCTTGACCCTCCTTAGGACGGAGGATTTCATATTCCATAGGTAGTACACTTGCATTCTTGTGACCCATATGCATCATCTGTATGAATTGATTGCATTGTGTGGTGGTCATTGAGGAGTGGAGTTTCTCCCCTCGTGCACATTATGTGCCTACAGCTAGTGCATGATTTGTATGTGTGACTCATGCATTGGCATCGCATTTCATGATGATACCTCCCTTGCTTCATCAGGGCCTTGCCTCCACAGAGACATTCGTGGATGGCCGTATGTGTGGACACTGAAAATATTACTTGAGCATACCAGGTGCATAGGATGCCCATGGGTGAAATTTCTAAAATTTCCATGGTACCAAAGATCTGCTCTAACGCTGTGACCGGGTAAATATGAGCGCACGAGGGCCTTATACCGTTAGGCCGTGACTCTCACTGTCGTGTAGTGGGTTGGATAGGGGTGTGGCCTTACCTGCCTGGTGTAAGGAGGCGTTGCTAGGCTGAGTCTGACTAGCTCTTGAATGGGTCTGCTACCGTCAGGCCTTGTTGGTGATTGGTTGTCCACATGTGGGTAGTGAGGTCTCTTACGCTCGTTTGGCTATGCGGGGTCTGTAGAGCGGCAGTCATTCAGTAGTGTAATGGACCCCGGTGATTTCCTTATAAATGGAAATGTACTTGACATGTGGTTTGGGTATGAGCACTGGCATTACTTGCATCACATTAGCATTGGCTGTATAAGCCCCTTCACGCATTGCCATGGTATGGCGCCCAGTACTCATTGCATCGTATTCATGATAAGCCTTGGTAAGGCTAGTGATATTCTCATTGAGCATGTTTCTCTCCTTGTACCTCCTGTTATTCTTCTGTGCACCATTGTCACACACTTTCACACCCTCAAAGCTTTTATAAGCTTATGCACTATTGATGCGTGCAGGTGATCCTAGGCGGGTGTCATAGTGGCAAATTTTGGAGTAGAGCTGAGCTTGAGGACTCCAGTGTTACTGACTTTTCTCTTCTTTTCTATTATCTTATGTATGTCCTTTTGGACCTTATGAAAGCCTATAAAAGTTCAAATTCTTAGTGGATTTTGTGATGTGTGCCTTGTTATTCTCAGATATACTTGTTGTGATCTTGGGTATACTCATATTGAAAATGATTACACTATTATGGAAATCCTCCTTGTAGGATCCCAGGATCGGAACCTGCCTCAGGAGCCGAGAATGGGGTACTACGAAGGTTGTTGCGGCCAGAACCGACCATCGGGTTCCTTGTCAGTCCGGTTACCGAGTCTGGGGCGTGACACATACTTGCTATTTGAATACGTGGTTTTGTTGTGTGGTGTGGATGGTTTATGTCCCGTTGGAGTAGAGATTAAAACAATCGACTCTCCTCCGAAGGTGGACTAGTCTCAGGCCTTGATCATTTATTTAGGAGAGGCAGTCAACACCACTTGGATTTCATGACAAATCCAGTTGATAATGCAAATCCAAATCTGCTAAATCCAACTATAAACCAAACAGAGAAAATCAACGCAATCTTCCTCTTGAGGATGAGAATGAAGTTCATAGGAATGTGTTACACCAACCACGGACTTTACGTGAACATTTACACCCTGAGAGATCATCTTTACCATCTTGCATTGTGTGCCCTGCTCACACAGGGAACATTGATTTTAAACCAGGCATGATTCAATTGATTCTTAAATTTCATGGCTTGGATTCTGAAAGCCCCTACTTGTACCTTAAGGACTTTGAGGAAGTAATTGCAACATTACAAGTAAACAATGGCAATAGGGATGCACTCAAACTTAGGTTATTCTCATTTTCTCTAAAGGATCGGGCCAAAGCATGGCTCAACTCTCTATGACCCCATACCATCACTACATGGCAAGCTTTAAGTAGAGAGTTTTTGAAAAAATTCTTTCCCAAGCACAAAACAAATGCACCGACACAGGAAATCATGTCGTTCTCCCAAAAGGGGAATGAACTGTTTTTCCAAGCTTGGCATTTCAAAGACCTTCTACTTACTTGCTACATCATGGTTATGAACCATGGCACTTGATTAATGCATTCCGAAAGAGGCTCATCATGGATACCCATCAATTCATAGAAATGATGTGTGGTGGAACCTTTCTTGACAAAGATCATAATAAGGCATGGGATTTTCTAGACATTTTATCATAGAATACTCAGACATGGGATGTCTCTGCTAAACTGGACTAAACTAGACCCATTCCTAGAGAGAAAGTGGGAATGTACGTCCTAAGAGAGGAAGACGACCTTAATGCAAAATTTGCTTCATTGACTAGAAAGGTCGAAGCTTTGGAAATTAGGAAGGTTGATATGATTAAAGAAAACACCTCCTTAGGTAATTTTTGTAGCATTTGTGGTGGTGCCGACCATGACACAAAGGATCGTCCAACAATCTCAGTTATACAAGATACCATGCATGAGCATAGGCAAGCAAATGCTATAAATAACTACCAAAGGCCAGTTGTGCAACCAATGGGAAACACGTACAATCCAAATTGGCGTAACCATCCTAATTTAGTTGGAGGAGTGTGTAACGCCCTAAAAATCGGGGGTCGAGCAGAAACTCAACTCCCGAGTTCCAACGCATCACTTATGCAACAAAATGAATGATGATTAAATGTTGTCTGTATTAGTGCATTGAACATGAGTGAGATTAAGCCAAAACAGCATACATACTCCAGAGACGGTTAAATTGCAAGCGGAAGACTGTGATAGATATATAAAATATATAAACTTTGGTGAGTCTCCAGAGTGTGATAATGTTACCAGGTTAATTCATTACAAGTACAATTTCAAATTATACCAAATTGAGGAAGTGTAATGTCTTCTATCCCAAGTACCATAGCCCCGTCAATACAATACCAGGTCTTCATAGACCTGTCAGAGAGTTACATGTAGGAGAACTCCTCCTCAACATCATAGTAGTCCGGCTCTGCTTCATAAGCATCGCCATCACCTGAAACTCAACAAATCTGGTTGGTGTGTACAACACCGTCCCGTAACGTGGGAGTGAGTGATCAACTCAGTGGAACAGTAAAGCATAGGTTAACATGTTATCAATTCAGTCAAGCAGTAAAGTCAAATACTCTTAAATACTCTTATTAATGCAAGTATGAAAATGCAGTCATGATGTATGCCCTCACCATACACTCCCTCGTGCGACACCATCTTATGTTCGCGGTATGCTTTTATCCCTTAGTGCTCCACATCTTCCAGGCACATGCAATGCGATGATGAGCATGATTACCGAGTTGTTATTAGTCCATTTCAAAGAGCAGGATTAGGAAACTAAGGTACCTCCCTTGTATCATTCCCAAACATGATCCATTCTAGGGTCGTCAGTCCTAGTTAATCTCATATGATGGTGTGTTTCTAGGTCGCTGCAAAGGCTGTTAGGGCTGTTACACACAATGGTTACACCACTCCCCCATCACCTTTTTAACGGTTCATCACTAAGCTGATACAGGCCTAGTTCATACTCTATACACTGCGGCAAAACTCGTCGCCTCACTGCAAATTCAGAGTATGCTCGAGGTCACTACAAAGGGCAGTCAGGGCTGTTACACACATTCGTTGCACCACTCCCCCATCACCTTATCAATGTAGGCCGACAGCACGAATATAGTGTCCCATACCACCATAATCGGCTCACGAGTCTGGTTGCTCACTGGTCACTACGGGGAGACACATGGCCCCAGCGTAGGCCAACAGGTCGACCACAGTGTCCTATACCACCATGTCTGGCTCATGAGTCTTAGCGGATCGAGGTACCATGGTTAGAGGGGATTTTACTGGTAAGTTTGGTACCCTAGGTTCAAGCAGAGGCGTCCAAACATGGTGAACATACATAAGATAGATCGGGTTGCTTGACGAGCTCAGCTAGCTCGAGCGCACAAGTTGAACGATATGAAGCATATAAGCACTTCGTGTGGCCAACCACTATCGCCAACCGAAGTACGACTCGGGTTCGTCGAACACATCCCACGTGGCAAATGAATCTCAGCCACGAATTCAATCCCGTTACCGATTGCCTGGACTATAATCATAGCCCCAAACACAATCAATCCTTATTCTGAAACATATAGAGTAAAGCAGAATATACAAAGTAATTCAAGCATGTTATAAAGCATGTTATAAAGCACAATATAAACAGGAAATACAAACACATATATTTCATAAGTAAGCGGTTAAACTAAACAAACAACATGGAGGAAATCATATACATCTCTAACGTAGTTGAGAATCCTATCTCAACACCCTATTAAACTTAGTTCATCACACAATTTCTCACACAGGCATTTTAGCGAACACTTAAACTACAACACTCCAACATACATGACGTAGTTGATTTCAACATAGAATAGGACAAATCCTTATAGTAAGGAGTTGTCGCATACACATCAATCATGTTCTTACAATCAATACATTTGGCAGGCATAAATCATAAATCCATATTTATTTAGTCATTTCAACAAACACTTTAAACTACATACATCAACATACATGACGTATGTTGATCACATAGGTATAAGGCCAAATCCTTTCACTAGGGAGTTGCCCCAATTATAACACTCGTGCACCCACGACGGATAGTCATGGCAAGCAGGAATCTAAGTTCCATGTTCATTGGAACATTTTTACAAACACTTGGGCTACACAATTTATCATATATAGTGTATATTGGTCGTGCCGTGATTTAGGGCAAATTCTTTCGTCAAAGGGGTATCGCCAATACAACAATCATATATCCATGACAATTAGTCATGGTGAGCATGAATGAGAATTCTATACTCATTCAGTCATTTTCACAAACACTTGGAATACACTGCTTTAACATACAGTGTATATTAGCAAAAACATGTATTAGGGCGAACCCTTTCGCCAAATAAGTATTTTATCCATATATAATATATTCATACAACAAATAACCATGGAAAATACATTTCCAAAATCTATACGTATACGGTACTTTCTACAAATACCTAGAAGATGTAAAATTTCATATTCTTCATCTTTAATCGAAACGGAAAACAGACAGCACTTGGTACATGTGCAATTGCATGCAGATCATGAATCTATCATTATCTGACATTGAAAGCGTTGAAAACCATAACCTATACACCTAAAGTCCGCACCTTTTGTCGTAGAATTGTAACGGATCCGATAGGTTTGCTAAGCTTTCGTATTCGGCAGTTTGGTAACCTATAGATTGAAATAGGTTAGCTATTTCATAACCTACAACTATCAAAACCCCAAAACAGGTTAAGGTTAGGGTTTCTTACATAGAAATGATGCCAGAATTGCCGGGAAAGCGATTAGAATGAGGTGGTTGAACACGTAAAGCAGCAGGGAAGCATGGCAGGGAGATGCTCCCACTTCTCTCTCACTTTCTCTCTCTTTTCCTAGGATTTTTCTCAAATTCGTATGGCTGAAATGAGAGAGGGTTTAAGGTCCTTATATAACCTAAAACTTCACCGAAATAGACTTCAAGTCAAGGTATACTTAGGTTATATCCAAAGTGGACCTGTTTCAGCTCAACGGAGCACTTCTGGCGGGCCCCCTTGAGCCAGAGGTCGGACTTAAGCTCACTAACACTGGATCTATGTTTAGTTAAGTTTTCGTTTTAGTCGAGATTCCAGATCGCAAATGGCGGACCAGTTTCAGTTCAACGGTTAGTGGATCTCGATCGGAGATTCCGAGTACATGGATATGTTTGGGGAAATATCTCTGATCCGAGGGTGTAATTTGGTCTGATTCTGACGGTCTGGTTGCTTAATACTGATCCGCAAGCGAGAGGTGCCAGATTTCATAACTTTCTATTTTATTTTGAATTAATTTACATTTCTCACACTCCCCGCTCCGAGCTCAAGCGAATAGCCTCGGAACACTATCTGGAGTTGATTTCCGACATGGTTGTCAAGTCCAGCAAGGCGGTACTAATTCCTTAACTTCGTATTAATCGGGCTTCCGACGTGCGGTCCAGATTTGATACGGAGTTTCGAGATGCTCCCGAGAGCAGACGGGTAATGAGATTGATCCTAGATTTTAGGGTAATGTACCATCAACGAATCTACAAGTTTTGGATCTTGTAGATCCTATTTAAAGTGATTGGTGCTAATTTCACAGGTACTCTAGTTTCACACTGGCTAATTCTCACCTCATTTCTAAAGGATTTAGTCCTGAGTAATTTCCGTCTGAGGTGGTACCTGGGCCTTTGTAGTTTGTATATAAAGTGATCCGAGTTATAATACTTAGCTAGTTTAAGATAGTGTCTAGGGTGAAAATACTTAGAAAAATTGAAAGAACAAGGTGGTGAAGGGTGGGATTTGTGAAGGAAAAGGGTTAAAAAGCGATTTTTGACTTAGGGAATAAGTTTTGACAAGTTAATAAGGTGTTAGGATCGACCCATTGCCTAAGGACATCTAATCCCAGGTTGGTAAAAATCCGGTATGTTACAGAGTGGATCACAAATTAATGCGTCCAATGCACCTCAAGTACCTCCATAAAACAACTTCTTTGGGGCACCTAACAATGCACCATATGTGCCCCCACCAAAGCGATCATCTGTGGAGGATGTATTGACCACATTTATGAACTCTCAAGCTCAAATGAATCATTCTCTAATCAATTAAATCAGGAATTAAAGACGGCCATGGCTAGGATTGAGACTCAACTAAATGCTAGGGAGAAAGGCACACTTCCTTCTCAACCTGTGCCAAACCCTAGAAATACACATTTCATTGGAGACTCAAATCCAAGTGAGCTACATCATGAACAAGGTAAGGTCATCATTACCTTGAGAAGTGGAAAAGCGGTCAATAACAAGATAATGTAACCAGTAGAAATATCGAAGGATGAGCCACCGTCTCAAGAGAATGATGAATTGGCTATGGTTCAAGAGCCGCAACAACAAAAGGATAAAAAGACTAAGTCACATAAGCCTCCAATTAGTTCTCATCTAGACTTCGGAACCCGACTGTCCTCATAAAATATCAAGAGGTATTGGATGTGCTCCAAAAGGTTACTATCAATATTCATCTGCTTGATACCATTAGACAAATTTCATCATATGTTAAATATCTTAAGGACTTGTGCACTGTAAAGAGAAAATTAAATATGTACAAGAAGGCCTTCCTCACTAAGAAAGTGAGAGCTATCATTCAAAAAAAGGGTCGTACCCAAATACAAAGACTAGGAAAGTCCCAGTATTCCTTGTATTATTGGGAATTTCCAAATCGAGCATGCTTTGCTAGATTTTGGTGCAAGTGTCAAATTAGTACCTTATTCGATTTACCAACAAATGAGGTTAGGAGCTTAAACCAACCACGATTACACTCCAACTCGTTGACCGCTCCATTAAGGTACTAAGGGAAATTTTAGAGGACATGTTAGTCTAAGTGTAGCAATTCTACTTCCCTGTGGATTTTATCGTACTAGACACTGAACTATGTGTAAATGCTAGCGCTCAAGTTTCTATTATTTTAAGTCGCTCATTCCTAGTAACTTCAAATGTAATCATCAATTGTAGGAATGAAATAATGAAGTTGTCTTTTGGTAACATGACCTTAGAGCTAAATATTTTCAATCTATATAAGCAACCCATAGACAATAATGAGATCCATGAGCTAAATTTTATGGACTACTTGATAGAGGAAGAGGAATTAGAACCTAACATATCTAAGGAATTGATTAAAGTCTTTGGAGACTTGAAAAAAATCTGATTTAGAAAAAAGTGCTTGCTAAAATTTGTGATGATAATGAGAGCACTACCACCCGGGACATTGGTATATATCAATGGACACCACGCACTCAAATCCTGTCTATCAAGGACTTACGACCTCTGCCATCACCAACCAATGCTCCAAAGCTTGATCTAAAACCACTACCAAATGAGCTTCAGTATGTATACTTAGGTGAAAATGAAACTTATCCTGTGGTAATCTCTTCATTTATAAACAAGGATCAAGAGATTAAATTGTTGAATGTTCTAAGGGACCACAAAGGAGCCTTGGGCTGGACCATTTCTAACATTAAGGATATAAGCCCTTCCATATGTACCCATCGGACCCACGTAAATGAGGACGGCAAACCAATTAGACAACTTCAAAGGCATCTCAATCCAAACATAATGGAAGTTGTAAAAAATAAGGTGATCAAATTGTTGGATGTGGGAATCATCTACCCAATATCCGATAGTGTTTGGGTGAGTCCAACTCAAGTAGTTCCAAAGAAATCCGGAATAACTATCGTGAAAAATTCTAATGAATATAGAAAATTGAATACAGTAAAAAAGAACGACCATTTCCCTCTACCATTCATTGATCAAGTTTTAGAGAGGGTAGAAGGTCACTCCTTCTATAGTTTCCTTGATGGATATTCTGGATAGAACCAAAAAGAGATAGCCTTGGAAGACCAAGAGAAAACCACATCCACTTGTACATTTGGCATGTTTGTTTTCAAACGGATGCCATTTGGATTATGTAACGCACTAGCAACTTTTCAACGGTGTATGTTAAGTATTTTTTCAAATATGGTTGGGAAGTTTCTTGAGGTTTTCATGGATGATTTCTCTATATTTGGAGTAATTTTGAGGAATGCCTCAACAATTTATCTCTTGTCTTATCTAGGTGTGAAGAGAAGCACCTTTTCTTAAATTGGGAGAAGTGTCATTTCATGGTTCAAAAGGAAATTGTTTTGGGTCATATTATCTCCAAAAATGGAATCGAGGTAGATCGCCCAAAACTGGACATTATTGCTAATTTACCTATTCCCCGTACTGCTAGAGATATTAGATCACTTCTAGGGCACACCGGTTTCTATAGAAGATTCATCAAGGGCTTTAGTGTCATTACTAGACCATTGACAAATCTTCTCCAAAAGGATGTCCCATTTAAGTCGACAGATGCGTGCACAAGTGCCTTTAATAAAATTAAATCATCCCTTACCACTGCACCTATCATACGTCCACCAGATTGGACACTTCCTTTTGAACTAATGTGCGATGCAAAGGAAAAATAAACGGCCCTACGTTATCCACTATGTGAGTATAACTTTAAACTCGGCCCAAGTGAACTACTCAACAACTGAAAATGAGTTACTTGCAGTAGTTTTTGCTTTGGATAAGTTTAGGTCCTACTTGCTGGGATCTAAAGTGGGCACTTTCACGGACCACTCGGCTTTAAAATATTTTCTATTTAAGAAGGATGCAAAGCCGAGACTTTTAAGATGGATCGTCCTATTCCAAGAATTTAAATTAGAGATAAAAGATAAGAAAATAGTAAAAAAACGTAGTGGTCGATCACCTTTCCAGATTGGTGTTAGATGATTCCACTGAAGAGATGCATATCCAGGACATTTTTCCTGATGAACAATTATTTTTGATCTCCAAATTACCTTGGTATACGGATATAATGAACTATCTTGTCACAGGAAAAATGTCATATCATTGGAAGTCATAAGATAGGAAGCGTTTTGAAACTGAGATTAAGAACATTTTCTGGGATTACCCGTATTTACATAAATATGGGACTGATCAAATTTTTAGACGTTGTGGATGAAGTTCAGAGTATTATTTCCTTTTGCCACTTGGAAGCATGTGGTGGCCATTTTTCTGCTAAGAAAACTACTGCAAAAATTCTGCAGTGTGGGTTTTACTGGCCCACCATGTTAAAAAAAAACACCTATGCTTTCTGTGTTGCATGTGATAGATGTCAAAAATTAGGAAGAGTGTCTCGGTGCAACATGATGTCTTTATCCCCAATTTTACCATTGGAGATTTTTTATTGTTGGGGTAATGATTTTATGGGCCCATTTCCATCTTCTTTTAGATTTCTTTATATATCGGTTGGTGTAGATTATGTTTCCAAGTGATTGAAGCAGTTCCGAGTAGGACCAATGACAATAAAGTTTTCATACGATTCCTTAAGGAAAATATTTTTTCCAGATTTGGAACTCCAAAGGCCATCATTCGTGATGGCAGGTCTCACTTTTGTAATAGGACATTTGAGGCTTTGATGAAGAAATATGGCATCAAGCATAAAGTGAGCACCCCATACCACACAAACGAGTGGGCAAGCTGAGATTTCTAATCGGGAAATCAAATACATTTTGGAGAAAACTATAAGGCCAGATAGGAAATATTAGTCCCTCAGACTATCCGATGCTTTATGGGCTTATAGGACTACTCATAAGACCCCGATTGGAATGTCCCCATATAGATTGATGTATGGGAAGGCTTGTCATTTGCTAGTGGAATTAGAACATAGAACATACTGGGCAATAAAGAAATTAAACTTTGATATGGACTAAGCAAGTGGATAAAGGAAATTAGAGTTGAATGAATTAGAGGAGCTGAGGAGAGACTCCTATGAAAATTCTAAAATCTACAAAGAGATGACCAAAACTTTTCATGACAAAAACATCATGAGGAAGAATTTTGAACTTCAGCAAAAGGACCTATTGTACAATTCCCGTCTACAGTTCTTTCTGGGAAAGTTAAGATCAAGATGGACAGGCCCCTTCATTGTGAAGAATGTATATACTCATGGGGCTGTTGAAATTGAGAATTCATGTAATGGCAATGTGTACAATGTTAATGGTCAAAGATTGAAGCCTTATATGAAAAACTTTCATTTGGGAGAAGAGTCTATCCCTCTTCATGAGCCAAAATATTCAGATTGATGCTCCTAGTCTGACGAAGCATTTGTGTAAGATTTGTATAATAATCAGTTTTTTTAGTGTCACCTAGCAGGTGAGTTATTTACGATAGGTATTATCCATCATTTCTTTGATTTTTATTGTTTTCATATTTTCTACATTACAAATATCATTACATTGGGGATAATGTAAATTGTTAGGTTGGGGGTGTGGATAGTCTTCCATGTGAGTTTATATTTTAGGACTAATAGAGTCTACCTTTATTTGGTTTATGAGAAAAAATTTCAAAATTTTCAAAATAAATTTTTTATATATACAAGAATGTGAACATGATATTATGCAAATTCCAAAGGCAAAGTAAATACTTATTCTAGGTTGATAGTAGTCAGAATTCTGATAACTGAAAATTATAGACTTGAGTTCGATTATCTAATCACTGGTTTAGAGTGAGTTATAATTTGATGTACTGAATTCACAATACACCCTAGCTAACTAAGTGATGAATATGATATGTGAACTAGAATAACAAATTTTGATTCAAATAAGTTTGAATGAACTAGTACTATTGACATATGCTTAAAATAGAGAATATTAAAGAAAAAGATAATAGCAATGGAAAAATAAAATTTTATTATAGAGTATGAATGTAATGACCATAACAATTGTGTCAGTAATTCGGAGTAAGGATACCGAAGTATCCATTACTGTTACTATTATAAGTACGATACCTTAGGTTATGAAGCAAACCTGGTGGGAATCTTCATCTAAAGGTGGTCTATAATAATGAGGATATAATGATAAAAGAAAAAATGGCATGAAGGAAACGAGATAACTAGAGATTTCATATTCTTGGGATAATTGAAAGGAGCTAGGATAGGGAACATGCATATTTCTTAAAGTTAGACTAGTGTCACCAAGAACCTAAGTATATCGGATCATAACTATTTAAATTTTTTATTAGATCTCTGAACTCAAGGATGTAATGGATTAGGAAATTGAGATTCTAACTAACTTCAAACTTAGGATAAGTGTTGCTTTGTTTGGGAATTCATATAATGAATGGAGGCACAATTGTATAAATTTCTGAGTTTTGAACTATTTTACATGTTTTCAATGTTTGTGGGTAACATTTCTGAAAACCCTCACGAGACTATAATTCATCCACTAGGGGAAACCTAGGGGTTTAAAGGCTAGTTGCATATGTTAAATGTAATCGAGATTACCTGTAAAAGTGGTGTAGTTAGAATTTTTATTTTCATTTTAATTTTTCTAGAATTAGTTTTTATTCTTAATTTTCTTTTTCTTCGCTTATTTTGCTCGGGACTAGCAAAATGCTGGTTGGGAGTGTGTTAAGTGTCAAATATTACATATTTTTCTCCATTTTTATCTTGGTTTGATAAATATGATACTGCTTAATGGTAAATTTTATACATTTTTGTGTTGTAAGGTAAATATGAGAGCTTGGATTAAAAATAATATTAAAAGTGTGGATTTAATACTCAAGAATCACCAAGGCAGGGATGGATCATAGGAGACCAAGATTGAAAAATTCACATGCCAAAGATATAAGGAAACCAAGTGATGAAGGAAGAGAATCAAAGATTTGAAGTGAAGAAAAGGAATCCTGGAAATTGTCCTGAAAACAAATTCCAGGACCAGAAAAGTAAGTTTTGAAAAACTGCCAAAATCATCTTCGATCATATCGAAAGACCTTCGATGCATCGAAGATCATATCGAAGGTACTTAGATATATCGAAGGTGGAATCGAAAATTATAGGATTTTTAATCCAAACTCGCTGGACAGTTCTGGACCAGTTTCGATGATATCGAAAGACCTTCAATGCATTGAAGCTTATATCGAAGATGATATCGAAAGACCTTTGATGCATCGAAGTTGTTTACGATGAGCCTACGTGAAGTGAGAAAATTTGAGGTGGTTTCCGGATTTTTCAAATTTGTTTGAAGGAGGGAGTTCCCCACTTATAAATAGGGCTTCCCAGGCATTCTTAAGGATCATTTAGAGTATTCAAGAGTAAGATTTAGGGTTTTTAGAGGGTTTTCAATTTTATTAAAGTTTTACAAATTAATTTTTTTCCTTTTAGATCTTTTCTATTTGCATTTATTTCTTTCTTGTTGCTTTTTCTTTTTGCAATTTAGTTATATTTTTTTAGTTCCCTCTAGCCCAAGCTAGAAGGGAAGCTAATGATTTTATAATTTATGATGATTGATTGTTTTTAATGATGAGATGAATGGTATATGCATGTTATCAATTATATAATTTAGATTTTTTATTCTCATATGAGATCCATATGTTTCCAACATATGAGATCCATATTGATGGATAGGTTTAACCTGGATTAGTTAGATTTCTTATATGGGAGATGTTCTCAACCTACTACATTTCTTTGATTCATTATCTCATATATATTGAATAATTAAAATCACTGGCACTTGAGAATACATATTAATGATGTTAATTCATGATTCTCTAATCTTTTATATCATTTATTAAAATATTTAAACTGTTTTATTTTTCGATTAGGCCGACCATAGTGCTCGAATCCTAGTTATGCTATCAAAGTCATCATGACTTAAGGAACATTAACTTATGTGTGAAACTTTGAAGCTTGGGTGTTGTTTTCAAATTAATTGAATTTTATATATTCAAAACCTTCAAAATCAAATCATCCATTTAGTTTCCATTACTTAGTTAGTTTTGCATTTGATTTTTTCATTCTTATAAATTATCTCCCTATGAGATTGACCCTGTATTCACAGGATATTACTTATGAACCTCTGCACTTTGAGGCAAACAATCACCGAGCTGTTGATCGAACCAAGCCGAAGCTAGTCAAGCTCGAGGACCGAGCCGAGCTGAGTTCGAGCCGGGGTCAGCTAGTGGCCAAGCCAAGTCGAGCTGTGTCAAGCTCGACTCGGTTCGATTTGTGTACACATCTAACCAGGTGTGCTTCGTAAGTTGATTTTGTTGTATGCTCATTATGGCTTGTATAATCCCTATTTTGGACAATCACCACTATTGGAATTATATTTTTAACTTTTATATTTATATTTTTGAATTTTTCATTATCTCTATATTGCGTTGGATCCACTAAGTTGAATTTTTTAATTCAGATTTTTCGTGTGTGGAGTGAATGTGAATTTGAACGAGGTCATATGTGCATTTTCATTTGGTTCACACTCGGGAACTCGAAACTGGAGTCCCTATACTCGAGTGTCAATTTTCGGAGCATGACATGTATATATTTGGATTGATGATCATATAATCCCTCTTCAAGAGTTGAGATAAGATAGTTGTTTAATCGATAAATTAACATATCATCCATATTATTAACACGTTTTGGTTCTAGCATGATTTTATTGGTCTCTACTTGATTTCACTTTAATATTTGTAATTCAATTTCATCCAAAGGGCATATGATTTAGGGATAATTTGAATGGGGCGTGTTGGGGGAAAAATAGAACAACTTATGGAATGGACCAGCTCTACAAACCAGCACGGACCCAATTGGGCTAAACCACTTAAAAGGCATCTACTGGCAAAGAAATGTCGACTTTCAAGTAAGTTGATACAACTGTAAGTCCACTCAAATGACCGATTGTCGACCTAAACCATAGGTCAGATATAACTCGGCCATATGTCGGCTACAGGTCAACCCGACCATAGGTCAGACATAAGTCGGCCATAGGTCGGCATAACCTCTGACAAGGTAAATGCTGATCCGACAAAAGGCTCAGTATTATCTACGCCTGTTGTATCTGGCACCTCTATCACCCAACTTTTTCCCGTACTAACAATCCGGGAATCCCTCCAACGACTCAAAGATCTCTCCCAAGATCTTCGGGAGATAAAATCAGATCCCGAAGATCTCAAACAATCATAATCTCAGGAAGATCTTCGACATATCAGGAATCCTAAATGAGAAAGACTCCCTACGATGTGATCTTCCCTCTCATATAAATAGAGGTGTTTCTAACCATTACACGGTACGCATACATATCCTTATACTCACCTATATACACGACTGGTGACTCTTTTCCTCAAGATCATCTCCTACAAAGACCCAAAATCCTAACTTAGGCATCGGAGGGTCCCCTGTACTAGTCAGGGTCTCCTTTGTCTCTTACTTTCTTCTGTGTAGGGTTCAGAGGGTTAACCAGGGAAGATCAATCAAAAAACTACATCAACAGGGGCATCTGGATGCCTTGGATGTTTTAATTATCAGGTATTGTAATGCATGGATATCGTAATTATTGGCAATTATATATATTTGTTTGGGCAACTTCTAGTAGTAGGCAGTGTGATTCCCAAAAACTATAATGCTTGTGTTTGCTTAAGTTACAGTTTAGAAATCACGTACAGTGTTTATTTATTTAAGAAGTGTCCAAGTTAATTGAACAAGCATGACCTACTCCATCACCTGATCAATTACAACTCTCAATGTCTATTATATATTGTGCAGTCAAATTGATGAGTGGATTGGATGTTGTTCATGTGATCCACAACGCTAGAGAAATGAATGACCCATATTGATCACACTTTTGATCATTGATCCAGATTGTCCATCATGTGCTTCTCATCCCTGATTCCACATCCTCTAAAAATTACTTTTAATGGAAAATCTTAACCGGTTAGTGAAATGATCACCCACATTTATCACACTACAAATGGTTCAGTCATTGATCTAAACCATCCATCATA
Organism: Magnolia officinalis; assembly: GCA_021015155.1. Classification (NCBI taxonomy): domain Eukaryota; kingdom Viridiplantae; phylum Streptophyta; class Magnoliopsida; order Magnoliales; family Magnoliaceae; genus Magnolia; species Magnolia officinalis. The sequence continues at coordinate 51,267,600 of JAJHSJ010000011.1, read as the reverse complement.
TAGTCGCACCCTTTTATTACCAACCAAAAAAAAAAAAATCACTCTTGTTAAATGACCTTAACTGTCAATGGTTATGGAAATGGAAAGTCCATATTGATCATATTGCAAATGATTTGATTGTTGATCTATACTATTCATCATTTACGTCCCACCCTTGGTCCCCTAAAAAAATATTTACATTGGATGATCCTATCAGTACATTGAATGCCCAGGGAAATGTATGGTCCATGTTCATAATACTACAAATGGTGTACACCCTGATCCATAGCTCAAGTGGTAGACTGAGTGAAAGATACCTCGTTTCAAAAGTGAGGTCTTGTTATCGATTCCCAATGGGGGTGGCTAATAGTGAAGTGGGAATTGACGGTGGGTATACTAACAAGTTAACAAAAAAAAAAAAAAAAAAAGCAAATGGTCTAATCATTTATAGACCAACCATCATTTAACTTCCACCATTATTGTTGACCATGAAAAAAACAAAAAAAAAAAAAAAAAAAAAACATTTGTTAAATGATACCAATCCTTCAATCAATATTTAAAGAAATTGGTTCTTCATAAGATACCTCGTTTCAACACCGAGGCCTTAGTATAATTCCTAGTGGGGGTGGCTAACAGTGAAGTGTCAGAGGACAATGGGTGTACTAACAAGCTAACAAATAATAATAATAATAATAATACTATTATGATCATTTATAGACCAACCATCATTTAACTCCCACCCTTGATTGTTGACCATTAAAAAAAAAGTTGAATAATACCAATCTTTCAATCAATATTTAAAGAAATTGGTTGTTCATATTGATCATGTTACAAATGCTCTGATCGTTGATCTTATGGCATCCATCAAGTGGGTCCCGCCCGTAAATGTCCATCCCTCTAAAAAGCCAATTTGATTTGATGATCCTAATCTTCCAATCAATAACTGGAAAGATTGGCCATCCATATTGATCATGCCACAAATGGTCAAGTCATTGAGATGTTACATCCATCATGTGGGTCCTATTCATGATAGCCCTTCTCCAAAAATCACTTTGGTTAGATGATCATAACCTTCCATTAATGCTTTAAAAAATAAATGACTCATATTAATCCTACTAAAAATGGTCCAATTATTGATCTAAACCATCTGTCATTTGATTCCACCCTTGATTGCTCACCTCTCTTAGAAAATCATTTTGGTTGAATGATCTTGATATTCCAATCAATACTGGGTGGACAGGACCTTTTCAATGGTGAATACTCTCGGGTCCAGATTGCTTAAACCATGGGCCCCACTTGTATAAAAACATAAAACCTGTGTGCACTGCACCGTGCATGTCCTTATCTAGAACGACTTCAACCGTGGGCCGCTCTTTGACTGGAAAGGTTGTTGCATTCTTTCTTGGAAATGACTACCAGGTTTCTGAATGGACCAGAGCATTTCCAACCGACGTAGCATTGAAAAACCTTATTACTCTGGAAAAGTATGATAGTTGATACACATGCACTGAAAAATTGAACACAAGAGATGCACATAACTCAAATCTGACCTTCCAAATCGTGGGCCTAATTACATAACCCGTAGATTGACAATTACATCGATTTGATTTCCTAAGTAGCTGATTGGCAGACATTTTATAGACGGTTTAAATGAAAATAGTTAATTGATCTAAGGTTGGGACGGCTTAATTGATCTGAATCAAGAATAATGACCTATCTACAGAGAAACCCATGATTTTAATTGTAAATTTGAGTTAATTATGCCACTTGAAGAATTTCTAAGTGCTTGTATATCAACCATCACACTAAGCCAGAGTATCAAATGACTCCAACAAACATCCAACCTTGAATCACGGAAGCAGGTCAAAACTGGTATGTGGAAGTGTAACCGTTAGTTGTGCCGTCATCTGTGACATTTTGATGACGTGGCACAAGCATGGCCGACATGTCTATCTTTGCCATGCTACGCCTTTCTTTTTCTTTTTTTTCCCCCCTGCGAGCTTGTTAATGTGTGGAACATCTAATCCGTGCAATAGGTGGGAATCATTAAAGATGCTTGGTGCAAAATAAATAAATAAATGAATAAAATTGATCCACTCATTTGGTGGGCCATGTTGTTGAAATTGATGGATGGCCCATGGTACGGCCTAATGTATAGGTGTGGCCCACCAAATGAGTAGGCTGGCCAGATTATTAGGCCAGCTTATGTTCGTTGTGATGCTAACCACTTGCAAGGTTCGGATGTTATATATGCATGTATGATAGTTTCTCAGAAAAATGGTGGGCCACACGTGATGATTCCTCGTTTATTTTTAGTGTCAGGATAAGTCCACCTTTGAACTATGGAACTTGAGTCATGCCAAGTTTACATCGTACACGTGGCATTATGTCGATGACTATTGGGGACGATTGCGGGAGACCCGGGTGACCGATTTTGTGGGGCCCATCTTCATGTTTGTGTGAAATCTAACCGTCCATCATTTTTACCAGCTCATGCTATGACAAGAGCACAAAAATGAGGAAGATACAAAACTCAAGTGGGCCACACGAGGGGAAACAGTGGCGATTGCACACCCACCATTAAAACATTTGTGGAACCACAAAAATTTTGGATCACGCTTATGTTTTTATTTTCTCGGTTCATCCCAGTGAGAATGACCTCATAAACGGTTTGGATGGCATATAAACGTCACAGTGGACGCCTGGAAGGCTTCAACGGTAGGCATTTCCCTGCTCACCTTTTTCCTGTGGCGTGGCTACTTGAATTTTAGATCTGACTTATGTTTTGGGCTTATCTTCTACCACGACCTGTAAAAACGGATGGACAGGATGGATTTATCACAAACATCACGGTGGGCCCTACCTAGTTTCCATCTACCGGAGGCTCCTGGCTCTCATGAAATCCGCAGCCTACTATTTGAATGCGCGGCTTCGGTGGATCCCCCAGATCCACTGAGGTCGGCGTATCCTTGACTGTGGGGAATCCGCGATGTATGTGCCTTTTATATCCATGAATCATGGACGCGGCTTCGGTGATCCACTTTAGGTCGGTGGACCTTGACTATGGGGCCACCGTGATGTATGTGCCTTATATCAACTCTCATCCATCTGTTTTAAAAGCTCAATTTAGGGTATGCTTCCAAAATTAAAGAAGATCAAAATCTCAGGTGGACCGCACCACTGGAAACAGTAGCGATTGAATACACACCATTAAAAACTTCCCGTGGATCACTGGAGGTTTATTTTTCATCCAACCTGTTGATAAGGTCACAAAGACCTGGATGAAGGGACCAGATAAATATCAGCATGATAAAAAACTTTAGTGGCTCACAAGAAATCTTTAATGGTTGACCACTACGGTTTCCTATGATGTAGTCCACCTGAAATTTGGATCTGCTTCATTTTTAGGATCATGCACTAAAATGAGCTGTTAAGATGGATGGACGGGGTGGATGTAAGTCACATCCATCAAGGTGGGCCCGACAGTCAGGGATCCACCGACCTCGCTAATTGATCCATAGATAAAAATAATGATGAGGAGAGAGTCAATCCTAGCCTTTTAAATATGTTGTACATGAATCACCGCCGATCAGCCTGATTTCCATACGAGGGTGATCATCGTGATGTGTCCTACCTTTCAATGGATCGGATGTTATGTTGGTGACACGTAGGAGAGAGAAATGGCTGCATCAGGAACAACCTGCTATATTTGATCATATCTCTTTTTTAAGCGGTTAAGATTGTTTGATCACTGTCATTCTTGTTGTTCTACACCACTCATGCTCATCCCTAATGAATGAATGGCTTGGATCATCCCCAACTTTGCTCCCATGCAAGGAATACTAAATGCACCATGATAGGAGCCTCACCTCATAAGGAACACACGGATGCAAGATCAGAACCGTTAATCAGGTTAACCCCAACTTGTTTCTACCATGTCAGAAAAATCGTGTGGCTATGATCATCTGGTGGGTGTGGGTAGTCCTCTTATAAAACAAATGAGCAGCTAACTAAAATAGACTAATGACAGAAGTTACGAGTACACGTGCGGGGCATGCGTTGATCATATCTACTTCAACTTTCGAGACATTGTATACACGTTGTGATGATGGCCTAATGAACAGATACTTTCTGTCATAGATCTTTCCCATTCACTGATGTTTGTGCACTTTAGCACTTCTTCCTTTTCTTTATTCAACGGAGAATTATCTCAACTAACGGTGGAACTCTGTGGCCCCATTGTGATGCATGTTGATATCTGCTCAACCATTAGATGGGCCACACCACATGAAATAATTAAGAGTTGCTCCTGCGGTTGATTCTCTCATGAATGCTGTTAATACCAAAAAAGGAGGAACGCCGACGAATTTTACCGACGGCTTTTAGCCGTCGGCGTTGCCTTGTTTTTTTGGTGTGGATTTTGATAGGATGCATCGCCCACTGGTTTTCACTCCAGATTGCATTATAGATGATGATCTCAACCGTCCGTCTTCTCATTTTTATGCTACAGGCGCCATCCTAGGCGAGATTGTACATTAAGATGAATTTGGAACATTGATGGTCCATGTTCAAATCCAAAAGTCAAAGGTGGAGGCATGATTCTAAGGTCGTAGCTTCTATAAGGCAATAATGAAAGAACGAATGGTTCAGATCATCTAAAATCATTCGGGGATGAAAATCTATTCAAATCTACCCCCTACGAAGCCCCGTGTTGTATCCACGTATCTTCGTATTGGAAGATGAACGTCCATTTCATTCCGCGCGCTGGATCCTAGTACGTTTTTCAATCAGGGTAACAATCAACACCCGGTTGAAGTTAGCACGAGCTGTGCCATAGAATCTTCAGCATTGCCACGTAGGCATTAGAATGCAACGTGGCTTTGTCGTCCGTACGCGGCGGGTCGCTTGCGGTGCTGTACATACGTGTTGGACAAGGAAGTGAACGTCCTATGGAGCTACGATGAGGGTTTGCACATTTCATCCAAATTATACATGGTACAGGAGTAAGGAAATCCAACCGTCCAAAATGTGGGGCCCATTTCAAACGGTGAGAAGTCATTAAATGAATGTTTAGATTAAACTGTAAAGTGGTTTAAATTAAGTGGCCCGGAGTAGACGGTTCAGATCATCCCTTTCTTTAGTTTAGATGATATGCTCTGTCCACGAGTTGATCTATTATTTGGACGGTCTGGATTAACTTAATTGGAGACTGTCTACAGTAGATGAATTAGCACCGTCTAATTATTTGGTAGAAATCACACGGTGGTCTTACCAATCTTTCCTCCTAATGGAGCGGAGACGATACGGTAGCGCCGCGAGATCTTGGATATATGGAGCCATCTATCTACAGTACACGTGGCATTGATGTTCCAATCGGGTCCATCTATCTATTGGCCCCAAACATAGATTGCTAATATTTAAAAAACCAAACATATTAGGCAATCCCATCCATCACTTCCCTTCAAATCCCCCACTGAATATTTGACCGTCGTATATTTCATTTTCAACCGTCTGCTTGAGAGAGTTCGATCGTAAGGATAGGATTATTCGATCCATGTCTATTTTGAATGATATTCCATCAACTACAGGATTAACTGTACAGACGGTCTGGGTTGATACATCGTCCTGCTGCGTTACTATGGAGAGATGGCGCTCCCTTAATTCATCAAGTCCCTTCATGGAGAGCACGGTGGCGTAGAGGTAGAGCAGAGAGAGTCGGAAGCGGATTGCGTAGCTGTGGGGTCCACCGTGATTTATATATTTTATCCACTCCTTTCATCCATTTTATAAGATAAATTTATGGCATTAGCCCAAAAATTAAGCTTATCCAAATCTCAAATGTACCACACCACGGGAAACTTTGTGAATGAATATTTACCCTTAAAAAATTTGTTGAGGGCTACGAAAGTTTTGGATCAAGCTTATATTTGTTTTTTCTCTTAATACATGTTTTTTTTAATCTTATGAACAGGTTGGATGACAAATAAACATCACTGTGGGGCATATCAAGGTTTCAACGGTGGAAATTATCATTCCTACGGTTTCTTGTGGTATGGTCCACTTAATCTTTGTACATGCTTCAATTTTAATCTCAACCCCTTAAATAAGCTGGAAAAACGGTTGGACAGAGTGGATAAACCACATACATTCACGGTGGGCCCAACAGAGTTTACTCAGTACAATGAGAGGGTAAGGAGTAAATCAGCACGCAATCCAATTTCGAGAGGAAGCGGTAGGGGTATACACAAACTAGGCTAGCCCGGTTAGCTCGCTCGACCCGGGCCGAAAAAGCCCGACTCGCCCGACCCGGAACTGAGTTCGGGTCAGGACGGACCAATTTTCTAGGCCCGAAAGTGAGTTCAGGCCGAGTTCGGATATCTCCCAGTTCGGATATCTCCCAGTTCGGCCCGACTCGGTCCGAAATCCGACTCGCCATGGCCCGACCCGACCCGGCCCGGCCCGACCCGTGTATGACTGTATTTAATTTGTATAAAATATTTTATTTTATGCTTTATCAAATGTATGTAAATGTATGTAAATGTCCTGACTAGTTAGATTTTTTGTGGAGTCTATAATTCAACTATGTAAACCGTTGATCGAGGGCCTTGTAATGAGACGCGGATTACCTGCCAAAGCTCTTCCCATGAACTTGCTGTAAGGTTCGAAACTAGCTCGAACTCAGGTTCGAAATTGGCCCGAACTTGAAGGTTCGAACTCAGCCCGAACTCGCGTCTGGCCCAGTTCGGGCTGAAGATGTTGGCCCAGTGACCAGGCCCGGTTGAGTTCGGGCCTTATGTGGCTGTTGAATGGGCCTGGACGGGCTGAGGCCACTTCGACTCGGCCCGACCCGTGTACACCCCTAGGAAGCGGATCGTAGTGAGTAGTTCAGTGAGGTTCACCATTATTTATGTATTTAATCCCCTCTGTCCATCCATTTTACCCGATAATTTTAGTACTTGAGCCAAAAGATTAATCATATCCAAAGCTTGAATTGACCACACTACTGGAAACAGTGCCAATTGAGCATTTACTATTGAAAAATTCTTTTGAGCCACATAAGTTTTTTATCAAGCTTATATTTGTTTTTTCCTTTCATCCATGTCCGTAAGATCTCGTGAACAGGTCACAAAGACCGGTAAGATCACCGAAGGTTTATTTTTCATCCAACCTGTTGATAAGGTCACAAAGACCTAAGATGAAGGACCAGATAAATATCAGGTCGATACAAAACTTTAGTGGCCCACAAGAAATCGTTAATGGTTAAACACCACAGTTTCCTTTGATGTAGTCCACCTGAAATTTGGATCTGCTTCATTTTTCGGATCATGCCCTAAAATTAGCTGTCAAAATGGATGGACGGCGTGGATGTAAGTCACATACATCAAGGTGGGCCCAACAGTCAGGATCCACCGACCTAAGGACCACACGGATACAAGATCAGAGCCGTTAATCATGTTAACCCCACTTGTTTCTACCATGTCAGAAAAATCGTGTGGCCATGATCATCTGGTGGGTGTGGGTAGTCCTCTTACAAAACAAATGAGCAGTTAACTAAAATAGACCAATGATAAAAGTTCGAGTACACGTGTGGGCCATGCGTTGATCATATCTACTTTAACTTTCGAGACATTGTATACACGTAGTGATGGCCTAATGAACAGATACTTTCTGGCATAGATCTTTCCCATTCATTGAGGTTTGTGCACTTTAGCACTTCTTCCTTTTCTTTAGTCAAAGGAGAATAATCTCACGATATATGTTGCCACTGTAACTAACGGTGGAACTCGGTAGGCCCTTTTGTGATGCATTGTTGATATCCACTCCAACTATCAGATGGGCCACACCACATGAAATAATTAAGAGGATGCTCCCACTGTGATTTCCCTCATGAATGCTGTCACTACCAAAAAAAAAATAGCAACGCCGACAGCTGTAGAGTGTTTTTCCCGGCGTCCCTCTGTTTTTTGGTAGTGTAACCAACATAAAAGTTGGTCATGTATTGATACTACGGATTTGATGATGGTAAAATTATATCTTTCATCTTCTTTCTTAGGCTATACATCTTTCATTATTATAGTGGCCCAAAATGTACATATGCATTTAGGGGAACGAAACATATAATGACACATCATCATGATTCATGTGGCATTTGAATTAGGTAGCGTACTAAAGCAAAGATCTTATCACAAATTTGGATATGATATTATTGTAAAAGTTCTATAAGGTGGGCCTTATTAGTCAATGGTTTGGATTGCCTTTAAAGATTTGATTGAGTGATCAAGAATACCAATGATCCTCACTCAATTGTGATTCATCTAAAATCGTGTAAGGGGTGATGTGTTATAACTGTGTCACACACAATGTTCTAGTTAGACTAGGATTACCAAATTCGTGTGGAGCCTGTAAGGAGATGAGTTTCGATGGGTTTCAAACTCATCAATCCTTTAAACTATATAAACAGGGCTGACTCCCTAAGCCTACATACGACCGAAGCTTCCATCCCCATCTTGGTACTTCTCTAAGGGTGTAAGGTGCAGAATACTATAGCATCAAGCCATAGCGATAGCGTCCCAATCAGCTAGGCCATGTAATCAGTTTATTTAATCTCCATACTTGATGGATAGCATGGTCCTTTGTAATTCCTCATATAGTGTACAATTCTCGGTAAGGTCGTCTCTCAAAGTCCTTACAAAATGAAAGATCTTTTAAGAGACGATCGGAGTTCTCGTTGCGATTACGGAAATTCTGAATATTTGAAGATTGAATCGATATTTAAATGGATTAGCACCAATAGAACATACTAATATCGGACCAAAACATACCAATATCAGAGCATATTGGAATCAAAAGACTGGGAGAGAAAGATTTGGTGAATCTGGTCCCACCAACTACTCAGATATATAAGAGCATGATAGGAGAAGTGTGGAGATAGCTCTGATAAAGTCAGATCTTGATGCAACAGTGTCCTAAAGGTCTCAAATAGGGAAGCATCTACATGAAAGTGGATATCTAAAATAGTTTCAAATTTACGAAAACTCTTTATGGAAAGACTGCAAGTCATAGATGCAAAGGATCTTAGACCATCAAGGAAACCTAGTGAGAGTATTGCCGCATCGATAACCTATAAAAGGAGACAACGATGAAAAGCTTCAGGCCCACGCCAAACACAATATTTCTTTCTTTATATTTATTTTAACATAGCCTAGTTTGGCCTTAGTCTTATCATACATCGCTACTATCCAATGCCATTATTACAGTACTATAGAGTAGATTAAGTATCCACAACCTTACATTGTTGGATCCCAATCAATCCAGTTCTTACTTGGATGTTCATTATTTTAATCACATCCTGCTGACCATCCACCTGAATCGTCTAATCATATGAACGAATTATGTATTTATTTATTTTTCATTTTTTTCTAGTTGTTTTTACTTTGTTGATTGTAATGAGCTACATCTACATACTAATAAAATCAATATTTCTTTAGCCTTTTTAATTATTTATCCGTTAATATTTGTTCTTTTGAGAAATACATGAGTTGCAATTATTAGCGAAAGAAAAATCCTTAACATAAGACAAAAAGAATCAATTAGGAATGACTAACTACTACCAATTTCACAAATCGTCTGATCGTTGTTACAAACGGTGTTCGAGAGGACAATTGGATTTTCAAATCCGGTCTTTATCTATCTCAGCGCAGGTGCACCAACGTTCAATTAATCACTAAGTCAAGTATGACTTTAGCACACCTACACTTTTTAATCATACAGATAAACTAAATATAGCCTTTTGCTCACACATGTGGCCTCGTGTTTGATAGAATTATGGTTGTACACTGAGTTAGCTCAGTTAGCTCGCTCAACTCAACTCGAAAAAGCTTAATTCGACTTGGTTTGAAATTGAGTTCAAGCTGAGTTGAGATGATTTTTTAGCTCAAAAAAATTTTAAACTGAGTTTGAGTTTGCCCGAGCTTGACTCGACTCGGATCAAACCAGTTCGGTGACTCGGTTACTTTGATATTGATGTTGCTCACCAAGTGTTTGATGAAATGACTCAACGAAGTGTTGGCTGGTGGCAAGGAAGGTATGTATATGAAACAAATAACCTTTTTTTCTTGATTTTGATATTGCTTACAAGGTGTTTGATGAAATACTCGTAAACAACTGTTGTTGTTTTACATACCGTAAGAAATTGAAAGTGCACTCATGTGTTTGTAAAAATGCCGCACATGCTCGATCTTGGCTCGAACTCGGCTCAAACTGGCCCGAGTTGCTGACCGAACCGAGCTGAGTTGGCCAGTCAGGCTCGAGGACCGAGCCGAGCCGAGTTTGAGTTGGCGTTAGCTAGTGGCCGAGCTGAGTCGGCATGTGCCAAGCTCAACTCCGTTCGACTCGTGTACACCTCTAGATAGAATTGATCAAAGAAAGGGCACATCTAAAAAATTCAGCAATCCGGCAACTTAGGCTCGGTCCACCGCAAGTTAGTGATGGGTGTCCTCCTCCCACTGTTCCTGCTAGCATGGCCCACCTGATTTTTGTATAGGTATAATTTTTGGGAGGTGGATTTTCTGAGACCCCTTAACCGTGGCCAGAAGCTAGGCGGCAACTTTGTGATAAACCTACCGGTTCATCCATTTGTCCAGCCCAATAAAAAAAAAAAAAAAAAACTCAGATCCAAAGCTCAAGTGGGATAGATGACTGGAAAATGCGGAGAGGGGAACGTCAACTGACAAAACTTTCTTCCAACTTGATGTTTATATTCCATCCAAACGGTTGCTATGCTCATTCCCACGGGAATGAACTGAAAACACAAACATATTAGCCTTTCTTGGTTCGGCGTTGTAACTCAATGTGCTTTTATAGTACTGAGTAAACTCTGTTAGGCCCACCGTGAATGTATGTGATTTATCCACTCCATCCATCTATTTTTACAGCTCATTTTAGAGGTTGAGCCCAAAATTGAAATGCATCTAAAGCTCAAGTGGACCACACCACAGGAAACAATGGAAATAATTATTTCCACCGTTAAAACCATCCTAGTGCCCACAGTGATGTTGTATTTGTCATCTAACTGTTTATGAGATCACATAGACATGGATGCACAAACATCATCTTGATCCACAACTTCTGTGGCAACCACGAATTTTCTACAGTAAACGTTCAATTCACACTGTTTCCTGTAGTGTGGTCCACATAAGCTTTGGATATGCTTCGTTTTTGGGCTTATGCCCTAAAATTATCTGTTAAAATGGATGGACGGAGTCGATAAAATACATAAATCAAGGTGGGCCCGACAGAGTGTACTCAGTACGCGATCCCCCTCCGTGTGGAGCATGACTCAGCTTCGAAGTTACAACATCACAACTCTTCGACCGTGCCATAGTCCTGTCATCTAAACCGTTGTTCTGATGGTTCCCCTTGAGTCAGAGAGCTTCCAAGTGGCAAGATCACAACCCTTCTATCGCTGGCCTAGTATTAGACGGTTAAAGAGAACATAAAGCAACCATCCATATTCAATAAAACCGAATATCTGGGGTTTAGTATTTTATTCTTCTCTTCTTTGGATTCCCTATCCAAGGCAAAGCCACTCGGATCAACGGTTCTGATCACATCGTCGCACATGTACGTATAGCACGCATCTCAAGTTATGTTTCAGGGCTGGCTTGAAAGACTCAAAAGAGAGATAAAGCATCCAATGGTGACACTTGCACTCTTCAAAGAAGGATAAGGCATTTGTATAGAAGTTGGCAGACTTCATTGGAGAGATGGATAAGGCAGGAATAAAACCTTGCCAGTCTTCCTATTTTCTCTAGATGCCATCATGAATAGATGGGAGGATGGACCCACATCAGGATCCATTCTTAGGTGCGTTTGGATGCACCACAGATTGCAAAATGGGTGAACATTTTAGTGGGGTGATGGGTCCCACCCAATTTGAATGTGCATTTGGATCAGTAAGGGCGTATTTGGGGGAGGTGGATTGGCTAGTGACCCTGCACTAGCCAATGGCTAGTGGTCGGTGTTCTGGGCCCCACCATGATGTATGTATTTCATCCACTCCTTCCATCCATTTTTCCATATCATTTGATGGTATAATCTCAAAAATAAGGTAGGTCCAAATCTCATGTGGACCACATCACAGGAAACAGTATTGATTGAACAACCTCTATTAAAAACTTCTTGGCGGCCACAAAGTTTTTAGATAAAGATGGTATTTTATTATTATTATTATTATTTTCATTCATCCAGGCCTGTATGACCTACTCAACAGGTTGGATGTCAAATAAACATTACGGTGGGACGTGAGAAGTTTTTAATGGTGTACATTCATTCGCTACTGTTTCCCTGTAGTGTGGTCCACCTGAGATTCAGATTTGCCTCTTTTTTAATCTACTCCTGAAATTATTTGAAAAAATGAATGAAAGACATGGATAAAACACATACATCATACATCAGGATGGAGCCCACGGAGCACCGACCACCAGCCACCTGGCTACTGGCAACATGATAGCCAAACCGAACCTTTACGGTGTGGGGCCACCTTAATGAATTTGTTGTATATCCACTCCGCCCATCTATTTTTCCACCTCATTTTAAGTCGTTACACTGAAATTTAAGCACATCCAAATTTCTGGTGGACCACACCACTGGAAAAAGTAGCGAATGACAATAAAAGCTTTTTTAGGTTACAAAAGTCTTAGGTCGACGTGATATTTATATATTTTTTTCCCTTCATCCAGGTTTTTTTGACCTTATCAACGGTTTGGATGGAAAGTAAACATTACGGATCTGCCTACGGTGGGCCCTGGGAAGTTTTTAATGATGGGTGTTTAATAACCACTGTTTCCAAAGGTGTGGTCCACCTGAAATTTGCTTAATTTTGGAAAAACCTCCTGAAATGGGATCCACGGCGTGCATATACAACACATCATCAAGGTGGACCCCACGGATCGGGTAACACCTAATCCGCGCCCATTTGGGTGCCATTGATACTGACGTATTATTCCCCTGGTAGGTGCTGACGGTGGCATACCAACGGCAGAATTTGATTTTAAGACTGTGGCCCTGGCAGTCGCACAAATCACAGTCTCTGCAGATTCAATGAGAAATTATAAACGGGTGGCATCCGAACAGGCCCTTACAATTTTGTTGATGTCACAATCGTTCTACAACATTACTCTAAGTCGGTGTCCAGAATGCTTTTAGTTTAGATTTCAGTTGAAATACAGTCCCAAACGACTTTTTGGCGGTTGAAAATCATCTCCAACCGACTTTTGTGATATCCATACTAGATTGACCGTTCGTTCGTAGGAGAATTATACAAGGGATTTTGACCGTACTGGCCTCGAAGTTTGGACAAATTACCTAAAAAGCTATGAGGTTTCATATATCCTAAGAATGGCCTTCTCAAGAGCTTCCGAAAATTACTTGGACTAAAATGTCATTGTCCTTGTTTCAGTAGTTGTACGGTTTTGTAGGAAATAAGAAGTTACATCGTATTTAATACCAAGAAAGTGATGTGTACGGAACCCTATTTTTACAGGTGGGTAAGGACCAAACTCGTAGGGCCTACATTGATGTATGTGTATAATCCATGCCGCCCATCCTTTTTGTCATGTCATTTTAGGGATAGAGCTTAAATATCAACCTGATCCAAAGCTCGTGTAAGTCACATAATAGAAAATAATTGTGACAATGGAATCCACTCTTGAAACATTCCAGGCTCACTGTGATGTTTGTTAGAAGTGGACATTGCCCAAGTTAGGACTTTTTGGGCCAACGCCAAGCTGGCCGACAAGGTGGACGGAACGGATCTCCCCATTGTTGGCCTTAGGCTATTGTACTAATGGATATCCTATCATTTAATAGTAAAGGAAGTGAACATGTAACAACCTCAACCCATATAACATGGCAACCACGACCCATATGAGCCCACATTGAGGTATGTGTATAATCCATGCCGCTCATCCTTTTGCCGTGTCATTTTAGGGCTACGGCCCATATAACATGACAACAACGACCATTTCACATGCGAACCACGACCCATGTTAATAACTACGATCCATGACAACCACGACCCATATAACATTACAACCACAACCTATTTAATATGACAACCACTACCCATTTAACATGACAACCACGACCCATTGTTCGTCATATCCACAACCATTCCCTTCAGATTCAGCACAACCCTTCCCTTCGGATTCAGCGTGACGCTTCGGAATCAGCGGCACATGTTAATAACTATGATCCATGACAATCATGACCCATATAACATTACAACCACAACCCATTTAACATGACAACCACGACCCATATAACATAGCAACCACGACCCATTATTCGTCATATCCATGACCCTTCCCTTCGTTTTCAGCGCAACCCTTTGAAATCAGCGTCACATGTTAATAACCACGACCCATATAACATAACAACCACGACTATAATTACAATACAATATAAATAACAGTTCTCTTCAACGGACACCTAGCGAGCTGAAAAACTCTATTGAGAATGTCTTGTTTTAGTCTGATCAAAAACTCTGTTGAAAAGGTTAGGCTTAAACAAGACATTCTCAACAGAGTATTTCAGCTCGCTGGGTGCCCCGTTGAAGAGAACCGTTATTCATATTGTATTATAATTATGGTTGTGGCTGTTATGTGATATGGGTCGTGGTTGTTACGTAATATGGGTCGTGGTTGTAATGTTATATGGGTTGTGGTTGTCATGTAATACGGATCGTGGTTGTTACGTTATATGGGTCGTGGTTGTCATGTAATATGGGCCAGTGACTCCATGAAAATTCTCAACAGAGTTTTTAAGTTCGATGGGTGCCCGTTGAAATTGTCGAGTTGCCGGAGTTCGGAAGATCGTCAACATCCCTGAGGAAAAGGAAGGGATCACCCATAAAGGAAGAACGCGAGAGGGACTCGATGGCTTCTTCGAATATCTCCTCCATTATTTTGATTGAAAGAGCAAAGAAATCCATGAATGTTTAAGGTGTTGTAAGAAGGGTTCTGGTTCGGATTGGCTTGTCAAAGTAATTTGAAACCCAACTACCACTTTTATAGGCTGGTCAACCAATGGTTAAGGTGCTGATTCCGAAGGGTTGCGCTGATTCCGAAAGGATTACGGGGAACTAGTGACATTAATGCAATTTCCTGAAAAAGACTGTGGCACTGATTCCGAAAGGTCGCGCTGAATTCGAAGGGAAGGGTCGTGGATATGACAAACAATGGGTCGTGGTTGTCATTCACAGTAGATCGTGGTTGGGAACCACGACCCAGTGTTGAAAAGGCCAAGCTATATGTCCTAGAGGGGGGGTGAATAGGACTATGCCAAATTTAAAATAAAATTAGCGGAAATAAATTAAACCAATAGCCTTACAATCTGAATCAATTCACAAAGCTAAATTTAAATCACCTTGATAAATAGGTATTAAGAGATTGATACAAATTCAGTTATAAGGACAACCTTACACCATATTAAACAAGGGCTTATGGTAGGACAACCTTATTTCTAGAACCTCTTTTGGATCAAGGACTCAATTTTAATATAAGTAAATGAAATAGCAAGGAATTGAAATTAAATGCAAAAGTAAGATCTAAATTATTACAACAATCCCCACACTTGCTTGAAATGTAAATAGTTACAACATTCACATCCACTTGTACATTTCACACAATCAAATGATAAAAGATATGAAAATTAAGCAAGCATTCAATCTACAAGACAAAGAGTTATAGTGGTTCGCCTGTGTGTACACCAACTGTTTTCCAACAGCCACACAAAAAGCTACTCCACTCCTAACATCCTCACACAGGGGATATTAGCGTTCACTATCAAATAGGTTTTCACAGGTTCACCAAAAACCTTTACAATTGTGTCTTTTTCACTTGGGCTTACACAATTCAAAAACCCCTCTTTTCTGAGTTTTCTGGTTTTCCTCAGACAACCAATACAATGAGATTTTTCTGGTTCAACCTCAAACAAAACTAGTACAATGAGATTTTTCTGGCTTAACCTCAAACAAAACTAAAAGAAATGAAATTTTACAGAATTGTAAAATACCTGAATTTCTCCTTTTCGTAACAGCCCGGTAGAACCAATCGGAGTAGATGATTGAATGTCAAAGTTCAATTTCCAATACTCACATTCATAAGGTTCTAAATTCTAATAGATTTTAGATTTAACTCGTTGGGCGTAGCTATATTTGATTTTGATTCCAAGAAGAAGGAATAAGATAATTCCTCTTTTCAAATAAGATTAGAATATAGAAACAAAATCAAATTAAATAAGCTAGCAAAAAGGAATATTAAATAAGCACAATGTAGGTTAAAATAAACACAGACTTATCTCAGAGTGATCACTTGAAAATTCTTGAATTGAATCGAGTTGAAGTGTAAAAACTCTGAATTTCGTGTTCAATTTATAGAAGCAGAAATCGCTCCTACGACTGGTCTTAGAAACCTACGACTGGTCGTAGCTCTAACAGATTTTTGAAAAAATAAGCGCGATCTTTGAAAGCCGTTCCACGACTGGTCGTGAGTATCCTACGACTGGTCGTGGGTCACCTACGACTGGTCGTAGATCCCTACGACTGGTCGTAGGACCAGAGATTACGTTGCTGGACTTTGAGTCATAGCTCCACGACTGGTCGTGGACGAGTCGAAGCCACACCTACGACCAGTCGAAGGACCTCCAGGACTGGTCATGGGCGTACCAAAAATTCCGAAAAATCTTCAACTACTTAGGATTGGTCGTGGAATTTCTTGGACTAGTCGAACCAATGCTAGGACTGGTCGAACAAGAGATAGGACTGGTCGTAGAATAGACCAACCTTATGTAAAATAAACATTTGATTTATGTATCCAAAGTGACCTACTCAAAGGGTCAACCTAAGGTCATTCAAACCTGAACCATGTCGTATAGACATTGAACTTCAACCATTCAACGAATGTAGATATTTTAAACCATATCAGGCTTGAGATCTTGAACCATATTTTGCTTGAGATCTTGAACCATATTATGCTTGAGATCTTGAACTTGTTGTAGCTTTAAACTTGAGATCTCATCAACATAAAACTACTTCATGCGTTGTTTCTTCAGACTTGAACTTCAACATTGTAGCTTCTTGAGACTTCAACATGTAGCTTCTTGAAGAGTTTATGCAGTGTCTTGAATTCAAATAAATCATCATACAAGTACAGGACACAGATAGATGTTTTGACACATCAAAATTTGACAACCAAAGGAGCATGAGACCATAACACTTACAATCTCCCCCTTTGTCAAATTTGTGACAAAACACCCAAATTATAATACTTCCAATTGAAATAAAGTACTCACAACACGTTCAACAATAGAGAAGCATACACACCACAAGTTCAACAATAGAGAAGCATGCACACCACAAGTTCATCAATAGAGAAGCATGCACAGATATATATAATAAGTAATAACTAGCATCATTCTCCCATAACTACCCCTGAGAAGCTTAACTCCCCCTGAGTAATAGGAGTATAATCATTAAAATCAAATAAAGCCAAATAAAGCCAAATAAAGCCACTCCCAAAACTTCTCCCTCTTTTTGTCACAAAATGACAAAGGAAGAAGGGCAGCAATGATAATGAATATAGCAGTTAGAATATAGATTCAAGAGAGCTTTAGTGCATAATTCAAAAAGTCAGTGAGCATGTAAAGTTCAGACTTTTAAAAAAATATTACAGACCCAGCAAAAATTCAGTCAGAACCAGAGGATGGAGCAGGATTAGAAGGATCAATTTTGTGTAAACCTTTAGCAATCCGCCTCATATATTTGCGTAGATAAGAGAATTGCGTGTCTTGGGTAACACGAATTTGAGCCACTTGCTCTTGAAGGGAATTCAATCTCTCATCAAAATCAGAGGGCTGAAAATCAGGATCATCAGCCGAGTCTGACTCAAGTTCTTCAAATAAATCATCCATATTCACGTCTTCAGTAGGATTACCAGCTTGACCTGCATCTCCTGCTTCAGCACCACCGCTACCAGCATCCACTTGGCCATCAGCCAATTCTAAAGTCATCTTGTTAATATTGTAATTATTAAAAGGGAGATGATGGATGAGTTTTTCTCTAGTAGGCATAGCCACGAGCATATGATTTGCCAGCATAGTCAATAAATAACCAAAGGGTATATCACTATGTCCAGGATGGTGACGAGACAAAATAATGGAATGACAAATTAAAGAAGGTAAACATATTTTTGCACCAGAGATAACAGAATGCAAAACACGAACCATAAAAGCAGTGAGTTCGGTTTTATTACCAGAACGAGGATAAAGATTTGAGATGAATATCCTATGAAGTACTCTGTGTCTGGGTAACAAAAACCTTGAGGGAAGTGCATGACCTTTATGAGTCCAGTGAACATCCAAATTACATAAATCTCTAGTAAGCATTTTTCGTTCAGATTCTGAGAGACTGTCATGTAAAATATTAATTGGAATGCTCTCATCATTGACAGGTATTTCCATAATGTCAGCAATCAATTGTCGATCCACTAAAAACAATCCTTCTTGAGTATCAACTTTAAAAGTTAAATTCTCAAGAGAAAAATCACAGATACATGCAAACATGGATTGGGCAATGGACTGGTATGCAGCTCCACCCCATTGCAAGATGTTATCCCATCCCACAGATTCCAACAGATGAGGGATACCAAATGAAGCAATGTGATTAACATTCACAGGACGCTCAACAATAACATTGCGCATACGCAAATCCCGAACATTAGAAGGATCATTTTCGGGAGACCGAAGATGACGTTGTACAATAGAAGCTGATCTAGATGAAGAGGGACCTCTAGTAGTTTTCTTTTTACCTCTAGCATCCATTTTCAAAGGAGGATTTCAAGGAAACAACAAGATGCAAGATAGAAGAAATAGGTTTTAGATAGAACAGGTTTTTCAAGATAAAACCCCAAACTTGCAATGAACGACCAAATAGATTCCACAAGAATGAGATTTGAAGCACTAATATCAAGAATCTACAATAAAAATGCAAAGGAACCACTAACCTTGAAGTACTAAGAAGGTGGGGGTTCGACCGGTCGTAGCTAGAACCGTTGGAGGGTAAAAAGAAATGAGGAAGAAGAGTCAAAATCCCCAAATAAAGTGAAATCCCGAGTTTCACGACCGGTCGTGTAAGTGTTCGACCGGTCGTAGCACGACCGGTCGTGTACACTCACGACTGGTCGAGTACGACTCAAAATTTGCAAAATTTTTAAATAATTTTCAAATTCAAGCAAATAAAATATCAAAGTTATGTACATTATGATACACCAAATCATGTAAATTCAATTTAAATTGCACATACCAAGATCAAACTTTAATTTATTAAACCTGCTTTTGTCGAGCGGTTTAGTGAAAATGTCCGCAAGTTGAGTCTCGGTTGGAATGTAATCCAAATATATTACCTTTTCTTCCACTAATTCACGAATGTAATGAAATCTAATGTCAATATGCTTAGTACGTGAATGCTGAACAGGATTTTTAGAGATATTTATTGCACTGGAATTATCGCAAAATAAAATCATAGAATCCTGAGTAATTCCATAATCACTCAACATTCGTTTCATCCAAATAAGTTGAGTACATGCATTTCCAGCAGCAATGTATTCAGCCTCAGCTGTTGATAGCGATATAGAACTTTGCTTCTTACTAAACCAAGAAACAAGACAATTTCCAATGTAAAAACAACCACCACTGGTTGATTTCCTATCATCAATGTTTCCAGCCCAGTCAGCATCTGCGTACCCGGCTAATTGAACATTAGTCTCATGTGGATACCAGAGACCCAGTTTAGTAGAACTTGCGACATATCGCATAATCCGCTTAACAGCAGTTAAGTGAGATTCTTTAGGATTTGATTGATAACGAGCACAAATACCAACACTCAAAGCGATATCTGGTCTACTAGCAGTCAGATAAAGTAAACTACCAATCAAACTACGATACAATTTAGGATCCACATCATTACCTGTAGAGTCTTTTGAGAGTCTCAAAGTTGTACTCATAGGAGTATCAAAATTTTTACCTTTCTCAAATCCAAATTTCTTAATTAAACTCTGAGCATATTTGGTTTGAGAGATAAAAATTCCATCAGGTTGTTGTTTAACTTGCAACCCTAGGAAATAGTTTAATTCTCCTACCATGCTCATTTCGAATTTAGACTTCATCAAATCTGCAAACTCAACAGTCATGTTAGTACAGGTTGATCCATAAATAATATCGTCAACATATATTTGAACCATTAGAATATCATCGTTATGTTTCTTAACAAAGAGCGTCTTATCAACACATCCCATCTGAAAATTATGACTCAGTAAAAACTTAGTCAGTTTTTCGTACCATGCTCTGGGAGCTTGTTTCAGACCATAGAGAGCATTCTTAAGACGATACACATGATCAGTAAATTTAAGATCTTCAAACCCTGTAGGTTATTCAACATATACCTCTTCATGTAAATCACCATTCAGAAAGGCACTCTTTACATCCATTTGATAAATTTTAATCTTTCTAAAACATGCAATGGAGATAAAAAGTCTGATTGATTCAAGACAAGCTACATGGGCAAATGTCTCATTATAATCAATACCTTCAATTTGTGTATACTCCTGTACAACTAGTCTTGCTTTATTTCGAATAATATTTCCAAGTTCATCAGATTGTTTTTGAAAATCCATTTTGTTCCAATAATATGTTTTCTTTAGGTCTAGGAACAAGGTACCAGACATCATTTCTGACAAACTGATTAAGTTCTTCTTGCATCGCAAGAATTCAGTTTTCATCCGAAAGTGCTTCTTTTACGTTAACCGGTTCAATCTAGGATGTAAAGCATACGTAGTTACATATGTCCTCTAATTGTCTACGAGTGCGCACACCAGTGAGAGGGTTTCCAAGTATTTGAGAAGTTGGATGATCTTTAACAGTCCTTAATTCAGAATTAGGTTCACTTGATGAAGTTTCTTGTTTTTCAAGTATAAGCACTTCATCATTATCTGAACTAGGGACAGGTGTATTCAAAAGATCGTCAATCACAACATTTATTGACTCTTGAATCACACCGGTCCTGTTGTTCAGAACACGATATGCACGACTGTTTAAAGAATACCCTAAAAAGATCCCTTCATCACTTTTAGTGTCAAAATTTCCCAAATTTTCACGGTCACGCAAAATATAGCACTTGCTGCCAAAAACTCGAAAGTATTTGACAGAAGGCTTTTTCTCAAACCACATTTCATAAGCCGTTTTATTATTAGTTTTACAGATATAAACACGGTTAATAATGTAGCAGGCTGTATTCACTGCTTCAGCCCATAGATTCCTGGGAGCTTCATGCTATTTAACATAATATTTTCCATTTCTTGAAGCACTCTATTCTTCTTCTCGACAATTCCATTTTGTTGAGGAGTTTTAGGTGCAGAGAATTCATGCGATATTCCCTGATCGCTACAGAATTTCTCAAAACCGCTATTTTCGAATTCGAATCCATGATCACTACGGATCTTGTTGACTTGAGAATTTTTTTCAGTTTGAATCCGTTTTATAATCTTTTTCACTTCATCAAGGGTTTCTGATTTGTCTCTCAAGAATGAAACCCAAGTGAATCTTGTATAATCATCTACAATAACTAAGATGTATTTTTTGCCACCTTGACTTTCCGTTCTTGTTGGTCCTATAAGATCCATGTGGAGAAGCTCGAGTGGTCTTGTGGTGGTATTGGAGTTCACCTTTTTGTGAGAGCTCCTAGTTTGTTACCATACTGGCATTCACCACAAATCTTGTCTACTTTTTGTATCTTAGGTAGACCTCTAATTAGTTCACCTTTGCTCAATCTGTATAAATTTCGATAGTGTACTGTCCGAGGCGTTTATGCCATAATTCTGTCTCATCGGTATGGACCATGTAACACGTTTGTTTAGATGAGCTACTATCTCTTACTATATAGCAGTTTTCAGAAGTTCTGCGACCAGTTAATATTACAGAACCCT
Source organism: Magnolia officinalis (assembly GCA_021015155.1). Lineage (NCBI taxonomy): Eukaryota > Viridiplantae > Streptophyta > Magnoliopsida > Magnoliales > Magnoliaceae > Magnolia > Magnolia officinalis. Next base: position 51,245,584 of record JAJHSJ010000011.1, on the reverse strand, counting down.
TTTCATTTAAATTTCACAACCTTGATTAGAAAATTTAACATTATGGTTGTTATCGCATATTTGAGATATGCTCAACAGGTTGTGTTTTAAACCCTCAACATATAAAACATTTTTAAATAAGGGAAGGTTATAGAGTTGGACCGTACCTTTGCTAATTATCTTGCAGTTGCTACCATCACCAAATGTAACTGACCCATCAACCATATCTTTAAGATCGGTGAATAGTGCTTTGTCGCCTGTCATATGTCTGGAGCATCCACTGTCTAGGTACCATTTCGAATGGCTTGTAGCTTTAAAAGCAGTGTGAGCAACCAAACAGCAACCTTAGGAACCCATTTCATACTGTTTTGGGTTTAGGAGAATAATTGGTCTTCTTTGTTTAGTTTGTAAGAGTGACCTACTGAGTTAGATTTTAATAGCTCCTTAAGTAAATCAACAATTTTTTCAGCTAGTGGTTTTCGAATCTGATTTTTGAAATTTATATAGCTGCTTTTGGGTTTAGGAAAAGTTTTTGTATTTTTAGAAAAAACTTGACTAGTACCTTTTCCTTTTGAGTTAGAAGTCTCTCCTTTCACAAAATTGAAGGAGTATTCTTCTGTTTAGGAGATGTGTTTTTTATCATAGCCCAACCCGGATCGATCGCCACATTTTCTTGATCCGGATAATAATTTTTCTAATTTTGGATCACCTTGGGCATATCTCCATGTGTCCTTCAAACTCAGAAGAGAAGACTTACTTCATTTTTAGTTTCTCATTTTCAGATTTCAAATTTTCAATTAGGGAGGTTTTGAATTCTAGATCACACTTTGATTTTTCAAAACAATCTGAAATTTGGGATTTTTCTAAAACAAGAGTTTCAAAACATTCTTTAAGTTTAAAAAACTTTTCTTTTTGAAGTTTAAGTTTGACAGCAAATTTACAACTTTCCTTATATAAGGCATTGTAAGCATCTTGAAGATCTTCATCAAATTCATGATCACTATCCAAATTTTCTTCACTTGTTGAATCATCGTGATCTGAAAAAGTAAACTTGGCTAGAGTCATAAGGGCCTTAAGTTCACTGCCCGACTCAGGTTCTGAATTTTCTGACTCAGAAGAGGCTTCAGAATCAGACGATTCATCCCAAGTAGCCAACATACCCTTCCTTTTGGATCTGTCCTTTTTAGGACATTTGTTAGCTAAATGCCCATATTGTAACAGTTGTAGCATTGACTATCTTTTAATGATTTCCAAGTTTTAGACTTAGGTTTGGAACGTTTCTTTTCATTTGCCTTTTGAAAGTCGACTCTTTTCTTACTTTTGAAAATCTTATAAAACTTTTTCGCCAAAAGGGCCATATCATCTTCAGACTTTTCTGAATCTGAATTTTCTTGAGTAATACTTTTAGATGACTTCAAAGCAATAGATTTACCTTTAGGAGCTTTAAAACTTAATTCATAGGTTTGTAAAGAACCAACTAATTCTTCTACCTTCATATTATCCGTATCACGAAGTTCCTGGATTGCGGTTACCTTTGAATTGAACCGTTCAGGAAGAGAGCGTAGTATTTTTGCACACACTTTACTTTCTGGGATCTTATCGCCAAGACCCCACATTGAGTTTACAATGTCATTCAATCTAGTGTAAAAGTCCATAAACATTTCATTTTCCTCCATATGAATTTCTTCAAATTTAGTTGTGAGGAGTTGGACTTTAGATTTCTTGACAATTGATGTACCTTCGTGTGTCATTTCTAAAATATCCCAGGCTTGCTTTGCAGTATCACAGGATATGATTCTTTTGAACTCATCCGGTGATAGTGCGCAAGTGATTGCATTTAGTGCTTTAGCATTAGCACTACTCTCATTTTTCTGAAGTGTGGTCCATTGGTAATACGGTGTAATTTCATAGATTTTGAACCATCAACACCAGTTACTTCCATGATCGGAGGATTCCATTCAGTCACTGTGGCTTGCCACACACTTTCATCCATTGATTTGAGGAAGATCCTCATTCTAGCTTTCCAATAGGCATAGTTGGAGCCATCAAAGGGAGGAGGTCTAGTAACTGAAAGGCTATCAAAATTTGACATCTTTTTATATAGCTTAGATCGTTAGCTCAGGAAATAAATCCAAATAAAAAGCAACAAAATGAGCTATTAGGCTCTGATACCACTTGAAAAGGCCAAGCTATATGTCCTAGAGGGGGGGGGTGAATAGGATTATGCCAAATTTAAATAAATTAGCGGAAATAAATTAAACCAATAGCCTTACAATCTGAATCAATTCACAAAGCTAAATTTAAATCACCTTGATAAATAGGTATTAAGAGATTGATACAAATTTAGTTCTAAGGACAACCTTACACCATAATAAACAAGGGCTTATGGTAGGACAACCTTATTTCTAGAACCTCTTTCGGATCAAGGACTCAATTTTAATATAAGTAAATGAAATAGCAAGGAATTGAAATTAAATGCAAAAGTAAGATCTAAATTATTACAACAATCCCCACACTTGCTTGAAATGTAAATAGTTACAACATTCACATCCACTTGTACATTTCACACAATCAAATGATAAAAGATATGAAAATTAAGCAAGTATTCAATCTACAAGACAAAGAGTTATAGTGGTTCGCCTGTGTGTACACCAACTGTTTTCCAACAGCCACACAAAAAGCTACTCCACTCCTAATATCCTCACACAGGGGATATTAGCGTTCACTATCAAATAGGTTTTCACAGGTTCACCAAAAACCTTTACAATTGTGTCTTTTTCACCTGGGCTTACACAATTCAAAAACCCCTCTTTTCTGAGTTTTCTGGTTTTCCTCAGACAACCAATACAATGAGATTTTTCTGGTTCAACCTCAAACAAAACCAGTACAATGAGATTTTTCTGGCTTAACCTCAAACAAAACCAAAAAAGAAATGAAATTTTACAGAATTGTAAAATACCTGGATTTCTCCTTTTCATAACAGCCCGGTAGAACCAATCGGAGTAGATGATTGAATGTCAAAGTTCAATTTCCAATACTCACATTCATAAGGTTCTAAATTCTAATAGATTTTAGATTTAACTCGTTGGGCGTAGCTATATTTGATTTTGATTCCAAGAAGAAGGAATAAGATAATTCCTCTTTTCAAATAAGATTGGAATATAGAAACAAAATCAAATTAAATAAGCTAGCAAAAAGGAATATTAAATAAGCACAATGTAGGTTAAAATAAACACAGACTTATCTCAGAGTGATCACTTGAAAATTCTTGAATTGAATCGAGTTGAAGTGTAAAAACTCTGAATTTCGTGTTCAATTTATAGAAGCAGAAATCGCTCCTACGACTGGTCTTAGAAACCTACGACTGGTCGTAGCTCTAACAGATTTTTGAAAAAATAAGCGCGATCTTTGAAAGTCGTTCCACGACTGGTCGTGAGTATCCTATGACTGGTCGTGGGTCACCTACGACTGGTCTTAGATCCCTACGATTGGTCGTAGGACCAGAGATTACGTTGCTGGACTTTGAGTCGTAGCTCCACGACTGGTCGTGGACGAGTCGAAGCCACACCTACGACCGGTCGAAGGACCTCCAGGACTGGTCGTGGGCGTACCAAAAATTCCGAAAAATCTTCAACTACTTAGGACTGGTCGTGGAATTTCTTGGACTAGTCGAACCAATGCTAGGACTGGTCGAACAAGAGCTAGGACTGGTCGTAGAATAGACCAACCTTATGTAAAATAAACATTTGATTTATGTATCCAAAGTGACCTACTCAAAGGGTCAACCTAAGGTCATTCAAACCTGAACCATGTCGTATGGACATTGAACTTCAACCATTCAACGAATGTAGATATTTTGAACCATATCAGGCTTGAGATCTTGAACCATATTATGCTTGAGATCTTGAACCATATTATGCTTGAGATCTTGAACTTGTTATAGCTTTAAACTTGAGATCTTCATCAACATAAAACACTTCATGCGTTGTTTCTTCAGACTTGAACTTCAACATTGTAGCTTCTTGAGACTTCAACATGTAGCTTCTTGAAGAGTTTATGCAGTGTCTTGAATTCAATAAATCATCATACAAGTACAGGACACAGATAGATGTTTTGACACATCAAAATTTGACAACCAAGGAGCATGAGACCATAACACTTACAAGTGTGTATGACAACAACAACCCTATCGTGTGATCGTGGTTTACATGCACATTGGATCATAATTTGTATCCACCATGGATCGTGGTTGTCATCTAACGTTGGTTGGATCATGGATCGGAGGAAAACGGAATGGCAACCACAACCCACATAACATGAGAACCACGACCCATATAACACGAGAACCACGACCCATATAACATGAGAACCATGACCCATGTTATATGGACCTTCTCAACAGAGTTTTTCAGCTCGTTGGGTGCCCGTTGAAGAGAACCGTTCTTCATATTGTATTGTAATTATGGTTGTGGTTGAAAGTGCACCTGCTAGTGCCCTGGTTTGTCAAGTTACGTGAATGGTGAGTCAGACTGGCTACAAGAGTTTATTTCAAGCGTCTGCCTCATCCGGATGTGTGAAAGCTGCAACAGGTAAATCATAGCCTCACATCCCATGTCTTAAAACCCCATGTGATTTAAACCCTTAAAACAAGATAGACATCTTAGGGTTTTTATGGTGAGAAAACTTTTTCAAAATAGGAAAATCTCTAAGTTTTTCTCGCCTTGTCGATTTTATCGAAGCACCCTTGATATAATCAACATGTTCTGTCGATATCCTCGATACCTTAACGATATTATCGAAAAGAGGACCAAAAGTGTCCAGCAACTAAATATTCATCTGGACGGATTTATCGATGTATCGATACACCTATCGATATCATCGATAAAAGCACTAAACATGCCCAGTAACTTCATAATATATCTAGACGAGTTATCGATGTATCGATACGCATATCGATACCATCGATATTCAAATCTCGAGACCATCAAGAGTGGCTCGATAAGATCGACAGACAGTTTTCCGGCGCCCCTGTTTTTTAATGAAAATCTCAAAATTCTTCGATATATCGATGACCTCTCGATATGATCTAAATTCAAATATCGATAAGATTGGAGGTCCATCGATGATATTGATGGTGGGTGCGCTCTTCTTACAACAGATATTTAGGATGTCTTTTTAACTATGATCGGGGGCCCTTCAATTTAATCGATATTCAAATATCAATGATATTTACACCAGATCGATTACATCGAACTAATCCATAATCTGTCCAGTAAGTTCAAAGATAAATCTGCTAAAATTATCGATGCCTCGACTCTAATCTCGATATCATTGACATTCAAATTCCGATGACCTCGACGGTTCCCCCGATCATTCATGAAAACCTGAAATATTTTCAAAGTCAAGTCTCTCTCATTTTTTATGTGTCGAGGGATCGATCCAGTCATCGATGGAATCGGAGTTCGAAATCCGATGACATCGACAACTGTTTCGATTCATCGACCTATTGGCAAGGAGTTTCAAAAGTGTATGACATCGAGTCCGAGTCATCGAGCAGACCATCGATGTTATCGAGAGTATACGCTCGATGATATCGAACCTGCTCGATGATATCGAACTCTGTCATAAATGTGACCGTTTTATATCCTTTGGAACTTCTTGCCTATATATAAAGGACTTATTCTTTGTTGCTATAAGAGAGAAAAGAGAGAGCTTTTGCATGTTTTAACTCATATCTTATACCTAAAGCCTTTCTCTCTAGGGAGTTCATCCTCCAATCCACCCTTACCATTGATATTAAATAGAATGGATTGGGGAATGAACTTTCGCATTCAAGGATCCTTCAGCTACCACCTTAATGGCTAATCATTAAGCTGGGATGCCTTGAATGCATAAGAGAGGAACCACTCTATCTTCCTTATAGGAAAATCTTTAGAGAGTAGGATTCCATCTCACCCTTGGCCCAACTCGAAGCCAAGCATTGGTATATCATCTTGTGTTACGGATCAAGGGAGCTGAAGACTCTTCGTCAACAAGGAGGAGGAGATCTTTGGCATTGCGCTGAATGAGACTCATCAACTTATCTGTAAGTATCTAGAGTCCAGAGGACACTTGTGATAATTTCTTTCTAAGTCTTGGTCTTAAGTGGTTCTCATCCTTTGAAGTCCTCAAGGAGGCCTTCGGCGGGAGTGTACGTAGTGGGTGCACAGGGTGGACCCTTGCTCTTGTGTAGGGCATAAACTGTTAGGTACTTGTGTAGGACCTTGACCTGTGTGGTCTAAAATCCGGGTGCGTTGTGTGGACCCTTGCTCTATGGAGAGCATAAACATCTGGTTAGGAGTGAACCAGTAAAATTCTGGGTTTGAGGTAAACCGCGTAAAATCTCTGTAAAGGTTGAAGGTGAACCTGATTTAAAACCTTATGTTTGAGGTGAACCCTGGAAAACCTCCTTAGTGAAATCCGGTACACTCAAGGGTTGAGTGCGACAACCAGGAGTGGAGTAGACACGTAGTGGAACCACTATAAAAATTACTGTGTTTACGATTGTTATTCCTCTATGTGTGTGTTCTATGATAATGTTTTCATATTCATATACCTGAAATCACACCTCACACACTTACACAGTCATACTCATCATAAAATAGTTTGTATAACTGTTTACTTCTTTCATAGTTTATGATTGGATCCTCTATTGGGCTTGGAAGCCAATAGAGTTACATTTGAGTAATCCTAAAAATTGAGTAATCCTAAAAATTGCATACTTAATAGGATTAGAGTGATAGGATTTTTAATAACTTATAAATCTTTAAAAAGTCCTATTCACCCCCCTCTAGGATATATTGACATATTGCAACTTCAACTCAAGCGGTCCTCACGACTATTTCATTTGGTATCAGAGCAGGTCTCTCTTTAAGGGCTTCACCGCTTAAAGGGTGATCTTGACTGAAGTTGGGAATATGGCCAAAGGAGAGGGCTTATCAATTACCAGGCCTCCAGTATTTGATGGCTCAAATTATGCATACTGGAAGGCTAGGATGCACTACTTTCTGAGATCTTTGGATCATGACGTTTGGGATATAGTTGAAAGTGGATATGTGCCACCTACTGAACAAATTGTACTTGAGAGTGGCACAACATTCACAAAGCCCAAACACAAAGAAAAGTGGACAACATTCGACAAAGAAAGGCAAACATCTGAAGCCAAGGCTATGAATACTATCTACTGTGCCGTGTCCCAGGATATATTCAATCAGATAAGTATGTGTGGGACATCAAAAGAAGCATGGGGTTTACTTGAAACAACCTATGAAGGCACAAGTACTGTGAAGAGGTCCAAACTTCAACTATTGACCTCACAGTTCGAAAGTCTCAGAATAGAAGAGCATGAGACATTTATGGAGTTCTTTACAAAGCTAAATATCATTTGCAACTCCATAGGTGGATTGGGAGAGAAAGTTCCGGTACCGAAAATTTGTAGGAAAATTCTAAGATCCCTACTGGAACGGTTTAATCCCAAAGTGATAACAATTGAGGAGTGTAGGAACATAAACGAGATGAAAGTAGAAGAACTAGTTGGTTCCCTACAAACTTTTGAACTACACTTCACTCAATCCCAAAAATCCAAAAACACTGTCCTAAAAACTTCAAAGAAAACAACTCATGAGGACAGTGAAAGTGAAAGAGAGGATGATGATGAGGAAGTGGCTTTGTTGGCACAAAGATTCAGAAGATTCTTTCAAAAGAATCGCGGTTGTCCCTCTAGAGGTAGAAAGGTGGATAACAAACTCTCTACAGGCAAATTTGGCAAAAAGACCAAAGAACCACAATGCTACGCCTGTCGAGAGTATGGACATCTATCTTCCGAATGCCCGAACAGAAAAACCAAGGGCAAGGCAATGGCAGCCACGTGGGATGATACAAATGAGTCAAATCCAAAATCTAGTGACTTAGAAAGCGATGGAGATCGAAAATCATTGAAAATACTCATTGTCTCTACTGCTTCAATTATTCCCACTGAATCTGATAACGAGAAAGGACATCTAGCCATGGAATCATCCTCATCCGACAGTGGAAAAGAAGAAGAAATAGAAAAGGATAAGTTGCAAGATGCTTACAATCAACTCTATACTCATAGCATCAACATTCTTAAAAGACTTGGTATATCTGAGAACAAAAGGGAATTGCTGCAAAAAGATTTGGATAAAACTCTAGAAATCAATACACATCTAATCAATGACTTATAGTAATATCACTCAGATAATGACAAACTTGAAAGAATAAACATCTTCCTGAAAACAGAATCTGATAAACTGAACAAATAGGTTGAACTGCTAAAAGATAAAAAAATAGATTCCTTTCAAATGAAAATCATACACTCCTGTTTGATTTGGAAGAATCCAAGAAAATAGCCAAGATAAACTACAAGTTTTCCCAAAGTGGAGAAAAGTTAGAAAAACTGTTAGGAATGGGAAGACCTAGAAGGGATAAAAGCGGCTTAGGATTTGAAAAAGTTAAGCCAAAGACTGAAAATGCAGCACCTAGAACTGAGAAATTTACTGCATCTGGAAGCAAAATTAGAATAACTCCAGTATGTCATTTGTGTAGTGATTCAGGTCATTATAAGTTTGAATGCATAACGCCAAGGAGGACTCAATCGAGCTCTGGTCAGAATTATGGTAACATAACCAAAGAAATACGAAACTTCAATAGTCCTCTCAAGGATATGGATAGAAGCAATGCCCTTGCATCACCACCCAAATTGATTAACACGATGAAATGGATAAGGAAAAATTAGTTCAGAATGAGCATCTAAAATCTGAACATGTGCTAAAATGAGGAAATAGTTTTGCTGAGCTTCAAATGATATATCTGAGGTGCTTCACCTCCATTGCTTTTGTATAAACGGTCAAATGTTTATAGTTTTGATGTACAAAGATTGTACATAATTTTGTTAAAGTATACTACTGATTCATAAAAATGCTGAAGATATGCTTGAAGTGTCGTCTGTTGCTAAAATCTGAAAAACATTCACTTCCGATAATTTAGCTAATCTGTCATGGGTATTCTCGATCAAATTGATAAAATGTTGATACTATCAACGTCTCATCAGAAGCTGAAAAGTCACTTGATCGAGAATATTATCGGAGCTATTATCGATCATATCGAATGAGGATCATCGATATAATTAATCGAAAGTAAGATCGATAAAATCGATGTCTGAAGCCCGATAAAAGGCGGTCGAGCGAAAAAATATTATTTTTCTTGGAAAAGCCATTTTTTTTCCCGCTCGAATCCTCGGCCTGAAAACTATTGGTGGGTCCCAGAAGCCTTGATGAGAAACGGGTATTATCCCTCCATTCCCTCAATTTCAGAGTGTATCTCACTTTTGGTCGGGTATTTTCTGTTTCATTAAAAGAAGAATTTTGTCCTCTTTCCCCAAATTTTCAAACCCTCTTTTTGTCCATATGGGAAAAGACAAAGGGAAAGCATCCAGACAAGGGGAACCTTCAAAAACCTCTCGACAAAAAGTGTTTGCTTCTAAGACTAAAGCAAGTGTTCCTGAACGTGGGATTCCCACAAGGCAATGCTCAAGACATGGTGGGTCCCAGTCGGAAGAGCAGGCACCTCCACCAGTGCAAGTCAATCCGGTCTTGACAAGATTTGCAAGGAGGAAAGTCATTCCCGAAAGGAAAGTTGATAGAAGTTTCTTGATTCCATATAATCTGGAATCTCTATTTGAGGCCATTGATTGGTCACCAGTTCTTAACTTTGGTGGATCATATCAGCTTGAACGGACTTACCAATTCTTCGCTGCCTGTCACTCTCCGACATCTGATCCTCCATCCATCTTCGTAACTATAGATGGTGATGATGTGCTGATTACTCTAGGGTCTGTTGCTGGAATATTCAATCTTATCTTGTCTCCTATAGGAATCCCTGAGATGGACATGGAAGATCCTGAAGTTCGATCCAAAGTCACTAAATTTCTATGCCATAATCGTGATGTTGAGTGGTACCATGGTAATGCCCTAAAAGTGAAGTTCATGAAACCACGTTATCATATCCTTCATGGCATTTTCACTTCGAATATTTACTCTAGAGGCTCCAACAGGGCCGACCTCACTGGTTTCATGACTATGATAATCTATTCAATCGCTGCTGGTGTCAAGATCTGTCTACCTACCCTGATTGTGTATCAGTTGGTGTATGCTTTTCATAGGGCTAGAGACATTCTCCTACCATATCCCTGGATCATCAATACAATCTGTAATGCCATAGGATTCCCTACTACAAATGATCATGTTCTTCCTCTTCAAACCTTTAATAAATCAACATTCGAAGGATGGATCTGGGGTTTCACAAATACCCTGAGGAACCTTTGGAGGAAGGCACTCATGTGGAGGAAGAAGGTAGGGCTGGAGACGCTCCCATGGAAGAGACTGGGGAGTTTGGGCATGAACCGTCTGCATCGCATCAAGCACCATCCACATCAAGGGCTGGGCATACTAAGAGATTCAAGCTTCATCAAGACAAGCTTGACGCTATTCACCGTGATGTCTCTCAACTCAGGGAGTCAATGAACGAGAAGCTTGCTGTTCTAGAAAGAATGGTGCTAAGTGTGCAGCAAACCATCCAACAATTGGTGGATGTGATGACTTGCCGCCAGGACGACACAACACCATCTCACTCTGCTCCATGATGATGATCACTACTGGCTATCACATACACCCCACTCTTATCTCCGCGTATGAATATTTGTATCTTTTTGAATATTCTACGCCTGTCTGTGTGTATGTGGAAACTAACTAATCTGGTATTTTTTTAAATTGTATTTGTCCATGGTTGGATTGAACAGTTTTTTTTGGGCTTGGGATTCACTGCTGCCTGGGGCAGTTTTGGTTCTTTTATGGCTAAAATGAAACTCACATCTTTACTGTCATACCTATGTTTTGAATATTTTGACTATGGCTGCATATAAACTCTTATCTTTAATGCCATAATACTGTTTTTTGATTCCCCCTGGTTGATCAAGTCTCTGATTTGAAATGCATGAGATGCCTTTAAATGAATATCTCAACTGCTTTACAATTGTTTTATCTTATCCTACATGCATTCATGACTTCTGAAAATGATGTTTGTTTCAAAATGATCTCATCTTTATACATCTGTCTCTGTTGGTTCTCCCATGCAATTCATTCTTCAGTCAATATCACTTACTGTACCTTTGCCAATGACTGACAAAAAGGGGGAGAACAGTTCAAAACACCCTGAGAGGAAAATTGTATATCTTATGCTGTTGCAGGTGTTAGGGGGAGTAGCTGCACCAAGAAAGGGGAGTTTTGAAGTAAGGGGGAGCGAATACTTCTAGAATGTGTACATGGGGTAGAAAAATTGTAAATTTGTGTAAATGCATGTACACACAATTTAGGGTGTGTCTAGAAGTGTTCTAGGGTGTTTTTGGGTATTTTGTCACGTAATTGACAAAGGGGGAGATTGAAAGTGCACCGGCTAGTGCCCTGGTTTGTCAAGTTACGTGAATGGTGAGTCAGACTGGCTACAAGAGTTTATTTCAAGCGTCTGCCTCATCCGGATGTGTGAAATCTCACAACAGGTAAATCATAGCCTCACATCCCATGTCTCAAAACCCCAGGTGATTTAAACCCTTAAAACAAGATAGACATCTTAGGGTTTTTATGGTGAGAAAACTTTTTCAAAATAGGAAAATCTCTAAGTTTTTCTCTCCTTGTCAATTTTATCGAAGCACCCTCGATATGATCAACCTGTTCTGTCGATGTCCTCGATACCTTAACGATATTATCGAAAAGAGGACCAAAAGTGTCCAGCAACTAAATATTTAACTGGATGGATTTATCGATATATCGATACACCTATCGATATCATCGATAAAAGCACTAAACATGTCCAGTAACTTCATAACATATCTGGATGAATTGTCGATGTATCGATACGCATATGGATACCATCGATATTTAAATCTTGAGACCATCGAGAGTGGCTCGATAAGATCGACAGACAGTTTTCCGGCGCCCCTGTTTTTTAATGAAAATCTTAAAATTCTTCGATATATCGATGACCTCTCGATATGATTTAAATTCAAATATCGATAAGATCGGAGGTCCATCGATGATATCGATGGTGGGCTCGCTCTTCTTACAACAAATATTTCAAGATGTCTTTTTAACTATGATCGGGGGCCCTTCGATTTAATCGATATTCAAATATCGATGATATTGACACCAGATCGATTGCATCGAACTAAGCCATAATCTGTCCAGCAAGTTCAAAGATAAATCTGCTGGAATTATCGATGCCTAGACTCTGATCTCGATATCATCGACATTCAAATTCCGATGACCTCGACGGTTCCCCTGATCATTCATGAAAACCTGAAATATTTTCAAAGTTAAGTCTCTCTCATTTTTCATGTGTCGAGGGATCGATCCAGTCATCGATGGAATCGGAGTTCGAAATTCGATGACATCGACAACTGTTTTGATTCATCGACCTATTGGCAAGGAGTTTCAAAAGCGTATGACATCGAGTCTTAGTCATCGAGTAGACCATCGATGCTATCGAGAGTATACGCTCGATGATATCGAACCTGCTCGATGATATCGAACTCTGTCATAAATGTGACCGTTTTATATCTGTTGGAACTTCTTGCCTATATATAAAGGACTTGTTCTTTGTTGCTATAAGAGAGAAAAGAGAGAGCTTTTACGTGTTTCAACTCATATCTTATACCTAAAGCCTTTCTCTCTAGGGAGTTCATCCTCCAATCCACCCTTACCATTGATATTAAATAGAGTGGATTGGGGAATGAACTTCCGCATTCAAGGATCCTTCAGCTACCACCTTAATGGCAAATCATTAAGCTGGGATGCCTTGAATGCATAAGAGAGGAACCACTCTATCTTCTTTATAGGAAAATCTTTAGAGAGTAGGATTCCATCTCACCCTTGGCCCAACCCGAAGCCAAGAATTGGTATATCATCTTGTGTTACAGATCAAAGGAGCTGAAGACTCTTCGCCAACAAGGAGGAGGAGATCTTTGACATTGTGCTGAATGGGACTCATCAACTTATCTATAAGTATCTAGAGTCCAAAGGACACTTATAATCATTCCTTTCTAAGTCTTGGTCTTAAGTGATTCTCACCCTTTGAAGTCCTCAAGGAGGCCTCCGTCGGGAGTGTACGTAGTGGGTGCACAAGGTGGACCTTTGCTCTTGTGTAGGGCATAAACTGTTAGGTCCTTGACCTGTGTGGTCTAAAATTCGGGTGCGTTGTGTGGACCCTTGCTCTATGGAGAGCATAAACATCTGGTTAGGAATGAACCAGTAAAACTCTGGGTTTGAGGTAAACCGCGTAAAACCTCTGTAAAGGTTGAAGGTGAACCTGATTTAAAACCTTAGGTTTGAGGTGAACCCTGGGAAACCTCTTTAGTGAAATCCGGTACACTCAAGGGTTGAGTGCGACAGCCAGGAGTGGAGTAGACACGTAGTGGAACCACTATAAAAATGACTGTGTTTGCGATTATTATTCCTCTATGTGTTTGTTCTATGATAATGTTTTCATATTCATATACCTAATATCACACCTCACACACTTACACAGTCATACTCATCATATACTTACACAGTCATACTTATCATAAATTAATTTGCATAACTGTTTACTTCTTTCATAGTTTATGATTGGATCCTCTATTGGGCTTGGAAGCCAATAGAGTTACATTTGAGTAATCCTAAAAATTGCATACTTAATAGGATTAGAGTGATAGGATTTTTAATAACTTATAAATCTTTAAAAAGTCCTATTCACCCCCTCTAGGACATATTGACATATTGCAACTTCAACTCAAGCGGTCTTCACCGATTTTTCAGTGGTTGTCATGTTATATGGGCCATGGTTGTCATGTTATATAGGTCGTGGTTTCCCATGGAATCATGGTTGTTATGTTATATTGGTTGTAGTTTTCATGAGTTGTGGTTGGTATATTATATGGGTTGTGGTTGTCATGTTATATGGGTCGTGGTTGTTAGCTGATTTCCTGTGGTGTGTTCCATCTTATATTTATAACCGTCTCATTTTTTGGATCAAGCCCTCAAATGATATGTAAAAAACAGTTGAACGGTATTCTGACCATAGAAGTGTGAGTGGAAAACGATAGTAGTTGTGAGGAGAGTTTTACACCATCCTTTACAACTAAAAGAAAACACTTTTCAAAAGTAATAACCAGTGATGATGAGAGTGGGGAGGATGATAATATCCCCATTTGCAAGACACTTGTAGAGTCTTGTTCAGCTCTAAGCTTCTCTTCTGGCAGTGACTGTGTTATATGGGTCATGGTTGTCATGTTATAAGGGTCATGGTTTTCATGTTATATGGGTCGTGTTTTTCATGGGTCGTAGTTTCCATGTTGCATAGGTCATGGTTGTCATGTTATAAGGGTCGTGGTTTTCATGTTATATGGGTCGTGTTTTGCATAGGTCGTAGTTTCCATGTTGCATAGGTCGTGGTTGTTATGTTATATGGGTCGTGGTTGTCATGTTATATGGGTTTATTTATCATGGATCGTAATTATCATGTTATGTGGGTCGTGTCATGGATCGTAGTTATCATGTTATGTGGGTCGTGGTTGTCATGTTATATGGGTCGCGATATTGCATATTCACCACGACTCATATAACATGACAACCACAACCCATTAGTATGACAACCACGACCCATACCTCATGACAACCACGACCCTTACCGCATTACAACCACTTGATGCGACCTATGCTACTATACAAATATTGTTTGCATGATATCTACGTATGTTATGTACTAACTTTGATGGACGGTACAGATCTTACAACCATGACCCTTACCGCATTACAACCACTTGATGCGACCTATGCTACTATACAAATATCGTTTGCATGATATCTACGTATGTTATGTACTAACTATGATGGACGGTACAGATCTTACAACCATGATCTGTACCACATTACAATCACGATCCACGTGGTTCTCATTTCCTGCTCCGGGATTACATGACAACCATGACCCATACATGCACAAAAGATAGTAGTTTACATGGGGTCATAGTTGCTATGTTATATGGGTCGTGGTTTTCATGTTGCATGGTTCGTGGTTTGCAATGTGTTCACTTCCTTTTATACGAAACCATTGGTATCATAGCTTAAGGTCCTACAATGGGGTGATCCGATCCATTCACCTTGTCGGTCAGCTCACCCTGGGCCCAAAAAGTCCTGACTTGGGCAATATCCACTTCTAACAAGCATCATAGTGAGCTTAGAAAGTTTCTACAGTCACCATTATTTTCTATTTCCTGGCCCACGAGCACTGGATCAAGCTGATATTTGAGCCCTACCCTTAAAATGACACGACAAAAAGGATGGGAGGCATGAATTATACACATATATCAATGGGGCCCATATGGGTCATTGTTTGCATGGGTCGTAGTTGTCATGTTATATGGGTTGTGGTTGTCATGTTGCATGGATCGTGGTATCCACGTGTTCACTTCCTCTTCTACCAAACCATTGGTACCATAGCTTAAGGCCCACAATGGGGTGATTCGATCCATCCACCTTGTCAGTCAGGTCGTTGTGGGCCCAGAAAGTCCTGACATGGAGAGTGTACACTTCTAACAAGCATCACAGTGAGCCTGAAAAGTTTCAACAGTCACTATTATTTTTTATTATGTGGGCCACACGAGCACTGGATCGAACTATATTTGGGCCCTAGCCCTAAAATGACATGGCAAGAAGGATGGGCGGCATGGATCAAACACATACATGGTGGTGGGGCCCACGGACCACCGAGCACCCGCCATTGGCTGGTGGTAGGGGGAGTAGCCGATCCGTTACTTTCTCGGGTTTTGAAAAAGAAGGTAACTTCTTATTGACTCCAGGACCGTAATACTTCTGAACTAAGGACATGGGCATTTTAGTCCAAGTAATTTTCGGAAGCTTGTCAGAAGGCCACTCTTGGGATATATGGAACGTCGTAGCTTTCTAGGTAATTTGTCCAAACTTCGAGGTCAGTATAATCAAAATCCCATTATACAATACCAACGCAACTAAGCCCACAGAGATTCACGTGATAAATCCAATCCCTCTATCAATTCTCAAGACCACAATAGGACAGAGTTCCAAATGTCAGGCAGATCCAACACTTAGTTGGACCAAACCACACGATCAAGATAAGAAACTTGTGTTTAGTGTGATGTAGCCTAAATAATTTTTGGATCTTCTTGATTTTTGGATTCCTGTATTATTGTTGCCTTTCAAAACTAATGGATAGAGTGGATTTGTCAATTGAATCTCTGTGGTTCCTACATAGCTTCCCACCGCATGATCTCCAAGATGCAGCTTGTGTGCTAATATGCAAGTTTATGATACATTCGACTATCTAATCAAGATGGCCCGTATTCTGAAGATGACCATAAAAAAAATAAGAATAGTCTACTAACACCGTTGGGCATGCATGGGCATAGAACATAGACCATCATTAAATCTTTTATAGAATGTCTCTTCTTTCTTTAGGGTGGTGGCCCACCTAATGAGTGGAGTGGAGTAGCTCGAGTTGTGTGTGGTCATCCTGGAGATGGGCTATAAAGGATGGACGAATGACCTGGGCTGCATGGTTGCCAGGAATAAAGGTAGCCATAGACTTGACGACTGAGTAAAAGGGGCTGTTTGGAAGGAGGGATTTGAACTAGAGATTTGTGAAATTGATGGATTTCAAATCTCTAATATTTGTTTTTTTGTAAATTCAAAAACTTATAAATTAGTGAATTTAAGGTAAATCTAAATCTCCTGAAAAACTATGGGTTGTTGTTTTATTAGTTATCATAATAATGCAAAGAAAATGTGTAATGATTATTGATTACTTTACCCTTTTAAGAAAACATGGCATTTGACCCACGATTCCTGTATTTGATTAATTATTGGAAGTACTATCAGTAGTTCTATTATGGGGAAAATAGATTGACCTACTATTAACAGGCCAGGTCAATAATTCAAACGAGCGATTGGTGCCTCCGTCGCCTTGACCTCGACCTCCTCGACCAAGTATGGGGAAAGGTTGAGCTCAACCTCCTCGACCAAGTATGGGAAGAGGCCGAGCTCGACCTCTAGGCACAAGGTCAAGATAGTTCAACTGCAATCTGAAGCAAGATAACTCACCTCAGGTTGGCAAGATCCATCCTTAGATGAATGTAACACCAACTTTGGTTGTGACATAGGTCAGACTACTTTGGGACAGCTGAACCCGCCCTTTTGTGAGATCCGGCTTGACCTTAACTAGGTCTGTCCGCGTTCTAAGCCGAAGATCGCGAAAACCGACTCCCATATGGATCACCTCAAGATTCCAGCTAAGGATCTAGAAAGATCCACCGCTCAAGGAGTTTGAATCCTACTATAATAGTTCTTGCCAAATAGGGATATATACCCTCTGCAACACCGCCTCTTCTCACCCATAAAAAATAAAGCCCCCAAAGGTGAAAGGTACACAAAATCTCTAGTCCCAAACCCCCAATATTCAACTAGACCCATATTTCTAACTCAGGCATCGGAGGGTCCCTTGCATGAGCCAGGGTCTTCCTTGTTTGTCCTTTGTATAGGTTCATGAGTCCAGGGAGGGCTAGCCAGATTTATGCATCAACAGTTTATCGTTGTCTGTGGGAACGACATTGAAAGTTGTTTTCATCCCACAATTTCTCAACAATGGTGAAGGGGAAGAAGAAGGCTCCCGCCTCCTCTGTTGCACTGATCTCGCGTCACCATACTAGTCCGCCAGCCACCGGGATTCTCTTCCCAGTTGCAAGCTGATTCCACGCCTACGGGGCCGGCACAACGATCCCGAAGTTGAGGAGGATGACTTGTCTCCCTTGAGCAACAAGTTGAGATGTTGAACAATAACATGAATTCTATAAAGCAGTTATTGGATTAGCTACAACCCTGCCCCACACAAGGGGACAGGCCAGTAGTGGGACCAACAATTCGAGAACTCCTCGAGCCATTCGAAGTACCTGTCCCCTCCCGTAAAAGCCAGTAACTCGGAACGTCAAGGCCGGTACCTTCTCATCCATCTGGCACCGCCACACTAGAAGCCTCCGATCTGCGTGCTAAGTTGTAAATCTAACACCATGAGTTGTCAAATTTTGTTGTGCCAAAACACTTCAGTATGGTTGACTTGTTTTGATAAATGGAAAGTTCACCTTCAAGTTCAAATTGATGGAAAGTTCACCTTCATTTGAAGTTGAGCATGGTGTTATCGACATCGACGTTATATGTGCT
This sequence comes from Magnolia officinalis, assembly GCA_021015155.1. NCBI lineage: Eukaryota > Viridiplantae > Streptophyta > Magnoliopsida > Magnoliales > Magnoliaceae > Magnolia > Magnolia officinalis. The sequence continues at coordinate 51,227,270 of JAJHSJ010000011.1, read as the reverse complement.
ACAAGTATGCATGTTCAACTACAACAACAAGTTGAAGATCATCAAGTCGAGGTACTCAAGCTCAAGTGCATTATTACTTCAATCTTCAAGCTTAAAGTTTAAGCTTATGTTAAAGCTCAAAATCAAGTCTCAAATTCAAGCTTAATTACACTACTTCAAGCTCAAGTACATTTGTTCAAGTCTCAAGACAAAAAGTTCAAGAATTCAAGGTCAAGCTTCATGTGCTTCAAAGTATCCCATCTACCGAAGCAACTGATGGTTCAATTTCAATACTCACATTTAAGGTATACATGACCCTAGAAAGACCTTAGGATTAGGTCATTAGCGGCTTTGCTTCGACTCGTCCTAGTCTTGGTTCGACTAGTCCAGGCACTAGCTCGACCAGTCCAGGGTTTTTCTCGACCAGTCCAGAATTTTACTCAATTTCATCAGATAAAGTTGTTAGTCTACGACTAGTCGAGTAGGGCATGACTCAAACTCCAATAACATGATTTTTATGTACTCGACCAGTCGAACTCTGTGCTCGACCAGTCGAGACAGCCACTCGACCAGTCGAGGATCTGTTTTATCCAATCGCGCCAGAAATTTTGAAAATTTGTTCGGCTAGGACCAGTCGAGCTGAACCTAGAACCAGTCGAGTGAACCGATTTGCAACTTATAAATAGTGGACATTTCTCATAATTTTTCATTTATTCCAAGCCAATTCAAGCTACCACTCTGAGAGATAAGTCCCCACTATTGGGAAGCTATTGTGAGGTATTTAAAATTTATTTTAATAGGTTTTTGGTTATTTAATTTCTTGATCTCTTGATTCCATTCTATTTGATTTAAAAAGAGGATTTTGATTTAACCCTTTGTGAGATCCAAGAAATTGAATCCAAGTAGCCGAAGGTTAGATTTAATTTCAAATTCATCTAGACCTAGAACCCCTTCTTCTGTGAGATTGAACATTGAACATTATCATCTACAAAGAGACAATTCTACTAGCTACATTAAAGATCTTTCTTCAGATAAGTATATTTTATTTACTACATTGTGGTTTGTAAGATTGCTAGAAAATCTTTCATTTTGGTTTTGACTGAGATAGTCAGAAAATCTCAGTGTGTGGGGTTTTTAATTGTGATAGCCCATTAAAAACACAATTGTAAAGGTTTTAAGGTGAACCTTGGAAAACCTTCCTTCTTAGTGAAAGCCGATATCCCGTGGGTTGTAGCTATTGGGAGTGGAGTAGGGTGGCTGTTTGAGAACAGTTGGTGTACACCCAAACCACTATAATTCTCGGAGTTTGGATGATGATGGTGATGTATGTGATGTGTTGAATGTTGTATTTATTTTCATGTACATGTGGTGAATGTTGTAATAGCTTGATTTATTTCTTTTGCCTCTGTATCGGTTTGAGTTTTCGATACTTACCGATGTTCTAAAAATCAAGTTGTCCTACCATAAGCTATTGGTTTTTGGTGTAAGGTTGTCCTTAGAACAACGTTTGTATCAACCTCTCAATACTTGTGCATTTGAAATTGCTTTATATTCTTGCTATTTGTATTATCTTTTCACATTTTATTTTTATTTGGCATAGTCCTATTCACCCCCCCTCACCCCCCCCCCCCCCTCTCCTGGACTTGGGGTTCGCCCTTTTTCAAGTGGTATTAGAGCCGAATAGCTCATTCCATTGGATTAATTTCTTAAGCTAAGCGATCTTGAGTTCCTAATATGTCAAATTTTGATAGCCTCTCCATTACTAGGCCACCACCATTTGATGACTCCAATTATGCCTTTGGAAAGCCAGGATGAGGGTCTTTTTTACATCCATCGATGAGAGCGTGTGACAAGCCACATTGACTAGATGGAATCCACTAACGTCTAAAGTTCTAAGCACTGATGGAACTAAGACAGTTAAAGAAACACCTTATTATATGTGGACCACTCTTTAGAAAGATGAGAGCCGTGCCAATGTCAAAGCTTTAAATGCAATCACTTGTGCACTATCACCAGATGAGTTCAAAAGAATTATATCTTATGATACTATAAAACAAGCCTGGGATATCTTAGAAATGACACATGAGGGTACGACTATGGTCAAAAAGTCAAAACTTCAAATCCTCACCACTAGGTTTGAGGAAATACGTATGGAAGAAAGTGAATCATTCATGGACTTGTATACCAAACTGAATGACATAGTCAACTCAATGAGGGGTCTTGGAGATAGCATCTCAGAAAGTAAAGTTTGTGCAAAGATGCGCTTACTTTGTGAGAGGTTCAATTCTAAGGTGACAGTCATTCAGGAACTTTGAGACATGTATAATATGAGAGTGGAAGAGCTTGTCGGTTCTCTACAAACCTACGAGTTAAATTTCAAGGCTCCTAAAGGTAAGCCAATAGTCCTTAAATCATCTAAATGTATTTCTTAAGATAATAGTAATATTTCTGATTGTGAAAACTTAGAGGATGATATGACCTTATTAGCCAAGAAGTTTTATAAGATTTTCAAAAGTAAAAAAGAGAGTTGATTTTCAAAAACCCTCTGAGAAGAAAAATGGTAAAACTAAAAATTGAAAATCACTTAAAGACAACCAATGCTTCAACTGCCATGAATACGGGCATCTGACAAACAAGTGTCCAAAAAGGGACAAGCCAAAGAGAAAAGGCATGTTAGCCACATGGGATGAATCGTCCTCCTCTGAAACCTCTTCTGAGTCGGATGATTCAGAACATGAATCTACTAGTGAGGTCTAGGCCTTAATGACTCTAGCCAGAGTCACTTCCACATATAGTTGTGATACATCAGAATATGAAAATCTGAGGAGTGACCCTGAAAATGAAGACGATCTTCAGGATGCTTACAATACACTATACAGGAGAGAGTTGTAAGATTGCTGTCAAACTTAAACTTCAAAAAGAAAAGTTTCTGAAATTAAAAGAGGATTTTGAAAACTTAGTATTAGAAAAAGTCGCATATTTCTGATTGTTTTGAAAAAACTAAATGTGATTTAGATTTCAAAACATCTCAACTTGAAAACCTAAAATCAGAAAATGAGAAACTAAAAATGGAAGTCTCTTCCCTCTTGAGTTCAAAGGATACTTGGAGGTATGCCTAAGGAGACCCTAAACTTGAAAAATTACTATCCGGATCAAGAAAATATAGAGATAGATCGGGTCTGGGCAATGATAAAAACATGCCTATAAAAAGCAAGATTACTACTCCTAAGTTTGTTAAAGGAGATTCCTCCAATTCAAAAGGGAAAAGCTATAATCAAAATGATTTTAAAAATCTTAAAACTTTTCAAGCTACCAAACCTAATATCAACTATATCAATCTTAGAAATTAGAATTATAACCCCTTAGCTGAGAATATTGTTGATTTACTTAAGGAGCTTCTGAAAACTAATTCGAATGGTAGAATTAATAATAATTACAGGCGTAGAAAAATCAACAGTGCTCTAAAACCCAAAATGGTGATGAAATGGGTCCCAAAGGTTACTTGTCTGCTTGCCCACACCGCTTTCAAGGCTTCGAGTCAATCAAAGTGGTACCTAGACAATGGTCGCTCTAAATACATGACAGGTGACAGAGATTTGTTCACCAATTTCAAAGAAATGACTGACGGGTCAGTCACATTTGGTGATGGGAGCAACTGCAAAATAATTGGCCAAGGTACGGTTCAACTTTTCAATCTTCCTCTTTTTGAGAATGTTTTATTTGTAGAAGGCCTTAAGCACAATCTCTTAAGCATTTCTCAAATGTGCGATAATAAACATAGTGTAAATTCACTAATCGAGGTTGTGAGATTTCTAATGAGAAAGGTTGTGTGATATTGAATGGTCGAAGAACATCTGAAAATTGCTATATTGTAAGTGATTCTAGCTCGTCTAAATTATCTTGTTACATGGTCCAAATCAATGAGACTGAGTTATGGCACAAATGCCTTGAACATGTAAACTACCAGAATCTATATAGACTGAGCAAAGCCGATCTAATAAGAGGTCTACCCAAATTGAAGAAAATGGATAATATTTGTGGCGAATGTCCAATCAAAAAACAAACAAGGAGTAGTCACAAGAAAGTGAACTCCTTCTCCAAATCTAAACCCCTTGAACTCCTCCACATAGATTTCGTTGGACCTGCTAGAACGGAGAGTCGATGTGGAAAGAAATATTTTTTGGTAATTGTGGATGATTTTACCAGATATACATGGGTAGCTTTCATGAGAGAGAAATCTGAAACTCTCGATGAAGTGAAAAGGATACTTAAGCATATCCAAACTAAAAGGAAACAAATATTTCTAAAATTCGAAGTGACCATGGATCGGAGTTTGAGAATAACAATTTTGAGAAGTTCTGTAGCGATCACGGGATATCCATGAGTTTTCTGCACCTAAGGCACCTCAACAAAATAGGGTTGTTGAATGGAAAACCGTGTGCTGCAAGAAATGGCCAATGTTATGTTAAATAGCATGAAGTTACCTAAAAATCTTTGGGTTGAAGCTGTGAACACTGCATGCTATATAATTAATCGTGTTTACATCAGAAAATCAAAAGATAAAACAACATATGAACTATGGTTTAATAAAAAGCCCAAAGTTAAATACTTTCGAGTTTTTGGCAGTAAGTGTTATATTTTGCGTGACCGCAAAAATTTAGGGAAGTTCGACACTAAAAGTGATGAAGGGATCTTCCTAGGTTATGCTCTAAACAGTTAAGCATATCATGTTCACAACAAGAGGACTGGTGTCATTCAGGAATCCATTAATGTTGTTATTAATGATCACCTGAATATACCACCTCCAAGTTCAGAAGATGATGAAGTCAATTTTATAGATAAACCTGACTCTTCATCTAGTCAAGTCAACACTGAACTTTAATCAGTTAAAGACCATCCTACTGATCAAATACTAGATAACCCTCTCACTAGTATGCATACACGAAAAAAATTAGAAAACATATGCAATTATGTGTGTTTTATTTTCCAAATTTAGCCAGCTAATGTAAAAGAAACTCTTGCTGATGAAAACTAGATTGTACCCATGCAAGATGAACTGAATCAATTCATTCGAAATAATGTATGGAATTTGGTTCCTAGACCGCCTGATAAACATATCATTCGAACCAAGTGGATCTTTAAAAATAAATCTGATGAGTTAGGGAATATTATAAGAAATAAGGCTAGACTGGTTGTATAAGGGTACACACAGTTAGAAGGGATCGATTATGATGAAACCTTTGCCCCAGTAGCTCGTCTTAAATCCATCAGATTATTCATATCCATAGCTTGTTTCAAAAAATTTAAAATTTATCAAATGGATGTCAAGAGTCCTTTCTTGAATGGTGATTTACATGAGGAAGTTTATGTAGAACGACCAAAGGGTTTTGAAGACTCTAAACACACTGATCATGTTTATTGCCTGAAAAAGGCAATCTATAGTTTAAAACAAGCTCCCAGGGTATGGTATGAGAAGCTAACTAAGTTTTTACTAAGTCATAACTTTGAAATGGGGAGTGTTGATAAAACATTATTTGTTAAGAAAAAAATAATAAACACATACTTATAATGCAGATATATGTTGATGACATTATCTATGACTCTACATGTTTTAACCTGTCTACTGAGTTTGCAGAGTTGATGAAGTCCAAGTTCGAAATGAGCATGGTTAGAGAACTGAATTACTTCTTAGGTCTGCAAGTAAAACAACTTAAAGACGGTATTTTCATTTCTCAAACCAAGTATGCTCTAAACTCGGTTAAGAATTTTGGTTTTGAAAGTGGTAAGCATTTTGATACTCCTATGAGTACAACTCTTAATCTATTTAAAGATACAACAAGTAAGAGCGTAGATGTTCACACCCCAAGTATAGGGTTGTGATGTAGTAATAATCTCGGTAAGATCGAGGTCGAATCCACAGGGACTGAACCTTGTACGTAATCTGAAAGTAACTTGAACTAGAACTAGGCGAAGATGAAATCTAAATCAGGAGGATGTAGAGGAATGATTGTGAACTATGAAACTAAAACTTGTAAAATTCAAAGATGGGAAACTAGGGTGCCAAGGATCCACTTGTAGAGATCAGGGAGATTTCTGCTTAATTCATGAACACAATTGGATTTAGAGTCTCATCTTCATCAAGTTGAAGTATATAACATTATAAATCAATTCTGAACTTCCTTTGATCTAGTTTTCAAGAGATGAGAAATATGTAAATTAGTCTTGATTCCATCACAAAACCATGCCCATGAGACAAAGCAAACAACAGAATTTAACTAATCTACAACCAATCTGGGAGATGTATGAATGTTAGGAAGATTCCATCATCCAACCATGTCCAAGGGGCAATGGTGAACAACAGGGGTTCTTAATTTCATAATCAAAATAATGAAAAAGAAATACTGAAAGCTATCGCAGATCTATTGTAATTTAAGTCACAACAAACCATTAAAAACTAAAGGCGTTCCTTATAATCAAACTAGAATCAAAATCAGTTCAATTTAAACAAAAGACATAAACAAAAAGTCTCTCATCAAGCTACAAGCTTCACGTCTTAGCCCTAGCTAAGAGGCTTAGCCATAAATGCTTAGGCTAAGAGAGAAAAAGAACATAATCCTAGGAAAAGAAAGAAAGAAAAATAAAGAAGAAAGGAACTCCACACGTGCATAAGCTGATGCCTCCACGGCTACCAAGATGCCCTCCAGGTTCTCTTCTTTTTTTCTTTTATAGGTAGCAAGGACGGTGGGTTAGAAGGCTGGAGTCGGTGGAAAACATTGCAGAAAAGGGATTTCGTAGCCTCTCCTTCTGCATAGAGAGTCGGTCGCGATTTGCACCTGGCGAATGGTTGGTCTAATGGCCCTTGCGTGGGATCTTTTTCCGATCGACATTCATAGGAGTGGTCGACCTCCCTTAGGGATGTGTTTGAATGGTCTGGATCGACACCATGATCCACATGTAACCATACAACGTGCCGAGATGCTCGGTCATTCCGGGTTTCCCTATGTGGCAGGGCCTTCTTCCGGCCTTTCCGACGTCTCCAAGAGAGTCGGATCTTACCTCAACGTGTATTGAATGGTTCAGATCCTATTTGGATCATTAGATGCGAGTGGCGTAATTCTTGCAGCTATGCAAGCCTAGGATCTTGTTTTCACGCGAGTGGGTGGTGTTGTCCAACTTGCGGATCTGGTGGGGCGCATTTGTGGTAGTTTTTCTGAGAATCTATCCCGACTATACATCTCTCCTTGTTTAGTTAGGACATGACCTCAAATTCGGGGTAGATCCTTTAATCAAGTGGCCCATAAACTGAGCAGGAAGGTGGGTGAAACCCATCCTTGTACTTGGTTTGGTCGCTATTGTTACGGCGTGCGGAAAGGTGCCGACTTTGGTTTATTAGTTGGTTTAGGTGGGGTCCACTTGTGATGGTCTCTCGGGGAATCCGTGCCCCTCACCACTTTCATAGGGTAATGTTAGGCAATGGGCCAAAAGATGGATCAAATCCAAGTCTTTGGTGGGACACAACTCATGTGATAAGTGAATGCTTCCGAATGGTTAAACATGCCTGGAACCAATGTAACAAAGTTACGTGATTGAATATGGGATTAGGTGAGGCCCACATGAATGTTTCTTTCGGGGATCCGCTTCGTCTATCCATTTCACTATGCTATTTTAGGACATGAGGTCGAAAATGAAATGATTCCAGTAATCAGGTGGGTCACACTAACCGATCTAACATCGAGGACATTCACTGTTGAAACTTCAATTGAAATTCTCGTGCAACAGTGTCATGCACATGGTATCACTTATTTACGATTCTACCCTTTATATTGTCCAAACTTTCACTGTCTGTAACTCCTGACTATACCGTGAAAATGAGACGAAATTTCACCAGTACTTGTTATTTTTCACGTTCTTTCTAATGCTTAAGTTTGAGCCTTGATCGCTTATGAATTACCAAGATGCTCTTTAATGGCTAGCACCCTCTGATCTCTCTGTTAGGCCACTTTCACAAGAATCCAGTGGCTAAAATTTTAAGTGTACGATTACTCTATGATCTTCAGGCCAGATATAAAGTTTTGAGCCAAACAGATGGTGGGAACCCTGTGATCTTGCATTCTGTACGATTTTCAGGCCTCTTTAGAGTGAATGGATTGATTTTCTCAGATCTCTGACGTGTAAATTCTTCGATCATGGTCCCCAGGGGTCCGTCCCTTGACGTGGTGATTTATGAGTGTTAAATCCATACTTTTAGTACCTTTTTTCAGTCCAGGCTCCAAAATTCACCTTGCAACACAAACACGATTAAAATAGGCCGTCAAAAAGTATTATGTTCATAAAATCAGGTAATAACTGGGGTCTAATATGCAATATTTGACCCTCAACACAATCCCTAACCAACATTTTGCTAGTCCCGAGCAAAGTATGCGAAAAATAAGTTGAAAATTACAGGATAAATTTTTATAAACTCAAGCGGTTTTTGAAAAATAATCTAAATCATAGAATTCCAAGATACATCAATGTTGGGCTTTACTTTCTTCTGGACTCAAGCGCATGGTAAACGTCATAGTCAAGTTCAAAGTATTAATCCATTGATGAGAACAATTCTAAACATTGAGTTCCATGGGTGTAAAGTGTAATCTCGACTTATCATAATTAAAGGCACAATTCTTTATTTTCATGATAACATTGATAATCACAAGAGCATTCAGGATAACCAGAACCTAAACTAAAACTTATCTTACAGTTCAGCCTTTTTATTCTTCCAGCTTTTGATTTTTCCATCGATGGCTCTATGTCAATCTTTTAAAGGTAAAGCCAAGGAGGGGAAACGAGCCCTCACCTGTAACACCCAGGTTCCCGGAACCCGAGTACATTACTCGTTTTCCAAAAACCCGAGCGTTAACCTCTAAAAACACTCAGATTCCATGTACGTTTTTTTTCTCCTTTTATTAGAGTTAATAATATAGCGGGACGGGAATAAACCAGATATTAGAGTGAGTCCAAATATACATAACTAATGTTTCAAGTGGTTACCCAAAAAGTTATACAAACCAATGTCTTAACCTTTACAAACATAACAATATAAATTAAATACAAATAAAATCAGGAATGGAGAGTCGCAAGATCATCTGGCTCCTCCCATTCCACATGAACACCAGCATACACGTCATCTATGTTTCCTGCACACTAAGTACAGTTCGATAGCATCAATGGCTATCGCAGTGAGGTATACCCCTCAAGATTTATCGTATCACCAAGATAATTAGGCATAGTTAACAAAGGCAGTGTATAACAAATATTGCACAAAGATTACCATGAAAATCAGATAAGGTTCATAAGATACGCATTTATTAAATAAACCACTCAAGATAATCTTGTTTAAATGTATGAATGTATGCACAGGCTCACAAACCTGGGGATGCACATCCAGCTGGTAAAAAGTCACCTAAGGAGAACTAGTCACCCGGAAAAGAACACGAAGGTACACCTAAGGAGAGCTAACCACCCGAAAAAGACCGTAATAATACATAGATCGCCCAAGGAGGATTAGTCACCCAGAAAAATACGCAAAGGTACGCTCAACGAGAACTAACCACCCAGAAAAGACCGTAATAATACATAGATCGCCCAAGGAGGATTAGTCACCTGGAAAAATACGCAAGGTACACCCAAGGAGAACTAACCACCCGGAAAAGACCATAATATATGCCATGAAAATGCATGATTAGCCCAATCGTTATTATTCAAAATTCAAACAATCAATTTAAAAAAGCTCAAAGGTTACTATGGGGGGTTTGTCACCCAGCACAGGCCGACAGCTCAGGCATAGTGTCCCATTCCACCATCCCTGGCTCATAAGACTAATAAATATAATGTCTTAAGGGAAACCTCCTCAACTAGTGGCCAACCATTGTCCAAAAGTGGAACTTACCACCGCAAAGTTATATAAAATAATTCATTAATGCCACTTGGGGCAATTATTCCATAAAAGCCGCAAGGGCCGAATATTCGATTTAATGGTATGATAAGAAGGGATTATTCACCAAAAGCCATCTAGGCATAAATGATCCACAAGGTGATAAGTCCACAATGTAAATTTATTTAATCCACAACACAGGTGGTCACTAGTTCGAGGATTTCCTAAAAACACTATCAAGTAATCAGGGATGATAAACAAAATCATGTATATTAATATCGGGATATCACATGCGCATCTACAGCCTACATTTCACATTAGATTAGAGGCATTTAGTTCATATTGAATTCAATTCACCAATTATCTTAAGGAATCAAAATTCATAAAAGCAATACATTAATCAATTAATGATATAAATGCTCAAAGAAAATAGCAGGGCTAATTATCATGATGTGGAAAAAGCTTGAAGGGTGATCATCACCTTAAATTTTGGATTGATTTCTTGAGTGGCTGGAATGCAAATGTGAGCCCTAGGAATACATCCTAACCTCTCATTCTCCTCTAATTCAGCTAGAAAATGGGTGAAATTTTTAATGTGGAAATTTGGTTTTAATCTCCTATATGAAAATCAAGATTAATTGAATTAATCTAAAATTAGGTAGAATTAATATTTGCAAGGCAACGGAGTTTAACTCTCTTCGAGTAAACTTGATTCGACTGGCCAGATTCTGAACACGGTCCAATTTGGATCTCTAAAGGTACACTAACAACTTAAATTATTCTAATTAAGTTACTAATAGGATACTTAAAGCAAACTTACCTCAATGTGATCGATTCCACCTCTCTGACTCGGTTAGGAGCTGAGTCAATCTTGAACCCAAACCTGACTCGGCCTGAGTCACCTCAGCTATCAACTCAGCTTATCTCCTTCTCTTCTTCTTCTTCTTCTTCTCTTTTCATTTATTTTTCTTCCTTCTATTTCTTTTTTTTTTTATCTGCACTGACCAGCGGCTGATGGACTTGACTCGTCAGTGAGTCAGAGACCTAACTCAGTATTGAACCGAGTCGGCTCAGTAACTCGCCAACTTCTCCTCTTCTTTTCTTTTTCTTTTTCCTTTCTTGGAAACTCTCTTTCCCTCTCTTTACTTTCTTCCTTCTCCTATCTGATAAAAATGTCCAGATAGATTTCTAGACTCAACCGGTCATTGTAACTCACTGAGACTCGGCAGTCTCCTCTTCTCTTCTGAACTCTCTTCTATATTTCTTCCTTCTGCTTTATCTTTCTTCCTCCCTTCTTCTTCTTTCCTTCTCACTCTACTCTCTCAAGAGTTTCACCAAGCCCAGATTTGAACCAGATCCAAGACTCGGAATCTCAACTCGCTTGAGCGAACTCAGCAGCAACTCTCCTCCTCACTGCTTCTCTGATGACCGAGCAGGGCTGATGGCCCAGATCCAGACCGAACCTAGCTGGAGCTAGGCTGGTGCGGCACTGTGTTGTCAGTAGGAAGACAACGTGTCTCTCTCTCTCTTCTCCTTCTTCCTCTTTCATTCCATTCAGCAATGGACCAGCGGTTGAGGTGCAGCTCGTTCCTCTCTTAAACTCTCTCAGTCTCTCTTCTTCCATCTGCTTCTTCCCCTTCTTCTTTTCCTTTCTTTTCTGCTTCTCTACTTCTCTCTCGTTCTCACTGTTCATCCAAATAGCCTTTGGACTCGACCACGACTCGAACCGAGTCGATTCCTTCTAATGCGGCACCAAACGACGCCTTTCCTCTCTCTCTCTCTATCTCTTTCCATTTTTGAAAGGAAGCCCTAAAAGGGCGCCTTTAATAGGCTTTTCTAATCCGTTCTAGATGGTTTGAAATTTGTAGCTAATCAAGGGATTAGTTATAGTTTTCAGCTGTTTAATCCGGGTTGTTTTTGTAACAATATATCTGAATCGTGCTCGTAGGTTGTCATCGGACTACATGGGTGGATTTCTGACATATGGGTCCACTTGATGGACGTCCTTGATCAGACAAAAATGGCCTATCCTAGAGGATGGGTTCTTCTGTTAAATGGGGAAGATGACGGCTCTGTTAATGGTGAAACCAAATTGAGTGGCTAACCTTCGAGTCTAAGGCCATTGGATGGTTCGGATGGGTCTCAAAGATCTTGTGGGACCCACCATTTGGATGAACAGCCACGAAAACTCGTGGGTTCATCAGTTTTCAGTTACGGCAGCTCTTGCATTCGCGAGATTTTCGCGAGATTTCCAGTCGACGCAAGATGGCTTAGTTGGTTGCCCTAAAACTGACGTCTCTGATGAATCCAGGAGTGTTTCTGAAAGCAGATGGGCGGTCGAGATGGTGCCAGCGCGAAAGTGGAAAGATTCCTTCTACTTTTTAGCTACAAAAGAAAACCCTAAAAGGAATGAATGAAGGGTTAAGATTGCTTACAGTTGGATGCTTGGGATTGGAAGGGGATTCCGTTTATGGATCATTAGCTTTTAGAAAAAACGGAACGTCCATTTTTGAAATAACAGCCATACGCAGCATTTCTCCATCGGCTCACACATGCACACATGCGTTGCAACGTGCGAAATAGGTGTGGTTTTGGTCTTCCCTACGTGTTCTCCAAGATGAATGGTTCAGATCATCCATCGGATCGCAGATGGTGGGCCACGGCTTGTTGCAAACGGACTTTCTCCATTTAAACCGCAGCTGGGCGGGAAACGAAGGAAAAGGAGAGGAAATCCCTCTTTTTTTTTGGTTTCCATCAGTCAGCGCCCAATTGACTGGGTTTTCGATCTAGTGCACTGCCGGTGCATTTCCCCGGATGCACATGCACACAAATGTGGGGTCCACTGTGATGAAATTGATAAATCCGCCCCGTCCATTCATTTCACAGGTTCAAATTTAGGACCCCAACCTGATTTAGAGGTAGGTCCCTCACTAAAGTGGGCCCTATTTTCGTTATCTTTGTGGGTTTAAGAACGTTTTTCAACTCGAATCGCCGCATATCTAAAGGATCCCAAGGGTCCTCAGTTCATTTTGCAATACCATTTTAAGGTAGGAGATTGAAGATGAGGCATATCCAAAGCTTGGGTGGGCCATACTAATAGATTTATAACTTTTAGGTGTTGATTACATTGATCCATCGATCAGATTAGTTCCAATTTGGACATTGACGGTTAAAAGTGTCCTAGGGTTCATCTAGATGAAGATCTATGGTTGAATTTGTGGTCTAATGGTTTAAGTGTGATGATTAAGTGGAAGGCCTTTTAGTTGGACCCTGATTAATGGTGGATCTAGTGATCTACGACTCCGATTTGATGCTCAAGGTTTACTTTTTCGAATGAATGCGATTGTCCCTCTCCAGGATCAATAGATGGAATGGGCAGATTTTAAATGATTAGTGGGTAGTGAATATCGTAGGTTGCAGGTTTACGTTCATACAAGTTTGCGAACTTAAACTACAATGCATGGTAACACCCGAGTACTGAAAAGTATGGGGTGTTACATCACCTATAGGAAGCAAACCCATGGTGAAGACCATTCACCCAACCCTTTCCGAAGACAATTGTTTTTTTTAGCTAGGTAATCATTCTTTTTTTTTTCTTTTTTTTTTGAACATGATGAATAAATTCCCCAGGTTGGTTCCTTCCATGTCTAGTGACTACCAAGTTAACAATTCAATATCGAACTGAAGCCTTAATATGTAAGCTAGGTGTGATATGTGAAATCATGACTCAATCAATGTTTACAACTTCTAATCATGGATTAACAATTCGAACTTACTGTGAAATCTAACAGATGGCTGAATCCAAGAGTCATAAATTACCAACATTACGTATCTTATAATTCTAAATCAAATATTGCTGTCAACATCACTTCGAATTCACAAGAATTTTCAAAAATTTTAAAAAAAATTCACAATTTTTGCTCAAGACCAAGAAAATACTAATTAGGTAATCTAATCTCCCATCCCCAACCTAAAATCTACATTGTCCTCAATGTAAAAGATATAAGCATGCAATGCACATGGGACAACGAAAGTAAAAGAGAAGTGATGGAAAGATAGTACCTGATGACGGAGTTAAGCGGCTTTTTTCAAAGAGATCTCAATGTGACGGTGGTTCGGCACAAGACTCAATCCAACAAAAGCAACCTATCCTAAAATAACTTAAAAAGCAAACTAACCTAACGGCATAAAGTCGACTATCCTAGAACGGCATAAAGCAAACTACCCTATTCATATGAAAGCAGGGGAAAAGCTACTCAGTCATGCCACAAGGTTCCTCTTCCAGCCAATGTCTGGATAAATTTCTCAGTAGGTTTCTCAACAGGATCATCCAAAACCCCTTTTTACAATAGGCTTGGATACCCTAGAGCATGAATGTCCAGAGAAATTTATGGACCTCATTAAAATTTTGTCGTTGATTCGCCTGAGGTATCTAAAGTATATATGATTCACCTGTGACAGAAAAAGTTTCAAAGTTAGTATCCCATGGTGAATCAGATACTACAAGTAAATAAAACTCAGAAAACTTCTCAAAAAGTGATGTAGTCTCAACACATTCTGAAGTTTCAGACTTCGGTTCAATTTTCAGTTCCTCCTCCCTTAATGGTAAACAATCAGGATCAGGGGAAGAAGGGGCTTCAGAGTAAGAGTTCTCTCGGTTAGTAACAACTACCGAGATATTCTCTTGCGAGGCATCCACTATTTCTTTAATCATAGGCTCGTTTGAATCTGGAAAGTGTATCAAGCAATCGTCCAAAGAGTTGGGAAATTCAGCTGAGAGTGACTTATTTTTCACATTGACATCTGTAACGAAATGCTCAAGGACTTCATCGTCTTTAAAAGTAAATGGAGGTATGCTCTCTTACTCTTGCCCTGTACAGACAAATTGAGGATCAATTAGCGACGCATTGATGTGAAAACTTTGTTCATCGGTACCACCCAGTAAAGGCATTGTATTGTAAGGGTTGATAATTCAGATGGTGGCCTTAACTGGCTGGTTTCAATTCCCAGAATCATATCGAGCGACTCGTCCATCTCCCGAATCATATCATCATCCAATTCAGGGGAATGGTTTAAACATGCTCACAAGAGTTAGAAAGGTCGGTTGAACAGGGCTCATTCTCCACATTTAAATCAGTCATGTCAGATGGGTGGAGTAAATCATTATGGTTAACCACTTCCTTACCTCTTGATCATTGACCTGGACCAAACTTGAGATTGATTCCAGAGGAATTTTGGTTGCACATTCATAATCGTCATCTTGATACTCATCATCTTCCAATTCAGTGCAGTACATACTTGGGATGAAATTACTTCTCTTACATTCTACTCCTAAATTGGGTTGAGGTTCGAATAAACTAACTTCTCCCTCATCATTGAAACTAAGGGTGTCATGTGAGTGAAGTGTGTCATCATCATTATATTTGAAAGACACCCACGTCTCTTGATCATTCTTTTGAACCGTCATCAAGATCGACTCTTAGGAAAATTGAACCATGTGCTCATTAATATAATCCAACTCTTCATTCCAAATTCAGAGTTCTTTAAAAGCGAGTTAGGATCACTTTCCTCACATTGTATTTCTGGATTGGGTTGTGGTTGGGATGAACGAGCTTCTTCTATCTTATCGAGGCACGAATTAAGCACTTCCAACGTTTTTTTAATTTTCGCAAGACAATCCATGTTACGCTGAAATGAATCCTCTTGGATCATTTCTGGTTGGATCTCAAAGGTAGGGTATCCAAGAGAATAATCATTATGTTGGTTCATCTTCCCAATTTTGATGTTTCCACTGGTTATAGTCATACTGATCATATGTGGGAGAATATAATGGTTGATAATAGTCCTCATTCCCATAATTATGATCGCGTAAGGACTTATTAACCGATGGAGCATAATATTCCAGTCGGTTCTCAATGATGGTTTCAGAAAAATCTTAAGATATAGGTTGAATTACATCGTAATCATTATACATCCCTCCCCAATATCTCTTATCCATCTCAGCGTATTAACATACCCACTCTTCCATGGTGAAACCCTAACTCTGAATCTAATCCTAAGAAAAATAAAAGAAAAGATCATACAGCAGTATGGAAAGTAAGGGGAGGAGAAGTTAGAAGGAAGTTACCAAATTATAAGCTTCTATGTTAAGATCCTGTAAAAGAAAACAAAAGAAATTAGTTTCTAAAATTAGAAAGTTCCTAAGATAGAAAGTAAATTAGTTTCTAAAAAAAAAAAGGAAAAACTTCTAAAAATAGAAAATAGAAAGTTTCTAAAAATAATTAGGAAAGTTCTAAACCTAAAATTAGAAAGTAATGTTAGTTTCTAAATTTAAAAGAAATCCTACGATTAGAAAGTTTCTAAAAACCCAAAATAATACCCTAATCCTAAAAATAGAAAGATAGAGAAATTAGAAAGAGATTACCAATTTAGAAAGTCTATATCCAAGTCCTACGAAACAGAAAGTTAGGTTAGTTTCTAAAAAAAAAAAAAAATCAAACAGAAAAATCTAAACCTAAAGTTAGAAAATCCTAATCTTAACCTAATTCTAAAACTAGTAAATTTTAGAAAAAAATCGTCAATCCCCGACAACGGCGGCAAAAACTTGTTTACACCCCAAGTATAGGGTTGTGATGTAGTAATAATCTCAGTAAGACCGAGGTCGAATCCACAGGGACTGAACCTTGTACGTAATCTGAAAGTAACTTGAACTAGAACTAGGCGAAGATGAAATCTAAATTAGGAGGATGTAGAGGAATAATTGTGAACTATGAAACTAAAACTCGTAAAATTCAAAGGTGGGAAATTCAATCTGGGAGATGTATGAATGTTAAGAAGGATTCCATCATCCAACCATGTCCAAGGGGCAATGGTGAACAACAGGGGTTCCTAACTTCATAATCAAAATAATGAAAAAGAAATACTCAAAGCTATCACAGATCTATTATAATTTAAGTTACAACAAACCATTAAAAACTAAAGGCGTTCCTTATAATCAAACTAGAATGAAAATCAGTTCAATTTAAACAAAAGGCATAAACGAAAAGTCTCCCATCACGCTACAAGCTTCACCTCTTAGCCCGAGCTAAGAGGCTTAGCCAGACATGCTTAGGCTAAGAGAGAAAAAGAACATAATCCTAGGAAAAGAATGAAAGAAAAATAAAGAAGAAAGGAATTCCACAAGTGCACAAGCTGATGCCTCCACGGCTGCCAAGATGCCCTCCACATTCTCTTCTCTTTTTCTTTTATAGGTAGTAAGGACGGTGGGTTGGGAGGCTGGAGTCGGTGGAAAACTTTGTAGAAAAGGGATTTCACAGCCTCTCCTTCCGAGCAAAGAGTCGATCGCGGTTCTCACCTGACGAATGGTTGGTCTAACAGCCCTTGTGCGGGATCTTATTCCAATCAACATTCATAGGAGTGGTTGGCCTCCCTTAGGGATGTGTTTGAACGGTCTGGATCGACAGCATGATCCACATGTAGCCATACAACGTGCCGAGATGCTTGATCATTCTTGGTTTCCCTATGTGGCAGGGCCTTCTTCCAGCCTTTCTGACATCTCTAAGAGAGTCGGATCTTACTCCAGCATGTATTGAATGGTTTAGATCCTATTTGGATCATTAGATGCGAGTGGCGTAATTCTTGCAGTTACGCAAGCCTAGGATCTTGTTTTTGCAAGCGGGTGGTGTTGTCAAACTTGCGGATCTTGTAGGCCGCATTTGTGGTAGTTTTTATGAGAATCTATCTCAGCCACACATCTCTCTTTGTTTAGTTAGGACATGACCTCGAATTCGGGGTAGATCCTTTGATCAGGTGGCCCATAAACTGAGCAAGAAGGTGCAATGAAACCCATCCTTGTACTTGGTTTGGTCGTTATTGTTACGGCGTGCGGAAAGGTGTCGACTTTGGTTTATTAGTTGGTTTCGGTGGGGTCCACTTGTGATGGTCTCTCGCGGAATCCGTGCCCTTCACCACTTTCATAGGGTAATGTTAGGCAATGGGCCAAAAGATGGAGCAAATCCAAGTCTTTGGTGGGCCACAACTCATGTGATAAGTGGATGCTTCCCAATGGATAAACATGCCTGGAACTAGAGCTAGGCATATCTGACCCGAACCGGTGGATCTGACCCGATCTGACTCATTCTGAACCAAACCGATGGCCTGGATCGGTGCGAATCGAGTAGGGCCATTCAGATTCGACATTTTTTTGGTTCGAGATCGGGTCGTGGTCAATCCGGACCGATCCGATCCGAAAACTGATCCGAATGGATCCGGTCCGATCTGATCCGACCCGATCCGGAGTGGTTCTTGTCAATAATTCTACTTTTTCCCGTGGTATGGTCCACTTGAGCTTTGGATATGCATCAATTTTGGGTTCAACCACTAAAATGATTTCGAAAAATGAACGGACGGCGTGGATAAATAAAATGCATTCACGGTGGGCCCTAACAGAGTTTACTCAGCATAATAAGAAGATACTCCTTGGTGCACCATACACAGCTATATAGCTGCTACCGTAGGCTATAGCTGTAGGCATGTGTCGTGCAAAGATGAGCACTGACGCTCCTCGAGCTCCGAGTTGTATGAACGGTTTAAAGGAGATCAAAGTTATATGGGCCCCACAGTGATGTATTTATTATATCTACACCATTCATATAGTTTAAGAGATCATTATAGAGTATTATCCAAAAAATAAATAATATGTAAAAATCATCTGGACCACACCACAAATAGCAGCTGAGAATGATTTTCACCGTTAAACAATTCGTAGGGCCCACCATAACGTTTATTTTCCATCCAATCTGTTCATAAGGTCACAAAGACCTGAATTAAGAGGCAAAACAAATTTGAAATTAATCCAAAACTTTCGTGAGACTGTGACCCCAAAAAAGGCTTTCAATGGTAGACGTTCAATCCCCACCGACTTTTCTAGTGTGGTCCACTTGATAGTCAGATCTATCTTATTTTTCATCTCAAGCCTTAAAACGTGCTCGCCAAATGGATGGACGGTTTAGATATAACATATTTCCCATGATCAGACGTACAGAACTTGCTAATGTCAAAGTAGGCATTTCGTGCACAACACGTTACAGGCAATTGTCGTGCATAACATGTTCACAGCTGTAGCGCCTCAAGCTTCGAGTTGTACAAACGGCTCAAATGATATCAACATTACATGGGCCCCAGAATGATGTATTTGTTATATCCATACTGTTTATCCATTTTTCATTATCATTTTAGATCATTTGGAAAAAAATGAATCATATCTAAAGCTCAAATGGACCACACCAAAAATAGCAACGAGGATAATGATTTTCACCGTTAAAAAAGTTGATCCAAATCGCACCCAACCCGATCCGACTCGGTTTCCCTGACCGAGTTGGACTCGGTTCGGGTTAGGCCAACCGTGTGTCAGATCGATTCGAATCCTATGTCCCCGGATCGGATCGGGTTCAGGTCAGCCTAGTTAAATTTCGGACCTAATCGGGTTGGACCCAATCCGATCCGACTTGGTTCGATGCCCACCTCTACCTAGAACTAATGTCACAAAGTTACGTGATTGAATACGGGATTAGGTGAGGCCCACATGAATGTTTCTTTCGAGGATTCGCTCCATCTATCCCTTTCACTATGCTATTTTAGGAGATGAGGTCAAAAATGAAATGATTCCAGTAATCAGGTAGGTCACACTAACCGATCTAACGTCGAGGACATTCACCGTTGAAACATTAATTGAAATTCTCGTGCAATAGTGTCATGCACATGGTATCACTTATTTACGATTCTACAACTCTAAAGTGAAGATGAGGATATTCCGAATGGGGGACCTAGTCCTCCGTAGGACCTTCCGAAATTCCAAGGAACCCGGTTCAAGAACTCTAGGCCCAAATTGGGAAGGCCCCTACACAGTGACAAGCACGAGCCGACCAAGAACTTATTGACTTGAGGACATGGAGGGATGACCCCTACCACATCCTTGGCATGCCGAGCACCTAAAAATCTACCACGCATAACTAACTGAGCTCAAGATCAAAGTTTATAGTTTTCTACTACGTTGAATCTACAATGTTAAAATCTACTTCTTTAAGAAATTATAATAAGAATGCTAAGTCAAGGGAATTTTTCATTCTACTCTCCAATTTACTAAAGTTCTCGGCCCACAAGCCATTATAGTAAAAAGTTCCCTTTTCATTAATATAATTCAAAAATTACAAGTACATATATAAAAAGAAAAAAGAGATGATGGCGCTCAAGGAGCATCCCCAGTTTTGGGCTCCGCAGGAGCAGGAGCTTTAGCAGGAGCGGGAGCTTCAGCAAGAATGGAGACTTCGGCAGGAGCGTGAGCCATAGGAGAAGCCTCGGCCAAGCCGTTCAAATATATGCCCGGATACCTCAGCTTGACCAACTCCTCGCACCGAGTAAAGCCCATACTAAAGTAGTCTTTGAGCTCATCGATGCGCTCTTCAGAAGCCTTGAAGGCTTTCACCGCCTCCGACCTGATGCCGAGGATAAAGGCTTTGACCTCGGCCAATCGAGCTGAGGCCTCCACTGACTTGGAGACCACCTCTACTAAAGTAGCCTCCAACTTTAGCCTCTCAGCCTCCAGAGCCGCATTTGACCGCAGCTTCTCAGCCTTCAGGTCCTCCAGAGCAGACTGCCTCGGGGTGCTCTCCAGGAGGACGTCGTCAAGTTGAGCCCTCAAGACCCTCTGGTCGTCCCCAAGCACGTGCAGGGCTCCCAACAAGTCCTCCACCTGGGCCAGGGCAGCATCCATGTCACATGCCACGGTTTGGAGCTTGGCAGTCTTCGCCTGAAGATCGGCCTCCAGCTTCTCATAATTGAAGCCAGCCTCTTTGAAGATCAATTGGGCCCTTAAGAGAGTTGGAGTAATCTGAAAATGAAAATGAAGTTTTTTTTTTTAAAAAAAAAAAGCGAGAAAGACTACATGAATAGAGCTCGGCAAACGGCTCCGAAATATACCTTCAAGAGGGAGACGGTTGCCTCCCGCAAAATGTCCATCGAGTGAAGGGCAGATGCAGTGAGGATCTCTTGCTCATTAACATGGCGAGAAGCCCACCCGACAAGCTTCGCCAATGGACCGAGCTCAAAGGTCAAGCCACTGCCCTCCGCCTCATGGGCTGGAATCCCTGCACAAATGGTATACTGGGCTCCCTCCTCTGCCCCCTAGACCGGAGCTCCAGCGTCAGGATCAGATCGAGCTCCCTCCTTAAGGGCAACCGGGATCGCCCCCTCAGGCCCCTGAGTAGGAGCTTCCTCCACCAACACGCACTTCAGTTTTGGAGCAGCAACAGAGGGGACTTCTTCCTTAGGCCGATCAGCCAGCAGTGGGATGCCGAGCGGAGGCTGAACTACTATCGGGGTTGGCCCCTTAGTCCTATGAGGCACTACGCCCTCCTTCATCCTCCTCCTGAGTCAATCTACCTCGGTAGGAGGAGGAAGCTTCATCTTCTTGAAAGGTCGAGGATTAGCCGATATGCCTACAAACATAAAAGCGTCAACAAACAGATAAACCGGAGCTCGACAAAAAAAATAAAAATAAAGAGTGTAAAGGCGTAACTACATACCTTGCAGCCTGGGAGCGACTTGGGTAATCCCGGCTTGAAACAAAGTCAGAGGAGTAATCAACACCTTCCAACTCCGATCAGGAGCCTTCACTAGCAGTGCCCGAGCAATATGTTGAAGCTGGGAAGAGGAGAGCTCGGGTTGACCATGAGGAGAACCCACTACACAAAGGAAAAAGATTAACAACAAATCCGAACTCTACTCAACTTAATTACAACTCAACGATTCCCGACCAGGAGTCATGAACTCAACGGGAACTTCGATCGCTAGGTCTACCCACTCCCCGGACACAAAGAATCACTTGTCTTTCCACCTCTTGTTAAATGAAGGGTTGCCAGTGATGAACGCCTTATCTTGATTAACCCAGGCGGAAAAATATGCCTGATTGATCCTATGTATCAGGATTGACCTCCTAGTCTGATGGAGGTGTAGTTAGGTTTATTGGTTTCATAGGATTTAAAATTAAGATAGTTTATTTTTCAATTTGTTTAATCTTCGTGCTAACCCATTTCATGTTGAGAACTTTGGTAAAGCTTTAATTCTCCTTCTTCAGGTACTACCTTTCCATCACTTCTCCTTTCTTTTCTGTCTCATGTGCATTGCATACTTATATCTTTTACATTGAGGACAATGTGGATTTTAGGTTGGGGTGTGGATTAGGTAAACTAATCAGTATTTTCTTAGTCTTTAATCAAAAATTTTAAAAATTTTCAATTTTTTTAATTACAAACCTGTTTAGAAAACAAAAGTTTGAGCACTTAAGAATGTTTTGAGTATGATGATAAGAGGGAGATTGAATTTTGAATTGTTGGAGTTTGATCAGCTAAGTAGACTATCACTTAAGTTCGTTCATTTAATTGATTAAGAGGAAGTTTGAATATCATGTTGATCTAAATCACAAGACACATTCAATTTGCTTTCTGTGAATTGTGCTTGAATTTCTAATTGCTAGCATGTGTATCATTAATAGATGTTGAGAATTGTGTCTGGAGAATTTTATCCACCTTAAAAAGATGAAAAGAACCAGTGAAAAAACAGAGAGATCGACAAAAAGGTCATGTATGATGAAAAAACTGAAAAGAATGAAGATTAAAAGATTGAAAAGAATGAATAAATAAAAGGGACCATCGATATAAAATCAAAAACTGAAAAAAGAAGAAAATGGGGATAAGTTCGAAATTAACACTTAATTATTCAATTAATCTTGAAGTGATGAGCATGGCTAACATTATGAAATGATAGTATTTTTATGAAAAGTAAGTTGGAATTCACTAAGCACATTGGAAAAACTTGATATATGAACTTATGCTCTTAAGTGATTGATGAAGAACCTATTTGATTGATTGCTCGTGTGATTCAGCTCTACGTTTTCAAAATTCACTCTCACTTCTTTGGATTATACTCATTCATACTTGAATGTGCAAAAGATTGCTTTCTGAAAGAAGTTTGAACATTGAGAATTGAGAATTCTTTCACATGTTTTGCTCGGGACCGGCAAAATGCTGGTTGGGGGGTGTGTTGAGTGTCAAATATTGCATATTTTCCCTGTTTATATCGTGGTTTTATAAACATGATAATTGTTAATGGGTATATTTTGTATATGTTCGTATTGCGAGGTGAATTTGAGAGCTTGGATTAAAAAGAATATCAAAAGCATGGATTTGATGCTCAAGAATCATCAAAGCAAGGAGTGGATCTTAGGAGACTAAGATTGAAGATTTCAAGACCTTAAGATCCAAGAAAACTAAGTACAAAGGATGAAGAAAGACTGGAGAAGATTACAAAGTCCACGGCAGGAAACAAGCCAGTTTGGTCCAACCAAAACCAAGTCGGTCTGACCGAAATCACACAAAACAATCCAGCCACCAAAGATGAAATTCATGGCTAATTCAGTTCAACCGAAGGATAATTCGGTCCGACTAAAGGAAGGATTTGGTGCGACCGAAAGTGCACAAAAATCTTCAGCGCTGAAAGAAGTTAATTCGGTCCGACCAAACCCAAGTTCGGTATGACCGAAATCGGGCAACCGTTGAAGAAAATCCGACCTTAATTCGAACTCGACTTCAGTCCCTCCGAAGCGTAACTCTGCTACGTAAATTCAAGATAGTTTTCAAAGTCGGCCGGACAAAGGCTATAAATATGGGTTCTCCAAGGAGTTCTGAACACGAATTAGGGTTAGAAGACTGGAGAAAAGTGTTGGAGAACTTCAAGGAGTCTTTCTTTCTTCCTCAATCTTCTTCTTCTAGTTAGTTTTTATGTTTTCTTTTAGAGTTTTGGTTTCAATCATATCTTTGGTTGGCTAATATCTTAGCTAAGGCTAAAAGGTGAAGCTTGTAACGTGTTGGAATGTTTATCTTGCTTTGATTCTTATTTATGTTGAACTTCATTGATTTTTAGTTTGAATTTAAGGAATATTTTCAGTTTTCTATGGTTTATTGTGACTTGAATTACAATAGACGCTGCGATAGCTTTGAATATCTTCTTTTCTATTTTGAGATTGTAAGATTGGTGAAATTCGTGATTCGCCATTGTCTCCTAGGCATGGTGGATGGATGAATTCCCTTCCAATCATCACAATATTCCTTCATGTGTGAACTAATTCAAAGAGAAGTTCATATTGTACTTTAATTGATTATTTTCTAACTAAATAGGATAGGACTTCAATTCCAGTTGTGTTTATTAAATCAATTAAGGTAACATCTTGATAGCTACAAGTAGATCCTTGGCGCTCTAGTTTCCTTCTTTTGATTGATAGTTTATTCACAATTATTCTCAATTATTCAAGATTTCAATTTAGATCTTATTCTACTTCTAGTTATTTTCAGAATACGTACAAGTTTAGTCCCTGTGGATTCGACCTCAGTCTCACCAAGCTATTACTACATCGCGACCTTGCACTTAGGGTTATGAACAGCAAACATTTATGGTTAATTTCCTACGGCATTTTTTAGTTGACATAAATAATTTATGACTTTTATAAATGATTATTCTTGTTTTAGGTATCTTTATCTTATAAAAAAAATTAAATGTACAATATGCTTTTAAAATATATAAAGTTGAAGTTGAAAATTAACTAGATAAAAGAATTAAAGTCGTTAGGTCTGACTGTGGTGGTAAATACTATTGCAGATAAGACGAATTAAGTTGCAATCTAGGACACTTAACTGGATACTTACAAGATTATGGCATTGTCGCTCATTACACCATGCCTAAAACTCCATAGCAAAATTGTGTAGCTAAAAGGCGCAATTACACCCTTATGGACATGGTGCGTAATATGATGAGCATTTCGACATTAAAAGAATCTTTATGGGGTGATGCGATTAAAACTACAGTTCATATCTTTAACAGGGTCCCCAGCAAAGTTGTAAGGAAAACTCATTTTAAGTTATGGAATGAAAGAAAATCAAGTCTCTGATACCTCCATGTCTGGGAATGTCCAGCTGATGTTAAGGTATATAATCTGCATGAAAGAAAACTCGATCCCAAAATCATAAGTTGCTTCTTTATAAGATACCCAGAAAGATTAAAAGGTTATCAATTGTACCGTCCTCCCCACTCCATCAAGAATATCGAGACTGGGAATGGAGATTCATTGAAGATGCTAAAAATAGTGGGATCGCAAACATTAAAAATTTTATATTCGAGGAAGAGCAGACAATGACCCATGTCACGATCATTCCGAACCATGTGGGTATTAGTCCTACAATTGAGCCTATAATCACTGCATATCACCATATTGAACCTCTTATACAACTGACTGAAGAGGAAATCAAAATCAAAATCAAGAAAGTAACCCATTAAGAAAATCACAAAAAGAGAGGAGGCCTGTGATTCTAGTTGATTATATCATATATTTGCAAGATTACCAATTTGACATAAGAGTGAAAAAGGATCATGAATTCTTTACATATGTCAAACAAAGCACCAACTCCCCTCAATGGATCGATGCCGTGATGGATGAGTTGAAATCCATGAAAGACATTAAAGTTTGGAATCTTGATGAATTATCCCAATAAATAAAGACGATTGGTTATAAATGGGTGCTTAAAATCAAATGAGACTCGAATGGTAATATCAAAAGATATAAAGTTATACTTGTTGTCAAGGGTTTTAACCAATGTGAAGGCATTGATTTCAAGGAGACTTTCTTACGACCATCTAAGAAAAACTTATTTATGATCAAAATGGCTCTGACGACTCATATGGATTTAGAGTTGCACCAGATGGATGTAAATAATGTGTTTCTCGATAGAGATTGAAATGAGAACGTGTATATATTGCAACTTAAAAGTTTTACAGTTGATGACTCAAAACATATGATGTGCAAACTCAAGAAATCCATCTATAAGTTGAAACAAACATCATGATAATGATACCTAAAGTTTCATGAACTGATTTTCTCATATGAGTTTGGAGAGAATATTATAAATAAGTGTATCTACATTAAGATCAGTGTGAGAAAGTTCATAATCGTATTAATTTTGTATGTTACGACATTATGTTGGCTAATAGTAACATTAGGATGATGTGCGATACTGAAAAATTATTATTTCAAAAGTTTTGAGGTGAATGATCTTGGCGATGCCTCTTTTGTTATCGGCATTGAAATATGTCATGATAAATCACACGGACTGTTTAGCCTGTCACATCACAGAGGGCCTATATTAATAGGATACTCAAAATGTATGATATGCAAAAATGTGCTCCCAAACAATCACCAATTGTAAAGGGTGATAAATTCAAAAAATTTTAGTGTCTTAAAAATAATTTGAAAAGGAATCGTATAAAGGATTTTCCGTACACGTCAGTAGTAGGGAGCATCATGTATGCTCAAGTCTATACGTGATCGGACATTGTGTTTAGAGTTAGAATGTTAGGCAAATATCTCTCTAATCCAAGAATGCAGCATTGGATAATTGCAAAGAAAGTGTTGCGCTACCAACAAAGAATATAGAACTTCGAACTCACATATAGAAAGTCTGATCATTTGGAATTGGTTGGATACTCAAACGTATATTATGTTGGTTCAGTTGGTACCAAGAAGTCCTCCACATGCTACGTCATGATGACTAGTGGGGTTATATCTTAGAAGAGTGTGAAACGTCGATGACAACCTCATCTACCATAGAAGTTGAGTTCATAAGTATCAAATCAGGCACTGTGGTTATAGAATCGTATAGTGTTCGTAAAGTTTATCAGCATTAAGCAGATGATAGAAAATTCACTCGTTAAAAGGCTTCTATCACGCCATTTTAGGAGTATAAATACCTTCTCAATCAGGTGCGCCATTTATTTAGTTTATTTGATCTCCATACTCAATGCATGATACTGTCTTATTTTTAATTCCGTATATAGTTGTATAGTCTTTTAATTTATATTTAACCGATGATTTTCATTTTTTGTTTAATAGTAACAAAATCATAATGATAACACTTTTTTTTAAAAAAAAAAACTAAGGAGTAATTCATGAAACCAAAAAAGATTAGACAATATTTCTCCAAAGGAAGAAATGAAAAGATACGAGTGCATCAGCTCAGCTCACAGATCTTTATATCAACCCACCGGGTGAGTACGATGATCCAACCATTATCATTATCATTATTATTATTATTATTATATTATTATTATTTTATTATTATTATTATTATTATTATTATTATTATTATTATTATTGTTATTATTATTATTATTTTAACTAGCCACACCACATGGGCACTCAGTACCTAATATTAGGGTTGAAATATAGTCGGTCTAACACTGAGCCATGGAGCCAGACCTAACGATAGTACAAGAAATCCTACTTTTAGCGACGAAAATTTTCGTCGCTAAAAGCCAAAATTTCGTAACTAAAGGGTTTTAGCGACGAAAAGTTTCGTCGCTAAAACTCCGAGGTAATAGGGTTTTATCGGCGAAAATTTTGAATCATCGCCAAGGGCAAGATTTTTAGCGACGAAACTTTTCGTCGTAGGAAAAACTTTTAGCAACAAAAATTTTCGTAGCTAACAATATTTGCAAAACTTTTAGCTACGAAAATTTAGTCGCTAAAAGAATTTGCAAAACTTTTAGCTACGAAAAGTTTCGTCCCCAAAAATATTTTGCAATATTTTTAGCTACGAAAATTTTCGTCACTAAAATTTTTTTGCATGTACTTGTAGCTACGAAAATTTCCGTCGCTAAAAATATTTGCAAAATATTTTAGCAACGAAAATTTTCGTCGCGAAAAATAATTCCAAAGTTTTAGCTACGGAAAGTTTCGTCACTAAAAAATATTTGCAAAACTTTTAGCTACGAATTTTTTCGTCGCATAAAAGTTGTACCGTCGCTAAAAATAATTACAAATTTTTTGCAAACGTTTTAGCTACGAAACGTTTCGTCGCTAAAAAATATTTCGTCGCTAAAAAATATTACAAAAGTTGTGGCGACGACAATTTTCGTCGCAAAAAGAAAAATACAGATTTACAAAACGTTTAGGTACGAAAATATTTGTCGCTAAAATTAATTAGGAAAAATTACAAAAGTTTTGGCGACGAAAATTTTTGTCGCAAAAAAATAATTACAAAATTTTAGCGATGAAAATATTCGCCGCAAAAAATTAATTACAAAATTTTAGCGACGAAAATATTCTTCGCTAAAAAATATTTACAAAACTTTTAACTACGAAAATTTTTCTAGCTAAAAGTCTATTTAAAAAAAAAAAAAAAAAAATTTCCAACACAAAATTCCTGATAAACACCTGTTAACAATATATTTAATCAAATTCATCCTGATATACACCTGTTATATAATATATTTCATCATATTCACATTCACATCCATCTAAACCCAAACTAATAAATCCATCCAAACATTAAACTACATTCATCCAAACACAAACAATCTTATCCACATCACATTCATTCACGCATAAATACATATAAACTTAACATCATAAATAAATATATAAAAAATCACAAAGATGAAGGCGGAGGTGGTGAGGCATCGGTGGATAAGCGTGCAACGAGAGCCTGAAACATATCCGTCATCCGTCGCTCATGCTCCACCCGCATCTCCTCCATCCTCCTCTCTTGCTCCTCCCTCTGCCTCGCCAGCTGATCCTCCCTCTGCCTTGCCAGCTCCTCCTCCATGCTCCTCTTCTAATCCTCCCTCTGCCTCGCCAGATCCTCCTCCATTTATTTTTTTTTCATAGGATTGTTTCTGTTTGGATGAGTGTACTTTATGTCTGGATGGATTTACGTAGTTTGGGTTTAGATGGATGTGAATATGAATATGAATATGAATATGATGAAATATATTATATAACAGGTGTATATCAGGAAGAATATGATGAATTATATTTTAACAGGTGTATATCAAGAAATTTTAAATGGAATATTTTATAATTAAAAAAAAAAACCCTTTATTCTTCCTGATGAATTATATTCTAACAGGTGTATATCAAGAAATTTTAAATGAAATATTATTAAAATAAAATAAAATAAAATAAAAATCTTTAGCAACGAAACTTTTCGTCGCTAAAAGTATACATGTTTATAGCCTCTAGCGATGAAACTTTTCGTCGCTAAAAGTCTCATGAATGTTTTTTAGTGATGAAAATACCGCTAAAAGTCTAATCCATGTTTTTTAGCTACGAAACATTTCGTAGCTAAAAGGAAACCTTCTGATTTCTTTGGTAAAGTTTTCACATTCTTGAGTGGCGAAAACATTCGTCGCTAAAAGCCTCATCCATGATTTTTAGCTACGAAAAGTTTTGTACCTAAAAGTAATCCATTGAATTTTTAAAAAAAACCGTTTACAACCTTTGGCAACCAAAAATTTCGTCGCTAAAAGTCTCATCTGCATTTTTTAGCTATGAAACGTTTCGTAGTTAAAAGTAAACCTGTGGATTTTTTTCAAAATCTGTTCACAGGCTTTAGCGACGAATATTTTCGTCGCTAAAAGTCTCATACATGTTTTTTAGCTATGAAAATTTTCGTAGCTAAAAGTAATGTAGCCTTTCATTTTCGCCGCTAAAAGTTAATGTTCGGAGTCTTTAGCGACGAAAATTTTCATCGATAAAAGTATCATACAGCCTTTCGCGACGAACATTTTCGCCGCTAAAAGTCAATGTTCGCAGTCTTTAGCGATGAAAATTTTCATCGCTAAAAGTGTCATATAGGATTTTGTTGATAAAATGTTTGGGGCATTTAGTGACAAAATATTTCACATCGCTAAAAGTCTCATGCAGCATTTTTAGCTACGAAAATAAAAGTAATTTCTTGGAAGTTGATGAAAAAATGCTTGGAGCATTTAGCAACAAAAAATTTTCATCACTAAAAGTCTATTTTCGTAGCTAAAAGGTAATGGGATGAAAAAATATTGGAGCATTTAGTGAAGAAAACTTTGGTCGCACGATATTTAGCTGCAAAAATATTCGCCGCTAAAAGTTTCCCTCTTTCTTGTAGTGAGCTAGACAATACAATCACTCTAAGTTTTGCACCAAAGTGGAAGAAGAGCTCCGTGGACCTGATGGACAGTCCGACAGGTGCATGGATTAAACTTGAACCGTTCATTCAATAGATCAACGATGATGAACCATAAAACAAAAACTAGACGGTCGGGACAATCCAACCTTTTCATTGGTAGTTATAACTGTACATATTTCCTATAAAAAAATAAAAATAAAAATAAAAAACATCTATTAGATTGTTAATGCAACCGTACCAAGGCCATAATTTGTAAGTGCTAAACAATGGTTGGCCCTTAGATTGGATGGTTTGGATCATCATACACATCCCATGTGTACGGTACGTGTGATGGAGGCACTGAGATTCCGTGCATTTCATGTTTACTTTCATCCAGGAAGAATGGTTGGTAGGTAGTCCTAATGACCACGCCATGGCCCTCAAGATCTCAACGGTAAACACGTCACAGAAGAAAAGATTCGCAAAGATCGGAGCTTCGCTATCCCCCCACGGAACTTTACAAAGCACAAATGCCATCTTGTGCGTTCATTTTCATACCACTGGTTGGATGGTTTGTATCATCCGATCATCATGGTATGATGAGCTACTTTAGATGGAGTATGCCCCAATTTTTTTAATGTATTGGATGTTTCAACGCATCTTATCTGTGACATTTATTTAGAATCAATCCTATCTCTTTTTCCTAACCGCTAATTGCTGGGGCCCAATCAACGGACTAGAATTATCTGATCTAGGGGAAAATCCAGGAGTAACCCATCCAATGTGAGCTACTTTAGACCAACGGTTAAGATCCCAGAATTATAGGCCGTACGTTTACAAACTAGCGCATGAGGACACTATTCACGTTCTCACTCATCAGTAACATGTGATTCCAATGTCGGTCAAGACATGGCCCACAAGGGAGCGGATTAGGTGCGCCCCGCCTTACCCAACACGGTTCAGCCCTGATTACGGAGCTCGCTTGATATATCTGTACTAAATCCAAACCGTCCATCCGTTTTTTCAGATCATTTTAGGGCATGATACTACAAATGAAGCAGATAAAACTCTCAGGTGGACCACACTACATAAAAAACTATTGATTGATAATTAAAAACTTGTCGTGACGACAAAAGTTTTGGATCAAGCTGATATTTATTTTTTCCCTTAATCTAGGTATTTGTGACCTTATCAACAGGTTGGATGGCAAGTAAACATTAAGATGGTCCCAAATAATTTTTTAATGGTGGATGTCCATTCACCACCTTTTCCTATAGTGTGGTCCATTTGAGATGTTTATATTTCATTATTTCTTTCGTGCTCTAAAATGAGCTGTAAAAACGGATGGGCGGCGTGGATATATTACAAATACATCAAGTTGGGCCCCACAATCAGGGACGCACGGTGTGGGTGCGACCAGGACCGCTCCCGGCCCACCAAGCAAATTGCAAATGAAGAGTCCAATCAACGGTCTTGCTTTTTGAGTCTACTAAGTATAGATAAAAGAGACGTACTTAAAAAAATGTTCACATAGATATTGGAGAGTGATGTGTGATAGCTCCACCAAAAATTTAAAAAAAAAAAACATACATTCATGAAAGAGAACAAGAGACGTAAAATACATTTATATGCATTGATTTTTCTTTCACATCCTTTTATAGCCGTTACGTCTGGGTCCATTTTTCAATGATACAAACCACTTATATGATGACCTCATCTTGAATAGGGGACACCCAAAAAAATCAGATAGAATATTTAAAGGCTTTAATCGTTTTACTTTTTATTTTGAATATGGACCGTTCTTTTTTACCATTATTTTTTTATACCTTTATTAATTCTTCTAACATTGAATATTTTTTCATATGTCATCGATGATGAGACACATCATATAAACGGTTCGGATCATCCAAACATGGCCCAGATCCAACCATTGTAGTACTCACGCAAAGAAAGCAACATGTCGGGATGTATTATCGCAAAGCTCATTCTTTATGAGGTTGTAGAGTCCTATGTTAGTTTTGAACAATTTAAAGAGGAATATTGGCTCTTCCTCCTCACATTTGGGACCGATGAAAAGATATCCAGACCATCCAAATTGTGGGTACCACTGTGGATGGAGCATATGTATAAATTCAAATTGATCGAGTAATCCTAACCATCCAATGAATGGGAATATAATGGATGATCAAAAGTAAAATAGTGAATGATCCAATTTTGAAGGAAAAGATCACATAGTTAACAATATAATCTCGGTGAAATATTTGGTTTGTGCTCCATCCATTGTAGGATCAGCAATTTAGACAGTCAGGATTGCCAGGTGTACGGTTGAAGAGTCACTAGCCTTTTTTAAACTGTGTAAAACTAGCATGGTACTCTAACTGCAATGGCTCTCCTAGCGAGTAGCCATAAACTCCACTCTCGCGGACGTCCCAGAAAAATGTCCGTGTATAAGATCCGAGTCATTCAGTAGATGGGCCATCTTCTTATAGAGTACACTTGGCATATGTTTTCAATGATCTGAAC
The DNA here is from genome assembly GCA_021015155.1 of Magnolia officinalis. NCBI lineage: Eukaryota > Viridiplantae > Streptophyta > Magnoliopsida > Magnoliales > Magnoliaceae > Magnolia > Magnolia officinalis. The sequence goes on along the minus strand of JAJHSJ010000011.1, from coordinate 51,194,831 downwards.
CGTTCGGTCACTGTAAGGTTCGTCGAATAAGTCAGAGGCTGTGATGATTGTGAGCAGCCTTTTAATGGTTTGGATTGTCCTATCACTTCATTTTTGCTCCTCGCCCATGTGTGAGTGTGACGTATAAATCGAGAACGGATTGGCTACTCCCCCTGCTACCAGCCTGGTGGCTGCTGGTCGGTTCTCTGTGGGCCCAACATGATGTATGTGTTTCATCCATTCCGTCCATCCATTTTTACATATCATTTTTTACAATGGATTGTTAATGCTTAATTTTTGTAATTAATGTGGAATTTATAAAATGTTTATGTTTAGTAGTGTTTGTTAATGTGAAAGAAAGAAAGTGCTCCACCATTTTATGTCGAAATTTTTCTGTGATAAGAGTCCTTTATATTAAAATTTTCTAATGATGGTAGTCTAGCTTAATGGGGACTGAGGATGCACTCTGATTATTATTTTTTTAATCCAATGAGAGAGAGATTTTTTCCTTAGTGTTATATACATTCCAACTTTTAACATGAGACACTTCTCATAGCCTATTATGGTGTATGTGTTTCCAACTTTTAACATAGGATACTTTTCTAGGCCCACTATGATGTATGTGTTTCATCCATTCTATTCATCCAATTTTAAAGATTATTTCAGAACTTTATACCAAAAATGAGAGGAATATAAATCTCAAGTGCACGACACCCATGGAAAACAATAGTGATTAGATAGCCACCATTAAAATCCTCCTAAGCCTCACTGTACTGTTTATTTGACATCCAACCTGTTTAGTAGGTAATACAGACCAGATGAAGGGAAAAAACAGATATCAGCTTGATCCAAAACTTTTAAAGCAGCCAAAAAGTTTTTGATGGTCGTCGTTCATTCAATACTATTTCCTCTAATGTGATTCACTTGAGATTTTTATATACCTCATTTTTGGTATCATACTATAAAATGATGTATAAAAATAGTTGGACAGCAGGGATGAAACACATATATCATGGTGGGCCACAGAACGCTGACCACCCTCCATTGGCTGGTGGCAAGGGGAGTAGCCAATCCGTCTCCGTATAAATCATGGGAGCAGGTGTACGTATCTCCTCGTTTGTGGCAAAAGAGATAAAGACTGCCTCTTCTTTCTCTTTTTTTTTTTTTTTTTTTTTTTTTTTTAACACACGCACACACACCCGACACACTCACGCTGGGAATTTCACCACTTATGGGTACTCCAACCCTTGACCGGCAGGCGAAACTCCTGAGAGTCTACCACCCGGGCAAGAATAAGGACCCAAAAGAGGGCCTTTCCACTTAGAAGGTGGGCCACACTTTGAAAGTTAGCTAAACGACCATATCCAAGATACAAATATGGCCCACCTGACCACAACAGTAGCCAGATTGTCAGGACGGACAGCATAAAATGGGACGCACATTGCGTGGTAACAGGACTAAATGGGGCCCACCATCCGTTTTGCCAGCTCATGATGTAAATGTTTTTAGCCCAAAATTGAAAAGGATCCAGCTCAAGTGTACGCACCACTGGAAACAGTGGGGTCAATGACATCCACCGTTCAAACCATTTCAAAAGAAAACACAAATACTAGCTGGACCCAAAACTTCTATGGCCAATGGTAGGCTTTCAATCTCCACTATTTCATATCCTTACTCTTTCTCTGGTGGTAGACTCTCAGGAGTTTCAACACCTGGTCAAGGGTTCGAGTATCATAGGTGGTGAAAACCCACTACGGCATGAGTGTGTAGGGGTGTGTGCATGTGTAAAAAAAAAAGAAAAAAAAAAAATTCTCCACTATTTCTTCAAATGTGGTTCACTTGATCTTTGGATATGCTTCAATTTTGAATTCATGGCTTAAAATGAGCAAGCTGGCAAAACGGATCGACGACATGGATAAAACACATTCATCGTGGTGTGGGAGAGTGGGGGAGGAGGGACAGTGGATTGAACTGCTTGAATTTTTACACACGTGTGTCACTTTGGGTGGCGTGCCCCGACGTTGTATCCTACGAGGAGAAATGCTTGGATTGGCACAAAAGAAGCCATTTGCAGCCCACTTGCCAACGTAACAGGTGAATGATAGGCTCCGGTCTCCTCTCACCTCAAGGCTTCTTAACATGCCCTGATAAAAAAAATAAAAATAAAATAAGAAATCAAGAGGCGCCGCTAATTAAGCTGTCCACATGTGCATGTTGAAATATAGGTGGTCTTTTTTCCCAATTAAAATATGGTTTAACTCAGACTCGGTCCGAGCCATGCCACGTCACTTGGGTGCTGTTGGCATACCCAGGGAAGTTCATCCGAGCCATTGATTGGTTGCTCTCGTGGATGAACCCTCCCTAAAAATTGTCTTTATAACAATCCACATTCACTGGAGATTATAAAAAAGATTTGGCAATTAGGAACCTCCTATTTAAGAGATTTTTTAGCATGATCCATCCATGATGAGGGTAGATCAATGGTTTGGATAAACCAATCATAGCCCTACATGTAAGAATCAATTGACAACACAGTAAGTTCAAAATAGGTTACATTTATCACTTAAAATGCTTCATTGCTATGATTCTTATTTAAGAGTGGAAGAAATGGAATCCAATTCATTAATCTATATTGGCCACTAGGTCGAATGTACATTTCATAAGCTACCCTCCAAGCATGATTCTAATATGAAAATTCAACAACTTGCTTGATAGTTTTTAACGTGGATGGATAGTATACTTTAAAAAAAAAAAAAAAAAAAAAATCAACAACCACTACATCCACTTAATAATTTGAACAATCTATTTGTTGGGATGTTTACACCCAATCTGGCCGTGTCAAATCCAATGGTTAGTGAGCCGACACGTGGTGACACCTTTATACTGAATATCAAGATGGGATCCTCACAGTTGATGCAGTCACCAGGAGAAGATCGTGAAGCATAAGAAAAGCTATTACTACAAAACACATATCATTGACTTGAGAGAAGCTATTACATGATATGTGACAATACAATAAAAGCTATAAGCTCCATAATGGCCTAGAGAGGATGTTCACAGCGGTTATTTTAGTTGGTGGTGATTATTCTCATAATACATGACAGAAGTCAAGTGATTACACATACATGAAGTAATAAGTGGAAATCTTTAATATTCATGATTAGGTAAGGCAATGATCAAAAGCAACACATTTGTGTGATGTGATTGGCTACACATCTAGAAGTAAGCTAATTATACAAAGATTGGGAATGCTTATCTCAAGATAGAAATACGAATAATTGTGCTTGCTTGACGATTGGCCGATTAGAAGAAAATCTTGAAGGCTCATCTTTAGTTAGAAATATAATTGACCACATCTATTAAGTGGCCAAACAATCAAGAGAAGATCTCCAATGTCGATTCCAATATGATTATTCAGCAAATTGTCCCACGCATCTATAAATTCAATAGGCACGTCACAATAAATTGTCACGTGCCATCTCACCACAAAGTTCAACCAAGTTACAAACATGTCATCATTTAATTATGGTTGCCTTGCCACGAAGCTCAATTGAGCGACGAATAGGTAGTTTTTTCACGATACCTTGCCCATAAAGTGAGGATCCAAGCAATGAATGGATAGTCATTCCCATGACTATCTTACCATGAAGCGATGACCCAAAGCGATGAATAGGTTGTTGCCCATACTAATCTTCTTGTCACTAAGTACGTAGCTGAGTGACAAACGATCAAATATTTCCCAAACAACCGACTCACCGACAAAGCTCGAACATGAGAGGTAACGAATAGATTGCGTTTATCAATGAAAGTCTCGCTGCAAAGACCAATCATGAAATGAATGGATTGTTAAAGATCTGCCCACCATCAATTGTCTTACCACGGAACTCGAACCTGTGTGTTGAATAAGCAATCGCCACAATAATTGTCCGGCTACGAAGCTAGTCGTGTGACAAACAACATTCACCCTTTCTTGCGAACCACGATAGTCTCGCATAATGAAGCCCAACCCACGATGAATAGATTGTTGTTTCTGATGACCTTCCACCCACGAAGCAAGTTGAGCAATCAATCCAGCTTTCATGATCGAGGACTTTCTTAGCGCGAATAGATAGTTGTTTTCGACGACCGTCTCACTGTGAACAAATTATCTTTGTTATCATTTTTTTTCATTTTATTATTTACTTTTCTAGCTGACTATGGTTAAATTTTATTTATTTATTTGATCAACTTCGACCTAGTTTTATTCTTTTAAATTATATTCTCTCAATATTGAATAATGTAGGTTATCATGCACTTAATTGAAAGTATTTTCTCCAAAGGTAAAAAGAACTCATTGGAATGATGAACTCTCCCATTCACAAATTATTTGATTATACATAATCGGTGGCTGAATAGTCAGCCACTCTTCACAGATCTAGCCCCAATTGGTCTATTTTGACGCTTGGGGTCATAAGGCGTTTAGTTTGAGTTGATCCGCTATTGGTTTTGACATGCCCAACACACACGCGCACACACACACACACACACACACACACACAACACGTGCAACCAAATTTGACACCAACAAGGGCCTTCCATCATGAATGCTTATGCTTCTAAAGATGCACTTCTGTTAGGTAAATTCTAAACATCTCATCCATTATTTGGAGGTATGATCGATGCAAAAAAAAAAAAAAAAAAAACAAATCAGAGTTATATTGGATCATCCAATCAGTGTGATTTTTATAAGTTTGCCCATAAAACTTATTCTAGCATAATAAATAGTTTAGATCAATCTTTTGAAATGTTCAAGAGGCATGATACAATTAGGAGTATCATAAAACTTATAATGTCATTGAGTGTAATAAAGCATTTCTCCTATACTATATCATTGTTAAAGTTAACCAACCTTAAGTTGAATACTTTTTAAATGATTTTAATTAAAATTGAAAATGTTAAAAATATGTTAATTTAAAATTTCCATGAGCAAAATTACCTCAAATGCTTAACCTCTACGATCCTCTTTGCTGCATGGAAATACCAACAGAGACGAATGAAAGCCCATAAAAAATGTTGATTCTTAACCACAGAAAAAAGATAATAATATATATTATATAATATCTAAATTCGGTGGGTTAGAATTTTTAGGAGAGCGGATTTCTTTAGAACTATGGCTTGAGAAGAAATAATAGTATCTTAGGCCAAAACTCTACATGCATATTTATAGGCCTCCATCCTAGCAAAACTATAATTAGAAATAAACTTCAATATTTTTTATGCTATAGTGATAGTAATGTATACAAAACTATCATGCTCTTTCTTAATAAGAAAACTCAATCTACACCCTCCAATCAAGAGGATCCAATGTGAGACTTCTAAAAATAATCCTCTTTAAGGGATGACATCACACCCAATTCATGAGTAGACCAAAAGTGGCCCATCCTAATCTCTAACTGCTTATCTTAAATTGTTGATTTGATCATACTTTATTGAGATGCATGTACAAAAATCCTAACACTTCGATCATGATGTAATATTTACTTTTGAGATTAAACTAATTTTATCTTTATAAATTTGATCGATATAAAACCCATTAAAAGTATTATGATAAATATTTTTTTTTAAATAGTTTACAATAAAATCTAATTGACCATTTGAACTGCTGCTTTAGATAAGTCTCGTGTGCCTCGTTATTACGGTACAATCATCTATGAACTTCTTTTAACCTATTTTCGTGTCTTAATCTTGATTTGGTCACTCTCCCATTGTGCTTCTAACTCAGTCAAATCTTTGCGCATTGCCTTGAGAATGAATACCAAAGTATCACCACCTCATCACGACTTTGTCACGCACTATAGAGTAATAAGGATACTTGAGTCACTCATGAGACTAACATACTCACACGATATTGGATAAAATTGATCCATCGCTTGTAGGTAATTCGCCTCATAGCATGTATAGTTCAATTCACACATTATGAATGATCAAGCATTTGTTGTCTACATGATAATCAGACAATATTAGATCAAACAATGATCCATCCCTATTACCATGCATATGCTTACACTGTCTGTACGTTACAGAGCCAATTGTACCAATCTCTATGAGATTTGATCCTGATTATCTTGTAAATCAAGGCGGATGTACATCTTATCATGCACATACACCTTAGTATTCATCAACCTTTTTATGAATACCTATACATTGGTTTACGCCATGTAGAAGAAAACTAAGCTTGTAATCAATGAATATTGGCCACACCTCACCACAAAGGCCAATCCATACATTATCATCAAATGATCACATCATACATATAAACTCTAATATTAAAAAATCACAATATAATCTAAAGAATAAATATATACTCATGTCACTAACGATCAATGTGTAGCACAAAATTTAAGACCAATATTAAATCTCAACCTACAAACCTGTTAGTATGATTTCCTTTTTTGGATAAAGGTGGGAGTACACCACTTGTAACTTTATTGATGAATATATAAATGCAAGGGGGGGTTGAGGGATAGGGAATTAAAAAAGAAGTCACACTCTCTTTGTCAATAAAAAATAATAACTGAACATTAGAAAGAAGCTCAAAACAAAATGATCAGTAAAAAAAGATGTCCACACTAAGTTTGTTAAACAGTCAACCACTTAATTATTGGTAATAATGCTGAAAATCCACATGAAGCATGTTTTGGAATGTATGTATATACATGGAATGAATATGATTAGGATGGATTCGTTTAAGAGACTTCATTAAGGTCCGTGCATCATTAGGGAATAAACTAAGCCGATTCAATGTGAAATACATTGCGAGGCCTAACTTGCTTAGTTCTTTATGATGATAAACTATTATCATGGCTAGTGGATATGCTAGAATAGCTTGATTCATGGCTCACTGCACATGGTGTGACTATTATGAATATGTTGAGTTTATACCATAGGACATTATCCCTATATATGTGTAGGTGTATTCATATTTACACATTTGTTATATATATAAGAAGTCAAGTTTGATTTTACTACTTAGTATTAGCATGTACTTTATATGCTTATGCTTATTATGCTTATCCTTAGATTTGAAAGGACCTATGATTCAAGGAGATTTGACCGGTTGCTTTGATTCACGAATATGTTAGCCTATTAGGTGAATTATAGTGATTTGGGTAGTCGATCATATTCCCATGAGGACTAGAATTCTAAATAAAGGATCTATAGCCCTTACAGGTTTAGTATTTGAAAATGCCGAGCAAAACGTCCTAGAGGGAGAGTGAATAGGACTATGCCAAATTAAAAATAAATGCGGAATATAAAGATAGATAGCACAATCAAATAATGAAATAACACAAGTAAATAGCAACCTCAAATGCACTAGTCTTGAGAGGTTGATACAAACTTAGTTCTAAGGACAACCTAACACCAAAAACCAAAGGCTTATGGCAGGACAATCATACTAGAACGTTTGTAAGTATCAAAAACTCAAACCAATAAAGATGCAAAGGAAATAAACTAAGTTATTACAATATTCACCACAAGTACATAAAATATATTACAATATTCACCACAAATGCTCAAAGTAAATTATAACATTCACACATATAAGCAAATCCAAACATCCACCACAACTCCAGGAATTATAGTGGTTCATTTGTGTGTACACCAACTGTTTGAAAAATAGCCACACAACTAATCCACTCCCAATATCCACACCCACGTGATATTGGCTTTCACTATGAAAATGGGTTTCCAAGGTTCACCTTAAAACCTTCATAATTGTGTCTTTAGATGGGCTTACACAATTACAAAAACCCCACACTTTGAGATTTTCTAGATTATCTCAGACGAAACCAAAAATAAGATTTTCCTGGCACAACCTCACAAACCACAAAAGAGATACAAAATATAAATGATACTTATCTGGAAATTCTCCTTCTGAAGAAGCCCGGTAGAACCAATCCAATGTAGACGAAGATGTTCAATGTCCGGTCTCACAAATGAAAGGCTCTAAATCTAAATGATTTTTAGATTAATTCAGTCTGAGCTAGCTTGATTTGATTTTGATCTCAATGAGGGTAAAATCATAATTCCCTTCTTTAAAGAATTAGAGTGAATGAGAACACAAAATCAAATAATTGAGATAACACAAAATCAATAAATAAAAGAAAATTTAAGAGAAAATAAAACACGAATTTATCTCTTAAGAAGAACAGGAACTATCTCTCAGAGTTGGTGGATATCGCTTGGAAGGATGAAAAACTCTAAGATTCGTTCACTATTTATAAGTGAAAAATTGTTCTCTCGACTGGTCTAAGGGTCGGTTCGACTGGTCGAAGGACCAACCAAATTTTAAAATTTTTAGCGCGATAAAATAAGGTAGTTACTCGACTAGTCTAGTGGCCTGCTCGACTAGTCGAGTGGGACCAAAAAACCTTGCTGGACTTTGAGTTAAGCCTGCACGACTAGTCGAGCACTGTTCACTCGATTGGTCGAGCAGTCTCCATGACTGGTCAAGGGTCCAACAGAAAATTCTAAAAATTCACAACAAACCTTAAACAAGTCGAGAAACTCTTGGACTGGTCGAGTTAGAGCTTGGACTAGTCGAACAAAGTGATGTAGAACGTGTCACAGATACGTTCCTAGCATGGTTGGGCCAAAAGAAGATGGACCGTAAATTGACTATAACTTTTGATCCGGGTATCGTTACGGGGCGCACAAGCTATCAATCTTTACTGAAACGGGCCATCTGAGGTGAACCGACCCACAAGAAGGTGGGTCGCATCTGTCCATTTCGTCAAAAAACACGCGCTTTCAACTCAAAAATGAATTTTTAGGAAAATTTTACTATTTTTAGTAATTCCGATTTTTTAATATTTTTAGAGTTTTAGATTTTCTTTCCTTTTAGAAATAACTTTTAGTTATACTAGGACTCTTCTAGAGAAAGTTTATTTGCAATTTTTATTTTTAGAAACTAGGCCTTAGAAGAGTTTTATTAGAATTAGGATTTTTATTATAGTTAGAATTTTGCTATTTTTGGTAATTACGAATTTTAGTTTTTTTTTTTTCTTTATTAATGGTGTAAGGAGACGCATTAGACGATGATCAATTATTAATTAAGCTATTTCAAATTTATTTAGAATTTATTTCTATTTTCTACTCTCTTTTCTCGTGGATTTGAGAAGTCTCTGTGAGGAGTCCAGAGAAGTTCCGTGGATTCGGAATAGTTATCCTCTTGAGGAAGACGGTGCTCGACCTCACGTCCTCCCCTGCGTCAGTTTGGTATCAAAGCGAGGTTTCTCCTCGGGTCGATGGCTTCTAACGACGGGTCGGGCAACAATCCCATAGGCGGTGCTCCAGAAAATTTTCCTTTAACGGCAGCAACTTTCCAAACAGCGCAGCAAGAGAATCGGCAAGCCATGCAAGGGCTGCAGGCTTCCATCGACAGCATAGCGGATCTCTTGGCGGAAAACCTAAGGCAACTCCGTGTTCATGGTGGTGATCCACCACCAGCAATTGCTGGAATTCGTAATTATACTGATCGTAGGGCGATGCTATCAATGAACCACATGATGCTTCAAGAATTTAAGATGAAAGTCGATCTTCCTAATTTTAATGGCCAACTCTACTTCCAAGACTTCCTCGATTGGTTGCTTGAAGTCAAACGTTTCTTCGACTACATGAACATTGTAGAAGAGAAGAAAGTTAAACTCGTGGCCTACAAGTTGACGGGCAGAGCTTCAGATTGGTGGGAACAACTTCAACTCGAGCGAACGAGATAGATGAAGACGCCAATTCGCACGTGGTCACGGATGAAGAAGTTATTGTGCATGCGATTCCTTCCTCGAGATTACGATCAGGTATTATTCCAACAAAACCAAAATTATTATCAGGATAGTCGATCAGTAAAAGGTTATGCAGAAAAATCCTATTATTGGTCCTCGAGAGAAACGACTTCATCAAAACAGAGTTGCAACAGACCACAGGATTCATCAGTGGCGAACATGTGACCTCTATAGGAATGGAGAACCAACCCAACACTTCTAAAGTGGAGGAGCAATATCTCATCACTGAACAGGCCTTTATTAAACAATACGAGGAAACGGGAAATATATATCCATTAGTTGAAAAGAAAAAATATGTGGAGCCTGTGAATATCTTAGAGGATTTGGAACCAGTATCACAGGAGTTCAAGAGGGTTGTGCTCGATGAACTCCCTAATAAATTACCTCTCATACGAGATATACAAAATCACGTTGATCCCGTCTCAAGGGCAAGTCCGCCTAATTGTCCACATTATCAGAAAAAATATGAGATTTTGAAGGCAGATGTGAAGGAACTAATCGATATTAGTCAAGTTAAGGAAAGCATGAGTACATGTATTGTGTCAACTCAAGAGCTTAATGTCAAGTACAAAAAAAGAGCTAATGAACATCGACGTCGGAAGTTATCTCAGACTCATGTGCCAAGTCTCTTGCGTAATTCGAGGACGAGTTTTTTTCAAGTGGAGGAGTCTGATGTAGAACGTGTCACAGATACGTTCCTAGCATGGTTGGGCCAAAAGAAGATGGACTGTAAATTGACTATAACTTTTGATCCGGGTATCGTTACGGGGCGCACAAGCTATCAATCTTTACTGAAACGGGCCATCTGAGGTGAACCGACCCACAAAGTGGGTCGCATCTGTCCGTTTCGTCAAAAAACACGCGCTTTCAGCTCAAAAACGATTTTTTGGAAAATTTTACTATTTTTAGTAATTCCGATTTTTTAATATTTTTAGAGTTTTAGATTTTCTTTCCTTTTAGAAATAACTTTTAGTTATACTAGGACTCTTCTAGAGAAAGTTTATTTGCAATTTTTTTTTAGAAACTAGGCCTAGAAGAGTTTTATTAGAATTAGGATTTTTATTATAGTTAGAATTTTGCTATTTTTGGTAATTACGAATTTTAGTTTTTTTTTTTCTTTATTAATGGTGTAAGGAGACGCATTAGACGATGATCAATTATTAATTAAGCTATTTCAAATTTATTTAGAATTTATTTCTATTTTCTACTCTCTTTTCTCGTGGATTCGAGAAGTCTCTGTGAGGAGTCCAGAGAAGTTCCGTGGATTCGAAATAGTTATCCTCTTGAGGAAGACGGTGCTCGACCTCACGTCCTCCCCTGCGTCACAAAGACTACGACTGGTCGAGCAAAAGACCTATAAACTTAAGAAATGACCCACATAACATATCCAATGAATGTGACCTAACCTATGGTCAATCTAGGGTCATCCATACCTTGTTTGTGAGATTGAACAATTGAAACATCGTTCGCTCTGCTAATTCATACACTTAAAATACTTGAAGCTTGTCTTCAAATCTTGAACTTGAGCTTGAGTAAAGACTTGAGTTCTTGAGTCTTTAAAGTCCTGAACTTGAACTTGAGCCTTGAACTTGTACTTATACTTGAGCTTGAAATCTTGAACTTCGATAACGCTTCTTCAACTTGAATACATAGAGAAACTCGACAAAGACTTGGACAACTTTAAAATGCACAAAGTTGATCTATACATCTCATTAATATATGATACAGATTCTAAATGATTTGGCACAACAAAATTTGACAACACTGGGTGCTAGATTTACAATATAGCATTTACAGTATTATATCACGAAACGGAATGATTAATTAACATGGCTAACTAAACTAGTTTTATAAATCATTTTAATTAAGAAATAAAGTTCAAAATCATTAAATGCATTATTTTATAAAATCAATGTTTTGGATTTGTATTTGTATGAAAAATAATGGTTATAAGATGTGGTAGGCTTGGGACAATAGGCCTTAAGGTAGTATGTACAAAATTATGTATATGATAGTACGAGACATGGTAATGATGTTTATCCATGCGGTGTACATGAGAAAATATCTAAACTTTGATGGGTTTGACTTGATTAAAGCCCTTGTGTGGTCAAGCAAATGTATTGTAAGTGTTGGTTGTGATTTTAGTAACTTGAAAAGATTACTCTTGAAAGATCCGTTTATTGAGACTCAAATATTACATATTTATCATCTCAATTGCATTAACTTTTCATGAATTTGAGTGTTAATTTGATATACATATATGTATTTTATGTATGCGATGTTATTTGGAACTCAATGATGAATATGTGTTCAAAATGATGGAATTAAAGCTAAAATAGATCTAAGATGAACAATTAAAGATTCCAAGGTCATGAACAAATAATTGAAGTGCTAAAGGATCAAGAAAATCAAGTGTAAAGGAATGGAGAATGAAAGATCAAGTGAAGAAATGAAAAAAATAAATCCTGAAAATTCAGGTTTAGGAAAATAAACTTATGCAACTGCATGGTCAAAAGATAAAGCCAGAAATTCAGAGAAACGATCTAGGACAGTTTTAATCTAATCGACGATGGCTCTGATTAAGAAATTCATGAATTTTCAAGTTTAGTTATTGGACAAACTTTTTTCCTAAATCGATCCAATCAAATATGACTTTAATCCCATCAACACCTATCAACAACCTGTTGATCAGATTGAAGCTCCCATTGACAGAAGTGGCAAGTGAGTAAATCAATTTCGATTTGCGGATTTTTTAGAGAAGTATATAACTTAGGTCTTAAAAACTATTTAAATAAGTCTTTTGGATGTTCTTAACAATCAAGTTAGGATTTAGGAGGTGATTCAAGTGAGGCAAAGCTCTTTTGGTGGTACTCTTCCTCAATTTGTCCTCTCTAGTTTGTTTTTCTTTTTATTTTGTTTAAAATGTTAGTCATGCTTGGCCAATCCCTTAGCCGAACCTTTTGATCAATTTTTTATATTTAATTCATTTTCAACGAAATTTTTAGGTTTTTATATTGAATTGTGGTCGGATGTGATCAAATTTATAGATTGGAGAAGGAATTAATCTGTAAAATTAATTGATCTATTGTCACCTCCGGGTACATTAGATGTTTTTTATTCTCTGCAATTGAGTACCTAGCATTCATGAGAAATCAACCTATCTTAATTCTAATATATATTTGATGTTTATGATTGAATTTATTATATTATCTTTTGATTAGAACGGATTGAAATTCAGTTCTAGTTGAGTTATCAACTCAAGAAGACGAATTAAGTTTAAGTTCTATTGATTAAAGATTCCTAGATCCTTAGTTACTTTTATTAATTGTATAAACTTTTTAATTCCTCTTCGACTAGATTAAAAATAGAAATAATCGTTTATCTTTCGTTGTGTTCTCACCAATTCCCTGTGGAACAATTTCAGTTTTGCCGAGTTTATTACTACAACGCAGTCCTACACATGGGACTGCCTAACAAGTTTTTGGCGCAATTGCTAGGGAATTGCGCTGAGAATACTTAAGTTTAAGTTAGGGTTTTGATTTCCAATTTTAACTTAGGTTTTTGCTTCTAGGGTTTAATTCTAGAAGGCTTATTTCTAGTTAGGTTATTTTTACAGATTTTTTAAAGAATACTAACATCATTTTAGTATTTGTTTTTTAGCATCCTTAATCCTAGTTCTTCTAAAATGGTAACTCTGTTTCTCTTTTCTTCTAATTACTTCTAGTATCTTTTATTTACTTTATAATAATTATTTTTTTACTATGGGATTTTATTTTCTAAGTTTATGTTTAGAACTTAGTTTTCTGTGCGTGGTTCATGCCCAAATGTGTAAGGGATCATACACAGTGACTTCTAAGTGAATGAGGTTTAGTTGACGAGCTCTCCATTCATCGTTGAATTAAAAAATACTTCAATACTCCCGAATCATCCCAAACCATGGCTACGAATGCTCCAAATATGGTTGAGCAAGAGCCACACTTTAATGAGAATGTTGATGTTGAACCTGATATGCCACTGGCTAGGATAGTGCATGATGAGATTGAGGCACAATACGTTCCTTTGGTCAGAACTTTGGGAGACTACTTGTAATCGATAAGAACAATCATATCATCTTGCAAGATTTTCCCAGTAATGTAGGAAATCTAAAATTCAAACCGGGAGTGATCCAATTCCTTTCTAAATTACATGGACTTGATTCAAAAAGTATATACCTATATATTAAGGAATTCAATGAGATTGTAGCAACTTTGCATTACAACAACGTCTCCCAAGACATAATTTGACTTAAGTTATCTCTTCTCTCTAATGGAGAGAGCCAAGTCATGGCTCTATTCATTGAGACTACGCTTGATAGGCCCATGGGCTGAAATGACCTGGGAGTTTCTAAAAAAAACTCTTCTCGGTTTATAAAACTAACACTTTAAGGCATGCCATGTGAATTTCTCCCAAAAGGAAGATAAGATATTTCCTAATGTTGTGAGATATTCAAGGAGATCTTGTCACACCCCGAACCCGGAAATCAGATTCATAGGAATCCGATCGCCGAATTTGGTGCCGACAGCCTCCGTAGTACCCCATTTTCAGCTTCTAGCGTCCATACGCCAGATTCCGATCCTGGGATCCTACAAGGAGGAATTTTTTTTTGTACATTTAACTCGTAATAAGCATAACCACAAGTATACCCAAATCACAAAGGCAACATCATCATCACATATCCACTAATATAATCATTTGATTACAATACTGAAGGGAAATACATAAATCGAAAATCAAGCTCCAGAAGACCGCTGCATGCTCCAAGCTCAACACTGCTGCAACCTAACATCACCTGCATGCATCTATCGTGCATAAGCTTATAGAAAGCTTAAAGGGTGGTGTAAGTGTATGCTCAAGGTAAGTGCCAAGTATTCAATACAATGCTATCATCATACAGTACCGAAAATACTGGTAATCCATAAATTGTACAATATTGAAATAAGCAGAATTACTAACAAGATCATGAATTACCAGAGTAAGTAGAAATACTGACAAGAGCAGGAATTATCAGAGTAAACATAAATTATAGCAAGATCATAAATTATACGATAACAGAGTAAGCGGAAATACGGACAAGTCCATGAGTCAATCAATATCAGAATACGCAATATAGAATAGCTATGCAAATGAGGAGTCATAAAGAGTCAAATATCAAATGCCGAGGATACGATGCAGTACGTAATTCCTAATGAGTCCACGAATAGCGTCAATCATATCTAAACCATATAAATGCAGAAACACAGTAACCCAAAATACCATATGTCATGGATGTAATGCAATATGCTGTGCGAATGGAATAACCATGCTGACGTGTGAAGTCGGGATGATAGTACGTAGTATCGCAGGCTATGGGGTCCATCACAAGGGACTTCTATCCAAACTAGTCTCATACCTAAATTTGGATAGTCAGACTCAATGTGGTAAACTCCTGATCTCAGGTTAGTCGCGCACCCAACCGAAATCCTAGCCATGTGAAGGTACACGTAACAAATAGTTGCGCACCACCAGCCCGAGTGGATAGTGAATGAATGAATGAATGAGTATGCAACTCCTGCTTAATAAGTCCACATATCAGTACGGTTCATCTCTGGGATCATCACCGGGGTCTAATATACTCTACATGCAATCCCCGCCCACTGGACGTGCAACCATGCAAGTGGAAGAGACCTCACTATCCGCCTGGCCAGTAGTCAGCCAATATCTACCCGGCACGTCGATAGCGGACCCATTCACTAGCTAGTCAAACTCAGCCTAACAATGCCCCTACCCTCGGGCGGGTAAGGCCACACCCCCTCCCAACCGACCACGACACAGTGGGAGACGCGGCCTCTTGGTATTCGGCACTCTGGCACTCATGTATCCACTCGGTCTCGACGTTGGGGCGTCTCCTGGCCACAGAGGTTTAGGGATTTTCACCCAGGGACATCTATGGCGCCGGTATGCTAGAACCAAAAATTTCTGGTGTCCCCTCTGGCCATCTATGATATGCCTGTGGAGGCTACGGCCCTGATGTCGCTAGGGCCTATAGTAATCACAGCACACAATGCAAGATGCATAAGTCATACAATCCAGTCATGCATCAATCATGCGCATACCATGCGCTCATGTGAGATAACCTCCGCCTATCAGGGATTCTTATAACAACACGCTCAATGACATATGCAATGATCAACCATATCTTATAACAAACATGCAGATGATGTGTATGGGCATGTATCATGATGCTATATTGTCACATACTTATAATCAGTATCAATAACCTACATCGACAATCAACCTCGATAATGTGGACATTTAACCAACATTGTCCCCAAGGAATGGCCCACATAGAGTCAAACATATCGTGGGCCCATGGCCTCACACAAGGGCCATATACATCAAGTGGGCCGCATCACATGGGCCAGAAATATATCACAATGGGCCTCATATACATCAAGTGGGTGGCATCAACTGGGCTGCAGCAATGGGCCTCATATAAATCCAATGGGCCGCATTAAATGGTCATATACAATTTCAATCGATCGTATCCCATGGGCCTCAAATATATCATGATGGGCCTCATCATACGGTCTAATATACATCATAGTGGGTCGAATACACGGGCTTAATATACATCACCATAGGCCACGACCCATAGTCCTCAAATACATCACAATGGGCTACGACCCGTGGGCCTCAATATACATCAAGTGGATCACATTAATGGGTCTCATATACATCAAATGGGCGACGTACCTGGGCCTCAAAATACATCAAGTGGGCCACACATCATGGGCCTAATACATATCACAATGGGCCTTGCCCTCAGGCCACAAATACATCACAATGGGCCTCTGACATGGGTCTAATATACATCATGAGGGGCCACATCCTATTGGCCTTAATTATATCCCAATGTTCCATGTCCCATGGGCCTCGAATATATCACAATGGGCCGCACCACCTGGGCCTCGAATGTGTCACAATGGGCCATAACCCATGGGCCTCAATACGTCATAATAGGCCACAACACATGGGCCTCAATACAACACAGGTGAGCCCCATATATATTAAGTGGGCCAAATGGGGCAGTCCATGGTTTAACAAAACAAATGGACAGCGTGGTTGAAACATATTCATCATGGTGTGCCCCCATGCCGATGGGTGGCGTGGTGAATACATACATCACGGTGGGTTCCCACATTACCCTAGACAGATGGACGGCTGGAGAACCACATACATTCAAGTGGGGTCCATGTCCTCAAGTGGAAGGACCGTTGGATATAACAATACATCATAGTGGCCTTATGCCACTCGTCCAGATGGACAGTCGAATATAGAGCATGTACGTCAAGGTGGGTCTCACCTGTCATGGATGGAGTGGATATACAATACGTCATCAAGGTGGGTCCTAGGAATAGTCTGCCCAATGGCGTATGCTATGATCAGTCACTTCTCACATCAGGCATACATATGATGCGTATGATCATGAATTATGGATCTATACTAAACATGTTACGTGGTGATGGGCTCTGTTCATAATGAAAATGGGCCTAGGCAGTCTACACACTATAAGTATGAACCTATCAGTGGACCCTAGGGAGAGTCACAATGCAGACATTTAACTAACATTGTACTTATAATGTGGACGTCAAACCATCATTGCTCCCAAGGCATAGCTCGCCATAAAGGTCAGTATATAAACCACAGTGGAATCACATTCAATGGGCCTTATGTACATCTCATTGGGCCTTGACCCACGGGCCTCCAATACATCAAATGGGCCTCATAACTTGAGCCTCATATATATTAAGGCGGGCCTTAACAACGGGCCACAAATACATCAAGATGGGCCTAATCACATGGGCCACACGTACATCACGTTGGGCCTCGCTAGAGGGGCCATAATACACCGTAATGGGCCTCTAATACATGATATGTGGGCCCTAAGCATGGGGTCTTGGATACATCAAATGGGCCATGCATATATATCAAGGTGGGTCTCATACATTACCAAAAAAAAGAATCATATTGAAGGATCTGGACCATTCCACAAATAGTAGTGGAGATAATGATTTTCACCATTTACAATTCCAAGGCCCACCATCAAGTTTATTTCCCATCTAGTCTGTTAGTAAAGTCACAAAGACTTGGTTGGGAGGAAAAATAAATATCAATTTAATCCAAGACTATTATGATCCAAAAAGGACTTCAATGGTAGGCGTTCATCTCTCCACTGTTTTCTGTGGTGTGGTCCACCTGATAAATCAGCCTCATTCTTGGTCTTAAGCCTAAGATGGTTTGCCAATTGGATGGATGGCTTGGATGCAACACATGCATCAAAGAGGGTCCCACACATGGGGTGCACACGCCACCAAGGTGGGCTCCACAGAACCTGCTACTTCAACAGCAGTTATAAGCTAGTGTGTGGTACACCTGCCAATCTAATCCCATCACAGGTGGGTCCCAAGTGGGCCCCGCCATAACGTTTATTTTCCATCCAGCTCTTGATAAGGTCACACAAACCCGATAAAAATAAATAAATAAATATTATATTTGTCCAAAACTTCTGGACTAAGAAAGTTTCAATGGTAGATGTCCAACCCCACTACTTTTGGCTGTGTGGTCCTCTTGATAAGCATATCTGCCTCACTTTTCAACTCAAGCCCTTAAAATGATCTGTCAAATGGTTGGACGGCTTGGATGAAACACATGCATCATGGTGGGTTCCCACAGCCCCTGTTGATGTCAACAACAGTGGGACCCAGACGACATGTATAAAACACATACCCCTTGGTGAGTTCCCATGGGGTATCTCCCATCACTGTGGGTCCCACGTGGGGCCCACCATAATGTTTATCTCCCATCCAGCCCGTTAATAAGGTCACACAGACCTGGATAAAGAGGACAAACAAATTTCATAACAATCCAAAACTTCTGTGGCCCAGTAAAGGGTTCCAAGGGCAGACGTTCAATACCACTGTTTCCTCTGCCGTGGGCCACCTGAGCTTTGAATGTGGCTGATTTTTTGGGTGGGGCCCACTGCCCTAAGGGCAAACAAGACGGACGATGTGGATATACCATACACACATCATGGTGGGGCCCACGGCTGGGCCGTGGGTCTGCTCTCCGTCTGCTCGCCAGCAGCAGCGTCGGCTGCTGCTGTATTTTTTATTTTTTTAAATCGCATTTTCTTGCGATTTTTCGTGTGTGGGGTCCACATCAGTGGAATCTGACCCTACAATTGGTCCCCATAGCTCAAGACAAGCCAAACAAGCCCAATATTGAATATATTTTGGCGTATCGAAACATCGGGGTAAATTTAAACGGTAGACACACTGTTTTCAACGCTATGGCCCACCAGATACTCGGATCAACCTCATTTTTCGACTCAACGCCTAAAATGAAGTGTGGAAAGGAATGGACGGCGTGGATTAAGTCCATACATCAAGGTGGGGCCTGCATGAGCAGCCCACCCCAAAAGCAATTTTTTTAAGCTTATCAGTACACACCCATGGCAGCACACGCACCCCGTGTTGACCACCCTCACGTCCAGCGTCCCTGGACGCTGGAAGGCATGGATTATCACAGCATCATGGTGGGTCCCACATATACGTGGCCCACCATGCATGTATATATATATAACTATAATAAATTATATATTATATATTATTTAGTCTAAAATGTGGAACTCCCCACCATCCCTAGAGTGGACGGTAAGGATCTCTCTGAAATGTGGTGGGCCACACCATCTGATGGATGGAGTAGATTTAACATATCGGTGGGGCCCACTTCATCCTAAGGGAGAAAGAAAAAGAGGAAGAGAGAAAATTATACGAGGAGGGGAGGGACCCCGCCACTATTAGGCCCTCCCAAATACAATGCATTCATCAAGTGGGTCCCACAATAAGTGGCCCTTAAAATTGAAATAAACGGTAGTTCACCCACCTCTAGGCCTTCTACTTGGTCCCTTAGCCTCCTTAGCTCTTTGCCTACACTTTTGATGGAGGTTGATGATGGATGAATGGTGAGATGTGAGATGAGAGGGTGGGCCACACTTGTGGTTTGGGAGAGAGGGAGCTTAGACGGGGGATGTGCTTGGGAGAGATTTTTGAGAAATGAGGGAGAGAGAGAAGTGATGGGATGATAAGGATGGGTGATGGGTTGAGTGATGGATGAAGTGATGTGAGGGTTGACTTTGGGTAGCTTGTGTAAAAGAGAGGTAAGGATAGGGTATGGGTTGTTGTACTTCGGTAGCTGTGTTCTTGACATTGATTGATTGATTGACATGTTGTAGAGATTTTCTCAAAGTTCGCAGTGGGTGGCGTTTCTTCGAAATAAACGCTGGCCCACATCTCTTGGCTAAGGTATCAAATCGGTGTATAAGTCGCGGCGTTGGAACCGCGGCGACGGTGCGGTCGCGTGGTACAAGTCTCGAATGAAGCCGACTCAAATCTACAGGATACGACTTAGGGTCGCTCGTAAACATTGATTATGGGTCGCACGTTGCTGGACTTTGACGAGAAGGATCGCGGGAGTCGACGGAACAGTACGGGCTAGGATACGGGCCTTACAGATCTTACTCGCATGTCCACACTATGGTTATGAAATTTGGTAAATAATTAGTTTCTTTTATGATGGACTGAACTCAAATATGCACCAATTTATCTGGATGATGTGCAATGGCGAGTTCATGACCAATGATCCTGAAGAAGAATGGGATTACTTTGATAAGTTGAATGAAAACGCACAGTCATGGGATACTACTAATCGATTAAGTAATGTCAAACCTATGCCAAAAGAGAAAGGGGGAATATACGTCCTTAAGGACGATGACAATGTCAATGCTAAGATTACGAGTCTTACTTGAAAGGTTGAAGCCATGGAACTGGGAATGGTGGAAGTGGTCCAACCCACCAATGTGGTTGTTGTGAGTACTCTGGCATATGTGAGAGCGATGCGCACCTTACAAAGGATTGTCTCATAATCCCAGCATTTCACGATGTGTTACAAGCTCAAGTATATGCCATGAATGCTTATCAACGCCCATTTAGTATGCCTAATTCTAGCACGTACAATTCAAGTTGGTGGAATTAATCACATTGTTCCAACCACCGCGGTCCACCTTTGATTCAAGTAAGATGACCCAACAGTAACTCTTTAATTTAAATTTGGAAAACAATAGGGACTATTGATCAATGCAATGGATTAATCGAGATAGCTCAAGGGCTTTCGATAGATCGTCTGATCAATTGACCATGGATTGATAAATTTTGAATTTAGTTCTTTAAGTCTTTGGACACTTTTAGTCACATTCAATCGATCAAATCCTGCTTGTTAATCGATCGAACCATTTTTATCGATTGATTGAGTTTGGTCAGATTAAATCAGTTTGTTTACTGAACAAAAATGATCGACTTCAATTAATATGTTCGATTGATCAAGACCGCTCGAGTTTCTTCTTGATCAATCGAACTTAAATTTTGATCAATCGAAATGAATTGCAAATTATGGTTTTTGATCTCTGAACGAAAATCAATCTCTTCGATCGATCGATTGAAGTTAGACGAGTTTTGCATGTTACACAATCCAATTTTCTAAAAATAACTTTAAGCTTCTCACTTTTTTATAGTTTTTTTATATATATAATAAATCCTCGAATTTTGGCCCAACCAATCCAATGGTTTCTCTCATCATTAAATTTGGATTAACTAGAGGTTCACTTGGATCTATAATTCCCAAAATCTACCATTGTTAATAAAAATTGTACTTTAAAAAAATCCATTATTATCTATACAACTCATGAATCACGGTAAGAAATCCATCAGTCAGATTACTCTAGGATTTGAGGCATTAATGTGATTTAACATTAAGATCCATTGATTTGATTTCTTACACTGAAATGACAGGATTTCTCATAGCCAAACTTCTCTGTTGTAGAAAGTTCTGTAAAAATTGCTTTCTTTTGTCAAAACTTTCCTATAGATCAAAACAATGATCGTAGGATTAATTTGATTCGCTCTATGTTTTGATCAATGAATGTTTTAGCTAGGAAAACAGGAAAAATAAAGGATGGCAATGAAACTTACTGGTGGATTTCTTCTTCACAGACCTTCTCTCACTCTCTTACGGCTGTTGTTATGAGTTTAGGGTTTTCCAAAAGAATTTCTTGCAGATCTTCCCTTTAAATAGAGAGAGCCCTAGTTCTAAAAGATTCCGTTAAGGTTTTATGGGTTTTGGCAAAAATAAAAATCGGGTGGTGTTAGGAGTCAATCCTCTAGCCTATCCCTCCACCGAGGTTACCTTTACCGACTAGCCTAAGTGTTTAGTTTTTGTTAATAATCATAAAAATAATTTATAATTTGGTTACTTTGGTTCTCGTATAGGTCTAAAAAATCAGGGTCATTACATTCTACTCCCATAATGAAAAATTTTCGTCATCATAATTTACCTGTTCAATTGTCTAAACAATTGGAGATATTTTTCTCGAATTTTCATTTTTTGCTCCCAGGATGCTTCATCAATTCCATGATGATTCCACAAAACTGACTAGTAGCACGGTCTTAGTTAGCATAACATGCTCTTTTTATCCAGAATGTAAATGGACCTCTCGATGTAAGTTGTATCTTCATGAAGCTTGAGATCTTACTAGTCGATGCCATGTGAAGCGCCTTTTTTCTACTTCCACAACATTGATACGTGGAATACACTATGCACAGTAGTTAACTGAGGTGACAATGCAAGATGATAAGCTACAACTCTAACTCATTCAAATATCTCGAAAGATCCTATAAATCGAAGAGCTAACTTTTCTTTTACTCTAAAATGCATCAGTCCCTTCATTGGTGAGACCTTTAGAAACACATGGTCTCCAACTACAAATTTTAGATCACGCTTTCTATTATCCTCATAGATCTTCTATCTACTCTAGGCCACTAGTAATCATTTCATGATAATCTCTACTTTCTCAATGGCCTCTTGAACGATATCAAATCCAACTAACAATTCCTTTCCTAGTTCAATCCAATAATTTGGCGTGCGACATGGACACACATAAAGTGCTTCATAAGAAGTTATTTTGATGCTAGACTAATAACTACTGTTATAGGAAAACTCTGCAAAATGAAGATTGTCGTCCCAACTTTCCTTAAAATCCAACGTACATGCTCGCAAGAGATGTTCGAGTATCTGATTCACACGTTATGTATGAAAGTGCACCTACTTGTGCCCTGGTTTGTCAAGTTACGTGAATGGTAAGTCAGACTGGCTACAAAACTTGATAGGAAGATAATTTCAAGCGTCTGCCTCAACCGAATGTGTGGAAGCTCGCAATAAGTAAATCATAGCCTCACATCCCATGTCCCAAAACACCAGGTGATTAAAACCCATAAAACAAGATAGACATCTTAGGGTTTTTGAGGTGAGAAAACTTTTTCAAAATAGGAAAATCTCTATGTTTTTCTCACCTTGTCGATCTTATCGAAACACACTCGGTATGATCGACCTGTTCTGTCGATGTCCTCAATACCTTAACAATATTATCGATGAGAGGACCAAAAGTGTCCAGCAACTAAATATTCATCTGGACAGATTTATCGATGTATCGATACACATATCGATATCATCGTTATAAGTACAAATATGTCCAGCGACTTCATAACATATCTGGACGAATTATTGATGTATCAATACACCGATCGATATCATCGATATTCAAATCTCGAGTCCATCGAGAGTGGCTCGATAAGATCGACAGACAGTTTTCCGGCGCCCCCGTTTTTTAAAGAAAATCTCAAAAGTCTTCAATAGCATCGATGCTCTTCCGATATGATCTGAATTCAAATGTCAATAACATCGGAAGTCCATTGATGATATCGATCGTGGGCGTGCATATCTTACAGCAGATATTTTAGGTTATTCTTAACTATGATCGGGGGCCCTTCCATAGAATCAATATTCAAATATTGATGATATCGACACCAGATCGATTGCATCGAACAAAGCCATAAATTGTCCAGCAAGCTCAAGATAAATCAGCTGGAATTATCGATGCCTCGACTCTGATCTCGATATCATCGACATTCAAATTCTGATGATCTCGATGGTTCCCCGATCAATCTTGAAATCCTGAAATATTTCAAAGTCAAGTCTCTCTCATTTTTTAAATGCCGATGGATCGATCCTGTCCTCGATGGAATCGGAGTTCGAAATCCGATGACATCGACCATGGTCTCGATTCATCGACTAATTGGTAAGAAGTTTCAAAAGCGTGTGACATCGAGTCTGAGTCATCGAGCAGACCATCGATGCTATCAAGAGTATACGCTCGATGATATCGAACTCTGTCATAAATGTGACCGTTTTATATCCGTTGGAGCTTTTTGCCTATATATAAAGGACTTATCTTTTGTTGATGTAAGAGAGAAAAGAGAGAGCTTTTGTGTGTTTCAACTTACATCTTATACCCTAAGCCCTTTCTCTCGAGGGAGTTCATCCTCCAATCCACCCTCATCATTGATATTCAATAGAGTGGATTAGGGAATGAACTTCCGCATTCAAGGATCCTTCAGCTTCTACCTTAATGGTAAATCATTAAGCTGGGATGCCTTGAATGCATAAGATTGGAACTACTCTACCTTCCTCATAGGTAAACTTTTAGAGAGTAGGATTTCATCTTAACCTTGACCCAACTCTAAGCCTAGTCTTGGTATATCTTTTGTATTGCGGATCAAGGAAGCAGAAGACTATTCGTCATCAAGGAGGAGGAGATCTTCGGCGTTGTGCTTAACGGGACTCATCAACTTATCTGTAAGTATCTAGAATCCAAGAGGACACTTGTGATCATTCCTTTCTAGGATTGGGTCTTAAGTGGTTCTCACCCTTTGAAGTCCTCAAGGAGGCTTCCGGCGGAATGTTCGTGGTGGGTGCGTTGTGTGGACCCTTGCTTTGTGGAGAGCATAAACATCTGGTTAGGAGTGAACCAGTAAAACTCCCGGGTCGTTGTGTGGACCCTTTCTCTATGGAGAGCATAAACATCTGGTTAGGAGTGAACCAGTAAAACTCCAGGGTTAGAGGTGAACCGAGTAGAAACCTCCGTGTAAAGGTTGAAGGTGAACCTAATTTAAAGCCTTAGGTTTGAGGTGAACCCTGAAAAACCTCCTTAGTGAAATCTGGTACACTCAAGGGTTGAGTGCGGCAGCCGGGAGTGGAGTAGACTTATCGTCGAACCACTATAAAATGACTGTGTTTGTGATTACTTTTCTATATGTGTGATTCATGACAATGCATTCATATCATATATCTGATCACATCTCACACACATACATAGTCACATCCAACATAGACTAAGTTGCATATTGCTATATCTTGATTAGTTTGTGATTGGATCCTCTACCTGGCTTGGAAGCTAGTAGAGTTACATTTGAGTAATCTTGAAAATTGCATACATGATAGGATTAGAGTGATAGGATTTTTAATATAACTCATAAATCTTTAAAAAGTCCTATTCACCCCCCTCTAGGAGATATTGGCATATTCCGACTTCAACTCAAGCGATCTTCACCGCTATTTGGTATCAGAGCGTGATCTTGACTGAAGTTGGAAATATGACCAAAGGAGAGGGCTCATCAGTCACCAGGCCTCCAGTATTTGACGGCTCAAATTATGCATACTAGAAGGCTCAGATGTACTACTTCTGAGATCTTTGGATTATGACGTTTGGGATATAGTTGCAAGCGGATACGTGCCACCAACTGAACAAATCGTACTTGACAATGGCACAACAATCACAAAGCCCAAACCCAAAGAAAAGTGGACAGCATTCGACAAAGAAAAACAAACATCTGAAGCTAAGGCTATGAATGCTATCCATTATGCCGTGTCCCAGGATATATTCAATCAGAGAAGTATGTGTGGGACATCTAAGGAAACATGGGATCTATTAGAAACAACTCATGAAGGCGCAAGTACTGTGAAGAGGTCCAAACTTCAACTATTGACCTCACAGTTCGAAAGTCTCAGAATGGAAGAGTATGAGACATTTATGGAGTTTTTTTTTATAAAGTTAAACATTATTTGCAACTCCATGGGTGGATTGGGAGAAAAAGTTTCGGTTCCTAAAATCTGTAGGAAAATATTAAGATCATTGTCGGAATGGTTTAATCCCAAGGTTACAACAATTGAGGAGTGTAGGAATATAGATGAAATGAAAGTAGAAGAACTGGTAGGTTCCCTACAAACTTTTGAACTACACTTCACTCAATCCCAAAAATCCAAAAACACTGTCCTAAAAACCTCAAAGAAAACAATTCATGAGGACAGTGAAAAGCGAAAATGAAGATGAAGATGAAGAAGTGGCTATGCTGGCACAAAATTTTAGGAGATTCTTTCAAAAGAATCGCGGTCGTCCCTCTAGAGAGAGAAAGGTGAACAACAAACTTCCTACATGCAAATTTGGTAAAAGAACTAAAGAACCACAATGTTATGCCTGTCGGGAGTATGGACACCTATCAACCGAATGCGCAAATAGAAAAACTAAGGGCAAGGCAATGGCCGCCACGTGGGATGATACAGATTAGTCAAATTTAGAATCTAGTGACTCAGAAAGCAATAAAGATCAGAAATCATTGAAAATTCGCATGGTCTCCACTGCTTCGATCATTCCCACTAAATCTGAGAACGAGAAAGAACAGCAAGCCACATAATCCTTTCCATCTGACAATGAGGAATCTGACGAAGAAAAAGAATAAGAAGAAAATGATAAGCTACAAGATGTTTACAATCAGCTTTATATCCATAGCATCAAAGTGGCTAAAAGACTGGAAATATCTGAAAGTAAAAACCAATTGTTGCAAACAGATTTGAACAAAACTGTAGAAACTAATACACATCTGATCAATAATTTACAGCAACATCACTCATAAAATGATAGACTTGAGAGAATTAACACCTTCCTTAAAACTGAGATTGAAAAACTAAGCAAACAGGTTGAGCAATTAAAAAACAAGAATTTGCTCCTTCAAAATGAAAATCACACACTCCTATTTAATCTAGAAGAGTCCAAAAAAAATACCAAGAAAAACTGTATGTTTTCCCAGAGTGGTGAGAAGTTAGAAAAACTTTTAGGCATGGGAAAATGTGGAGAGGACAAAAAAGGATTAGGTTATGGAAAAGCTAGAACAAGAACTGAATATAATGCACAACCTTTTGGAAAATCTGTTGCCTCTAGTAGTAACAACAGACCTATCCCAGCTCGTCACAAAAATGGTAAGACAGTTTATGAGCTGAACAAAAGAAATATGCAATCATCACTACTTGTGCTAGTTGACAGGATGAAGGAGTCATTAAGTCATGTGGATAAATCGGATAAGATGAATAAATCTACCACAAGTAAAACTCCTGTCACAAAGTGGATGATTAAGGAAAAGCCAAATTGCCTTGTTACACATTCAGATCGTCTACCAGGCAATGAGGTCAAATGGTACCTTGATAGTGGTTGCTCAAGACATGTCACAGGTGACAAATCCCTTCTCTCCAACTATAAAAATTCATAAAGGGATAGTCACCTACGGAGATGGAGCCACTGCCAATGTAATTGGACAAGGAATGATAAGAGGAATTGATTTGCTCAAAAATGAGAATGCTTTTTGCATAAAAGGACTGGCACATAATCTGTTAAGCATCTCTCAAATCTGTGATAATGGGCATGTGGTCAAATTCAATAAAGAAGAATGCAATATCCTACATCAATCAGGAAAATCAGTAATTAAGGGTCATCGCACAAACAACCACTGCTACATCATCAGAGGCATAGAAAGGACTGATGCCTAGAATTACTGAGCAGAGAAAAACAAGTCCAGATCATGCATCTAGATCTGGATATTTGCTGAAATGATGTAACTTTGTTGAGCGTAAAATGATATATCTGAGGTTTCTCACCTCAATCTTTTGTAAATAAACATGTAAATGTTTATAATTTTTTATGTACAGTAATTATACATAATTTTGCTGAGTATGCTATTGATATACTTGAAGGGTCAAAAATGAAAAATATTCCTCTTCATTCCTATCGATCTGTCATTTTCGATTAATCGATCATGGGTCGATATCATTGACGTCTCTTCAGAATGTGGAAAGTCACAGATCGAGACTACTACGAAGCAATTGCTGATAACTTCGGATGTGGATCATCGATATAATCGAAAGTAAGTTCGATAAAATCGAAGACTCCTGACCAATAAAAGGCAATTGAATGAAAGAATTTTATTTCTCTGAAAATTTTTCTGTTTTGCTCTTTGCTCAAATCCTCGGCCAGAAGATCATCAACGGGTCCCAAAAGCGTCAAAAGAAACGAGTATTATCCTTCCATCCCTTCCACTCCAAAGTCTAATCTCACATTTGGTTGGGTACTTTCCATTCTCTTGGTTGACCTTCCTTACCTTTACTCGCCTCTTACACTGAAAAATCATGAACAAAGGGAAAGGTAAGTCCCTTTCTCAGTCTTCAAAAGGGAAAGCAAAACAACCCAGTATGCATCAACTCACTTCATCAGTGAGACATCCAGACACTGTCGTTGAACGTCTGGTTCTCAACAGCGCCATCGAGTCTTTTGGTGTCGATCTGCTTCTAGAAGTCATTGGATGGAAAAATATTTTGAATCTTCGTGGTACTTATCAAATTGGAGTAATTCATGACTTCCTTAGCAAATGTCATGTTATTTGTGACGATGATAATTCTTTTTACATTATTCATCTTGGACCCACTTTTAAAATTTTTCACAGTATTTTTAGGTCCAATGTCTATCCTTGTGATGTGAATGGTAATCATCTGCCTCCCTTTATGTTGAATGTGCTGTATGATGTATATCAGGAAGTTCAGGTGTGCCTTCCAGCACTTCTTCTTAAACAGCTAATTTGGATCCTTCAAGAAAATTATCAGGATACACTAGCTTTTGTTGTACTCATCTGTAAATTAGCTCATCATGTTGGTATTCCTGTCTCATCTGATAGAGTCTACCTAGAGAAATGGTTTGACAGTGATTCGGCTCAGGTGGCACAACAGCTCTGTCTTCCTTCAGTTCTGCCTGAGAATAGTGCTCACCTACAGTCGGCTGCTCCATATGCTCCTCCGTCATATCCATGGGGATCCAAACGAACGTCATTGCTGAGTCCAGAGTCGATCACAAATCGCCAAACTCATCATCTTGAACGTCACCTACTGAACGGTATATAGCGAGCATGGAGGAGCGACTTCACAATTGTGACAGACGACTCACCGTGATTGAAGAAAAAGTCGATACTCTCCAGGAAACAAATCAGCAAGTGGTGACTTACTCACACGTGGTGAGTCTCGGAGGCGGCGATAGAAGCTGATTGTGGAAGTTCTAATTCACAAAATTTTTTTATAACTGTGAATTTTGTTGCCAAGCTTGGGCAGTTAATTTCGGACAATTGGACACGTTAGCTTCATTTTAGATATGGCTGAACAGAACTCACATTTTTAATGCCATAATTAAGTTTTTGTTTCCCCTGGTCTATCAAAGTTTCTGATATGGAATGCATATGACTTTATTGCTTAATTTATTTGCATTCATATCTTCTGAAAATGATGTATGTTTTGAAATGATTCCATCTTTATACATCGATATTTGTTGTTGCTCCCACATGCTTCTTTGAACTTCAGTCAATATCACTTGCTATACCTTTGCCAATGACTGACAAAAAGGGGGAGAACAGTTCAAAACACCCCGAGTGGAAAATTGTATATCTAATGTTGTTGCAGGTGTGAGGGGGAGCAGCTGTACCAAGAAAGGGGGAGTTTTGAAGTAAGGGGGAGCAGATACTTCTAGAATGTGTACATGGGGTAGAAAAATTGTAAAATTGTGTAAATGCATGTACACACAATTTAGGGTGTGTCTAGAAGTGTTCTAGGGTGTTTTGGGTATTTTGTCACGTAATTGACAAAGGGGGAGATTGAAAGTGCACCTACTTGTGCCCTGGTTTGTCAAGTTACGTGAATGGTAAGTCAGACTGGCTATAGAACTTGATAGGAAGATTAATTCAAGCGTCTGCCTCAAGTGGATGTGTGGAAGCTCGCAATAGGTAAATCATAGTCTCACGTCCCATATCCCAAAACAACAGGTGATTAAAACCCTTAAAATAAGATAGACGTCTTAGGGTTTTTGAGGTGAGAAAACTTTTTTAAAATAGGAAAATCTCTATGTTTTTCTCGCCTTATCGATCTTATCGAAACACCCTCGATATGATCGACCTGTTCTGTCGATATCCTTGATACCTTAACGATATTATCGATGAGAGGACCAAAAGTGTCCAGCAACTAAATATTCATCTGGACGGATTTATCGATGTATCGATACACATATGATATCATTGATATAAGTACAAATATGTCCAGCAACTTCATAACATATTTGGACGAATTATCGATATATTGATACACCTATCGATATCATCGATATTCAAATCTCGAGTCCATCGAGAGTGGCTTGATAAGATCGACAGACAGTTTTTCGGGCCCTGTTTTTTAAAGAAAATCTCAAAAGTCTTCGTTAGCATCGATGCTCTTCCAATATGATCTGAATTCAAATGTTGATAACATCGGAAGTCCATCGATGATATCGATTGTGGGCATGCATATCTTACAACAGATATTTCAGGTTATTCTTAACTATGATCGGGGGCCCTTCGATAGAATCGATATTCAAATATCGATGATATGACACCAGATCGATTGCATCGAACAAAGCCATAAATTGTCCAACAAGCTCAAGATAAATCAGCTGAAATTATCGATGCCTCGACTCTGATCTCGATATCATCGACATTCAAATTTCGATGACCTCGATGGTTCCCCGATCAATCTTGAAATCCTGAAATATTTCAAAGTCAAGTCTCTCTCATTTTTTAAATACCGATGGATCGATCCTGTCCTCGATGGAATCGGAGTTCGAAATCCGATGACATCGACCATGGTCTCGATTCATCGACCAATTGGCAAGAAGTTTCAAAAGCGTATGACATCAAGTCCAAGTCATCAAGCAGACCATTGATGCTATCGAGAGTATACGCTCGACGATATCGAACCTGCTCGATGATATCGAACTCTGTCATAAATGTGACCATTTTATATCCATTGGAGCTTTTTACCTATATATAGAGGACTTGTCTTTTGTTGCTGTAAGAGAGAAAAGAGAGAGCTTTTGTGTGTTTCAACTTACATCTTATACCCTAAGCCTTTGTCTCGAGGGAGTTCATCCTCTAATCCACCCTCATCATTGATATTCAATAGAGTGGATTGGGGAATGAACTTCCGCATTCAAGGATCCTTCAGCTACTACCTTAATGGAAAATCATTAAGTTGAGATGCCTTAAATGCATAAGATTGGAACTACTCTACCTTCCTCATAGGTAAACCTTTAGAGAGTAGGATTTCATCTTAACCTTGACCCAACCCAAAGCCTAGTCTTGGTATATCTTTTGTGTTGCGGATCAAGGAAGCAGAAGACTCTTCGTCATCAAGGAGGAGGAGATCTTCGTCGTTGTACTTAACGGGACTCATCATTTTATCTGTAAGTATCTAGAGTCCAAGAGGACACTTGCGATCATTCCTTTCTAGGATTGGGTCTTAAGTGGTTTTCACCCTTTGAAGTCCTCAAGGAGGCCTCCGGCGGGAGTGTACGTGGTGGGTGCGTTGTGTGGACCCTTGCTCTGTGGAGAGCATAAACATCTGATTAGGAGTGAACCAGTAAAACTCCCAAGTGCGTTGTGTGGACCCTTACTCTATGGAGAGCATAAACATCTGGTTATGAGTGAACCAGTAAAACTCCAGGGTTAGAGGTGAACCAAGTAGAAACCTCCGTGTAAAGGTTGAAGGTGAACCTGATTTAAAACCTTAGGTTTGAGGTGAACTCTGGGAAACCTCCTTAGTGAAATCCGGTACACTCAAGGGTTGAGTGCGGCAGCCGGGAGTGGAGTAGACTTATCGTCGAACCACTATAAAATGACTGTGTTTGTGATTGCTTTTCTATATGTGTGATTCATGACAATGCATTCATATTCATATATCTGATCACATCTCACACACATACACAGTCACATCCAACATAGACTAAGTTGCATATTGCTATATCTTGATTAGTTTGTGATTGGATCCTCTACCTGGTTTGGAAGCTAGTAGAGTTACATTTGAGTGATCCTGAAAATTACATACATAATAGGATTAGAGTGATAGGATTTTTAATATAACTCATAAATCTTTAAAAAGTCTTATTCACCCCCCTCTAGGAGATATTGGCATATTCTGACTTTAACTCAAGCGGTCTTCACCGCTATTTCAATGTATGTCCATTTAATTAAGGGTAACATGTTGTGTTATAATCCAAATTAGTGCTCATAGCTTCCTACCAACTTGGCCAAAAGCATGATGTAAAATGTAGGTCATGGTCTGATATGATAGAACTTGGTACTCCATGCAATCGTACAACTTCCTTAATGTAGAGCTTGGGAAGTATGTCGATAGAATAGTTAATTTAAATAGGGATAAAATGTGCTAATTTTGTCAATTGATCTACTATTACTCGTACTAAATCATGCTTCTTCCGAGTTAACGGAAGGCCAACTATAAAATCCTTCGAGATATAGTCCCATTTCCATTCTAATAACTTTAAAGGCTATAAAAGACCATAGTGTTTCGATGATCAGCCTTCACCTTCTGATACATAAAACATCGTGATATGTACTCAGCTATCTCCTTCTTCATATTCACGCTTCATGTTCTGATACATCTTGGTTCTGCCTAGATGAATTATAAACTTAAGTCAGTGCACTTCTTTCAAAATCTCTTCTCTTAAGTTTGGAATATCTGGCATGCACATACGATCTTGATATCATATTCCTTTATCCTAATAAATCTTCCATTCAGTTTCATCCTTATCCTAGTGCTTAGTCATCATCTTCATTAACCATTCATCATTTCCTTGAGCTTATATGATTATCTCCTTTAAGGTTTGCTTAATCATTATATTGCCAAGATGAATATGTTGCTCCTGAAATTGTAATTTTATGTCAAACACCTTCACAAATTCCAACATCTCTCATTCTTGAATCATTAGTCTGGTTATACTTCGTTAGTTGTATTACTCCCGGTTTAGACCATCTGCCACCAAATTCGCCTTGTCAAGATGGTAGGATAGTTTAAAATCATAATCCTTTAGAAATTCCACCCACCTTTTTGTGATCGGTGAACAGATTGGATTGCTCATCATATAAATAGTGCCACTAAATTTTAAGATCAAAAACTATGGTCGTTAACTCTAAGTCATGAGTCAGATAATTAAACTATTGATTCTTCAATTGTCGTGATGCGTAAGATACTACTTTATCTTCTTGCATTAATACTGAACCAAATTCCAAAATTGTCGGATCGGTATAAATAACAAACTTCACTCCCTCATGAGGAAGAGTAAGACTAGGTATTAAAGTCAATAGTCACTTCATCTCAATGAACGCCTCTTCACACTTCTCTGTCCACTTAAATGGTATGCCTTTTCATGTCAAACTCGTAAACGGGGCAGGAATTTTTGAAAAATCTTTAATAAGCCTTCTTAGTATCTGGAAAACCCGAGGAAACTTCTGATGCCTAAGACAGTCGTGGGCTCCTTCTACTGAACCACTACTTCGACCTTTGTCGGATCCAATGTAAATCCATCTTTGGTGATCGTATGCCCAAGGAACTTCACACTCTCCTTTTAACATTCGCACTTTGAGTACTTAGCGTATAATTAGTTTTCTTTCAGGATATGTAGCATCTTTCTTATGTGCTCCTCGTGATCTTCACTAGTCTAAGAAGAAATCAATATATCATCAATGAATACGATCATGAGCTGGTCTAAAAATGTTTGGAACACGCTGTTCATTAGATTAACGAACACAACTAGAGCATTGCTCAAACTGAAGGCATAGACAAGATCTCGCACTACCCATTGATGGGTTTTTTGACCCGTCGTCGACCGGTTGTGAGCCTCGCTCGACCGGTCGAAGGCTGGTGGTCGACCAGTCGTGGAGTCGAGTCGTGGCACGACTCAAAGTCCAACGACTGTGGACTATTTTTCTCCGGGGTGCTCAACCAGTCGAAGGAGGTGCTCGACCGGTCGTAGGTGGCTCTCGATCGGTCATGGACTCGATTCGACCAATCGAGGTTACGCAGATTCGTTCTGTGATTTTGCACGGGTTTCGTGTTACAAGTCCTTTCGCAACTGGGATGCGAAAAGGAGTTTCCTAAAACTTTAAATATGAGTTCCTAGGGCTTTCTAAGTATGATAAGAGGGTTTCCTAAAGCTTTATAAGGGATTTGCTAAAGGGTTTAGGGCAATCAAAGGTGAGAGAGAGAGAGAGAGAAAGAGAGAGAGGAAGCTTATAGAAGGGAGGTTCTGCTCGTGGAGGTTATCTGCTGTGCAATCTATATCTCAGCACTTCTATGTCCTCGTAATCGGTGAGATCTCTCCGTTTTCTTTATTTCTCTTATTGTTTATCCATTCCTGTGTGAGTGAAGAAGGTTGTAACGCTCTACTTCATAGTGGATTGTTGATCTGGACGAGGTCCAATGGTTTTTACCTCTTTGAGGGTTTTCCACGTAAAAATCTCTTGTGTGGTGTGTGGTTTATGCTTTGATTTATTTCATTGCATTATTATTTCATAATTCTGGTTTGTTTCGAGAGGCTAGATCCTAAGGTTTTGTGTAAAGCCCCCAACACCTATAGCATGTCCTGAAAGTTGTTTTATAAATGTCTTCTTCCTTTATCACTAGCTAGTGATAACCTGACCTTAAGTCAATCTTGGAGAAATAACAAGCTCCCTTTAACTGATCGAATAAATAATCAATTCATGGGAGTGGGTATTTATTTTTTATCATCACTTAATTTAATCGACGATAATCTATGCATAGCCGCATACTCCCATCATTCTTCTTCACAAATAATACAGGTGCTCCCCATAATGATGTACTGGGTCGAATAAAGCCTTGGTCCTTTAGTTATTTTAACTGTTTCTTAAGCTCCTACAGCTCCACTAGTGACATGCGATAAGGTTGCATTGATATAGGCGTGGTCTTTAGTACAAGGTCAATACCTAAATCCACCTCTCTTCTAAGCAGCAATTTAGGTATATATTGGAAAACTTTGGGATAATCTTTTATGATGGAAATATGTTTTATCTTCAACTCCGACGATTCTCTATCCTTCAGTACCATAATTGTTATACTCTTTCGTCTTGCTACCACCCTCTGATTTGGAAAGGCTCTCTTATTGGAATAGAGAAAGTCACTGTCATGGCATGACAGTCAATTTGAGTATGATAGGAAGTGAGCCAATCCGTTCTAAGGATAACATCATACCCCTTCATCTCCATCAAAACTAAATCTACTAGTATTGGGATACCTTCAATTTCAATTCTACAGGATTTGCATATTTTTTCTAAGGTGATAGTCTTTCCCATAGGTGATTTTACATAAATTAGTTTGCTAAAGGTTGCGGATTGCCTAACCATTCAAATACCGCAGTTACAACAAAAGATAATGAAGCTCAAGAACCAAATAATATGGCAATGGGTTGATCAAGTATGCAATTGTACCTTCTATGATGTTATTATCCACTTCCAGTTCTTCAGTGGGTTGACGATGTAAACTTTGGCTTGTGTGGATGCTGTCTAAATGGTTGTCCTCCTTGATAATTTGTAAGCCATGATGATTGCTGAGGATGATTCTGCTCATTCTGAGGTGATCGGGACAATGTAGAGTACGATGCTTGGGGGTATGAGTTGGACAGTTTGGACGTCTAAGGCAACTGGATAGACTGTTGGGTTAGTGTAGGAGATGGTAGTCATGAAGATGTATACTGAAGTGGTGGCAACTACCCGATGTCTCTAAATTAAGTTCTGCAAAATTGTGCCTTATGCTTGTGCTTCTCACAATACGTGTAGTTTTCTGCAAAATGTCATTCCTGATTATTCGGTGTTGTGACCGGGTGGTGGTTCATTGTCTCTTTTCTGATGGTTGTTGCTGAGCGGGTATGGTCCTATTATGATGTTTTCTCATCCGAGCATAAGTCTGTTCCCTGTTTCTTTCGGCCCGTGGGGCATTATCAACAATCTCAAAGTATTTTGCGATATTTACACAAAACAATATGGTTATAATGTTCCGGCAAAGCCCTTCTTCAAAAATTTGAACCTTATATTCTTCATTTATCACCATCTTTAGGACATAATGAGATAATTCTATGAATTTCACTTCGTATTGGGCTACTATCATAGCCCCTTGCTCTAATTTTGAAAATTCGGCCATCTTCTATAGACGATACACCTTAGGAAAATACTTCTCATAAAATCTACTACTTAACTCGCACCAAGTCTACATGTGCACTGCGGCGACCATCCTTTTGTTGCTTGCTACCATATATGCTTCTCCTTACAATATAAATGTAGTCATCCTAACCTTTTGATCCTCTAGACAGTCCATTGCTTCAAGAATCTTCTCAACTTGGGTCAGCTAGTCTTCTACTATTGTTAGATCTGAAGTGCCCTTGAACACTACTGGTCTCAATTTTGTGAATTTCTCTAGTAGATCCACCCCACCTAATTGCTTATGTCTTACAAAAGTCGGATTCCTTTGTCCTTGAGGTGCCTGACCCATTTTAACTATCAAGTTCATTTGGGCTTCGATTTGATTTTGTTGTTGTCTCATCATGGTTGCCAATTGAGTCACTAATCCAAATGTAGCATCTCATGGCTAGGAACTGGCTCTGCTAAAATTAGTGCGTATATCGGTTGGTAATAATAGGAGTTTCTCACTAGGTCCAGCACCACCCACATTTCTTACTAGAGGATAGGACTTTTCATCTCCTCTCCTTCCTCCACATGTTCGTCTTGCTCTTCCCCTACCGTTTTAGATTTTAGCGAAATGTTTGGATCCGTTGTCGGTTCATATGGGATAGTGACACTAGTTAACTGAACCATATCGTGCAAACTACGTGTCTTCTTTGGGGCCATCGCATCCTATAACAAAGCTAAAGTTTAGCATGTGAATGATCCCGGTTGTCCATCTCTGTCCAACAATATTACAGATGAAAAACATTCAGATTTCATTTATTAAATCATACACACAGTTCAAAGTGTTGCAACACCTAACTTGGGTTTGTATGTTATTTGTTAATTATTACTAGCACAATCAAGAGTGATTCCTAAGTGTAGAGTTTCTAATTTCAGGGATCTACCATTTATGCAAGTGTGTGAGGGGACGTAACATATAGGTCACTCTATGTTTAAAGAAAGCCTCTCTCTGATACCATTATGTCATGCCCTACACTTCGGATACAGAGTGTACACCCTCAAACCTGAGTTATGGACTATGACTCATACACTAAATGTACATCATTCTCATCATCAAACAATTGCTTCAAGTCACAATTAAATACATTATATGTTGTCACCACATTAACATTCATACACTCACTTGGTTTCGCATATTTATTGATACTCGATCCATAGTATTTACAATCATATAATAGATCATCAAAACCAATCTATGTCCACTCATTTGGGACTTTATTTAACTAAAATATTTAATTATGGCTCGACGAAATTATGCTATAAACAATTCTCAAAGTTAGTCCAAATAACAATAATTACAAAGAACGGAAACTAAATATCCTTATGAATTTGTCATCCAATGTAGCAAGCTCTTCCTCCACCAAATACGATTATTGTTCCTGAGAATCATCCACCAATCTAGCCTTATTTATTGGCACTTACTTGGATTGCCTATCTCATTTGCTCTATACAGTTGTCAATCCACAAGATTAGTTAGACGGGCTAGTGAGTGAACCTAGCATGGTTTATACATAGCACAATATAAGATAGCACAATCAAACTAAAATAGTATATATGCAGTATGAGCATGGATGTAGAGATGTTATGAGGTGCATGTCAAGTGTGATGAACACTTGCTTAGGTTGGATATCCGTCAACCCAAAAACTTTACCCTGAAATTACGGTTAGACCGCTACTGTTATAGTACGG
The DNA here is from genome assembly GCA_021015155.1 of Magnolia officinalis. Taxonomy (NCBI): domain Eukaryota; kingdom Viridiplantae; phylum Streptophyta; class Magnoliopsida; order Magnoliales; family Magnoliaceae; genus Magnolia; species Magnolia officinalis. The sequence goes on along the minus strand of JAJHSJ010000011.1, from coordinate 51,156,931 downwards.
ATGTATGACCACTTGTCCTAGAGGGGGATGAACAGGACTTTTAAAATTTTTAATCCTATTAAACTATAAATTCTACCAATTTAAAAGGAGTTAAGCAGGATTATCAAGAATTCATTCACATTCATATCCTGAGATAGTGAGAAATTTAAATGTTGCATTATATCAAACATGTATTATGTATAAAGTAAACACTCCAACAACCAATATATATGAGCGAGAGCAATCATCACAAACACAACAATATATAATGGTTCGACTATGTGCCTACTCCACTCTTAGCTGATGCACTGCACCCTAGAGTGTGCCGGATTTCACTATCAATGGTTTTAAATCAAGTTAATCATAAACCCTCACAACCTACACAAGGTATGTACTAGTTGCTTACATAAGGCAAATACACATGCCTACACAAGGCAATAGGTCCTACACAAGGACACTAAACGTATTCTCTCATCGAAGGCCTACGAAAGTTCTTATCAAGTTTGAGAAACAAACTCTGAATCTCAATCTTACACAAGGAAATGTATTCAGATTCTATGGACTCTAAGAACTTGATTATAAGTGAGTGAGCCCCATTTTTAGCACATACTGAAGATGATCTCCCTTACTGATGAAGAGTCTTTAACTCCCTTAATCTGCAACAGCTGTAGATGCTTCCAATGCAAGTCGCCGATGTTGGGTTAAGGTATTTTGAGGAATCTTCTTTAGTGAATATTGGTCTTTAAGTGTAGATAAGATTCCAGAATATTATCCATTCACAGGATTCCAGCTCAATGATTTGCCAATCAATGAGTTGCTGGAAGATCCTTAAATGGTGGAGTTCATTCTTCAATCCAATTTATTGATTCTTCAATGGTTGCATTTAAAATAGGGTTGAAGGATGAACTCTCATGAGAAGAGGGATTTAAGAAGGCAGGTAGTATTCCTATAGTAATAACTCTCTTGAATCTCACTATTTTTCTCACTAAGGAACAAAGGAAGCAACTCTCAATAAATAGCCAACGACGTCCAAACAGTAAAAAAACAAGCAAAAATCTGTCAGGATTCGATGTTATCGAAGTTGCCTTCGATGACTCAAACTGACTTCGATTGCATTGAGCCCTTATACATAAATATTCTTGTAAGTGCTTGGATAGTTCTGCTTGATGTCATTGAGTGGTCTTTGATGTCATCAAAGGATACCTTCGATGTCATCGAATGACTTCTTGATGTCATTGAGTGGTCTTTGATGTCATCAAAGGATACCTTCGATGTTATCGAATGACTTCTTGATGTCATCGAGATTTTTACCGAAAATTCTTGAAGCTTGCTGGACAATTTTTGTCTCTTTTTCGATATCATCGAAGTTTGAATTTCGATGACATCGAAGACGGTTCGATGACATCCAGTAATTCATGATTTCCTTTAAAAACTCTCTGGATAGATTTATCCCCTTTTCAATGTCATCGAATGGTTGTTCAATGTCATCGAAGTTTAAAGTTCGATGTCATCGAACTATCAAATATCATTTGATTCATCGATCTTTTTAGAGATTTTCCTATTTAAGCTTGCTGGACAATTGGGTGCCCATTTTTCGATGTCATCGAACTTGTAGGTTCGATGTCATTGAGAATTTCTCCAGAAATGTGGTTTGGTTGCTAGACATATTTGGGGCGCCTTTTCGATGTCATCGAAACTTAAGTTTCGATGTCATCGAACAGTGTTCGATGTCATCGACAATTGTAGAAAATCTGTTTTCCTTTTCATATAACTTTGCAACTTGAACCTTATAATTCTAAGTTTTTCTGAAGAGTTTTCTTAGTTGATTTTGAACAAACTTATATTATGAGAGGTTCTTTTACCTGAGTGTTTTGGTTATAGGGTGTGAGGCTTAATTTACCTTTGAGGCTACCCAGAACTTTTCTCTCTTATCGAGATTTTAGCCGTATAGTCTTCAATGTGGGGCTCACTTGACTCTATGAATCAACCGTCACGTAGATTGACAAACCAGGATTCTTTCATATTCTTCCTCAGTTCAGAGGAGAGATAGTGCAGCCTGTTGAAAATTGGAGTGTTTCACCGCGTTGTTCGACTAGTCGTGTGAACTGTTCGACCAGTCGAGTGAACAGTGCTTGACCAGTCGAGGGTCACTCGACTCAAAGTCCAACGAGCTCAGTGAATAGTGATTGACCAGTCGAGGGCCTGGATCGACCAGTCGAGTGAACAGTGCTTGACCAGTTGAGGACTCTACTCGACTAGTCGAGGTTACGTAGATTCATTCTAGATTTTACGCGGACTGCGTAAATTTGAGGCAGTTTTTAAAGAGGTGCAGAAGCAAGTTGCCTAAACTATAAATAGAGGTCCCTAGGGCTTTTCTAGGGCATTGAGAAGGGTATTCTAAGGGTTTTTCATGACCAAGGTGAGAGAGATAGAGAGAAAGAGAGAGAGAGAGGAAGCTTGTGGAAGGGAGAATTCGCAGTCGACATCTCAACGCTTCTACATCCTCGTGATCGGTGAGATCTTTTCATTTTTCTTTTATTCTCTTATTGTTCATCCGCTCCTGCATGAGTGAAGAAGGTTTGATCCAAGCGATGTGTGCTTGTGATCGGTTGTAACGTTCTACTTCATAGTGGATTGTTGCTCTGACTAAGTCCCGTGGTTTTTACCTCTTTGAGGGTTTTCCACGTAAAAATCTCTTGTGTCGTGTGGTTTGTACTTTGATTTATTTCATTGCTTTATTATCCCATAATTCTCGTTTGTTTTGGGAGGCTAGATCCTAAGGTTTTATGCAAGGCCCCGAACAAAGTGGTATCAGAGCTAAGTTCATTGAACGGAGTGGGATCAGTTCTGAATTATGGAAGGTGGCTCATCAAGAATGATCAGTCCTAATGGTTCTAACTGGACCATATGGAAGGCTAAGATGGAGGATTTGCTTTATTGCAAGGACTTGTATTCTCCAATTCAAGGCATATCAACAAAGTCAAAGGATATGTCAGATGATGATTGGAAGAAGTTTGACCAAAAGGCGGTGGGGTTTATTAGACAATGGTTAGACGATTCCGTATTCCACCATGTGTCTATGGAGACCTCAGCCGCTAGCCTATGGTTGAAATTGCAAGGGTTATATGAGAGGAAGACAGTCGGCAATAAGATATTTCTGATAAGACGACTTGTGAATCTCAAGTTCAAAGATGGTGGTTCTGTGGCTGAGCACATGAATGAAGTCAGCAATATATTGAACCAGCTCTCCACTATGAAGATGGTCCTGGATGATGAATTACAGGCTTTACTATTGCTTAGCTCATTGCCTGATAGTTGGGAGACATTGGTGGTGTCTCTAAGTAACTCCGCGCCAGACGGAAGCGTGTCCATGGAACAGGTAACCAGTTGTCTCTTCAATGAGGAGACAAGGAGGAAGTCTCAGGGGTCTACTCAGCAAGAGGCCCTTGTGACACAAGAACGGGGGAGAGAAAGAACAGAAAGGGCGGGAAGACCCGAGATAAATCAAGAGGCAAGTTGAGTACTAGGAAGGATGTTGAATGATAGAATTGTGGTAAGAAGGGCCACTATAAGCATGAATGTCGTAAGAATAAGAATGACAAGAAAGGAAAAGGAAAGGAGAAGGAAGATGAATCAGATTCCACTGCGGTCGCTTCAGATGGCGACGTTTTAATTATTCTTTCAGGAGATCATGATGTTTGCCTCACGGTTACGAGTAAGGACACCAAATGGGTGATAGACTCGGAAGCCTCTTTTCATGTGACTCTACACAGGAATTTCTTCACAAGCTACAAGTCAGGTGACTATGGGACCATGAAGATGGAAATTCTGGCATATCGAAGATCGTAGGGGTCGGCGATATTTGTGTAAAGACCGATGTGGGCTGCACATTGGTTCTCAGGGATGTGAGGCACGTTCCAGACCTTCACCTCAACTTAATGTCGACGAAAAGGTTAGATGATGATGGCTATGAAAGCCGATTTGTTGGTGGGCGCTGGAAGCTCATCAAGGGTTCATTGATCACGGCCAGAGGAAAGAAGTGTTACACCCTTTACAAGGCAAGTGTCAGTATGTGCAAGGGTGAGTTGAACGTAATGGAAGATTCAGTTATTGACATGTGGCACGGGCGTCTAGGCCACATGAGTGAAAAAAGGGCTTTAGGTACTAGCAAGGAAGCGGCTCCTTCCAGACGTGACAGGTATACCTCTCAAAACCTGTATTGATTGTCTATTAAGAAAACAGTATAGAGTTTTATTTGTTAAATCTGTTTCTCATGTTAATAAATTGCATGCATTAAATTTGATTTATTCTGATGTTTGTGGTCCTATGAGGATAAAAACCTTAGGTGGGGCTTTGTATTTTGTCACTTTTATAGATGATGCATCTAGAAGGGTTTGGGTTTATGCTTTGAAATCCAAGGACGAGATCTTTGGTGTGTTTAAATTGTTTCATGCTACGGTCGAGAGAGAGACAAGTAGATCATTGAAGTGCATCCACACTGACAATGGTGGTGAATACATCAGTGACTTTCATGAGTATTGCAAGTCCCTGGGTATACGACATGAACAGACGGTTCCCAAGACCCCCTAACATAATGGTGTGGCTGAGCGAATGAATCACACCATTCTAGAGAGAATCAGATGCATGTTATCCCATTAGAAGTTGCCCAAGACGTTCTGGGGAGAAGCAATGTACATGCAGTGTATTTGATAAACAGGTCTCCACTAGCCCCGTTGAATGGAGAAGTACCTAAGAAGATGTGGACTGGACTGGATCCATCTTACAGTCATCTCAGGGTGTTTGGATGCAGGGTATTCGTTCATGTACCAAAGGACGAGAGGTCTAATCTCGATACGAAGATCAGACAATGTGTGTTATTGGGGTACGATGATGAAAAGTTCGATTACAGTATGTAGGATCCGATTGAGAAGAAGCTCGTCGGGAGTAAAGATATAGTATTCTTTGAAGATCAATGTATAGAAGACATTGGTAAGCCAGAGAAGAACCACTCTAGTTCAGGTGAGCTAGAGGATATAGATCCGGTTATTCCTCTAGTGGTGCGTGATAACGGGGGAGTAAAGCAAGATGTAGAGGACGAGGGAGTTCCTACATAAGATAGACCTGGGGAGCAGCCCCCACCTGATCCACCTGTTGAGCCACAGGTGAGGAAGTTATCTAGGGACAGATAGTTGTCCAAGAGGTACTCGCCGCATGAGTACATTAAACTCACTGATGGGGGAGAGCTAGAAGATTATTTTGAAGCCCTAGTCGACGAGCATAAGGGGGAGTGGTTGAAAGCTATGCAAGAGGAGATGAAATCCTTCCATAAGAACCACACCTATAATATGGTGAAATTGTCTAAGGGCAAGAAAACTCTGAGCAACAAGTGGGTGTTCAGAAAGAAGATTGAGCAGAAGAATTCATAGACAAGGTTCAAAGCCAGACTTGTAGTAAAAGGGTTTGGTCAGAGGATAGGCATAAATTTAGAGGAGATATTCTTACCAGTGCTGAAGATGACATCCATACGGGTGTTGCTTGGGTTGGCGGCTAACATGGATCTGGAGATAGAGCAGTTAAATGTTAAAACTGTCTTTCTCCATGGTGACCTGGAAGAAGAGATCTACATGCAACAACCAGAGGGGTTTGAAGTCAAGGGCAAAGAGCATATGGTGTGTAGGCTGAGGAAGAGCTTGTATGGGCTGAAACAAGTTCCACGGCAATGGTACAAGAAGTTCAACTCATTTATGTTGAAGCATGGGTATGACAAAACGGAGTCGGACCACCGTGTGTTCACGCGCAAGTTCTCATATGGTGATTTCTTAGTTCTGTTGTTATATGTTGATGACATGCTTATCATGAGAAAAGACATCAAGAAGATTGACAGGCTAAAACAGGAGTTGGGCAAGTCGTTCGCGATGAAAGACTTGGGCCCAGTTAAGCAGATCTTAGGAATGAAGATAACTCGTGATAGAAGCAGCATGAAGCTTTGACTGTTACAAAAACGGTATATTGAGAAAGTCCTACAGCAGTTCAATATGAATGCAGCGAAGCCGGTCAGTACTCCACTGGATGGTTACTTCAGATTGAGCGACAGACAGTATCCTAAGACGAAGGCAGAGGTGAATGAGATGCAGAAGATACCTTACGCATCAGCAGTAAGAAGTTTGATGTATGCTATAGTGTGTACGCGCCCAGACATAGCATATACGGTTGGTGTTGTCAGACAGTATCTTGCCAATCATGGCAAAGAACAATGGGCAGCGATGATATGGATACTGCGGTATCTAAGAGGCTCATCCAGGTTGAGCCTATGCTATGGTGACGAAAAACCTATGTTAGAAGGCTACACAGATGCAGATATGGCAGGTAACATAGATTTCAGGAAATCTACATCGGGGTTCATGTTCACGTTTGAAGGGGGAGCGATCTCTTGGCAGAGCAAGCTACAGAAGGTCGTAGCATTGTCGACGATAGAGGCTGAGTACATTGCAGTCATAAAAGCATGTAAAGAGATGCTTTGGATGAAGAGGTTCCTATAGGAACTTAACCTGAAGCAGGAGTAGCACGTGGTCTATTGCGATAGTCAAAGTACTATACACTTGAGTAAGAATCCAAGTCAGCACTCCAAGTCGAAGCACATAGAGATTCGGTATCACTTGATCAGGGATACTTTGGAACACAAGGTGTTATAGCTTGAGAAGGTTCACACGGACGATAACGGGTCAGACATGATGACCAAGGCTTTGCTCAAGGGAAAATTTGAGGTTTGTAGAAACCTGGTTGACTTGAAGAAAGTGAATTCCTCCTAAGTTGGAAAGGGGGAGATTTGATGGGATTTTCCTCCTTAGTTCAGATGAGAGATAGTGCAACCAGTTGAAAATCGGGATGTTTCACCACGCTGTTCGACCAATTGAGTAGACTGCTCGAGCAGTCGAGGGTCACTTGACTCAAAGTCTAGCAAGCTCAATGAACAGTGCTCGACCAATCGAGGGTCTGGCTCGACCAGTCGAGTGAACAGTGCCCGACCAGTCGAGGACTCTGCTCGACTAGTCGAGGTTACGTAGATTCATTCTGGATTTTATGCGGACTGCGTAAATTTGAGGCGGTTTTCAAAGAGGTGCGGAAGTAAGTTGCCTAAACTATAAATAGAGGTCCCTAGGGCTTTTCTAGGGCATTGAAAAGGGTTTTCTAAGGGTTTTTCACGACCAAGGTGAGAGAGATAGAGAGAAAGGGAGAGAGAGGAAGCTTGTGGAAGGGAGAATTCGCAGGTCGACGTCTCAACACTTCTACGTCCTCGTGATCAGTGAGATCTTTTCATTTTTCTTTTATTCTTTTATTGTTCATCTGCTCCTGTGTGAGTGAAGAAGGTTTGATCCAAGCGGTGTGTGCTTATGATCGGTTATAACGTTCTACTTCATAGTGGATTGTTACTCTGGACTAGGTCCCGTGGTTTTTACCTTTTTGAGGGTTTTCCATGTAAAAATCTCTTGTGTCGTGTGGTTTGTGCTTTGATTTATTTCATTGCTTTATTATCACATAATTCTGGTTTGTTTTGGGAGGCTAGATCCTAAGGTTTTGTGCAAGGCCCCCAACAGATATCCGACAGACATCCACCATAAGTAGGCATGAAAATTTTATATTTTTCAGACATCCACCTAGGTAGGCATGGGTAATCATACATCTATTTTGCGATTAGGCTTCCACTAACGTGGACATCTGATAACGAATCTATGCATCGACATGTATAGTCAATCATATATGTCTCTCTATAAGAGGAACAACATATCTATAATATAAGTGATTGGCATATTTGCATGTTCAATATTCATCCAAATCTTTCAAGGCATATATCATAATATCACAACACTTCAATAATTACATGACTACCATATCAATCATAGCAATCACAATCAACCGCATGATTTATCTTAATCATACAAACATGTTGGGATTCACTCGCCTATTTACGATAATGTCGAATCCTTCGAATAATCGAACGTTTTAGAAACTATACTTCAAATCCATATTAACATGATTTAGCATACCATAATTCAATCGAATTATTCCAACAAGTGGGGTCCACCTTTGATTCAAACAAGATGACCCAACATTAACTCTTTAATTTAAATTTGTAAAATAAAAATAGACTGTTAATTAATATAGTCGATCGATCGAGACAGCTCAAGGGCCTTCGATCGATCATCTGATCAATCAACCATGGATCGATAAAATTTAAATTTAGTTACTTTAAGTATCTGGACACTTTTATTCAACTTCGATTGATCAACCCTGCTCGTCGAGCGATCAAGCTTGGTCAGATTACATCAGTTTGCTTACTCGATAAAAATGGTCGACTTCGATCAATATGTTCAATCGATCGAAATCGCTTGAGGTTCTCCTCGATCGATTGAACCTTGATTTCGATCAAATGAAATGAATTCTGAATTATGGTGTTTGGTCTCTAAATGAAAATCGACCTCTTCGATTGATCAAACCCTTCAATCAATCGATAAAAGTCGAACGGGTTCTGCCTGTTACACGATCTGATTTTCTGAAAACAATTTTTGGTTTCTCACTTTTTTATTTTTTAAATTAAGGTTTTGTAATTCTAATAGATCTATGAATTTGAGGCTAGTCAATCCAATGATTTCTCTCATCATCAAATTCGGATTAATTAGAGGTTCGTTTGGATCCGTAATACACGGAATCTACCATTGTCGTTAAAACTATATTTCAATGAAAATCCATTATTATCTATGCAACTCATGGATCATTGTGGGAAATCCATCAGTCGGATTACTCAAGGATTTAAGGCCTTGATATGATTTGGCCTTAAGATCCATTAATTTGATTTCCTAGACTAAAATGACAGAATTTCTCGTAGCCAATCTTCTGTGTTATAGGAACTTTCGTAAAAATCACTTTCTTTTGTTATAACTTTCATATGGATCAAAACAATGATCATAGGATTAATCCACTTCGTTCATTGTTTTGATGAGGGATTTTTTTTTTATTAATTAGGAAAAATAAAGGATGGTGATGGAACTTATCGGTGGATTTCTCCTTCACATTCTCTCTCCCTCTTACAATTGTTGTTATGAGTTTATGATTTTTTGTAGGAATTTCTTGCAGGTATTCCCTTTAACTAGAGAGAGCCCTAGTTCTATAAGATTCCACCAGGGTTTATGGGTTTTGGCAAAAATAAAAATTGTACGGTATTAGAAGTTGATCATCCGACCTATCCCTCTATCGAGGTTACCTCACAAAACTAATTTATGTCTTTAGTTTTTGTTAATAATCATAAAATCAATTTATTAAATTGGTTAGCTTGGTTCTCGTATAGGTCTAAAAAACAAGGTCGTTACATAAGCCCCATAGAGATCATGTTATCAAGAAAATGACAATTCATATGTCCTAGTCTAACATGCAACATATCAAGGGACTTAATCAAGTAAGCAGAAAAACTAACACCATTATCATTCACAACACTTGGTTTGAATAGTTAATAAATTACATAGCCTTTTTCCAACAAATGTAGTGTTCTTAATGATAACACATTTTTCAAATTCAAAAACTAACTTAAACCCATTCTAATCAAGTGTAGAGCAAGGGACAAGATTCTTTTGAAGATTCGGTACATCCAACATATCTAGAAGGGTCAACACCTTTCCAAAAGAAAGATTCAGACTCACATTTCCTTTTCTCGCAACCTTTGGCCTAGGCAAATTTTTCATGAAAATGTCCTTCACATCCTCTACCTTCTCGTAGGAGGAAAATGTAGTATGGTCATAACAAAGACGCTTGGTTGCAACTGAATCAATCCACCACTCATTTAAGCCACAAGCAATGAGTGCTTCAATAATGACCCCCACAAACTCTTCTGTAATATGTGGATGGTCCTTTTCTTTCTTATCGCCTTTGCAGAATTTATATTCCTTAGCAAAATGTTCATTTTTCTCCACATGCATGGCATCATTTATTCTTTTTATTATTCTTGTCTATTTTTTTATTTCTTTAGTCATGTGGATGCTTTTTCTTTTGTGGTCAAGAACTTCGGTTTTCTTGACCTTTCTAGTTATTCTCAATAAGGTGGGACTTAGTTACAGATTGTAAATCCAAATAATGTTTATCACGGTTTCTAACTTTTTATTCTTTAAGTATATGAATGATGAGATTATACAAGCTCATGTCCTTTCTCTTAAGTTTTAGAGAGTTTTTATACTCATTCTAAAATGAAGTTTCTTAATTATTATAGCAGCTTGAAAGGCCTCATTAATCACTATACCTTCAGACGAGATTTCATGAGAAAACTTTTGTAAATCATGCACCCGATCTACTACAGACTTATCATCAGATATCTTAAAATCAATGTAACGACTAACTACATACTTCTTTGTTACTACATCTTCCATTTAGAAATTCTTCTCAAGATGATTCCATAGTTCTTTGGCAGTGGAGAGATGATAATATATATCATAATTTTTGTTAGTCAGTGGAGCGATGATAATATGTATCATAGTTTTTGTTAGTCATCACATTCATAATATGATTTCAACACATATATATAATCACCAGTCTTCCATTTTAATAGTTCAACTGTAACATCCCGGATTTTTGCCAACCTGGGATTAGACGTCCTTAGGTAATGGGTCGATCCTAAGACCTTACCAACTTGTCAAAACTAAATCCCACAGTCTAAAATCGCTCCTTAACCCATTTCCTTCACAAATCCCACCCTTCACTACCTTGTGCTTTCAATTTTTCAAAGCACTTTCGCCCTAGACACTATCTTAAACTAGCTAAGTAGTATAACTTGGATCACTTTATATACAAACTACAAAGGACTAAGTACCACCTCAGACAGAAATCTTACAGGATTAAATCCTTTAGAAATTGGGCAAGATTTAGCTAGTGTTAAACTAATGTGCCTGTGAAATTAGCACCAATCACTTTAAGTACGATCTACAAGACCCAAAACTTGCAAAATCAGTGACTCTAGGTTACCCTAAAGTTTAGAACCAAACTCTTTTCCTGGCTATTCTCGGGAATGTCTTGAAACTTCATAATAGGTCTAGACCACACATCGGAAGTCCGATTAACACGAAGTTAAGAAACTAGGATCGCCTCACTGGGCTTGACAGTCATCTCAAAAATCAGGCCCAGCCAATGTCCCACGGCCATTCGTTTCGATTCGGAGCGAGGGAGTGTGAAAAATACTATTCCTTTTAAAAATAAAATATCTGAAATAGTGATCTGGCACCATTCGCTTGCGCATCAGTATTAAGCAAGCAGACCGTCAGAATCAGACCAAATTACACCCTCGGATCAGGAAAAATTTCAGGAACATTTACATGTGCTTGGAATTTCGGATCGTGGCCCACTGACCGTTGAACTGAAACTGGTCCGCCACGTGTGATCTGGGAATCTGATCGAGTCGAAAATGTAATCCCACGTAGATCCATGTGTGGTGAGCTTAAGTCTGACGTTTGGCTCAAGGAGGGCCACCAGAACCTCTCTTTCCAGCTGGAAAAGTGACGAAATACCTATATTAGCAATAACCCTTGAACAGGAGTCTATTTCGGTGAGTTTTGAGACTATATAAGGACCTTAAACCCTCTCTCATGGCAGCCATATGAATTTGGGATTTGAGAGAGGGAAAAGAGAGAGAAAGTGAGGGAGAAGTGGGAGGATCTCCCTACTATCGTTCTCTGCCACCACACGGGCTGCACCACCTCTTTCCAGGCGTGTTTCCGGCGATATCAACTCCATTTTAAGGTGAGAAACCCTAACCCTAGGTCTGATTTGAAGTGTATAGGTTATAGGTTGTGAAATAGCTAACCTATTTCGTTCTATAGGTTGCCAAACTGCCGAATACGGAAGCTTAGCAAACCTATCGATTTCGTTGCGATTCTACGACAAAAGGTGCGGACTTTAGGTGTATAGGTTATGTTTTTCAACGCTTTCAATGTCAGATAATGATAGATTCATGATCTGCATGCAATTGCACATGTACAAAGTGCTTTTGTTTTCCGTTTCGATTAAGATGAAAAATATGGAATTTTACATACTCTAGGTATTTGTAGAAAGTACGGTATACATATTTTTTTTGGAAGTGTTTGACATGTTATTTGTTGTATGGATATACGATATATGGATAAAATAATTATTTGGCGAAAGGATTCGCCTAAATGCATGTTTTACTTATATACACTATGTATGTTGAAATTGCGTATTCTAGAAAATACTGTATACGTATAAATTTTGGAGATGTATTTATCGTAATTATTTGCTGTAATAATATGTTATACATGGATAAAATACTCGCTTGGCTAAGGGATAGCCCTAATACATGTTTTGCTAACATGCACCATGTATGTTGTAATAGTGTATTCTAAGTGTTTGTGAAAATGACTGAATGAGTATGGAATTCTCATTCATGCTCGCCATGACTAATTGTCATGGATTCATGATTTATGTATTGGCGATGCCCCCTTGACGAAAGGATTTGCCCTAAGTCACGCCACGGCCAATATACACTATATATGCTAAAATGTGTGGCCCAAGTGTTTGTGGAAATAGCCGAATGAATATGGAACTTGGGCTCCTGCTTGCCATGACTATCCGTCGTGGGTGTACGCATGTTATGATTGGGGCAACTCCCTAGTGAAAGGATTTGGCCTAATGCCTATGTGATCAACATATGTCATGTATGTTGATGTATGTTTGTTTAAGTGTTTCTTGAAATGTCTGAATGAGTAGTAGTTAGCAAATTGTAATGTATAAGGGTGTTGAGATATGATTTTCAACCTCTTTTAACTATGTGTATGATCTCCTTTGATAGTTGTGTGATTAGGAATTGAACATGTACAAACTCATGCTTGTGTTGTGATTCATAACATGCTCAACTGCTTTATGATTTTAACTATGTAATGCATATGTTTAAATCCATATTTACGTTGTATGATCCGTCATGGGTGATGGGGGAGCGGAGCAACGAGTGCGTGCAACAGCCCTGGCAGCCCTAAACGGATAATACCAGATCTTGACTGTATGAGTTGAATCTTGATCCATTACTGCTTTATCTATCTGCAATTGATTGTGTTTAGGGCTATGATTATGGCCCAGGCAATCGGTAACGGGATTGAATTCGTGGCTGAGATTCATTTGCCACGTGGGATGTGTTCGACAAACTCGAGTCGTGCGTTGCCTGTTGGCAATGGCTAGGCCACACGAAGTTGTTTATGCATTTCATGTCGTACAGCTCAACGGGCGATCGTGCTAGTCGAGCTCGTCAAGTAACCCGATCTGCCTTATGCATGTTCACCCTGTTTGGACGCTACTGTTTAAACCTAGGGTACCAAACTTACCAGTGAAACCCCTTTTAACCATGGTACCTCGATCCGCTAAGACGCATGAGCCGGGCATGGTGGTATGGGACACCGTGGTCGAGCTGTTGGCCTACGCTGGGTTATGTGTCTCCCCATAGTGACCATTGCGCAACCAAACTTGTGAGCCGAATACGGTGGTATAAGACACTGTATTCGAGCTGTCGATACTTACGGCGAGAGCCGAGTACGGTGAGACCTGTGCTCGTGCTGACGGGCGACGAGTCCTCCGTAGTATCTTCGAGTATACTCCAAGGGTCTGTGATTGGCGACGAGTCTTTCACAACAACTAGAGTATGAGTTGAGCCGAGTACGGTGAGACCTGTACTTGAGCTGATGGCTAGTGATTGAGCCGAGTACGGTGAGACCTGTACTCGAGCTGACGGCCAGCAATTGAGCCGCATACGGTGAGATCTGTATCCGCGCTGACGGGTGACGAGCCCTTTACGATGCCTTCACTATGCTTCTCGAACCATAATATCGTATGAGATTAACTAGGATTGACGACCCTAGAATGGATCATGTTTGGGGAATGATATAAGGGAGGTACCTTAGTTTCCCAATATTGCTGTTTGAAATAGACTAATAATAACTTGGTAATCATGAGCATCATTGCACCGCATGTGCTTAGTAGATGTGGCGCACTGAGGGAGTTAAGCATTCACGAACGTAAGATGATGTCTCTTGAGGGTGGTTTGGCAAGGGCATACAGCATCATGTCATTTCATTCTCGCATTAAATAAGAGTAGTTAGAATTGTTTGACTTGTACTGCTTTATCATTATTGCTTGATTTAATTGATAACATGTTAACCTATGCTTTATTGTTCCACTGAGTTGATCACTCACTCCCACGTTATGGGATGGTGTTTGCAACACCAACCAGATTTGTTGAGTTTCAGGTGATGGCGATGCTTGTGAAGCAGAGCCGGACTACTTCTGTGATGATAGGAGTTCTCCTATCTGTATCTCTCTGGCAGGTCAATGAAGACCTGATATTGTATTGACGGGGCTATGGTACATGGGATAGGAGGCATTACACTTCCTCACATTTGGTACATTTTAGAACTACACTTGTATTTATTTAACCTGGTAATGTTATCACACTCTGGAGACTCATCATAGGTTATATATTTTATCTATCTATCACAGTCTTCCGCTTGCAAATTTAACTGTCTCTGGAGTATGATATGTTGTTTTGGCTTAATCTCACTCATGTTCAATGCACGAATACAGTCAACATTTAATCATTATTCATTTTGTTGCATAAGTGATGTTCTGGAACTCGAGAGTTGAGTTTATGCTCGACCCCCGATTTTCAGAGTGTTACATCAACAGATGGCCGCTAGCTCATTCACCTAAAATGATGGGGTAAGAGTTTTTGATAACATAAATTAACTTGAGAGTAGTTAGATATAACTCCATTTTATGCTACCATCTCTTGAAGTTCTTCTTATAAAAATCTCAAATTTATAAGTCTCTGAGATAATAGCAATAATGCTAAGATTTTTTAGAGAGAAAATTGTCTTTAAATTGTTGGTTCTAAAATACAGAAATATAACAGAAAATCTAAAATAATAAAGCAGAAATAACAATAGAAGAATCTGGAGAACTGAGGCACATTTATGTCGTTGTCTTAAAGACATATTTGCTCCTACAGGAAGACATTCTCGATGCACTGGGTCCCAGCAAATCTACTTATTGGATACAACAACTTTTCTCTAAGATGAACATCTTTAAATCTGGTGCACTCTCGATCACAACCCGATAAACTCAAGAATGTTCGAATTGACTTGCCCAGAGAAAAACTTAAAGAGGAATTTTTTTTAATGATTTCCAATGAAGATGAAATGCCTTTGTAAAGGAAAAGTAAGTAGCGACATGCATGCTCGCTTGAGTAAGACAAAACATATGTAGACAAAACCAAAAGTGCTCAATCAAAGACACACCTTATTCCGCCACACCGCGCCTTGCTGTAGCCATGACCGCAGTCACATGCGAGTGAGGTTACTCCCATGGCATACCCTTGTTTTTTAATATAAAGAATTAGTGAGGGATTTTAAAATAAATACTTAATTTTCTTAACAACTTTCTAATATGGGACTAAACTATATACAATTAAGGCAAATTAATTAACAAAAAAATATATATTTTTAAAAATTTTCAAATATATTTTTAAAAAACCTTTTTATTCCCCCCCCAAAAAAAAACTATTAACACCATCCAAAACTTTTATAGCCTCATAAATGTAGAAGTAGATTGCTTACTAAGTTTGTGAGGCCTACCATAAGATATGTGTCTTATCCACATCATTCATATGTTTAACCAACTCAGTTTTAGGCATGAGCAAAATTAAAGCATTTTCAAAGTTCGAGTGGACCACACCATAAGAAATAGTGTCCATGGAATGCCTACTATGAAAACTTATTTACCCACTATTGTTTCTTGTGGTATGTTCCACTTGAGCTTTGGATATGGTTCAATTCCCACTCTTTTCTACCATAATATGCCACTTGAGCCTAGAATCTCCGTCATGTCTGCCATGAGCTAGCATAGGTAATGGAGGGATGTGATTTCACAGGGACACTGTAGACCCTTCTCTAGCCATGAATGGGCAGTTCCGTAGGCATGCCCACCGTGATGGATCTATTTATCCACGCTGTCCATTCGTTTATGTGTATAAAAATGGGAAACAGATTGGCCACTCCCCCTGCCACCAGCCAATATGGCTGGTGGTTAGTGCTCTGTGGGCCCTACCATGATGTATGTGTTTCAGCCATGCCATCCATTTATTTTTCTAAATAATTTTATGGTATGAGACAAAAAATTAGGTATATCCCAATCGGCCATTAAAAACATTTAGGGAGCCATAAAAGTTTTGGATCAAGCTTGTTTTTTCCCTTCACCTAGGTCTGTATGACCTAATCAACAAATTAGATGTCAAATAAACAGTACAGTGGTCATTAGGAGGATTTTAATGGTGGATATCTAATCACTATTGTTTTCCTGTGGTGTGGTCCACCCGAGATTTATATCCCTCTCATTTTTAGGATCAACCACTAAAACAATCCGTAAAAATGGATGAAAAACATACATCATGGTGGAGCCCACAACGCACCGACCACTAGCTACCGGGCTAGTGGTAGGGGAATAGCCAATCTGTTTCTATAAAATGTGTCAAATCTAATGATTAAGTGGATCATAACAAACAATAAACTTGGGTTGCATTGAATGCACCTAGCATTAAATACAAGAATAATTTTCGGTGTGGTCTATTTGATAAATAGATACATAACGGTGGACCTGTTCATAAAGCTGTTCACGAGTCGAGTCGGCTCGACTAACTCGCTCGACTCGGCTCGAGTCAGCTCAGATTTGACTCGGCTTGAATGGCTGAGTCGGGCCGAGTCGGGCTTAAATAGTGGAGCTTGAGTTGAGTTCGAGTTGAGTTCTACCAGGGGCCACTTTAACTCGACTCGAAACTCGAACTCGAGCTCGACTCAGCTCGATTAGGAATAGGTTTAGGTTTTTTAGAATTATATATATATATATATATATATATATATATATATATATATATATATATATACACACACATATATATATATATATATTATAAGTAAAAGAAAAGTAGAAAACCCTACCCCACCCCACCGCAATGGCCCTCTTTCTTACTCCCTTCCTTTTCTACCTTTCCCTTTCTTCCTCTCACCCCCACCCGCTGCCGCCGCACACCCGCCCGACGAGCAACGCTGCTTGAACCTCCACAGTCCACTCGATCTCGCCCAATCAGCCAATCCCGACATTCCGACAAGGTGCACGAATCTATTTCTTCTTCTTCTTCTTCTTCTTCTTCTTCGTAAACTTTAAAGTCTTCTTCTTGTGAGCATTTGATATGGGCTGAATAAATGATAAAGCTTCAGATCTTTGATGGGTTGGGTTGAGGATCAACCTAAGCCTAACCCGTCCTCAAGAGGACCCAACCTAAGAGTTCGTTTTGCATCAATCCTAACAGATATCATCAGCATGTGTGGTGCAATTAAGGCCCAAATACTTAGATGGTCCCATTGATTTGAGCCGTCCATGGTCTATGACGACTATTAAATTGTGATCCTGATATTTGAATTAATCTGGCCAGCAAGATCATTTAGGGACTGGTTTGGATGTACGTAATCTGGCCAGCAATATCATTTAGGGAAAATGTAATTGATAGGGACTGGTTTGGATGTATGCATCCATTTCCAAGTGCATCCATCAGCTGCCCAGTTTATAGATGGGATGACTAAAAAATCAAAGTGGATCAGAAAACATAGATTGATCCATGTGGGAACTATTGAATCCTCATTTATAGGTTTGACCAAATAATTATGGTCCCATGTTTAGTAGACTAGACGACACAAGGATGGGGCAATCCAAGGACTGAGGGACATCTAAACAAGCCCAAAAGGCACTAAGGCTAAAGTCACATGCTGATGCCATTCAAAAATTGATCCTTTTAAACAAAGAACAAGGAACCTTGTTTTTGGCACGAGGGAGAAAAATGCTGGAGTTCCATGCAATAAAATGTTAAAAAAGTCTCAATGCTAAAAAGAAAAAAAGAAAAAAAGAAAAAAACCACATGCATCAAAATACACCATTGTGATGTCGTGGTGAGGTACCTAAAGCCCCACAAGGTCCGCCATTTCTTCCCTTCTTGCCTCTTACACCCATCAATCAACCAAGCAGAGCCCTTAGATGTTGCCACTTGTCAGAACTTATTCCAGTTTCTGTTGATATATATGGTCTTGTGGGGCTGACTTTTAGGGCTGCTGGACCATCTCATTTGGGTTACATTAGGTGGGTCTTCAGACGATGAATTCAACACTGTTGATCTTTAGTGAATGGCATGCATAGTTAAGTATCCTGGGAGAACCAACTCCCAGATCATGTGCATCAATCGCCATTAAATCTATACTAGTGCAAGTATGGTTCCCAGCAATAAATCACACAAGGTCCATCTAAGACATTGTTTCTTTCACTTTATTTAGGTACCAGACTATAATCGGTGGTCCAATTTTTGGGCCCCACAGTGGAAGTTGATATGGGAAGAAATGTGTAAAATATACCTTCTTATTTCGGCTTCAGTCCAGCCAAAAGATGGATGGATGACCATACTGGGAACCATATTGTCCAATAATGTCTAAAATATGCCTTCTTATTTCGGCTTCATATGACCATACTGTCCAATAATGTCCAAGTGTCACAGATTTCAATTTTCAATCCATGCTTTATTATATCCATATTAAATGAGTATCCTTATCTAAAACTTCTTTAGCTTTGAAATATGCATTGTTTCTAAATGTTGTGCAACAAGCAATGTCTTCAGATGATCCATCCATCGATATTTGGGATTATGGATCCCAAGTGTACTCCCCAACTTCTGGAAAAATGAAAATTCAATGTAAATTGTATGGGGCCAGATTTGTTAACAAAACAAATTGGCTTAAACTACACTTATCAGGTAGGGGGAAGATGCAAAACCATGTCCCAAAACATCAGAGGAGATACGATTTTATACCAGGCTCTTGTAGACTCCAACAAGAAGCCTTCTACTCCCTCCCCCACACCGAATACAACTAGCCATATGATATACAATAACAGACCTGTCCATGTTAATGAAATTCTGAAATAGAGATGGTGAAGAGAATAAGTAGGGAAGAGGAAGAAGAGAAAGTAGCTAGATTAAGAAGACCGGAAGAAGAGCAATTACAAGTAGCCTTGAAGTTGAGCAAGGAAGAGGTAGATGCATCAAGATGTCAACGATGTTTTCCTCGACAACATGACACAGAAGCAGGACCGAGCTTAATAAGCAAGAAGTCATCAAAGTTGATTTCCGAGCTCGCCTCATTCTACAAGAACTTGGGTATTCCGTATAGATTAGCTCGTAAAAAAAGTTTGAAAGAATTAGTTGAATCTATACAAGAGCGTGATCAAATAGTCTCCCCACCTTCTGATTCAGGAGAGGTTAAAGATCATATTGGAAAGGATAATACCACTAGCCCGAGATTGAATGATGAAAATTATGGATTTGATTTAGAGTAGGAAAATTAACTTTGATGTATTAAGTTTTTTAGTTGTAATCTTACAATCTTATAGAGTTGCAGTTGTAGGTAGACTTGTAGTTGTACTCGTATGAACTTAACTTTCCTACTAAATTGTTTTAACTTAACTAAAATGTTGAATGTTAATGATCATATGCATTATTTTCTTATTTGTTCTTAAACATTATCTACTTGTAGAGTTGTAGTTGTATGGATAAACTGTTTCTTATATATTTTGATAATTGTTCTTTACATATCGACATATTGTCATATTGATGCTTATGATTATTTGTGATATGATGTTGTTAATTAATATTTAGGCCACCTAGTGGTTGAGCAATATAACCCCCCCCCCCCCCCCCCCCCCCCAAAAAAAAAAATTTAAGAATTTGTATTGAACATGTACAATCATTCAACTGAAAATACTTGTTTTTTATGAATTCCTAAATTGCCCCATTTTGGACAGTTCGGTACCATACTATGTACTTAGGCTGTCATCATTCAATTTACATGTGATTGGAATTTCGGTAGTGTTTCCTTATATTTTCTCCAGATATGTGGTTCTTTACTAGTTAGTTTCCACTACATGTGTAATGGATTACATGTGGGTGTGACAACTAATTAGTATTGAATTTTACATATATCTGGAAAATATAAGGAGGTGCTGCCGAAATTTCGGCTTATATTTAAATTGTATGAGGACAGTATATGATATGTTACCGAATGAGATAGAGACAATTAACACCTCTAAATAGAGACAAGTAAGAATAAAATATTTAGAAACAATTAGTAAAAAAATTGAAATAATTATGGACAATTTATAGTTATGTATATGCATGTATCCCGGTTGATTTATTTATTAGGGGACTATTAGTTGTCCTGGATCCACGATACAAGATGGCAATGGTTAGATTTGTTTTCAGATCGTTTTATTCCAGTTCTGAAAGAATTTCAGCGGAGACCGCCATTATTAATACTGCAATTGAAGAGTTGTTTGCTTCATATGTTGATGATTCGGCTGAAACATCAAGTTCAATATGTATTTCTCAAACTGTGGGTAATTCTTCTACTAAGGCTGAGGGCGAGCGACTTTCGTGACTTTATGTATTTCTTAGACGAAGAAGAAACAGATACGTAGAAAACTGAATCTGAAGTGGAGAAGTATCTAAATGAGCCGGTCATAAGGCTAAAAGATAATGATTTTGATGTTTTGCAATGGTGGAAGTCTCAAGCTCGTGAATACCCAAGACTTCCGTTGATGGCGCGTGACATTTTATCAATTCCAATTTCGACCGTGACATCAGAATCAACTTTTAGCACTGACAGCAGGGTAGTTAGCAAGTATCGAAGCTCGCTCGCCTCGATTACAGTTGAAGCACTGATATGTACGCGAGACTGGTTGCATCCAGTTTGGTGCGGTAGCAGTTTCGATGCTGAAGAGTATGAAGAGGACAATGAAATTGAAAACGTGGGCTAGAATGCTTGAAGGAAAAAAAACTTTAATAATTTTCATGAGCATGGTTTATTAATTTTTGATATATTTTAACTCTTTCGAATTGATGTTGATGTTGATTGTTGAGGACAAAATATAGTTTTGTGGTATTAATAGTATCTAGATGTTTATCATTTATGCCTTAATAATGTGGTATACTGGCATTAGCATATGAGACATTTAATTTATATTTTTAGGTAAAATTTTAATAACTTAACATATGATGATATAAACAAGCTCGAGCTCGACTTGAGATAAACTCGACTCAACTTGAATTACTAGCTTGACTTGATAACTTTGACAAATAGGCCAAGGTTCAATGTTAAGCTCGAGACTTGAACTGGAGTACACCATGAAGAAGCAAACCTCGACTCTAACTTGGTTCGATGCCCACCTATACCTGTCCACGTAGCTACCCGATCGTGGGTAGAGACGTGCGGGTTAGGACGCATTACACGTCCCCTGGGATACCGACCTGACGTTAAACCTGTTGGGCCTGCAGCTATAAATGAAATGGATGTTGCACTCGTGTGAGCCTCGTATCGCTCTTGCACTACTTACATCAGTGGTCCTACCAACCATGCGAGTAGCTTCGCCATCTCTTATAGCTCCAAAAACCTCTCTCTGTCCTGCACGGAAATCTGCATGGCACTCATCCACGTGCCTCCTCACCTTTCTCCATCTGTATTCCTTAAAAACGAAGAAACAAGAAAAAATGCCACTCCTTCGCTACACATATACATATAATAATCATATATATATCCCTTCCTCTAAAATCCTAATCTCTCGCCCAAACGCCCCCCCCTAAATTCTACATATCAGACGAAGACTACTAAAAAGCTATTAAAGATATCGTCCAAACAGCGCTAAATGGCTTTATCCTCATCGTCAGACTGCGCCTCTTTCTTCTGTCTGAGTTGAATCCCCTTAGACCATACCTATATACCGTAGTCTCGGTGTATCTCCCTCTCCAATTAATCTCCTTCTATTCTCCCGCTAGGGTTTTATAAATGTAGAAAACCCAAAACCCTATTTTTTTTTTCTTTGAATCATGGCCGTCGATCAGAACTCCATCCCGAAAGATCTCCGGCCGTTGAATCTAAATCGGATGGCGCCGGACGATACTCCCATTTCCGAAGCCTTCCATCATAGTCCCAGGTTCAGACCCGTTTTCTACCCTACCTCCGTCGCTGTCAATTCGAATCCGGCGTGGGCCCCACATCCATCCGCTGCCGCCGGCGCTCGCAATGCACCGCCGGCTGATCTTCCCGGCGATGACGCCGGGGAAGATCTTCCTCCGTCGAAGAAAATCAAGATGCTCTGCAGCTTTGGTGGCAAGATCCTGCCGCGGCCCAGTGACGGTGTTCTCCGGTACGTCGGCGGGCAGACGCGGATTATCAGCATCAGGCGGGATGTCGGGTTTCATGATCTTGCGCAGAAAATGGCGGACATCTTCGGGCAATCCGTCGTCATCAAGTATCAGCTGCCCGACGAGGATCTTGATGCTCTGGTGTCGGTCTCCTGTGCTGAAGATCTTGATAACATGATGGAGGAGTACGAGAAGCTGATCGAGGGGTCGTCGGATGGATCTGCAAAGCTGCGGGTGTTCTTATTCTTGGCTTCTGAGCTCGATCAGTCGGGGGTCATGCAGTTTGGCGACTTGTCTGATAACGGGCAGAGGTATGTTGATGCGGTGAATGGGATAACAGAGAGCGTTGGATGTGGGTTCAAGAGAAAGGAAAGCGTTGCAAGCGCATCGTCCACGCAGAATTCAGAGGGGCCTGGTGGTGGTGGCGAGGCCATGGATAGCTCTGGGATTGGGGATGGTGATGGGGCATCATCATCGCATACGGCGTTGTCTCCGACAGGAATCGCGACATCTCCTGATTCGGCCAGATTGACGTACTTGCCTCCCAGTACAATGGTGTTTGCAGAATCTCTGCCACTTAATCCTCCCCCCATCTTGACGAGGTCCGCTGAGCCTGAATCAGAGAGGTCTGTGCCTGCAGCTATGGGACAGCCGGTGTCTGCCTTTGATATGCAGCCTGCTGTTGGAGATTTGCGCCCATCTACAATGTATCAGACTTATGTGGATTCTCACCAAGAGGCAGGCAGTTACCAGCAGAATCCTTCCCAAATTGGGTGCTCTGGTACTCAGCCGTTGCCCATTGCTGGATCCATTTACGGGCGCCCCGAACACCTGCAACAGCTTCCGTCACATCCGTTGGTGCCAGCGGTACAAGTTGCTACAACTTCATCTTCTCCGCCTGTAAAACCGAATGGTGGGCCGCAGTTTGTGCAGGTGCAACAAATGCGGGTCGATCCTTATTTGGAGGAGAGCCCATTTGGGACACGGGTAGTTCATCTTCCCAGCGATCAAAGCTATAAAGCTTTTCAACAGCAATCCCAGTCCCAGCCTCCTGTTCCATTGCCGGGACAAACTGTTGAGCGATATGGCTGGCGTGTGGTCCCACCACCTGAGCATTTGATTTGCGCAGATGGGTGGGTAACTCATCAACAGGGTGGCATGCCGTTGTCTGAAAAAATGGTGCATTTGGAGGACTGTTACATGTGTCAAAAAGCAATACCTCATGCACACTCAGATACCTTGCTACAAGAGCAAGGGAACAATGCTGGTCTCTTTAAGTCTGTTTCAGACACGAATGCAGTTTTTCAGAGTCACCGTTCCGACGAGAGCATGAGACCTCGGCCTCCTCCGCATAGGATAGTAGTAACTAGTGCCTTGGCAGAGGGTGCCATGACCGAACGCCAAGATGATCATGCACTGGGTGCGGAAGTGACTAATCTTGGTTTTCAAGGAGCAGGAATTCGGCCAAGGTTTATGGGACACATTGATCCTATGTCCCACGAGCTTGCTTCACCTCAGCTGGGGCTATATGGGCTCTCTCAAGTACCTGATGGGCATCACGATAGTGCTTCTAGGACTATGTTGCTTCCCTCAGGTGTGATAAACTTTGGTGATGGACAGACTGCATATGGAATGTTTGTGGGCAATCTTCCTCAGTCCCACCCTGATGATGCTCTGCAGCAACCTTCTACACAATTGCAGTACCGGACAGTTGGAATTGACATCCCCCCAGTAAGGACTCTACCTTTCCAAACTTCAGAAACTCCGGTTCGAGATGCCGCCGCTGAATATCCTCGTAAGCATCCTGGTTTTGTGCCAAAAGAAGGTATTGCGGACTCGTGCTTTTCGTGTGACCATCTTAGGCCCATTGATGGTCGGATGGAAGCCTTCCATATAAATCCACCTGAGATTTCTGGAACAAGTGAACAGTATAGATCTCATATTAAACCGAATGTTGCTGCCCCAAAAGATTTGAGGCCTGAAACCACAGTCTTGAGTGTAGAGAATGGGATGCGAGTAACAGAACCATTTACACAGTCAAATGCCTTTATGAAGCCTGTAGCAGTTCCTGATGGGAATTACCATAAGCAAATTGATGGCTTACCATCTTCCTTGGAGATTACCAGCTTGCATGATTTTCAACCCATGGAGTCCAGTCAAGTATCACCTACACTAGTAAATCCCGGTCCATACCCACATCTGAAGGTGGCCGTTGAACCTTCAATTCCTAGTGAGATGTGGCATGGTGCACCCACGTCATCGTTTTTCGATCCTACAATCCCCATTGGAGAATGGAAGGATGAAGCTCAAAGGTTCCACACTAGGAGTGTTTTCAATGAAGTTCCTGCAAATGGTAATGCACCATTTCCAGTGTCAGATGCAAGCACAGGAAGTGGGATGGCAGGAGATAGCAGGGATCCTGCTACCTCAAACACTCTTTTCAGCAACCAGGATCCTTGGAATTTGCAACATGATACTCATTTTCCGCCTCCAAAACCTGTTAGGGTAGCTAGCAAGGAGGCATTGGCTCCAAGGGATTCAAGTGGTGAGAATCATTTGGGTACTAATGGCAATTTGAGAACAATGCGGTTAGAGGACGGAGGTTATCAACAGCAATCAGATGGCTTAAACAAGGATTCATTTCCAGACCTTGGCCGATCCAGCAAAGGTTAGAAAGTTGTTATTATACTATATGGTTTACCTTGATTTGGGGCATGTCTCGTATGGCTCCTGAAATGATACATATCAGTGTGTTTTGAATGTTAAACAGAAGTCTCAAGAGTGGTAGCAAATTTCCCAGATTTAGTGCTTCATTGGCAAGGAATCACATATCTGTATCTTACATTTAGGGCTAAATATCTGATACGTATCACTTGATATGTGTTGCATAAGATGATACTTTAAACCATGAACTATACAAACAGTTTCATGTACCATATAATGACCTCTTTAGGTTCTTGCTTTAAGACTGAAACATTTATTTATCATTTTTCAATTGCTGTTATAGGGTCAGCAGAGGAGCAAATCAAGCAAGAACTGCAGGCTGTTGCTGAGGGTGTAGCAGCATCTGTTTTTCAATCATCTACCTCTCCTGAGTCTGTCCTCTCAGGCTGCAAAATGAATGAACAATTGACTGCTGAAGTCAATGTAGATGGAGAACTTCACGAGAGTGATTTAGCCCCACAGAATTCAGTGACACAGGTTGATTTCAATGGCGGTTTTTTCTAAATTTATATGTTTTCTCACCATGAATTATCCCACGGGAATTCAGAACCAACAAGGTAGGTTGGTGCTTCCGGAGTAGCCTGGGAAAGTGAACCTGAATCAAGTGTGCTTCCATTTTCCCACCTTTCCAGATATGTACTGGATGGTTCTGACATATCTCACAATTTTGGTACCAGCCTATCGTGTTGGCCTTGGGGAGCTGAGAACTTCAAAATGTGGCCTTATCTCTTACGACATTATTGTCAATTTGCTTACCTTCATTGCAATTCAGGACCTCAAGGCCAAATTGTTGGATCAGATGAGCCCCAGTTTACCGCCAATTACAGATGGCATTAACCGCTTGCAGGTTAGAGGCTTGATGCTTTTGGTTCTTATTTGTCATGTTTCTTTCAGTTGTGTTCACATGCTATTGATTTCCTTATTCATTCAAGTCCCTTGCTTTCTTGGCAGATAATAAAAAACAATGACCTTGAAGAGTTGCGGGAACTGGGTTCCGGTACATTTGGGACTGTGTATCATGGGAAGTGGAGGGGTACTGATGTTGCGATAAAACGAATCAATGATAGGTGTTTTGCTGGAAAGCCTTCAGAGCAGGACCGCCTGGTTGGTGCCTTCCATTTACGTTGACAATGTTCCATCTTTCATCTACCTTCAGAGCTGGAAAGCCTTTCATGCCTTTTGTGTGCTCATTTTGATGCCATATTGTGCGTTTTTTTTTTTTTTTTTTTTTTTTTTTTTTTTTTTTTTTGCATATAAGCAGAGAGCTGACTTCTGGAATGAGGCGTGCAAGCTTGCTGACTTGCACCATCCAAATGTTGTAGCTTTCTATGGTGTCGTCCTGGATGGCCCTGGGGGATCCGTGGCGACAGTAACAGAGTACATGGTTAATGGTTCTCTCAGAAATGCTTTACAGCGGAACGATCGGTATTCTTGCTCACTTGTTTTTATTTCTTGTCTGATAATTATTTTCTTTTCATTAATGATGTGAAGCGAGTGCATGCTCTACTTATTGCATGGCATCTGAATGATGGAGGAAATTTTACTTACTACTATTTATCATCAGGAACCTCGATCGGCGCAAGCGTCTCTTGATTGCTATGGATGTGGCATTTGGGATGGAATACTTGCATGGAAAGAACATAGTACACTTTGATTTAAAAAGTGACAATTTACTTGTCAATCTGAGGGACCCTCAACGTCCTATATGCAAGGTAAGCAGCTTTTTCTTTACAATGGGATGTTGGATGGAATTCTTTTCCGACATTTTGGAAGAGCCATTTAATTCATGTTACTTAGTACTATGTTCAGGTGCTTGGTTTCTTGGTTATTGCAATTAATAGTAGTTTGGCATTTAGTTTTAATAATAGAACTAAGCTGTGTGCTTCATGTAGCTTATAAAAAAAGGGCAAAAGAGCTGAATGGAAATTCCATTAACAAACAATAGATTGTGCTAGGTAAAAGAAAATGGCAAGAGCCGGGAAAACTTTCTGATCTCATCTCTAATGAAATCAGCTCAATTGGCATCCCATGGCATCAATGCTAACTAATGGAGTAAGTGAAATATAGGTTTACTGATGCATGAATGCCTTGGCTGGTCACATGACTTCTTGTTTCTGATTGATAACAAAAAAATTTACTTCAAAGAAGAAAAAGAGAGGATCCACTGTCCACTAAGGCAGTGGACAATAGGTTAACAAACTATCAGAGATGATGGAGAACTAGGGAGATATGAAGTGATTTGGGCCTCTTGCTGGGGCACTTGTGCATTTTGTGGGGATATCGTGTGACATATGATAAAGGATCTTTAAAGATGTGGAGACTCCTTCCCTATTAAGGGAGATACAAGGCCACTTTGTGGGCATAGAGACAGTAAATAAAAGGATTTTTAGAAATTTGGACTTACTACCAGTCGTGATGACTAGCAGATAAATGGTGATTTCTTGAGTGCTGCATTGGGAATTTCAGATGTAAAGATTAATGATTATGTGATGTGATTGTTGTGTACCACTCGAACTGAAACGGAAGTTTTATAGGATAGCTATAAGATCGGCCATGCTTTATGGGACAGAATATTGGGCAGTCAAGGAACACCATGGTCGTAGGATGAGTGTAGCTGAAATGAGGATGTTGAGATGGATGAGACAAGGATATAATTAGAAATGAATGCACTTTGAAGGAGCATAGGAATAGCATTGATAGATAATAAGATGAGGGAAAGCAAACTTAGATGGTTTGGTCATGTGCAATAGGGACCAGTACTGTGCTGGTTAGGAGTTAGTTGGTACAAGTTGAATGCTCTAAAAGGGCAAAGGGAAAAGGATGTGGGTGGAGGTAGCAAGAAAAGACTTGATGACCTATGGTCTGATTGAAGTTATGGCCCTTGATAGAGTAGAATGGCAGAGGATTGATGTAGCTGATACCATTTAGTTGGGATGAGGCGTAGATGATGATATGTTTGAACCATAACCATTGGGTTTGGGGTAATATTTCCAGATATGATGAGTCATCAAACTTCGATATTGGATTATTTCAACCCTGTGATCATTCAATACTTTTTCTTTGAATACGGACTTTCTCCCAAACCATTGTATTGTGGACCACTGATCAAAGTTTTAGTATTTTATAATTTTAAATATTTTCAGGACACCCACCATTGGCTGTGTCTATTAAGATAACGGTTGGAATCATCAAAGATGAACTTAAATCCAACAAGCATAGTGTCTTTTGGTTGCTTTCTTCTTTCCTGCTCACATTTCCAGGTTTCAACAATCCCTCCAGATATATTCTTACATGATAGTCTCCAACTATGTTCGTTGAGTATGTGGTCAGGTTCCAATGATCCTAATTCCTAACCATCTATATGCACAAGGCATGTTTAAAAAGGAATGTGCTTAATGTTATGTGGTACTTCAAAGTACCATACCTTAAGGGCCTGTTTGCATTAGTAATGCACTGGAGAAGTGCAATGGTTACAAATTACAATACATGTCTCCTGAAAACAATATATTTGACCAACAATTCCCGTGTTTGGATAGGTGTGGTAAAATCATAATGATGATACTTTTACATTACTTCCATGTCAAATCATAGAAAAAAATACATTGATGTGCATGTTTGTATAGGATGTTTTCATTGCAATACAATATAAAATTGTAATGATTACAAATTCCTTTACTTGTCTCTTATTACATTTGTATTTGATCGTTGAATTTATATGTTTAAAGAAACGTTGTAAAATTGTACTGATGACGCTTTTACGATCAGTGTTTTAAATTGCGAATAGCATGTAGCGTAATGTTCACCCCTCTGAAGCATGAGGCGTAAGCTACATAGCGTGTAGTGTAAGCTACACGCTACTTCTAGATTTTTAATTAAGGTTATGCTTGGTTCACTAATGTCATGATATTCACTAAATTAGAATGATTAATAATGAAACTTAACAAAATTTCATGATATTTGGTGCAACCAAATGCAACATAAAGTAATAGGAATAGGTAATCATTAGATATAAAAGTAAGGAAGGAGCAACAAAACTGATTTAATACTATTAGTTATTTATTTTTACTAAAAACATGAAAAGATTAACTAATTTTTATTGAAAACATTAATTGATCTTAATGTCGTAGTGAAAAACAACTTGTAATGTGCGGTGTAGTGTGTAGCGTAGTCAAGATAGCGTGTAATGTATGCAAATTATCATATAGCACGGGCTACATGCGACTTAAGCTATTTTCATGAGCTATGTAACGTTAAGGCTAAGCTACGCTATGTAGCGTAAGCTACATGCTACATAACGTAGCTATTTATGATCTATCACAATCTAAACAGGCCCTAAGGAGATTGCGATCTATCTTAGAGAGAGATTGTATTATATCTCTTTGATTCTAACTAGGGCTGATCTTTTTGTAATCTCCCATGTTATAAATAAAGCTTTCAGGTAGAGGACGAAGTTAAGTCCTCTCCTCCCTCTTCTTCTCCATACAACTTTTCTCTCTCTTCTCTTTCATTCTACATGGTATCATCCTTCTCCTTCCAGTCATCTTCTTCCTCTCTTCCTCCCTTCTTCATTCTGATTTCTGTCTTCTTGTCTTCGTTTTGACGATCTATCATCCTTCCCTCCTTCTAGGTGACCTCTATATAATGGTGAAAGAGGAATGATATCTCTCCCATCACTGTTAGAGGTCCATTCTCATCTTTATTACTGATTATATGAGCCTACATGCCCATGAATCCCCTTTGGAAGTGCACAGGACCATCAGATTTATCTTCACCTCTTCAAAGCTGATCAAATCTGCATCGTTTGGCCACCAAAGCTTCTACAGCTACAATCAGTATCACCAACAATCTCCACCTTCACTGGGTCCCATTTTCGGAGCCACCAACACCATCAGGCCTCAGTACTGGCGGCCCCAACAATGCAACTTTCTTTTTCCAGAATATCCAATCATGCTGGTGGGGTTGTCCAACCAGCACAACAATGCAGGAAATCTTTCCTGGTGGCACTGACCTACCAGACACCATTTCTGGCACCTCCTGTATTCTGGGTTCTAGATCCAATGGCTCCAATTCCACCAGAACCCAAATTCAGCGCCACCAGCAGCGTCAGAATTCCAGTGGCTTGCTCCAGGTTCTAGGTTCCAAATCCAGCAGTTATATTTCTATTGAAATGGGAGTTCCTTTGGGTCCTAATCAGAAGCCCCAAATTTGATGGGACAAAATTGTCACCTTGGGCTATCCACTACCGCTGTTAAGCTTGATGGCACTAATTACTTACGAGTGTTCACAAGTCTCGCTAATGTATGTAGTTGCTCAGAAGAAGTTAGGCTATATTATCGGCACTAAGAAACAATCTAAATCTAATGACCCTGCTTATGATGATTTTTTTTTGAAAGATGACAAAGTATTTATTAGTAAAAGAGTGGAAAAGCTCCAAACATTATTAGAGGGTTGGACTTTCTTAATACCGCCAAAGATGTTTGGGATAAGGTTGCCAATATGTATTCCCAGCGAAAAAGATTTGACCAATTTATACCAACTTCACACAGACATTAATAGCCTGCAACAAGGTGATGGAACAATGGAGGAATACTTTGCGAGTCTTAATCAAAAGTGGGAAAAATTAGATAATTGTCAGAAATATCTTTGGATTTAGAAGACACGGAGAAACAAATACGACCATGGCGCATCTTTAAGTTTTTTGCTGCCTTTCACTGGGATTCTGAACCTCAATGAGTACAAATTCTTGTGAGAGAATCATCACCCTCCTTAGAATTTGCATATAGTTATATTTGAGGAGAGGCTTGTCACACATCTATGAGCAGTACCAGTTCTGTTCTTCATGAGAAATTGACCTTAACAACAGATTCCAGACCAATTAAAGGACACGGGGATGGGTGGGGAAGTGTAGACAGACTCTGGTGCACTAAATATGACAAAGTGTAGACATACTCGGAAACATTGTTGAATCTTGAATCCTAGTCTTCAACCTAAAGAATTCTGGTGCAAACCGGATGCCAATATGACTACGACTGAGGGGAGGCCTTCAACCAACAATGATGGTGAGACCCAGGGAAAAAAGCAAGCAATGACCTAATAAAAAGTGGTGGCTCGTCAAGCCTTTCTTTCCATTGCTAACTCCAAAGGGCAGTCAGGTACATCTGTGTCTGCCAACTACTTCTCTTAAACCTTCTGGGTCATTGGATTTACATGACCAGTACAATAGAGGGTTACGTTTCCTGTTCTTCTATTTCTAGCAATATTAGACTTGCTGATGGATCCTTTCTAAGGTTCTTAGTAAAAGAACCTTCTGTCTTTCAGATTCCTTATCTATTTCATCTGTTGTCCGCACGGACCGTCTTTTCCATCAAATTTGCTGTCTGTCAGTGCCTTGACCAAACTATTGAACTGTTATGTTATTTTTATCCGTTTCATTGTGTTATCCAGGATTTGGCAATGAAGAAGAAGATTGGTAGTGATGTGAGGATTGATGACTTTATCTTCTTGATTCAGGAACTCTTGGTTTTGCGCTTGATTCTGCTTATGATGTTAGGAATGATTCTGCTTATGATGATAGGAATAAAAGATTGATGACACTTAGCATACTTGACTAGGACATTTACTTCCTGGAAATTTTAATAAATTACGATAGTTTTCAATGTGAGATATGTCAACAATCCAAGCATTGTGGGACATATTACCCTCCAAGTAATACAGAAAGTTTGCGACCATTTTAGCTTATTCATTCTGATGTGTGGAGACTGGAGAATAGCCCCAAATACTTCTATATTTGGTTTCAATATTTTCCTTTATTGATGATTACTTTTACCAAGTGGGTTTATCTTTTGAAAAGCAGTGAACAGGTTCCAATGATAAAAAAGGTATTTCACAAGATGGTTCTTGCTCAATATGATACCCAAGTTGAATGTTTTCGATATGACAATGCCTGAAAATATCTAGACAATCTATGTAACTATTTCTTGGCTCATGGAGTCAAATTCCAAACTTCATGTCCGTAAAACCACAACAAAAGTGGTTTCGCTGAGTAAAAAATGACATTTGTTGGAAATCACCACTCATTATTTCTTGACATGTTGGTACTGAAATCATTGTGGGTTGAAACCATTCTCTTAGCTACCTATGTTATCAATTGGGACCTCACCACTGTTCTTAGTGGTAAACATCCATTGCAAGTATTGAATCAAATACTTCTGTTTTTATTCTTCCTACTAAAGTATTTGGCTGTACGTGTTTAGTACATTTACTGCCATCCCGTGCCAGGCTTGGACCTCAATAAATCAAGTACATCTTTTCCTATTGTCCTGTTAATAGGAAAAGATATGTTTCAAAGGATGTTATGTTCTTTAAAAACACACCTTATTGCAATTTACAAGGCAATACGCATGCGTTGTTTGACCTGTTTGACCCTCTTCCTCTCCCAGTCTTTGACCATTCTCCCAATAAACAGGTCCAAAACCTCTGTTCCTAGGAAAGAAATGCGGGCCTGCCTGATGGCAATGGTGCCAGATGAGCACCACCCTTCATATTTTGAACTGGATCAATTGGAATCTTCCCATTGTTCTGCATAAAGGAACTTGATCATGCACATTCCATCCTATTGGTAATTATGTGCCTTACAGATCTTTATCTCCTTCCCATCAGTCTCATTTGACCTCCATATCCACTGTTTCTGTTTCTGACTAAAGTTGCAGCTGTGCTAGCTGATCTCTAGTAGAAATCCATAATGAAGAAAGAGAAAGAAAGACATGTTTGTCTTGAAAATATAGAGGATTTTTGTTCTGGTTGCTGTCTCACCTGGGAAACATGTTCTCAGCTGCAAATGGATATTCAATCGGAAGTACACGTTTGATGGTTCATATAGGACTTGTCTCATTGTCAAGGTCCTCACAAAGATGTGTAGGTGGACTATGAAGAAATGTCTACATTGGTTGCAAATTTGAACTCGTCTGTATATTGTTATGAACTAGGCTCTTTACCAGCTTGATGTTTATGGTGACTTCCATGGGAAAATTTATCTGGAGCTTCCCTTTGGATTTCATCTTAAAGGGAGACTGGAAAGCACTTTATGGTTCCAAATAGTTGCCCAGAGCTTGGTTTGAGAAGCTTGGTCATACGATTTATCACATTGGCTTCAATTGGAATACATTTGATCATTTTGTATTTGTAAAAACATGCAATTGGTCGCACAATTATTCTCCTTGTCTACGTTTATGACATCGTCCTCATGGGGTCCAACCCCCAAGAATCGATCAGGTTAAGACATCTGATTGCATCCTTTGAGAGGAAGGATGTTGGACACCTCAAATACCTTCTTGAAATAGAAGTGGCTCGTTTGCAATGAGGCGTATCTCAATGAATACGTGCTAGATTTCCTTTACGAAGCTAGATTACTCGGTGCTCGTCTAGTTGACACTCCTATGGAAGTCAATTATAAGCCACACGCAAGGTATTCCGTATCGGTAACGGTGGCCATAACGGTCACCACCGTTACCGATACGGGTATCAACTGTAACGGCCGATATGGAGACGTAATGTCTGTTACGACCTCCATAATGGTTGAAACAATAATTTTGCTTGAAAAATTTTGAAAAAATATCTAGAAAATTTAGAATAATATAAACATTCCAAAATTTTATTTATTTATTTTTGTTTTGAACTTGTTTATGGTAGCGCAATGGTTCACTCTTTGGTGAGAGTGTTGTATTGGGTTGTCTGGTGAATTTATGAACGTGGTTATCTATCTCTAATGTTTACACATCACAATGAAGCATTAGAATTAGAAATTGGAAAAAATGCATATATATAGTTTTTTTTTTTCAATTTTTTGAAAAGATGGCCCTCGGAGCTTCTATTTGCCTAAATCATTTCAATCTACTATTTTAATCTTAAAAACTATAGTACGAGCAGTGTTTTCAGTAGCGCCCGTAGTGTAGCGTAGCGAAATCGCTACGTAGCACATCAGGTAGCATATATCCCCTGTAGCGTGCGCTACAACTTCATAGCGTGTAGTGTAGGTAGCGTGCGCCACCTGTCTGGTATTTTTTGTTTTTTCAGTGCAGGAAACAGTGGTGAATTCACACTACAAGCCAAACTTAAGTTAAAAAAGAAAAAACCCTATTCCAAAGGCTTCCCCACGCAAACCGAAGCAGCCGATGCAGCTGCTCTCCCCACCCTTCCATTCGGAGGCCAAAAATCCTCTTACAGGCCCAATCCGACGCTGCCGACGCTGCTTCTCTCTCCACCCTTCAATGTTGAGGTCGAAAATCTGCTGTCAGGCGCAAACCGATGCTGCTGACGTTGCTCCTCACCCCACTTTTCAATCTTGAGTTCGAAAAACTGCTTCCAGACGCAAACCGATAGCTGTGGAGCTTCAACATTTGCAGTTTTCACTGATTCAATCTCATCTTGAGACAAAAATAGGTACGCTCCTTCCTTTTTTTTTGAATTTTTTTGATGTACAATGAAAATAACTTGGTATTTTCAGTTTTTTCCTCATTTTTTCCCTTTTAAAATGCTAGTTACTGTCGGCTTTTTGTTTTTATACTTTTTTTTTTCTTTATTCTGTGGTATGGTCCACGTGGGCCCCACTGAGGTGCGTGAAGGGGTGGGATGTGCATTATTTTCTATGGTGTGGCCCAACGTGGCCCCACTAAGGTGCGTGAAGGGGTGGGATGTGCATTATTTTCTATGGTGTGGCCCACGTGGGGCCCACTGAAGTGCGTGAAGGGGTGGATGTGCATTATTTTCTATGGTGGGGCCTACTGAGGTGCGTGAAGGGGTGAATTTGCATTGTTTTCTATGGTATGCCTACTGTGGTGTGTGTATGTGTGCATTGTGTGGTCCATGTGGGAACCATTATATTATTTTTCACGAGTTAATATTGATTTTTGTGATTCACAAGTTAATCTATTTGTGACATTTATATATTTTGCTTTTTTCTTGCTATTTAATATATATATATATATATATTAAATAATAAAAAATAGAAGTATTGTGTAGCTTACGCTACACGCTATGCAATTTCGCTACACGCTACCGAGGGTCAAATGCTACGCAACATGTTACCGCTATTTAAAACACTGGGTACGAGTGGCCACAATTTGTTGTAAAATGATCTAAGGTGTTTGGAATGAGAAAAGTAGAAAAATGAGGAAAATATGGATTTACATGGAAAAAGAAGTGGTCATTTTTTAAAGTGCCCTGGTTTGTCAATTAGCGTGAGTGTTGAATCAGTTCGTCTACAGAGCCTGATAGGAAGATCAATTCAAGCGTCTGCCTCAACCGAATGTGTGCAAGCTCGCCACATGTAAATCCGAACCTTACATCCCTTGTCCCAAATCACCAGGTATATTAAAACCCTTAAAAACAAACTAGAACAACATAGGGTTTTTGGGTAAGAAAATGTTTTTCAAAAATAGGAAAATTCTCTAAGTTTTCTTGCCCTGTCGATTGTATCGATACACATCTCGATATGATCGACCTGCTCTGTCGAGTCCTCGATGCTCCATCGATACCATCGAAAAGAAGACCAAATATGTCCAGCAACCTCATAACATATCTGGACGAATTATCGATGTATCGATACACCTATCGATATCATCGATATTCAAATCTCGAGTCTATCGAAGTCGACTCGATATCATCGACAGGCAGATTTCTGGCGCCCCTGTTTTTTACTTAAGAAAATCTCATTTGCATCGATATATCGGAGCTCTTCTTGAGACCATCAAAGTTCAAATCTCGATGATATTGGAAGACCTCCGATGATATCGATTTTGGGTGCCAAGTTCTCCAGCAAAATATTTCAGGCGGTTTAACTATGATCGGGGGCCCTTCGATAGAATCGATATTCAAATATCGATGATATCGGTACCAGGTCGATTGCATCGAACAAGGACAAAACTGCCCAACAAGCTTAATGAAAAATCCGCTGGATTTATCGGATGCCTCGACGCTGATATCGATATCATTGATATTCAAATTCCGATGATCTCAATGGTTCCTCTATCATTCATGAAAAACCTGAAATATTTCTATGTCAAGTCTCTCTCGTTCTTCAAGTATCGATGGATCGAGCCTATCATCGATGGAATCGGAGTTCGAAATCCGATGACATCGACAATCGTTTTGATTCATCGACCATCTGGCAAAAGGTTTCAAAAGCGTATGACATTGAGTTCGAGTCATCGAGAGTATACGCTCGATGATATCGAACCTGCTCGATGATATCTAACTCTGTCATGAATGTGACCGTTTTATATCCGTTGGAACTTTTTGCCTATATATAGAGGACTTGTCTATTGTTGCTGTGAGAGAAAGAAGAGAGAGCTTTTGAGTGTTTAACCTTAGATCTTATACCTAAAACCCTTTCTCTCAGGGAAGTTCATCCTCCAATCCACCCTCACCATTGATATTTAATAGAGTGGATTGGGGAATGAACTTCCGCATTCAAGGATCCTCCAGCTACCACCTTAATGGCAAATCATTAAGCTGGGATACCTTGAATGCTTAGATGATTGAAATCGCTCTTTCTTATAGGAAAATCTTTTGAGAGTAGGATTTCATAACAACCTTGACCCAACCCGTCACCATGCATTGGTATATCTTTTGAGTTGCGGATCAAGGAGATCGAAGAGTCTTCGTCAACAAAGGAGGAGATCTTCGTCAACGTGCTTAATGGGACTCATCAACTTATCTGTAAGTATCTAGAGTCCAGAGGACACTTGTGATCATTCCTTTGTAGGATTGGGTCCTAGGTGTTTCTCACCCCTTGAAGCCCTCGTAGGCGGCCTTCGGTGGGAGTGTACGTGGTGGGTGCGTTGTGTGGACCCTTGCTCTGTGGAGAGCATAAACATCTGGTTAGGGGTGAACCAGTTAAAACCTTGGGTTTGAAGTGAACCGTGTAAAACCTTGGGTTTGAGGTGAACCGTGTAAAACCTTGGATTTGAGGTGAACCGTGTAAAACCTCGGGTTTGAGGTGAACCATGTAGAAACCTCCGGTAGGGTCTTATGGAAGATCCTTGGTCAGTGTGCTTAAAAGTGGGTGCGTTGTGTTGACCCTTGCTCGTGAGAGCATAAACAGTCAGCCTCAGTGTAGGTTGTAAAGGTTGAAGGTAAACCTGATTTAAAACCTTAGGTTTGAGGTGAACCGCTGTGAAACCTCCTTAGTGAAATCCGGTACACTCAATGGTTGAGTGCGGTTACCGGGAGTGGAGTAGACAAGTAGTCGAACCAATATAAAAATGTCTGTGTTTGCGATTGCTATTCTTCTGTGTGTGTGATTTATATCAATGCATTCATATCTATATATCTGATCACACCTCACACACATACACAGTCATATCCATCATAAACTAAGATATATATTGCTATTTCTTGAATAGTTTGTGATTGGATCCTCTACCAGGCTTGGAAGCCAGTAGAGTTACATTTGAGTAATCCTGATAATTGCATACTTATAGGATTAGTGAAATAGGATTTTTAAATAAAACTGTAAAAACTTTAAAATGTCCTATTCACCCCCCCTCTAGGACATATTAGCATATCCCGACTTCAACTAAAGCGGTCTTCACCGTAATTTCAATTTTTTCGACCGTTACGGGGTTAACGGTCGTTATGCCCTGTAACGGCCATTATGGCCCCTGTAATGGCCAATACGGTCCCAAAAAATCATCTTCCCCATTTCTTACTCTGATGCAGGGACATGTGATGACCTAACCCTAGATTCTTGTATAATCAGGTTAAAGAATATTCAAATAAATACATCAATTAAGTAACCGTTTCCAATCAACGAGATTAGGTAAATCTCAACACAAAGATGATGTTATTCCATCAGGATCCCCTTAGCATAAGATCACGTAAACAGTAAAAAAGGTGGATGTCGGGTTATGAGGATATCCTAGATCTAGCACAAGTCAGTCCACAATTAATCTTGGATTTGATTCTACTGACTAACCATCCCTCTTTTCCGTTCGAACTACAAAGGGGATATCCAGAGAGGAACGAAAGGGGTGAAGGATGAGAGGTTCGAGATGAAGAAGATATAGGTCCTTTTGCCGTCAAAAGAAAATGAGGATGATTCTTACCTTTTCCTGCACCTTGAAGATCTTAGAAAGAAGGAAACCTGAAGTCCGGGTGGAATCCTCAACACCTAATGACCAATCCTGAAACCCTAATATCTTAAATAAAGAGGAGGAAAAGAGACGAATTTCTATTCATTCTATAATAATGAAAATATGGTTTCTCAGAACATATATATAAGCTATGAAAAAAAAGTAAAAGTGCACTAAAGCACCTGGAAATAAGAAAAATAACAAAAGACGAAAAATAAAGAAAGTTGCAATAAAGCCCTTGAAACAAGAAAAAGAATAAAAAAGTCTAAAACTAAAACACCCATGTGGTAGGGTGTGAAATCCGACCCATGGATCTATGGTCGGGGTGCGGTCATGCCGCATCTGCACTCGTAGCGCGGCAGAAAGTGGGTCCGATGGACCCATTGTTCATCCACATCAACTCCTCTGCTCTGCTACTCTGTCAAAGATGCCTCCTCCTTTGGTACACTCTAAAGGGTGCACCACTGATGTCCGCATCACACTCCCTAGTCCCTATTGCATAACGGTCACGGCCGTATCTAACAGATATAAAACACCTTGGCTACATGACTGTCCAAATAAATTGATAATCCTTGCATGTACTACAGGCTTATTGCGCATCTAGTTTATCTCAACATTACATGACCAAACATCATTT
The DNA here is from genome assembly GCA_021015155.1 of Magnolia officinalis. Lineage (NCBI taxonomy): Eukaryota > Viridiplantae > Streptophyta > Magnoliopsida > Magnoliales > Magnoliaceae > Magnolia > Magnolia officinalis. The sequence continues at coordinate 51,118,137 of JAJHSJ010000011.1, read as the reverse complement.
ATGCCATTGGGATTGTGAGTCACTTCATGCAAAAACCATGTCATAAATACTTCAATGCTGTATATAGAATTCTTCGGTACTTAAAAGCTGTACCTGGTCATGGTCTTTGTTATTCCAATCGCTGTAACTTGAATAGCATGGTTTCTACGATGCTGATTGGGTAGGGTTGACCTCTGATCATTGATCAACAACAGGCTACTGCTTTTGTGGGTGGCAATCTTGTCACATGGAAAGCAAAAAGTAGTCAGTCATGTCTCATTCTTTCCAATCACGGTCACTTGAATAGCATGATTTCTATGATGCTGATTAGGTAGGGTCTACCTTTGATCATTGATCCACAATTGATTACTGAATGTTTGTGGGTAGCAATCTTTTCACATGGAAAAGCAAAAAGTAGTCAGTCGTGTCTCATTCTTTTGATGAGGCTGAATATTGCGCGATGGGTCAAGCCACGTGAATTATTTTGGCTCAAATTGGTTAGAAATGATATTTGTTTCACCACTCTCTTCTATTCCTCTACATTGTGACAATCAGGCTACTGTCCACATTTCTTCGAATCCCGTTTTTTATGAATGGACAAAACATGTTGACGCTGGTTGTCACTTTGTTTGGGAAAAGCTGGTGGCCAAGATTCTCAATAACACCCTTTATTTGTTCGGAAGATCGATTTGCAGATATTTTCACCAAGGCATCTTCGTCCCTAGTGAAATATTATCAGCAAGCTTGGCATGTATAATATACATGCACCAGCTTGAGGGGAAGTGTTAGAGTACCAAAGTCTTGGTGTGCAAATCATGGCTGGAAAGGAATGTGCATTATGTCATAGATTGTGATGTACCTTGAGAAATGTCATGATATATCTCTTTGATTCTAATTACAGTTGATCTTTTTGTAGTCTCTTATATTTTAGATGAAGCTATTAGGTAGAGGACAAAGTTAAAGGCCCTCTCCTCTCCTTTTCTTCTTCACACAACTCTCTCTCTCCTCTTTCAATCCATAGTACCCAACTGTGGATGGGAGATACTAAGAAAGAAGAAAAAATCGTCTTAGAATGTTCAAACTTTCAATCATTCAACTATTCCTTTGAATACGAACCTTATTCTTGATCCTTTTTTGGCGGGACATTGATGGAGAGTTTAGGATCTTCCGATCTGGAAAAAAATGTCAGGCATTTTCCATCAGCCATGCATTCCTTTAGGTCAGTAGTTTGTATCACCTCATATGACCCTGATCCAACAGCTTTAGGGCCTTGTATGAGGGCAAAACCGTCATTTAAAACAAAAAAGCAGGTTTTCTTATGTGTTTGGATGCGTGTTTGCAGTTACAGTTTTAATCCCACCTGACGAAATAGGTGCTGAAATAGGCGCTAAAACGCCCATTCACCAAAAACCAAATCGAGACGAAGAATGAGTGGGCATCTTTGGTACAGAAAGGTCTCCTCACCCACATGTATCTTTACAAGCGTCGCATGTGTCTACTTGCATGTATATAAGAAATCTGAACTGTTAATATTACAGTTCTGACCGTATTGACTATTGATAATCTTGATAAAAAAAGGCTATTATATTTATTATCTGAGATATATCCATATGTTGAATGGCGTCCATTGGAAAATGCTCTAAACTGTCAATTGTATTCATAAATGGATTAGTTTTCTTTTTCTTAATTAGTAATTGCCTTGATGTTTTTGCCAGATTATTTACAATGTAGGATAACACTTTATGAGTGGATCACATTGGTCACATAGTCACCATGTCTGCATGTGGGATGCATGTGTATTTGTGTGTGGGGAGGGTGTGTGTTCAGCTCATAAAACTCAAAGTGGTAGGGTTTAGATTACTATGAGGAAGGATCACACTAGTTCAAATGCATGGTAATTACCATATGCTCGAGTTACGTGGTGCCCACTAACGATGTGTATGTAGAATCAAAACCATTAATTGGGTGATACACATCATTTTCACCATACATCCTGAGGATCATCTGTATCAAAAACTCAGGTTAGATACACCACAGGGAGCAATGTATAACATGCTTGCAACAGGGAGCAATGTATAATCATACTTGCAACAGGGAGCAATGTATAATCATGCTTGCCACCTACATATTAACTTGTTGTGGATTTGATGACATATAAGAACTTCCTGATGAATGTATTTGATGACATATAAACAACATACACTGCACACCATATGAAAATTTCTATGGTGAGTGTCTCCTCCCCCAATGTCCACAATTGCGGACTGGTGTATTTTTTGTTCCAAGTGATCTTCCTGATGAGGCCAACATTTTGAGTGGTACTGATGTCCAATAGAGCAAGGCCTAATGACCAAGTTGTTTCAACTTTCATGTTACGGACATAAACAGGACCATGGTTGGTGATCCAAGCTGTTGAAATGATGGGCCCAAATTAGATGGACCGCGGTGGGACTGATTGAAGACCCTAGCTATCCAATCTTTGCTGTTTTTATACTTGAGTGTAGACTGTCATCAAACATTTACTTGGAGGCCATCAAAAGGTTACTTGGTTTTGTGCATCCAAATTGGGACCTGCAAATGGCCATCTGACCCAAAAACAACTTTTGGCCCAAACCCCTATTAGGCCAAAACCCCTTTTTGCCAAAATTACATGTCCAAACTAAGGCATTTTGTAATGGCCGCCACTGCTACGATACGGGCCGTAATGGTCTTCCTTTTTCTTTTTTGAAAAAAAAAACAAAAACAAAAAACTTGTATTGCCTCATAACGGACCGTTACGTGGCCGTTACAGATAATTTTTTCCCGTAACAGCAGTTACCACCTCATAACGTGTAACAATTACCACCGTTATTGTTTCACAATGTCTGTTATGGCGCATCATGGTCCAAATGCACCTTTAGTCAGGACTTATCACCAAGGTGTGCCGTAAAGGTCGTTATGGGGCCGTAAAGGCCGTTACGTAAAGGTAACGGTGACAACTATTAGTCTGTTACACGTTAAGGAGTCGTAACGGCCGTAACAGCCGTTATGGAAAAAAATGACCCATAATTTTCATTAACAGCACGTTACATCCCCTATAAAGGCCATAATAGCCTTGTAATGGTCTATTACGGGACATATACAGGTTTTTCATACTTTTTAATCAACATTACGGGGCAGATATAGGTTTTTCGGAGGTTTTTTCAATAAAAAAAAAAATTAAAAAGAGAGACCATTATGGAGCTGTAACAGCTGTTATGGCCCGTATCATAAAGGTAACGGTAGTGGCCGTTACGGCCACCGTTACCGTTACGGAACACCTATCACTATTACAGCAAGCCTCTACACCCGCACTTAAGAAAGTGAGATACGAGGAAGTGAGATAAAAGAGAAAACATTGATTTGTAAGAATGACACCCTCCCCACCCTATTTTTAATCGGGGAGTTATGTGATCCTTTGGCAACATGTGATGGTTGGTTCACCATCACTTGTAATTTGTATAGGTGGATTTTGATGCCCGCCATAGATAGGTCACCATCCAACACAGATTAATTAAAGGATCGTACTCTCTAATTGGTGGTGGGTATTTCTTTCAGGGATGCAGAATGTTGGCACATAGATTAATTCACTTGTCTATCAAATGTGCACCAATCAGCCGGTTAGGAAATAAATTAGTCTTTAAGTTTGGTTAATAAACCACTTAAAAGAGGACCACAATTTGAATGGTCTCGTTTAAATTACTTCTATGCCATAATTCAGTTGTTTGTTGCCTCCATACCAAACAGTGGCATTACGACTAGCCATATGATCATCATGATACCCCATAATGGCCGATATGACCTTGTAATGGTCAAAAAAAAAAATTGAAGGAAAAAGTGTAAAAAATACTGGAAAAATTCAGGAAAAAAACTTGAGGATTCCAAATAACATATCATTGTTTTCTTTGGCTTTGAGTATGTATTTGATTGTGTATCAAGCCATTTTTTGGTACGAATGTTGTCTCGGGCTACATGATACTATTAACTTGAGACTAATTCTAAAACTCCTATATTTAGCTTTTAAATATCTAATATCACTATAATTAAGATTTTAAGTGTACATATGAGTAATGATGAGTTGATAACATGACTATGTATAGTATAAAAACAACCACAACTATTATGTTTGAATCATGATAAACAAAACCATAAAATAAAGATAAACTGATAAATCATAACTCCAAAAGTGATAAAATGATGCCAAATTGTCAAAGTCTACGCAAACGTTATTCATAATTAGCTTGCTCAACCTTAATGTTGTCATCATTCGGTTATGGCGCAGGCATCACATCCATAATAACCAGAGAGGAAAGACCATATCAATGAAAGATGAGGATGATCATCACTGCCACCGGGGATTTCTTTTCTTGAACTCGAATAAGAATAGTTAGTGCTAGTGCCAGACCCCTAGCCATGGTCATAGTTGCCATATTGCTCGTACTGACCTTGTGCTTGTGACTTCGAAGAATTAGCTGGTTTTTAGATTTAGATATCTATAGCCTCTATATCCTGCTTCATGTGGGGGTATATCTAGAATTAGTCTAATAAGAAAGTACCTCAGGAGCCTCTCTAAATTGTTCATAATCATATCCATAACTATAAGTCATTGTGGTCGCCCACCACCTCCCCTCATATCACAATTGACTCCCTCCAAATTTCCGCCAACACTCTTAATCTTCACAAGCAACACAAGCTCTCTCATTTTCATCATCATCTCCTTATCAAAATCCTTACCATACTCAACATCATCATCACCTATAACCAAATAATCAGTCCCAAAAACTTCAACCCAAGTTGCATCAAGAGCATCCTGCTTCTTTTGTAGGGTAGCTTTCTTTTCCTTAATATCTTCCAGTTGCAGGCCCATGGCCCACCATAGGGCCCAACATGTGCTAATTTTGGATTGTTTATTTATAGATTTGGGCATAAATATTAAAGCTACAATTTATTATTTGTGGGAGATATGGGAGGATGTGATGGATGATATGGGGTTGGTATAAAGATATGATTGAAAATTTTGAAGATTATTTTATATATTTGCTTTTATCATTATTAGGCTTGTTGTCATCTTAAGTAGATAATGATTTAGTTGAATCAATTAGACAGATTTGAAATTAATCTAATAGTTGGGGGATTTTCATTAAAGATTCATTTAACGTCTATAAAAGGGGCAGAGGAGGCAGTCATTTCAAAAATTTCCAAGTGTGAGTTTTTTCTCAAGTATTGTAAGAAGAAGTTTTATTTATTTTTTATTTTTTATTTTTAGCTTGTTAGTTCACCCCACTATCAGTTCACACATCACTGTTAGCCACCCCCACTTAGGGAATCGATACCAAGACCTCGGTGTTGAAACGAGGTATCTTTCACTCAGTCTACCACTCGAGTTATTGATCAGGGTGTTTGTAAGAAGAAGTTTGATATTAATAAAGTTATTCCTTCCTCTCTACTCCATTATTGTTGTGGGTGTACTCTTGTCAATTTCTTTTGATTCAATTGTTGAGATCTCTTTGGGTCCTTACTCTTGCTCTAGTGGTAGATTCTCAGGAGTTTCAACCGCTGGTCAAGGGTTCGAGTACCCATAGGTGATGAAATCCCACAAAGGCGTGAGTGTGTTAAAAAAAAAAAAAAAATGTTGAGAACTCATTGACTCAATAATTGGGTTGCACCATTTTGGTATTAGAGGGGGTGGTCGTTGGGCAACTATCGACTCTACATCATCTCTTAATGGCTTCAAAGGGGGTGACATGAGAAGAGTTTGTGCCAGCAGTCAAATTGATTCACACACTCACAGAGCAAGTAGATCAACTCATGCATGCGGTAGGCAATCTCACTAATAAAGTGGGGGAGCTCCCACATGGAGGGAATTCAGAGACCGAAGTTGAAGCACATGGACACTTAGGGAAGCTCCCCACGAAGGTTTTAACTAACAACAGGCGGCCCTAGCTTATGAAGATGCCAATGATCGAAGAATTTGATTATTGGAACGTGATAGAGAACTCGGAATAGAAGTAGAAATTCAAAAAATGACAAAGAGATCCACAAAGTGAAGGGAAAAGTTGACATCTGAAGTGATTGGTGCATTAACAGTGGACCTACACTTGAATTCACCAATGGATCAATTGGTGGACTCACTGATAGTGGCAATCATATTGATAGACATGAAAATAAGTCTCAACACTCAAATGGAAGCACCTTTTGTAAAAGATGAATGTGGTCTGAAGAAGGGCAAATGTTTCAGGATCTACAAAGAACCTTAAAGTTACAACAAACAAATTGGCACCCACAAAAGCTCAAGTGAAAGAGATATCATTTACAGTGGCCTCCAACAAAGGTTGTGCCAGGCCAAAGCTTAGGATTTCACAATCAACTTCTAAAGAAGAACAAGATTCGTCCTTGAGTTATTACCAGTCCAAAAGTTGAGAGGTTTTCAACTTAAGGATGAGTTCTTTCAAAGCTGAGGAGAATTAATGCAGGCCGATGACCCACTGTAGGGTCTGACATGTGCTGATTTTGGACCGTTTATTTATAGATTCGGGGTCTAAATATCAAAAGCTACAATTTACTAAGTGTGGGAGATGTGGGAGGATGTGATGGATGATATGGGGTTGGTTCAAATTAGTGTTTCAAATAACGCCCGTAGCGTACGCTATGTAGCATAGCGTGGCCGTAGCGCTACGTAGCGTCCCAAATAGCGTAAATCCTCTGTAGCGTACGCTAGCGTCCGTAGCGTAAGCTACAATGTATTTTTTTACTATTTTATTTATTTTTTATTTTTTTCACATCTTCTTTTTTTCTAATGTTGAGGAATGTGACACTTATATTATACTTGATACTTTTAGCCTATGAGATTTTTATTTCTTTTCATAGTTGTGACTTGTGGTTTCAATTAGACATTATTAATTAAAGTGGTTTGTTTAGAAAGTTGTTGATGTGATAATTATTTGATTTGGCTTATATACGCGGATTGGCTTTTGATAAATGATAACTAATAACTTTTTCGAACATGCTTATAATTGATAAAATGAATCATCTTTTAGGCATATATATATATATATATATATATATATATATATATATATATATATATATATATATATATATTTCACTATTTATTATATTTGTCCTATTTTTAAATTAAAAAATAGAAGTATCGTGTAGCTTACGCTACACGCTACGTATTTACGCTACACGCTATAGAGGGCAAAGCGTTACGCATCATGCTACCGCTATTTAAAACACCGGTTCAAATATATGAATGAAGATTTTGAGGATTATTTTCTATATTTGCTTTTACCATTTTCAGGCTTGTTGCCATCCTAGGTAAGATTACATTGAGTTGAATCAATTAGATAGGTTTGAAATCAATCTAATAGTTGGGGATTTTTCATTAAAGATTAATGTAAGGTCTATAAAAGGGGTGGTAGTGTAGCAGGTAGTCATTCCAAAATTTTATAAGTTTGAGTTTTTTCCAGTGTTTTAAGCTCGAAACATAGTGTTCACCCCTTTGAAGGTTTTTCCAAAATTTTTAAGTGTGAGTTTTCTACTTTTTTCATAAGTATTGTAAGAACTTTTGATATCAATAAAATTATTTCTCCCTCTCTACATTATTCCTGTAGGTGTACTCATGTCCATTTCTTACGATTTGAGTATTGAGATCTCATTGACTGGATAACCAGGTTGCACCATTTTACACCATTTCCCTTAAGAAATTTGAGGAAAAAAATATGTTTGTATTTAACCTAAAAATGGCCTGAAATTGGCTAAAAGTATCCAAACAGTAGAAAAAAGCTCAAATTTATTGATTTTGTACATGCATCTATAGATCTAAACTCTAAACATGTTATCCATCAATCTATCTAAACTCCAAACAGTTTAGGTAAAATAAAAAATAGAAAATTGTTAGAATTTTTTTTTAAGGCCATGAAATTGGAAAAGAATAAAAAAATTGCAAATATGCCCAAATCAAATACAAATCTAGCTAAATTTGGTCATAACATATTGAATTAACACAAATGTAGGGAGGAAAAAATGGATTTTTTTAACCTTCTTTCCCAAAACTACCTTTGGATCTTTGATTCATCGATTCCAAGCTGAAATCTTGTATATATATATATATATATAAAATCTTGAAAATAGATGTAAATCTGGTAAAAAAAAGGGGTTTAAAATAATCACAGAAAGCTAAAATGAGGAAAAATGAAGAGAAAGTGGAACAATTGGAAAAATAGCCTCATTAGAGGGGTTATATACGCATAATGGCCTATGCTTGAATATACGCATGTGCCGTATCAGCTCATTATGGGGCTAAAACAGATGTGATCAAGATGTGATCGGTCTCGTATGGGTCTTTCTTTTTTCAAAGTGGGGCTTTACACCCCCATATCATGTAAATGGTCCCTCTATTCCTGTTATGAGTACCTTGATTTTATGGGTTATTTACCGTCCAAAGTTATGGTTTACAGTCTTGTTGTTGATTAAGTTGTAACTTGCCCTAGTGTACCACATACTAGTGGTGGTGTACCATGTACCTATTCTAGTACCACATACTTGAGTTACTAATGATCTAAGTAATCTTGCTCTATATGCTATTGGTAATATGGTGATAACTTCTTCCATAAAATCTGATAGGCTATACACTAGTTTTAATTGTGTGCCATACGGACATCATTTATCACCAAAAAATGTGGCAAAAAAAAAGTGATGAAAATGCTCTTTTATCATGGAGATCAATAAACCACATGGAGAAAATCTCTGGTAGTTTGAGGCATGTACTAATCTTTTGAAGCAAAATGGCATAGTGTATCTCTTGCCTAAGATGATCATTAAGAGACAATACATTAAATGTTGCCGGTCGCAAACCCCGATAAGGGATGGTTGTGTCCATAAAAGGCGAGTAATAGAAATAGAAGGAAATATATGCTTGAATCCAACAATGATAGATGTCCTGAATGACAATGCCATCTGGACATGTACTCCCTATCTAAAAACACAACACTAGTAGCCTCAGTAGTGGCACAATGTAGAAAGTAAATCCCTTCATGCTCATGACCCCCACCAATCATTTGCTTCGTCTAGAGGTCTTGAAATATATATAGTGAGAAGGGAAAAATGTTATAGAACAATTTAAGGAGTTCATAAGAGAGCTAACAAGTAATAGATTAAGTGGAAAGCTAGGTGCATGTAGAATAAATGATAGGTGCATAGTGGGAGAGAGTGAGGGAACCAGTTCCATAAATGGGAGACTAGTTGCCATCAGCTATAATAACAAAAAATGGCGTGGTGTGACGTAACGACCGTTATGGAACCATAAAGGTGATAGTGACAATCGTTACATGTTACACGGTCGTAACGGCCCTGTAACGGTCTTTTATGAGGTAGATACATGTTTTTCGATTATTATTATTATTATTTTCAATAAAAGAGATTGTAATGGCGACCCGTATCGTAGGGGTAATGGTGGTGGCTGTTATGGCCATCGCAACGGCCCTTTATGGGGCAGATACAAGTTTTTTGGTTTTTTGTTTTTTTGTTTTTTGTTTTTTTTTTGTTTTTCAACAGAAAAGAAGAAGAGAGACCGTAATGGCCATTACGAGCCGTTCGTAGAAGTAATGGTGGTGGCCGTTACGACTACGACCACCGTTACTATTATGGAATAACCCTGAAATTTGGTTGGATGGAAGACTGTTAAGATTTAAAGAGATGGAACTTACCAATTGGTCATATGAGAAGTAGCTTTGGAGTCAATGATCCAAGAAAACAGATAAGAAGGCACATGAAGTGTAGTACCTGATTGGGCTTCAATAACTTTAGAAGTAGAAGATGCATCTCAAACATGACGTTGTATCAAGGCATCATATGCCTCTCGGGATGGAGTTACAAAATCACTTGAGGTAGGCATTACTTGGGGCATTGTAGAAGGGCCTGTGGAGGCTGAGAAGTTCCGAAGTCAGAAGAAGTAATACTTGTCTAATAGGCTCTGCTCATGAAGGGCGACCAATAAGATTCTAAGACTAGTCAATAGTATGGTTTGTGCCACCACAGTATGTGTAGGCACGAGTAGATCCATCATGGCAACAGGCACCTCTGCCACAACTGCCTCTGTCAATATTGTAGCCCATGTCTCGACCAACATGTCTAGAATCACATCCACTACCACGAGTTCTCCAACCCGGGGCTCTACTATAAGATGATCGATCCCCAACCAATGTATGCAGTTCTATAAGAAGCAATAAGAGGAACAAAAGATGAAATAGTAACCCTTTGAACAAGAGCATATACATCAGTAAAAGATAGTATGGGCTTCATAACAACAATTTGATCGCGAACTCTTTGATGCTCTAAGACCATAAAGGAATTGCATGATCCGAGTTTCTTCCTGCTGTTGGCAGACGAGATCACGATGCTGAGTGCAATGAGATGAAGAGGGTGATAAAGGTCTAACTCATCGTAAATACTCCATAGTGCAGTGAAATATTCCTTTAGGGTTCTGGAATCTTCTTGAAATTTACAAATATCTTAAATCTCGGGACATTATATGAGCTTCTGAATACATATCATGAATAGCTTCCCATATCTTCCTAGCTGATGTTAGAAACATAACTGAGTTGCTCACAAAAGGCTCTATACTACTGAGCAACCAAACCATAATTTGATAGTTCTCCGTAGTCCAAGTCTTAAAATTCTCATCCTTTGGATTAGGAGCTTCCTCCAAAATATAGGTGAGCCTTTCTCTTATCTCCCAAAAACACTTAGTTGACTGAGCCCACTACAAGTAATTATTGCCATTCAACTTTACAGCTTTGATCAACAATATATGTGAATTAGAAGTCACCATAATAGCTCCTAAAGAGAGTTTGTCTTCCATATTAGCACCCTAACTCTAGGCTCGTCACACACAACATTTTGCTGGTCCCAAAAACAGCACAAAAGATCATCGTAGGAGCCCAAAACAGACCACATAAGCACATACACCACAGTTACAATGAATCGTCTTCCACCTTCAAACAGTCCCAAATCGCCATATACGTGAACCCTAAAACACCACATTTTTTAAAAAAAGGATACCCTAATACCACATACAGTCCACGCAGCACTAAAAGAACTCGATCATACCCAATAGTGCATCAATTAGGACTAAAGGAGGAGATTATGAAAAGGCAAGTATTGGACCCGAACTCGATATGGCGATCGTGTGGTGTAGAAGCTATCATTCAAGGCTCTAATCTCGATGATAGTGATACACGTGGCGTTGAGATGCACAAATGTTTGAAGGAGATTTTGCCACGTTAGCTCATTGTTTCCTCTTCTTCGAGGGAGTCAAAGCGTCGCTTTAGCAGTTAGTCGAAGGGGACGTGTGGCTCGTTTGGAGGAGGTTATGAAAAGGCAAGTATTGGACCCGAACCCGATACGACAATCACTTCGAGAGACTTAGGTCTTGATTGGTTTGGGTCTCGGGTGGCGGTCTCTAGTTTTTCGGGTCTCGCGACAACAGCCCCTCTTAATCTCAACCTTTCTTTACACCCAGACCCAAGCTCCGATCGCAGCTTGGTGCCTCTTTCTTGTAGTTCGATAGATCCCACTTCTGCTATCTCTGCTCCAACAGGAAAGTTCCTTACTTCAGACAATCCTAGGGTGATTTGGAAGACTCCTCCACCGGTTCAAGCTAATCAGTTGGGGCCATGGTATGCCAAAACGGTTACGTATCGGCCGTAACGGCCGATACGTAACGGTAACGGTGTGAACCGTTACGCGTTTCGGGGTCGTATCGGCCGTTACGCAATTTTGTACCCGTATCGGCCGATACGGGCCCGTTACGGGGCGTATCGGCCGTTACGGGCCGTTACGGCCGTTACAGGGCCGTTACGGGCCCGTATCGGCCGAAATTTTTTTTTTTTTCCCATTTTAAGCTCTGTTTTTGGTTTTTTTTTTAAACCTCTTGCTTCCAAACTGTTTCTCACTCCTTCTACTACTAATTTCGACCAACCTTGACTAGGTATTTGAGATAAAAACACATTATATTACGGATTTTCTTGAATCAAAGCTCGGTAGGCCATTTTTCAGAAATTTGTCAAAATAGGTATTTATACTTTTTTTAATATGTTTTGCTGTTTTAATCATGCCATATGATGTGTTAATCATAGTAGAACATGTTAATGTGCATTTTACAAATTTGGGGTGCCATTTTATATTTTTTTAATATTTTTTTCTATTTACGCATGAATTTTGGCCCCTTTTTTTAAAATTCGAAAAATCAATTTTTAATAGTTGTTTTGCTGTTTTAATCATGCCATTTGATGTGTTAATCATAGTAGAACATGTTAATGTGCATTTTACAGATTTGGGGTGCCATTTTATATTTTTTTAATATTTTTTTCTATTTACGCATTTATTTTGGCCCTTTTTTTGAAAATTCGAAAAATCATTTTTTAATGATTCTTTTGCTGTTTTAATGATGTCATATGATGTGTTAATCATAGCAGAACATGTTAATGTGCATTTTACAGATTTTGGGTGCCATTTTATATTTTTTTAATATTTTTTTTCTTTACGCATGAATTTTGGCCCCTTTTTTTAAAATTCGAAAAATCAATTTTTAATAGTTGTTTTGCTGTTTTAATCATGCCATATGACGTGTTAATCATAGTAGAACATGTTAATGTGCATTTTACAGATTTGGGGTGCCATTTTATATTTTTTTAATATTTTTTTCTATTTACGCATTTATTTTGGCCATTTTTTTGAAAATTTGAAAAATTATTTTTTAATGATTCTTTTGCTGTTTTAATGATGCCATATGATGTGTTAATCATAGTAGAACATGTTAATGTGCATTTTACAGATTTTGGGTGCCATTTTATATTTTTTTAATATTTTTTTCTATTTACGCATGAATTTTGGCCCCTTTTTTGAAAATTCGAAAAATCAATTTTTAATAGTTGTTTTGCTGTTTTAATCATGCCATATGATGTGTTAATCATAGTAGTACATGTTAATGTGCATCTTACAGATTTGGGGTGCCATTTTATATTTTTTTAATATTTTTTTCTATTTACGCATGAATTTTGGCCCTTTTTTTGAAAATTTGAAAAATCATTTTTTAATGATTCTTTTGCTGTTTTAATGATGTATGATGTCATATGATGTGTTAATCATAGTAGAACACGTTAATGTGCATTTTACATATTTGGTGTGCCATTTTATATTTTTTTTAATATTTTTTTCTATTTACGCATTTATTTTGGCCCTTTTTTTGAAAATTCGAAAAATCATTTCTTAATGATTCTTTTGCTGTTTTAGTGATGCCATATGATGTGTTAATCATAGTAGAACATGTTAATGTGCATTTTACATATTTGGGGTGCCATTTTATATTTTTTTATATATTTTTTTTTCTATTTACGCATGAATTTTGGCCCTCAAAAATAATTGCAAACACCTAAATGTAAGATATTTTCATATTACATTCATTCTAATATATCTATCATTGATAGTAAGTTAGAAAATTAAATATATGAATTTTGTAGTCAAATTTAGGTTATCTGGTTCATAAATTCATCAGACAGTCCGATACAACTTCTCACCAAAGAGTGGACCGTTACACCACCATAAACATGTTCCAATTTATAAATGAATGCATATTTGGAATGCTTAGAATATTCCGGATTTAATCCATATTTTTTCATATTTTTTTGGCAAAAAAAAATTTTTGCGCCGTTACGGGCCGTTACGCCCCCGTATCCGTATCGGTTTCGGAGGGCACCGTTACGCCAACCGATACCGATACGGGACACCTTGGTTGGGGCTGTCGATGCCGGTTCGGATAGATATTATGATCAACCATGTCCTCCCGATTGATACTACCTCCCGGTTGTGCGTGGGTGATGACAGTGTCGAATTTGAACAGGTTTACTCGCAGTTGGAGATTCCGCCTTCTCCAGTCTCTCTCATATCTTCCCCTCTTTCGTCCTCCTGTGAATGGTTAGATCACGGCCTCCTCACTCTATTCCAGGAGGATACTGAAGTTGAAGTTATAGAAGCTGAGCCGTCGCAGATTCGAGCTGGAACTGTTTCGGCCCTTGAGGAAGTTTATGATAAGAAGAACGCAGATGAAGAACACAGGGCTAATCTGATTGACATTATTCAGAGGAAGAAATGGATCAGAGATGCTGTTGGCCACGTTGGAAGATCCTTAGGACTATCCTTTGGGGATTGTTCGGGGGATTATATAGCCATATTTCAATGCGTTGAGTCGTGTGGAAGACCATTTTGTGTTGCAACAGGCCCACCTTGATGTATGTGTTGCAAGCACTCTGTCCATGTATTTTTCTGGACCTTTGGGCTGACTTGTGAATTCCACCTTGATGTGTATATTGTTGATGCAGGACGAGATTTAAATATGATATGCAAGATTTCTGGCTTAGATCATACCAATTCAGAAACAATTACACAAATTCCACATCCCATATGAAAATCGAAACATTCAATTAAGGGGGAATCTATGCGGGTCCAGGCCTACACAGGCTAGGACTGGACCAATAAAAATTATAAGGCAAAAGATCTCAAAGGGAAATAGAAATCAACTACTCATGCATAGAAAACAGTCCCTAATCTAAGGGATTCCCCAATCTCAATTCAAGGAATCCCAGGGTGGAAAAAAGGGGCAAATAAATTAGGGCTAATGCAAACTAAGGCTAAGGTTTAGGAAATAGGAATGAAAAGATGAAAACTAGAGGAAAACTTGACCCGGAGAAAGCTCCTGTGCACAAATGGTGACTTGGGGCTGACGCACGTGCGCATGTGGACTGGCCGCACGTGTGATGGAAGCCCGCCTCCCCAAAGTGACACCTAGGCCTTGGTCGGCTAGGGGAGACCTCCAATCCCTCCAAGTTTGACGACGATTCGATGTAAGGTCGAAGCGTAGTGCTCTGCCGAAGTTTCAGCCCTCGTGCAGTTCCAGATTTTGGAAACTGACTGTGGAGGGATGAATGGTTCAAAGCAATAATAATTATAGAAGATGAGAGATATGGATGGAAGAGGGTAGGGGCGGATGGGGATAGATGTGGCTTCACACCACGGTAGTTAGCCCTTCGAAGAAGGGAGGGCTTCGCACCCACTTTTGAATTCTTCCACAACTCACGAAGAGAGCAGAAAAATAAAGCAGGAATTTTTATTAAACTTGAATGAATCAAAAGAACTACAAGGGGTGCCTATTTATAGGGAAAACCCTATACCTCAAAAACTAGCATCATGTGCGCAACCTATTATTTGGCGATGAAGTAAACTAAAATAAAAATCAAACAAAGAAATCTAAAGCGTTCACGATGTTCTAAATAATAATAATAAGCAAAACCTAAAATATGAAATCAATCCGACGAGTAGGCCACGATCATGAGATCCCATGATGGGCTTTTCTCGACTATCGGGCCCACTTTTTTGAACAAAAACTTGTCTTCTAGTTAAGAGACCCTCCCTGGATGTCGTCATCGAGCCAGATCGATGGTGGGGTCCTCCTGTGTACGTACGTGCGTAGGGGTGGTGGTGCGCGTGCGTGTGTAGGCAACATGCAGGCGTGCGTGTGCACGATGTCTCATCAATTGTGCATGCTGTCCACTCATTTTTGGACTATAGGGGCTGCCCCATCAGGCCCACTATGTTGTATGTGATACACACACTACCCATCCCTTATGCCTAACCCATGGGCCCTTGTGTGTGGCCCAATATGATGAACTTGTGGCCCATTTGGTGAGGCCCATTGTAGTGTATGAGAGGCCCATATGGTGAGGTCCAATGTGATATATGAGAGGCTTATGTGGTTAGGCCATTATGATGTGTAAACCCACCATGATGTATATAGTAATGTTTATGATGCCCAACTGTTGTCCTAGCTAGTATAAGGCCTCGGGCCCCTATCATGAGATAGATTCTATGGGCCATGCCTTGGGAGCAATGATGGTTAAATGCCCACATTATAGGAGTAATGGTGGTTAGATGTCCACATTGTGATCCTCCCTATGGCACGTTGTTAGGCCTATTCTCATCTCTCCTTAGTGGGCTAACCCAAATTGATGGGCCCCCACTGTTATTAGTATGATCCATCTCACCTTAGTGGGCCCCCATTGATATTGACATGACCCACCTCATTGGGCTTACCCCAAACCAACGGGCCTACATTATTGCTGGTGTTTCCATCATGCCTTGTAGATTTGTCCCAGGTCATAGAGCCTACCTTGTGCAAATCGAGCCCATTGGGAAACCCAGTTTACTACGTATCGGAACAGGCAAGGAAGCCCACTCCTTGTCCCTAGGCCCATCCTTGTCATGAGGAGAGTATATTATTACCGTAGATGGTAGGATCTGCGATGTCAGATTTGGTATATCCACAGTTGAGGACTGACCTTCATGTTATGGATCTACTGTCCTTCTATGGACCCGCCCCCACACACAACACACACACACTATATATATATATATATATATATATATATATATATATATATTATATATATATATATATATATAGGCCGATTATCACTGAGTATGCGTTAGCATAGCATTATGACACATGCTCACACGCATCATTCGCATGCTTGTTATGAGAAGTGATTGATCATAGCATATGCCATTGGGTAAGATTGTTTATGGTTTATGGGACTCCCTGATAGACGGAGTGGCCCCACATGAGCGCGCAGGATTGATGCATGACTGGATGGTGTAACTCATGCATCTTGCCCTGTGTGTTATGATTACTGTACGCCCTAGCGACATCAGGGCTGTAGCCTCCACAGGTATAGTGTGGAAGGTAGGATTGGATACCGAAAATACTTGTTAAAGCACCGGGGTGCCATAGATATCCCAAGGTGAAAGTCCCCAAACCCTTATGGTACTGAGAGGATGCTTTAACGTCGAGACTGAGTGGAGGTAAGAGCGCACGACTGCTGAATATCATTAGGCCGTGTCTCCCACTGTGTCGTGGTCGGTTGGAAAGGGGTGTGGTCTTATCCGCCTGAGGGTAAGGGGCAATGCTAGGCCGAGTCTGACCAGCTCTTAAATGGGTTCACTATCGACGTGCCGGGTAGATATTGGCAGACTATTAGTCAGGTGGGTAGTAAGGTCTCTTCCACTTGCATGATTGCGCGTCCAGTTGAGGCGACAATCTAGTGTAGAGTGTATTAGATCCTGGTGATATTCCAGAGATGAGCTGTATTATTATATGGATTCAGATGAGGATTGGTATGCTTGTGATTGCACCTTGCATATGACATTGGCCATGTAGGCCTTGCATCGCATGGCCTTGGTATGGTCGATAGCATTCATGCCTCGCATCGCATGACCTTGGTACGGCCGACAGAATTCATGGACTTATCAGCATGTTTCCGCATTACTCTGATATTACATTCTTGAATTTCCTTGCGCACACACTTCCACCACCCTTTAAGCTTTCTATAAGCTTACGCGCGATCGTTGCGTGTAGGTGACGCTAGGATGCCGCAACAACATTGAGATTGGAGCGTGCAGCTATCTCTTGGAGCTTTCGAGAGTGATATTGATATTGTATTTCTCTTATGCATTGTACCTAAAGTTTTTTATCATAGTGGATTTTGCGATGGTGTTCTTGTTGTTGTTTGTGGGTTATGCTTATGGTTATGCTTACTATGAAACAAATTTATATTGAAAATCCTCCCTGTAGGATCCCAGGATCGGAACTTGGTATATGGGTGCCAAGAGCCGAGAATGAGGTACTACGGAGGCTATCGGTGCCGGATTCGGCGACTGAGAATTTTGTGAGCCTGGTTTCCGAGTTTGGGGCATGACAGGTGTTACAAGTACTCTTCGAACTCTTCAATTTATTCCGCCACACTCATGGAACCTTGTCGAAGAGATTGTCATTCCTCAACTAACCTCAAGTGATAAGAGAAAGTGAAGTACTTATCCTTAAGAGTTTATTTCATTTCTTTCCAATGGATTATCGGGAGCTCCATCGACCTTTTTTTCTTTCGCTTGACAGTAGCCCAAAACCTTTTTGCTTGGCTCACAAGCTTCATCTTGGCGAATCAGACCCGACAAGCATCCGACATGTCATACCACTCAAAATAGTGGTCCATATCCGCCAACCAATCTAGAAAAGCTTTAGGATTCAAGTGGTCATCAAACGTAGGGGCATCTACTCTAACTCCCTTGAGGAGTTGCGCATCTGGGTCATAATGATCATGTTTTCCCTCGCGGGGTGGGTGCACAGGTGCACGCCCATGACCGTTTCTTTGGCCACCTCCATTCCTAGGTCTATCCTTTTGACCACCTGCTTGCGATTGGGCATCTTCCTCAATGGTGGTTTCTAGTTGGGTAACACGCTCATTAAGCTGATCCAAGCGTTGTTCAATATGTTGTTCCAAGGGCTTACCCAAAGACTCAAACTGCCGGGTTATGTTGTCCATTGACTCTTGTAATTACTCCATATTTAGTGTGGGGTGCAAACTAAAACCATGACCAGTACGTGTGGGCATACAACTACTCACCCAACTCAAAGATCCTCTAACACAACTATATGCGTTTAAATGAGACTAAATGATCCTATAAGACTATATGAGGGAAACTACACAACACTTCTAAAATTCTAGCAACATAATTGCCCAAATAGCTTGTTAACAGAAAATTCAGCCATGAAAATTGGAGATTTTCTAACAACAGAAAATTCAGCAGTCCATGTTGTGAATAATGGTTCCTAAACAGCCCTATATGATGAGATTTAATGCAAATTAAACGTGAGCAGACTAAACCCTAAACATGCAATACAATCTCCAATAAAAAACCTAAGCTCTGATACTAAATTTGATGCAGGACATGAAAATTAAGTATGATATGCAAGATCTCAGGCTTTAGATCACACTAATTTTAGAACCATCACAAAAATTCCACATCCCACATAAAGTCAAGCATTCAACAAGGGGAATCTATGAGGGTCCAAGCCTACATATATTAGGGCTGAATCAATTAAATTATAGACCAAACAATGTTCAAAGGAGAATAGATTCATCCACACATGCAAAGGATTACTTCCCAATCTAAGGGATTCACATGTTTCAAATCGGGAAAACCTAGGGTTTGCAAAAGTGGAATAGGACTTGAGAATTAGGATTATCTAGGGTTAGGGTTAGGGAAATAAGGTGAGAGAGGAGTGAAAGAAAAGAGAGAGAGAACCTGTAATCAGTCCACACGTGTGGACAACAGGCTGGCTTGACGCACGTGCGCGGATTGTTGCCCGCACGTGTGTGGGGCCCACGAACCCAAAAAGGGCCAACTAGGGGTTGGTCGGCCAAGGATGGACCATCCACACACCAAGCAGGGCAATCATATGACTGGTTTGAGCACGGTGCTCCGCCGAAGTTTCGGCCCTCCTGTAGGGTCTGCCTGATTCTGGAAATCTGCTGTAGAGAAGGATTGACTGCAAAATAAAGGTGGATTTGAAGAGTGGATGGTTGTGGGTGATGATGAATATGGAGAGTAGGAGATGGGGGCGATTTGGGATGAATGTGGCTTTGCACCACGGTAGTTAGCCCTTCAAAGAAGGGCGGGTTTCGCACCCAATTGAATTTCTACAACTCAGAGAATTAGAGAAGCATGAAAATGTAGAATTTTATTAATAATCTTCAATGAATAAAAACCTACAAGGGTTTGCCTATTTATAAGAAAACCTTATACCCTAAAAGCTGCGCCATGTGCACACGCTATTACTTAGAGACGAAGTAACAAAAAATAACAACTAATCAAAGCAATCTATACCATTCATGATGTTCCTAATAATGATAATAAGCAAAACTCAAAGGCCTAGATCATCTATGGTAGTGGGCTACGATCATGAGATCCAATGGTGGGATCCACATGATGATCGGGTTCGCTCCAAGGAACCAAAACACAGTCCTCTAACTAGGAGGCCATCCATGGATGTCGTCATCGATTCAATTCAAAGGTGGGGTTCTCCTCCTCCTTGCGTACATGCGTAGGGGGGCATGCGTGTGCGCGAGATGTCCCCATCAAGTATATCTGGATTTTGTAATGTATAACTTCACTTTTCTTTTTGCAGTTGCATTAGAAAATTCAACTGAGAGACTGTCTTTACTCTTATACTTGCTTTGTAAATGCTAGATGTGAATAAGGATGCCTTGGTCAGCAGTTGTTTTGAGGTGGTGGGATATGCAGTGGTGTGCATCGTGTGTCTGAGATGCAATTTGTGCGACTTGGTGTTGGCAGTTTTGACTTGGTGTTAGTAATTTTCACGGCTCTCTTGGAATCTCTTGTTGCAGTTAAGCTAGACTTTTTGGGAGAGGACCGTAAGGTGTGGAATCCATCTTTAAGTCAATTGTTTCCCTTGCTGCGGAATGGGCTTTGGTGTTGCCAGAGTTTGCCCGGGATCTCATTCTCATTGCTTATGAGGGACTGGCAGAATCTCATCTTTGGTTGTCTGGGTGCAGCTTTTTTTGCTTTTTGCTTTGTGTGCCTTTTCATTGCCTGCAGGCCTCTGTTCTCTTTATTTAGTGTGTGTGTGTTTTTTTTTTTTTTTTTTTTTAATTTAAATTTTTGTTTGCTTGCCCTGTCGGGTAGAGGGTGACGAGTGGGTCACCTGCTCCGATTTGTCTGCAACATTTTTTGAGTTGTTTTTCTTAATGTAATTGTCATCTTTTCAAAAGAAAGGATGTCAATGTATGAAATTTCAGTTTACTTTTTGCTTAAATCTGAGGGGTGTGATGCTCCTTTGTTAGAAGTTTAACTCTTCTAGATCCTGTTGTGAGGCTCCCAAAACCAAGATTTGGACTGATTCCATATCATCAATCATTCCTTCCATTTCCTACCTTTCTCCATTTTCTCTATCGGGTCTGTTATTGCACAATCTGCAACAGCTCTACACCAATTAGCTTGCCAAGGATTGTCCCGCTTCCCACCACCACCAAAAAAATAAAATAAAAAAGGAAGGAAAAAGGAAAGAAAAAAGAGGAAAAAGAAAGAACTGTTAAGATGAAGTAATGATTGATGATATGGAATCAGTGTTTTAAGTATTGATGATATTGGCCGATATATCACACGATATATCTTGTATCCCACCTATGCGATATGAAACGCACAAGTAGTGGGATATATACCACATGTTTGATTTAGTCAACATTTTCAATTTTCGATCTTTTTTTTTTTTTTAATTTTTTTTTTTAATTTTTAATTTTTTTTTTTATTTTTAATTTTTTAAATGCAAATCATGTTAAATCAATGTCAAATTGTTAAAAATCCATGATTTTTCATGTTTTGCATGAAAAATTATGGATTGGGAGCTTCAGTTTCGAGATTTGGAGGAGATGGGCCAAGTCGTGGAAAACTGAAAAAAAATAAAATAAAATTCCCAATTTCTCGCAAATTGGTTGCAATCTTTGTCCAAACATAAAATCAAACACATGTAACCTAATCTAGTGATTCTTTTTTTGTTTTGAATATATTTCTTGTGTTTCCACACATCTCCTTACATTTATAAATTATATGAATAGACTTTGAATATACTTGCATCAATTCATTTACACAGCGCATAAATTAGGACCCCATACAAAGAAAACTTATTATCTGCACTTGTTTTTTGTCATGTTTTGATTGGTAAGTGTAAATTGATGTCTTTTTTAACAATCACTGAAGTTTCATTAAAAAATTCGACCAATTTCCCAATGTTTTCACATGTTTCTAACAAAAACGATACATTACACGATACAGCGATATATCCCATGTGATAACTGATACGTATCCGTATCCCACCCATGTGATAACTGGTACGTATCCGTATCCCACCCATGTGATACTGATATTTCGAGCTAGACACAATGGAGAAACATGGATTTCACACTTTGCTAACTTTCTCCTTACACAATAGACTCGCAAAATTTCATCTGAAAATCATCTTGACAGTCAAATAACCAGTGTCCGGTTTGATTCCTTGTTTTATTTGCTTCTTGTTAAATTGGGCAGTAAAAATGTTGTTAGTTCGTTCTAAAAAGATGCTAAAATGGTTAATATTGGCCTCTTATCTCATTTCTTTCTTCTCACAAGTTATCTCATTTCTTTGTTCTTGCTAGTTATCTGTTATACTCTTCCACTTTCGCCTAATTGTAATCTAAGATTGCAAGGGGGAAAACTGGTATTTTCATCAATCAATGGGGGGTTATCCATTCCTCATGCTTTTTGCTTATTCATAAGATTGACTTAAGGTATTTAGTTGGTCTGTTCTTCTTTCTTGTCACGTTCTATATATCCTAGTTTGTTTTAGGAATAAATATGAAAGAATGATCCATGAACATATGATAAATGGAAAATGCTTCGAAAATTATATAAAGTAAAATGACTTGTAAGAACTTCCATCCGCATTTGGTTGAACGATGACCAGTTCATACAATTTCAATGGGGGCTAACTGTTTAGTTTCAAATGTTAAATCAAATGCTTTGATAACAGACATGGTAAATCTATTATGCATTATTAGCGGCCAAATTGTCTAAAAAGGAGCCTGTTATGTCATCTTATATTTTGCCTAAAAAGGAGCCTGTTATGTCATCTTAAATTCTTACTGATTTGGGGTAGTATGAAATTTTGTTGCATACTCTTAAGATTTCAAATTGATCAGCTTCAATTCCTTGTCAGGTGGGTGATTTGGGTCTATCGAAAGTGAAATGTCAGACCCTAATTTCCGGTGGTGTGCGAGGTACACTTCCATGGATGGCACCTGAGCTTCTAAATGGCAGTAGCAATCTGGTTTCTGAGAAGGTTCACTGAAGCCCTCATAATTTCAAGCTGGCATTATTGCTCCCATTGCCTTGGTTAAGTTCTGACAATGTGGTGAAAATTCCAGGTTGACGTGTTCTCCTTTGGGATAGTGATGTGGGAACTCCTCACAGGAGAAGAACCGTATGCGGACTTGCACTATGGTGCCATTATAGGTAAAATTGCACCCTGGGTTACATTCGTGCTTCTCAAGTGTCTTTTTTTTTTTTTTTTTTTTTTTGGTTTGAGCCCCATGTGAACCCTGCTAATGGGACCATGCATTTATACATGCAATCCAGGCCATTCGTCTGTGGGGTGCACTGTCAGCATGCCTTGCCCAACCGCCGGGCTAGTTTTTTTCATCAGGCGGGTAGTGGGCTTTCCGTTCATCAAATGGCCTGCATGCCTATAAGAAAATGAGCAGCTTGTAAATAACGGTCATTGGTCGTACCCGCCTGATGAGTGGACCTGGATGACTTTTAGGATGGTGCATGTTTACCTTGGGTTCTACCTGGAAAAGGGCTAGGAGCCTGTGCATATGCCTATTGGCATGTTTTTGTCTTGGCAGTTTTCTCCATCCAAATAAATGGTACAGTGCCCATATTTTGCAAGATCAGCGCATTGAATCCACAGTGATCAATTGCAAGATGATGGGCCAGGGCTGGAAGCTGCAATTATTGGGTGCGGGTTCGGAGGTTTCTATAGGACTTATCTCAAGACTGTTGCTTTAAATATTTTCTTGACTGTCAGAAAATGGTAGACTGGATAATTCTGAACTGCTGAACTTCTAATAGACATGATATTTTGGCTATGGTTCATCCAAGAAATGGCCCACTTATCTTGGCAGTGAGTTCCACCCTTGTCTACCAATGCAACAGTATGTAGTGATGCTGCCAGACGTAGACTGATTCTGAAATGTTTATTTGAATTGTCTTTTCAACTACAGGCGGTATTGTGAGCAATACGCTGCGCCCTCTGGTGCCCGAATATTGTGATCCGGAGTGGAGATCACTGATGGAGAGATGCTGGTCCTCCGAGCCATCGGAGAGGCCAAGCTTCACAGAGATTGCTGACACACTACGTTCAATGGCAGCTTCTCTTCCTCCTAAAGGAAAATCCCAACAGCAACAACAACACACTCCTGTACAGGCACAGTCACCGAAATGATTTCAGGCAAGACACCTTATATTTCTAAATATAATGCTTTAAATGGCCTTTTTGTAGAGACATGTTTCTGACGTATCCTGGCTTTGAAATCCTCCTTTGTGCTTCCCTTTGAATGTAACAGGAAAGGTGGCAGCTCTTGTGAAAGAACACTTTGAATCAATCCCTTGTATTTTAGAGCTACTGCAATGCCTGCTTGTCTTGGTTGTTGCATGCTTAAATCATTCGCCCTTTTTCTCTTGCAATCTTCTTATCTGCAGTTTCAGGTTTCTCCAGCTATCCATCAGAGAGGAAGATGTATGGGCTGGTATGCGGTTTTCTATTGCTTGCTTACACCGATTTGGGAAATCGTCAAGCAGGACTTGGTTGTCAGCCTACCATGAATCATCTGTACATAGCTTGCATGATTCTTGTACTGAATTGTGTTTGCATTTGAGTTTGTGGAATTTGCCAATGGAGCTTGCGTGTCTACTATATGATGATCCTGTTTGATAATCTGAGCATGTACCATGTGAGGGCCATCGTCTACCAATGTTGGTGGGCCACACCTGGTCTAGTAGAGCTGGGAAGTTTTACCTCCAGAATCTAATCCATAATGAATTGCCATTGGTTTTTTCGGATCTTGGGAGGGAAAGAAAAAAGAGTTGAGTTTGTTAGTCCATATTTGCTGTATTTGGAAGAGAATGGGTTCTGAGGCTGTAGTAGCCTGGGATCCCATGTGCATCCGGAAATCTCTGTTTCTTCTTCTAAAAAACTGTGAGAGGGCGCATACGGCTTCCTGACCACAAATGGGGTGGAGGGGCGGTCGTTCAGGCTGAAGTTTGTCCAAGTCCTTAGCCCATGAGTTTTAAGACCAAGACCAGGGTTGGGTGTGATGATCTTGCTTGTTTGGCTTTCACCTACCTATATGTTTGCGCATGTACAGCCCAGTTTAATATCAGGATTGAAATTCTGCCTCAACCTAACCCGTTGACCCTGGGGGCCACAATGAGGCTAGGTTGGGCTAGGCCATCCTGCTGATTTATTAATCACCTTATCCACCCCTCATGATTTATTAATCACATGGTTGCGCATGTACAGCCCAGTTTATCCACCCCTCATAAACGTTTTATTATTATTATTATTTATTAATCACCTTATTTATTCCAACACCCCTCATGATTTATTATTTTATTATTATTATTTATTATTATATTTACCCCCCCCCCCCCCCCCCCCCCCCCCCCCCCCCCCCCCCCCCCACCCACACACACCACACACACACGTATGGGGAAAAAAGGGCTCATTGTGGCATTATCATTTCTATCTATTCAAAACCTACCCATTTTAGTTTGTTTTTTTTTTTTTTTTTTTGGTTGTTTTTTGGGTTGCAATCACTCACAAATCTCCACTGTACAATGACAATCCTGTTGAGCTATCCGGGCCATTCATTAGGTAGTGTGCACTGGTGACGTGCCATGTGAGAAAAATGTTGGTACTGCACTGATGCAGGCAACATCTGGATTGAGTATATCATTGCCATTAATTTTTGTGGGCCCTCAAATAGACCAGTCAATTATACCAGAATTGGCAGGGAATGCAAAGCAAAATTCCACATTTGATGCACGTTGTAATTTCTTTTTTGAGTTGGTGAAATTAAGTATTCTCCATTGGAGTGCATCACATGTGGGTAAACTGTGTTGCTTATGCTGCTCGTAGGCCATTCGAAGCCATTTATCCTACTGGTTTTGACGGAATATCTATCTCCATACCCACCCATTTAGCCATAATTGTATATTGTACTCCAATGGCCATGCAGTATTTCGTCGGTCAACTTGTTCATTACATTTTTGTGAAATGTCCCCCCCCTTTTTTCTTGTTCTTCTTTCTTTTTTCTTAATACACCTACGCAGTCACACCAGTGGGTACTTGGAACCCATGACCTCGTGTTGAAACTCTCCAGAGTGTACCATTCAAGCATGAGTAACAACCCCAGGTTGAAACTCTTGTGAGATGTCCCTTCATGCTTACCGTTCATTTCAGATGAACAGGTTGGATGGAATATATAAATGATTGTGGGCCCCACTAAAAAAACCGATGGTTCTTATATCATGGGAATTGTTCCTTACAGTGTAGCCTTGAGTTTTGGACTGGTTTGATTTTTTTTTTTTTAATTTTTTTTTAATTTTTTTTTGGGTTGGAAGGAGAACATGAGACTGCACCTGTGGTGAGGGTTCCCTTGTGAAGGCCTCCGTGTAGTCAGCCTAGCATGGTTTCAAATTCCGACTCCACTGACCTTTTAGCATAATATTTAAGCCGCTACCATAATTATTTCTTAAATTCAAAATGTAATTATTCCTCAAATTCATAATTGAGTTAGTCAGCTTCTCTTTAAATGACACAACGCAGTGGTAGGCAACATCAAAATCAAGAAAAAATAGTATTTCTTTCATATACTTATCTTCCTTGCACCAGCCACACTTCATTGAGTCATTTCATCAAACACTTGGTGAGCAACATCAATATCAAAGTAACTGAGTCACCGAACTGGTTCGATCCGAGTTCGATTCGAGTTGGGGTTCGATCTGAGTTGAGTCTAGCTCGGCCAAGCTCGAACTCAGTTTGAAATTTTTTTGAGCTAAAAAATCTGCTCGACTTTGCTTGAACTTAGTTTCGAATTGAGCTTTTTTGAGTCAAGCGAGCTAACCGAGCTAACTCGGTTCGTGTACAGCCCTAATTTCTCATCTTTCATCATTGGACAAATATAGTAATTTCAATTACTTCCAATTGGCATCGGTTGATGATGGGAGAGAGACATGTAGATTGAATAGATCGATGTATTACCATATACAAGATTCCAAAGGAGATTGTACCGGTCTGGCTTCTTCGATTGCTCTTAATTAAAGGAACAAACTAGAGTACCTATACATTTTCCAGAAACACAAACAAATTGTGTTTGTTTACGTCACCATGAGGCATGTATCACGAGAGTTTACTTGTGCCTCCGGGGTAGACTCACAAGAGTTTTGGGTATCCATTGTGGTGAAATTCCACTGTAGTGTGAGTGCATAGGGTGAGTGCGTTTGTTTGTTTGTTTATTTATTTATTTATTTATTTATTTATAGATGAATGGATTAGATGGAATATAAACAAGTGGTGGGCCCTGGAGATAACTAATGGTGGACATTGCCCCAGGTCCAGCCCTTGACCTGGCATTGGGGGCAGGCGTCAGGCCCACTGCCACCTAAGAAGCTATAATGACTGTTCTTGATGATGGTGACTCAAGGAAATCATGGCCTTTAATTTTGAATATGTACATGGGCTGGCCCGTCTATAGGCCCGCATATCGTAGGCTCTGAGTACTGGGCCAGGTGAGGGGCTAGAGCACTAAAATCAGGCTCAAAAGTTGGATGTCCTCCAAACTACAATTTTGGGTACTCCTGACCTTTGTTGTTTTTTTTTTTTTTTCCCGAGTGTGGATCTGCACAACTGTATATGCCTTTAAAATTAGCAAATTTTGAGAGGAAGCTATGGTATTTTCCCAACAATGTTGTGTAGAGGAATTCTCGTTCGTATAAGATGCAAATAGTCTAAAAAAGCAAAAAATTTTAAAAGTAAAAAAAAAAAAAAAAAACTAAATAGGGCCGCCTCAAAATCTTCTCCATCCATCACTTGCACTCTTGGATTCTACAACCCGGGGCCAAAGATTAACCAAATCCTCAACACAGGTGGGCCAAACAAAAAGAACAATAGAAAATGGATAACTATAAGATTGTGTGTTGGACCACCGTGATTCATCAAGTGTGAATCACCCCAATGAAGGGAGATACAAAAATTAGCATGATACAAAGCTTGTGGAGCCATTGTCATTAAGGATGTTTGGAAAAACTCATAATTAAATAGTTTATTTATTTATTTTATGGCAACAAAAATATTACTTTCTTCTTTAACTTAAATAGTTTGGTAAGTAATTTTAAAATAATATAAGACTTAATTGTGTGTGTGTGTGTATATATATATATATATATATATATATATATATATATATATATATTATATATATATATTATATAGATATATATATATATATTATATAGTCTTGGTCTCCTGTGCACAAGGCCGCATGGAGCTTAAATGAGAGCTTCCATATGTGCCGTTAGATCCCCCTCATCGGCTGGGATTCAGCAGCCGTGAGAAGAGAGAGTCTCTTGAAGGAGGACTCACGCGGCAATATTTTCGGCATCTCACGGGCTCCTACTGAAGTGACGTCTCCAAGTTCTGTGGGCCACACCATGATGTATGTTTTGTATCTACACCGTCCATCCATTTGGAGAGATCATATTAGGGCATGATCCAAAAAATGAATCAGATCCAAAGCTCGAGAGGACCCCACCACAAAAAACAGTGGGGAGAGTGACGCCCACCGTTAAAAAGTTCTAAGGGCCATGACAGTTTTCGTTC
>JAJHSJ010000011.1:51021477-51089656 GCA_021015155.1 Magnolia officinalis | reverse complement strand
TGCCGATGGCCGCTGATGATAAACGGTTAGTGTCTCTTCAAAAAACCCCACTGTTTTTTTTTTCCTTCTATTTAGATGAACTGCTAAACTCTTCTCCTAGGTATGAACAAGAACCAACAACTGTTTTCCTAGTGCCAATAAATCTTGTTTGAGTGGACTTGTTTCAATGTCCGTTGGATGATTAGATGCTTTACGCAGCATCTGGATGAAGCCCCAAAAAAGTGGCCTGTGCGGGCTTCCAAATCCAAGCCAAGACAGTGCATGTGTTTGGATTTTGGACAGCATGTAAAACGGAATCTGCATTAGGCAGGCTTCCATGGCAATGTGGTGCAGTTTGCATTTGGTTAACATGTAAAACAGAATCCATGTTACGCAGACATCCAGGCTGAGACGATGCAATATGCATTTGGACGGTGCGTAAAATGGAATCTGTTAGGTGAGTCAATATGATTCAAATTGCACTTGGACAAGACAAACCGAAATCTGCATTAGCCAGGGTTCCTAGCCAATATGATGCAATTTGCACTTGGACAACACATAAACGGAATCTAGATGAGGTTTTTTCACTGAATCATGAAAGAGGGATTCTGGGGGATGGTCATGCTTTCATGTCATAGCATTTGATGCTAATTGAATAATGTGGACCTTAGGAACCAAGAATTCTTGAACATACCCTATTTTCGAAGCCAGTGTGGTGCAATTTGGACAGCAGGAAAAATAGAATCCTTGATAGGAGGGCTTCAAAGCCAGTAAGATGCAATTTCCATTTGGATAGTACATAAAACTGAATCCACATTAGACAGGCTTCTAAGCCAATATTGTACAATTTGTATTCGATAGTATGATGTAAAACAGAATACGTATATTAGGTGGGTCCCAAGCCAATATGATGCTGTTTGGACTCAAACAGCACACAAAACAGAACCTGCATGAGGCTGGCTTTATTATCTTGTGTCTGTTGCCCTGAATCGTATGCAAGATATTATGGCTCTTGACCATGTCTCACGTGCATTTGGCACTTCACATGGACCTTGTGAACAAGAATTCCTGAACATGCCCCATGTTCTTCCATGGCTGCTGAAAAATATTCATGCTCAAGTCTCCCACTCGTTAGATGAGCTTTGCAGACAGTGTGTAGTGTATGTGAGAGATCCAGGGTTCAATCCCTGGTACAGTTACCTTTCAAAAAAAAAAAAAAATCATGCACAAAACCCTTGCCTGACTCGTGCCCATGCATTGCAGGTCGCATAAGTTTCTTGGAATTTACTATATTATGCTTTCTATATATGCATTTTTGTTAATCTAGATACAGATTTCTTTATCTTATTCTTTCAAGAACTAATTTTGTATAGTAAATAGGATCAATATTTAGTAAACTGTTAAAGCATGCTAGTGTGTGGGGTTTTCAAAGTCCCTTGTGTATAACACCTTGTTTCCGTGGCCAAGTTACATGACTTTAGCTGACATATGTTCACAAAAATTCAGTGTATAGCCTTGATGTTCAGCTGTTTTGTGGACTGCATTTTTCTGATATATTACTTATCTAAATTGTCAATCAGGTGGGAATTTACTTGCCTTGTTATGACATTTTCCGCAACTGGATAGAAGAATTTACTGCCCAAAATGCTCCTACCTTGACACCATATGCCCCCCTAGTTGCCGGCTCACTCGCACGATCACTAGCTTGCATCACCTGTTCTCCTATTGAATTGGCAAGAACGCGCATGCAGGTATGCAACTTTTCATGTTGGCATCTTTACCAATTAAAAACATGTATGCAATGGCCTTGTAACATCCCGGATTTTTGCCAACCTGGGATTAGATGTCCTTAGGTAATGGGTTGCTCCTAACACCTTATTATTTCGTCAGAACTGAACCCCACAGTCTAAAATCGCTTCTGAACCCATTTCCTTCACAAATCCCACCCCTTTACTACCTTGTGCTTTCAATTTTTCAAGGCACTTTCGCCCTAGACACTAACTTAAACTAGCTAAGTAGTAAAACTTGGATCACTTTATATACAAACTACAAAGGCCTAAGTACCATCTCAACCAGAAAATAATTAGGATTAAATCCTTTAGAAATTTAACAAAGTTAACTAAGTGCAAACTCGATTAGCCATGAAATCCGTTGGGATCGCTTTAAATACGATCTGCAAGACCCAAAACTTGTAAACATGTGACTCTAGGTTACCCTAAAGTTTAGAACCGAACTCATTTCCCGTCTGCTCTCGGGAATGAAACGAAAAACTTCGTATTAGGTTTAGATCGCACATCGGGAGTCCGATTAACACGAAGCTAAGGAACTAGGACCGCCCCACTGGGCTTGACAATCATCTCAAAAATCAGATGATTCCGATGTCCGACGGCCATTTATTTCGATCCGGAGCGAGGGTGTGTGAAAAACACTATTCCTTTTGAAAGGAAAATATCTGGAATAGTGATCTGGCACCTTTCGCTTGCGCATCAGTATTAAGCAACCTGACCGTCAGAATCAGACCAAATTACACCCCTCGGATTAAGAAAAATTTCAGGAACATTACATGTACTTGGAATTTCGGTAGTCGTGCCCACTGACCGTTGAACTGAAAGTGGCCCGCCACGTGCGATCTGGGAATCCGATCGAGTCAAAAACGTAATCCCTCATAGATCCATGTGCAGTGCAGTGAGCTTAAGTCTGACGTTTGGCTCAAGGAGGGCCACCAGAACACCTCTTTTGAGCTGGAAAAGTGGCGAATATCCTATATTAGCAGTAACTCTTGAACAGGAGTCTATTTCGGTGAAGTTTTAGGCTATATAAGGACCTTAAACCTCTCTCCCATTCCAGCCATACGAATTTGGATTTGAGAGAGGGAAAAGAGAGAGAAAGTGTGGGAGATGTGGGAGAATCTCCCTGCCGTCCTTCCCTGCTGCTATCCATGCTCCACCGCATCCTTCTTGACGCTTTTCCGGCGATTCCAGCCCCGTTTCTAGGTAAGAAGAAACCCTAACCCTAATCTGATTTGGGGCTTGGGTGGTTGTAGGTTGTGAAATAGCTAACCTATTTCGTTCTCTAGGTTGCCAAACTCCCGTATACGGAAGCTTAACGAACTATCAACTCCGTTACGATTCTACGACAAAAGGTGAGGACTTTAAGCGTATAAGTTACGTTTTTCAACGCTTTCAATGTCAGATAATGATAGATTCATGATCTGCATGCAAATGCACATGTACAAAGTGTTTTCCGTTTCCTGTTTCGATTAGCGATAAAGAATATGGATTTTCACATACTCTAGATATACGTAGAAATACCGTATACGTATTTTTCTTGGAAAAATGTTGACATGTTTATTTAATGTTTGATTATATCATATGTGGATAAAATGCTAGTTTGGCGAAAAGAATCGCAAAAATACATGTTCATGTGTAAATGTCATGTATGTTGAAATTACGTATTTTAGAAATTTCGCATACGTGCGGATTTTGGAAATGTAATTGTCATGATTAATTGTTGTATGAATACGGTATACGCGGATAAAATAACCGCTTAGCGAAAGAATAGCCCTAATACATGTTTGCTAACATACACTATGTATGTTGGAATAGTGTATTCTAAGTGTTTGTGGAAATGGCTGAATGAATATGGAACTTGGATTCCTGCTTGCCATGACTATCCGTCGTGGGTGTACGCGTGTTATGATTGGGGCAACTCCCTAGCGAAAGGATTTGGCCTAATGCCTATATGATCGACATATGTCATGTATGTTGATGTATGTTTGTTTAAGTGTTTCTTGAAATGTCTGAATGTGTAGTAGTTGGCAAATTGTAATATATAAGGGTGTTGAGATATGATTCTCAACCTTTTCACTATGTGTATGATCTCCTTTAATAGTTGTGTGATTAGGATTTGAACATGTACAAACTCATGCTTGTGTTGTGCTTCATAACATGCTCAACTGTTTTATGATTTTAACTATGTAATGCATATGTTTAAATTTATATTTATGTTTGATGATCCGTCATGGGTGATGGGGGAGCGGAGCAACGAGTGCGTGCAACAGCCCTGGCAGCCCTAAACGGATAATATCAGACTGATTGTATGATTTGAATCCTGATCCATTACTGCTTTATATCTCTGTAATTGATTGTGTTTGGGGCTATGATTATAGTCCAGGCAATCGGTAACGAGATTGAACCCGTGGCTGAGATTCATTTTCCACGTGGGATGTGTTCGACGAACTCGAGTCGTGCGTTGCCTGTCGGCAGTGGCTAGGCCACACGAAGTTGTTTATGCACTTCATGTCGTGCAGCTCAACGGACGATCGTGCTAGTCGAGCTCGTTAAGTAACCCGATCTGCCTTATGTGGTGTTCACCCTGTTTGGTCGCTACTGCTTGAACCTAGGGTACCAAACTTACCAGTGAAACCCCCCCTTTTAACCATGGTACCTCGATCCGCTAAGACGCATGAGCGGGCATGGGGTATGGGACACCGTGGTCGAGCTGTCGGCCTACGCTGGGGCCATGTGCCTCCCCGTAGTGACCAGTGCGCAACCAAACTCGTGAGCCGAATACGGTGGTATGGGAGACTCGCTGTCGCGCTGTCGATACTTCGGCGAGAGCCGAGTACGGTGAGATCTGTGCTCGTGCTGACGGGCGACGAGTCCTCCGTGGTATCATCGAGTACACTCTAAGGGTCTGTGATTGGCCGCGAGTCTTTCACAGCAACTAGAGTGTGAGTTGAGCCGAGTACGGTGAGACCTGTACTTGAGCTGACGGCTAGTGATTGAGCCGAGTACGTGTGAGACCTGTACTCGAGCTGACGGCCAACAATTGAGCCGCATACGGTGAGATCTGTATCCGCGCTGACGGGTGATGAGCCCTTTGCGATGCCTTCACTATGCTTCTCAAACCATAACATCGTATGAGAACAACTAGGATTGACGACCCTAGAATGGATCATGTCTGGGAATGATACAAGGGAGGTACCTTAGTTTTCCCCAATACTATTGTTTGAAATGGACTATAAAAATTGGTAATCATGAGCATCATCGCACCGCATGTGCTTTGTAGATGTGGCGTGAGGGATGTGTAGGGCAGCATTCGCGAACGTAAGATGATGTCGCTTGAGGGTGGTTTGGCAAGGGCATACAGCATCATGTTCATATCATTTTTGCACTTAACAAGAGTAGTTAGAAATGCTTGATTTGTACTGCTTTATCATTACTGCTTGATTGATTTGATAATATGTTAACTTATGCTTTACTGTTCCACTGAGTTGATCACTCACTCCCACGTACGGGACGGTGTTCCGAACACCCACCAGATTTGTTGAGTTTCAGGTGATGGCGATGCTTGTGAAGCAGAGCCGGACTACTTCTGCGATGATAGGAGGAGTTCTCCTATCTGTATCTCTCTGGCAGGTCAATGAAGACCTGATATTGTATTGACGGGGCTATGGTACATGGGATAGGAGGCGTTACACTTCCTCACATTTGGTACATTTTAGAACCGCACTTGTATTTATTTAACCTGGTAATGTTATCACACTCTGGAGACTCATCATAAATTATATATTATCTATCTATCACAGTCTTCCGCTTGCAAACTTAACTGTCTCTGGAGTATGATATGCTGTTTTGGCTTAATCTCACTCATGTTCAATGCACGAATACAGTCAACATTCAATCATCCTTCATTTTGTTGCATAAGTGATGTTCTGGAACTCGGGAGTTGAGTTTATGCTCGACCCCCGATTTTCAGGGCGTTACAGGCCTGGAAGCCAGTGCATTTAAGTATCAGATATGCAATTGCCTATGAACAGTTTCATGCATCAAAATTCTTTTAATAATTTGGTAATACTTTAATTAAAAAACTTACCCATAAAAATGTTAAATAACAGAATTGATATAGTTATTTGCGTTTTCCAATGAAGATTCTTGGGTGTCATCTCCTTGATTTGACAATTTTTTTTCTTCATCTTTTATTTTTATAACAGAAATTTTATTAGGAAGAGAACAATCACACAAAGAAATCTTTTTCTTTTCTATCAGCTGTGGTTTCTTTAGGCTTTTGGGTGTACAGCCTGGCACTGGTAGCAGCCTTTCCCTTGAAAAAAAGGGATCACTTACAAACCAGTAATTCACAACAAAAGAAGGGGCAAAACTACCCACAGTACTTTTCCAGTTTTAACGGACAAAAACTATGCAGTATCGGCTATAACTGATGGAATTATATGCAAAATGAGTTCATATCATTCAAATGTCATGCAATACAGGCAATAAAATACAAACAATACAACCAAGTTAGCACAAAGAGGCAGGATCACAAGATTGATGTGAAATCTTTTTTTCTGATGAAAGGTAAGAGTTAAATTCAATCACTAACCTAAGAGGCATGCTATCTGCAGACACCCAATACAACTGTCTCATGAAAAGTTGAAACATGTACCTATTGATCAGTGATCATGCATGCAATTCCAATGTAGCCCTTCTTTTTCCAGTGGTTACTGCTGACTGGAGTTGAAGCATGCTCTTACAGTATTTGAGACTTTGAGTTACAGTCTATGTATGTGACTGGAACAGAGATGCTAAGAGGAAACTGGTGGTAGAAAATGGACTGAATGATCTATGATAGCCAACCGTTTAATGTTGTAATTAGGAAAGGATGAGAGTTTCTAAGGCAGTTTTCCTAAAGAAGGAATCAAATTTTTATTTGCAGCAGATTACCAGAAGCTGAATTCTATCGTTGGGGAGCAGGACTCGTGTGTGACACTGGCAACTAAGTGCATTAAATGCTAATCCCACTTGGTTGTGGGCAGAGTTGTGTCATAGCACATCTGACTTTTGTATTTAAATCTTTCTGATCAAGAGAAGGTAGTGTTATTACATTCTAATAGGAATACTACAGTTCATGTATGTTACAAGAACCAAACTGTTTGACCATGGAATCATGGACTTATGGGGAAAGAAGTATGTTTTTGGTTTTATTTTTGAAATCAGATGACTGCATTTTACATGTAAGTGGGGATTTCCCAAAGGAAAAAGGTGGGAATGGGAATCATCTACCTCGAATAGATGGAGATAAGGTTTGCCAGTTAGAGGTATTTCCAAACTTGGGTAGTGTCACTTCACACCATAAATGTGCAAAGTGGCACATCCATGCCTTTTTGTGAAAATGCTAGTTCAATCGGCTGAGTGCCAGAGACAACATTATTAATGATGTTTTCCATTGGTGCTAGCTTCCAGATTGGCATTGAGGTCAGTTACCAACTCTCTCAGTTCATAGGGGTAGAAGGAACCAGCTCTAGCAAGAAAAACATGGACTGCTACCAGCCTACCACTATGGTTGGGTACTTGAAATCTGCTTCACCTGATTAAATGTTATTTGCCATAGTGATGTTTGATGGGTGTTAGGTATTTTTTTTCCCTGCTTATATTTATCTTTTTGTTGACTGTTAGCTCCAAAAGATTAATGATGAACAGAAGGCCCGGATTCGTAAAACTGAACGCGCTCTTCAAGCGACGGAGGTGATTTTTTTTATTTTTTATTTTTTTGTTTGTCTACATGGATTTTTTATATGGTGTTTTGCTAGATGATGGTGCCGATGTTTTTTTTTTTTTTTTTTCCTCTCCCTTCCTTTCTTAGGAAGAGATGAAGGAGGCAAAACTAGAAGCTACATCAAAGTCTAAGGAGTTGCTGGAGGTAAGGATAGGAATGCAACTGCCCAGATTTTGATGCTTCTTTGTATTGATTTCCTAATATCTAGCTCTTTGAGGGACGTTTCATCAAGCTTACTGTCAGTATCTTCACATGGATGACCGTTACCGTTACGTAATGGCCTCGTAACGGTCCAGTAACAGATACAGGAAGCATTCATCTTAACTCCATCAAATGAAAATTTTCTATACATTGTCTAATTTTTTCAAAATTGTGTCTACTTTATTTATATACTATCTCCACTACAGCCAAAGAAATAGGTTATGTTCATAGGAATGTATCAACTTGTAACCGTAACATTCTCAAGAAGTTCAGTTAACAGTTATAGCATCACTGCCTTATGTGCAGGAATTGCAAAATCGGTTACAGCTGTTGCAAGAAATGCTCACTGAGAGAGATTACAGATTGAGGTGATGTTGTTATCTATAGCTGGAGTTTCTAAGAGTAAAAAGCTGTTGCACTCTGTATTTGTGGATGCCTTTTGGAGAGCTGATCATGGACCCTTCTTTGCCAATCAACCATTTAAAGCCAACCCCAACTTACTGGGAGAAAGGCAAGATGATGATGGTGATAATATCCTCGTGAGCCTTTGTGTTTATCCTGATTTTACTAGTTATTCCTAAGCACCTAATGTTTTTTTTGAAAATTGGAAAAATGCGGTGCAAAAAAAGAGTTTGCTAAAACTGAAGATGATTTGAAGTCTCTTCAGAGTGTCGGGCAGATCATTGGAGAAGTTCTTCGTCCTCTCGACAATGAGCGATGTAAGTAATCTTCCAAATATTTCTGACTCACATCCTTGAAATTCATTTGATCTCAACTGTGTATGTAAAAAACTGATGATTAATTGTCAAGATGGAGTTGGTTTTCTCTCATTTAGTTTTGTTATAAATTATACCATGTCACAAAGTGTTTAAAAGCCTTATAGTGCACATTATATACAGTGGTTCCTGGTTTGGAGTCAACTGCAATTCAGTCTACCTTCCTCAAAAATTAAGAAGAGATTCATTTGAACTTGATGATGATCTGTATGTCTTAATTCCAGGTTGATCCAGTTCTCCTATTTCCATATCTATGATTGATGAATTTTCTGACGAATTGACAAACAATCCACAATCAATATACATTGTTTATAGTCCATATGATTGTCCACAATACGATTATTCTTTCATGACGTGCTTTATGCACTAGATAATGATGGATGCTTTTTTAGATTGTGCTCCATCGGAGTTCCATGAAGTGGGCAATCAAAGAATCTCTACTTCACAATGAAGTGGGCAATCAAAGAATGCCTACTTCATAATGATGGATGCTTTTATAGACTGTACTCCATCGGAGTTCCATGAAGTCAGATTGTGGGCTTTTATAGATTTCTTAGTGTGCTTGTTGGACTTTTCCTTGTATGCTTGTGTTGTCCAGGAAACAAGTAGATTTTGTATCATTTATGGTTTGATCTTACCTGAAGTGAATTTTGTACATAATTCAACAGGAAAGTTGTTGCATACAGACATACGGCTTCTGTTGCTGCAGGAAACCATGGGATTCCGGTCATTGTTGCTAGCGGGCATCGTTTTGGGAATGCAAATGGCATGACTCCTCATGCACAGTAATTGATTAAAATCTAGTTTAGACTATTTACGTGTTTGTAGTAGCAAAGTGAATGCGTGTATGTGGGTCTTTAGAAATTTTATTATACTCTTTTTTTAGTCAATCTGTTTTAGCTTTGCTGTTTACAAGGCATGGTATAAAATCTTCGGGATCTGTTCCTGTTTCTCTACTTTCTAGTTGCAGCAAAAAACAGTTGGACATACATCTTGGTGGGGCCACAGGGCTTTTCCATCAGCACACGTTACTAATGCCCATGCTGTTTGCTACACTATGCAATCCCAGTCCATTCTCCAGAGGCAGATTGTGGGTGACCCTGCCATCACAACTATGTGGGGCCCACCATGTTTTATGTGCTTTATCCATGCCATCCATCTGCTTTGCCACTCAATTTAGTACATGAGCCCAAAACTGAAGCATATCTAAAGCTCAAGTGGACCACAACACAGGAAACAATGGGGATTGAATGCCCACCATTGAAAACATCTTAGGAGCCACAGAAGTTTTGTATCAAGCTGATATTTGTGTTTTCCATTCATATAGGTCTGTGTGACATTTGAACAGGTTGGATGACAAATAAACATCCCTCTGGGCCCTAGGAAGGTTTCAACGGTGGATGTCATTATTCCCACTGTTCCTGTGACATGGTCCACATGAGCTTTGGATATGCTTCAATTTTGGGATCACACCCTAAAATGAGCTGACAAAACAGATGGACAGCATGGATAAAACACATACATCATGGTAGGCCCCACAAAGTCGGTGGTGGCATGGTCCCCATGCAATCCGCACCCATTCTCTAGGGGATTTGGACCAACCACGGGGTGTCCTACCAATCGAGCAGTCCTGATCACTGCATAGAAGTTTCATTATTTAGGATAGTAGGGGAATTGATTAATGTGTTGGTTGTGTTTTTGGAGTCGCAATCAACTTCCCCTGATGTTAGTCATGGTAATGAATTTGAAATTGTAGCATGTTAAGCATGGTGACATCAAGATCCTTCTTGTTCTGGATCATGGTTTTCTTTTTTCAAGAATTGGATTAGAGAAAATGCTATTTCGATGTGTGCATGTGGTGATTGGGACCGTCGATCTCGTGAACTACTGTGTGGATGGACCATAGGACAAAAATGATTACGGTTGACTACTCGGACATCCTGAATGTCATGGAAGCAGAGGTTGCTATTTTCTGTGGGAACCACTCCTTTCTAATTGAATTGAATTAAGGACGTGGTGGAATCGACCAATACGTTTATTTAGTAAAATCAAATTGGGCTGTCCTTATTGGAGTACATTTGACATGTTTTTTCCTGATTAAGGGTATTTTCTCTCTTTGATATTGTTTTGGGAATAAGAAATTGGTTGGATTAATTTATTTCTTCATTTATATGGTTTAGAGCACGCAGTTTCAGTTTCCTGATATTGGATGTTCTAGTTACAGGAATTAAAGGATCCTCAGCTTGAGGCTTTGCAAATTTTTTGGTAGATGCATTGTATGGTTCCTAGATTGCCTTTTATGGTTAACTGATGTGTTTGGCAAACAAATCATTTAAACAGTATCATTTCATTGTGGAATGGGAGTGGGACTCATGCAAATGAATAAGGATCCTGGCAGCAAACATGTCAATGTGGTAGGTACACTTGTGGGATACTGAGCAAGAAAGCTGCTGGTTGAACCAAAAATCAGGCCAGTCTACTTATTAGGTAGGTGAGAAGCATATGTTGAATGTGAATCAATAGTTATTTTCTTTGCAATCTTTCCATTTTTTTTTAATTATTTAATTTTTTATTTAGAAAAGTGGCGTAACTGGTGAGCCTCACTGTGATGTGTATGCGAAATCTACCACATAAAAAACAGTTTTAACATGCTTTTCCTTTATTTCAAATTTTCACCAACAAAAACAATGCTTCTACTCTGTTTCAATTTTTTCATCAACAAAAACAAATCAGAAAATATCTAGTGTAAAAATATATTTCCTTTGTTTGTATTTTTCATCAACAGAAAATGCAGTCACACTAAAAAATTGAGAAATAATTCTAAAATATGTTTCCTTTTTTGTATCAAGAAAAATAATCCCTGGATAAAGAAATTTTTTATTTTTTTGTAAAGGAAAAGTGGATTCTTACAAGAAAATTTCTTGTAAATCCCAAAATTTTCTGTTTTTTATTTTTAATGCAGATTTGAATACAGAAAGATGAAGAAGACTCATTCACAGAGTTGAGCATCAAACTGTGGGAACACTATGAATCAAAAGTGGGCCCATTAGGGCCTGTTTGGGACATGGGATTAGGTGGTATGGAATTGCACTCGTTCCGTGCAAATTCCATCCGGCGTTTGTAAGTGACCAAAGGATTGGATGAATACAAGTATCATATCATCCAGTCCCAACAGTAGAAACTGCGGGATTTCTGGTGCAAATACACTGCAACTTTTACAATTGGAATCCATTATTCCAATAGGCCTTGAGAACTCAACAATCAAACTACCATTTCACAATTTGGGTTTTTGATTTGTTGGGATTGTGTATTTGTTAATAGTGGTTGTTTTTTTTTTTTTTTTTTTTTTTTTTTTTTTTTTTTTTTTTTTTTTTTTTTTTAATAATTTGCAAATGCAAATTCTTTGTGAATTTTGAATTTCTAGATTGCAGGGTGTATGGTTGCTCTACTGGTAGTGGCTTCTACTCTGCTGGCAGCAGTGGCCGTTGTACTTTGTGATTTTGACCATATCAATAAGGTCTTGTTTCTAATTCTGCTTTTACTTCCTGTACTTTGAACATATGATCAGCGAACTGAGGAAAAGTATTTGTTTCTTGCAGTTTTGGTACTACACAGGGAAAGCCCAATTTTGTTCCATTTAATGAGGAATTGAAGAAATCGACTCGAGGTATTTCGTATGTCCTATGCTTTCAGAAATAAGTAAATGAGATTTGAGACTCTTGTTTCAATTTTAGAAAATTTCTTGCTTCAATTTGTTAATGGTGTGCTTCCCATCAATTTGGATCTCACAGTTGTTCTTTTGGCTGTTTCATCAATCAAAGATATGTTATCTCAAAAAAGATTTTGTAAAATAGTTTTTTCTATATGAGTCTGTTTTAATTAATTTATTGAAAAGATGATTCCAATCTTTGTGCTGGTCTGCTAATCACGCGGCACAAATTTTGTAAAATAACTGGATGGCTTATATAACTCAAGATAGCTAGGAATTAGGATGAAAACCGAGAGTAGTATTTTAGGAGCTCACCATTCTCCGACTGCCAGAATAATGGCCAAAAATTCATAACTGACCATTCTCAAACTGCCAGCTGATTCATGGATCAGCCTGATTTGAAGGCCCTAGAGGTAACATGTGCTGAATATGATGGATGTTGGGTTTTATGCATGCATCACATGGGACCCATATCTGCCTGGAACCAAATCAAGGTACCACTTGAGTGTGCCCATATAGAGAAATAGTCCACTGCTCTTAGAACACTACAATTATCATGCTCCTAGTTTTATGGGAGCCATTGGATGGGCTAATTGGTCTGGGCTGTCCATTGGGTGCATCACAGGTTTCATTGGCTACCAAGAAAAAGTTACACCGATCGGGTTATCTGATTCATAAGTAATTTGGCCTATTTTATATAACCATCCATTTCCCAAGCTGGGAGTCATGTGATGCTTAGGGTGGTCTGATAGAAGTGAAATCTTTGAAACCATAAGCAATCATAATAAATCAAAGCAAATAGATGGTTCAGATCATTGGACCCACATTTCCATAAGTGATCTTGACCAGCTGTTTTCATTAGTAGCTTTGGCTGAGATGAAGTTTTTGGATATTGGTCCTCCCTAACAAATGACAGATTCGGTTCTCGAAGTGCAAGCATAACTGTTGAAAAAACAAAGGCAACAGAAGCTTTTTTTATGCATTCCTTTTACTCCGTGGATGTTGAACAGAGAAAGTTAAGAACCGAACCACTCCAACCATCTTGCACGCCATTTGGCCATGGGCCAAAAAAACAGGGGCCTATCCATGACTCAGGCAGGCCACACAAGTAGGAACAGTTAAGAGGGGATTCCCACCCCTTGATTTTAATAGAGGGCCCACCATGTTGTGTATGCCATCCCATCTATTGATATGAAACACCTGCCCCAGATGATGGCACACACACACAAAAAAATTAAAAAAAAATCAAGCCAATCTGAAACTTGGGTGGACCTCGGCACAAATCAGTGGTAGGCCCCCACTCTATATACATACACGTGTTTCACCATACCTACACCTTTTACACCAGGGGGTTGAATTTCTTCTTATGTTTATATTACCATAACAAAACTTACTGGATCCCAAACATCACAAGAAATTATTTTCACAATAAAAATATCATGGAATCCATGTCTTTCTTCCAAAAACCACAATATCTCCTTATGTTGGTGCAGTTCCGGTGCACCTTATTTTCTCTTGAAGCTCAAAGGAGATGGGAGATGTTACATATATATCTACAGTAAGTTTCTCCTTCCACTACCCATGCAACTGATAAGAACAAATGTTATACTTGATCTTAACCAAAAGGCCTAGAAAAGTATTTCTCCACTCATAAAAGAAATCAATGACCAAAAGAGAGCCAGAAATGTATTTCTCATGCAATAGCTAATTACGCAATTTGTTGAATGCAGATATACACAGAGAATTGGGTAAATTCACATGGGCAACAGGAAGACAATTCATGGCAGGCTTTTGTGTTTGTACCGAAAGATAACTGGTATATTGCAAAGGCAAGTTCCATGCCCTTAAAGTTCTCATTTTCGTACTTGGGAACTATTAGGTGATCTCAAGTTAATTGGAAACTAACATCTTTGTAGTACAAGTTCAACTTGAAAACTAACATAATTGGATTTTGGTCTTGCCTTCATTGTAGAACCAAGGAAGTTAATTGTAATTTTGTCATTTTCACTGTGTCTAATGGATTTTTGCAATTCAATTAATTAGTGCATCCAAATGCGGCTCAAACGTAGACAACATAAATTCATTAATTGGGTTCTTGTTTTTAATAGGTTTGCTGGTAATTTACTCAAGGGGCAGACAGTTGGAGTGATTGGAGCAGGTTATATTGGATGAAAGAATAAAATCTATTGTTTCTATGTTTATTTCCAATTTAGTTTATTCTTTGATGCACTTAATGATTTGTTATTGATGGCCTTGATACATGAAATCTAGAAACTCCTGCATCAAAAACCAATGAGAACATATGGATAAGAATGAAGTGCAGCTAGAAGGTCCTTCCCAATGCTCCAAAGACAATGGCCACATCAAAAGAACAGGTGGTCTTCATCAATTCAACTTCTGTGATTCTCTTTTACTCAGAACTAGTCTTTGTTTTTTTTTTTTTTTTTTTTTTTTTTTTTTTTTTTTTTTTTGTTTTAAGCTATGGATGCCTTTTTCTCATCTTTGTGGTGACTAGTCAATGGTAAAAAAAAATGAAAATCTAGTCAAAGACTCCATGCACAGAAGTTGTTTCTTGAGGGGATTGGATTTTTTCCTTGGAGGTTCATCAAGCTTAAGGTACAGAGCTGTGTAATTTGGTCTGGCTTGTTGTGAAAAGTTTAAGGTCTTTTGTGACAATCAATCAATAGGCGTTAAGCCTTCCCTCATAGTTAATATATATCATCCCATGCTTTATAATTTTTCAAAACTATGCCGTCATGTTTTTCTTTTTAGCTAATCTGTTAATGTTAGCAGGCTAATGGTGTAAATTGAAGAAGTTTGAATATCAAATAAAATAGGTTTGTAGATTGGGAGCTCTTGTCAGCAGGCTAATGGTGCAAATTGAAGAAGTTTGGGAGCTCTTGTCATTATCTTTGCTAAAATGAGATCAACTGGGAATGAACCTATGTTCACATATATAGGATTTCACACCTTTGTGCCTGGCTCGCACATGTGGTGGCATTTAGATGGGCTAGGTTATACATGTGTATGCTCAACGCACCTCTAAACTCTATATGTGAGCCTCCTTTTTAGATTTTTGTGTTTCTTATTGATGTTGCATAACTTCTGCAGGCCTGCATCAACCATAGGACATAATGGGAAGGAGTTTCTCCTAACAGATACTGTTGGATTCATCCAAAAGCTACCAACTACACTTGTAAGCTCTTCTAGAACTTCAAAATCTGCCAATTATACAGGTTAGAAGTCGTGTTTTACTAATCTCAAGCATGTTAGAAGTCGTGTTCAACATGGATTGCCTATGCAATGTGTCCATCTTTTTTCTACATGTGTTTTACTAATCTCAAACCACTTGGAACGGGCCATCATTCCCTGGAAAGAAGCCAATGGGATTTTAATTGTTCTGTGAGCATGAGATGCATTCTGTGCTGAATTCAGTGAAAGTAGAAACTTGTAAAAGATATAATTGGATTTTAATTTCCATGAACTGCTGCTTTCCGTTTTTAATTAGATCTTTTGTTCATATATCAGTATTTTTTTTTCCAGCTGATTGTAAATAGGTGGGACAAAGCAGAAACTTGTAAAAGATATAAATGGATTTTATTTTTTTTTAATTAGATCTTTTGTTCATATATCTCCTTGAACTATACTAAGTCCTATATTTACGTATTTGATATTCAGGAGACGATTGCATCTCCATCGTCAATGGTACCTCAAATCTAATTCTTATACCGGTGGTTTTTTGGACTTTTAGGGGCGGTTTTGGCCGCCGGTAATGCCTGTTTTTCTTGTAGTGTTCCCATCATGGATTCCATCCAATCAATGCTATAAAAGATGAATTGTATAGTTCAAAGGTCTAGAGTTCACCTAGAATACTACAACTGGCAAACCAACAGCTACAAAAAGAGAGACTTGGATTTTAAAGGTTAGAATCTTGTGGTCACCTTAGGGTTGTTATGATAGACCATGAGTAGTGGGGCTATCCTAATGGCCATCCATATGAATGATTTAACTGTGCACATGTCATGTTGTACTAGGGTCTACCAAATAGCCTTATCGTAGGGTAGGGATCATGTGAGATTTTCCCTCCTATCAAGGGAACTAATATTTACACCCAATCTTGTTTCACCAATCAGTAAAAACATGAGAGTTATGGTATTGTTTACCGCTACCATATGTGGTTCGGGTTCGGGTTCGGGATCGGGTTTAGGTTTATGTTAGGGTTTGGGCTGAAAGTATGAGTGCTGGAGCCGATACTTTCGGAAT
Organism: Magnolia officinalis; assembly: GCA_021015155.1. Taxonomy (NCBI): domain Eukaryota; kingdom Viridiplantae; phylum Streptophyta; class Magnoliopsida; order Magnoliales; family Magnoliaceae; genus Magnolia; species Magnolia officinalis. Next base: position 51,073,171 of record JAJHSJ010000011.1, on the reverse strand, counting down.
CCGAACTCATTCTTTTGAAAAATAGAAAAATGGGAATATTAGTAAATATGGATTTTCTTGTTAAGAAGAAAATAGAAGATGGATAGAAAAAACATAAAAGAGATTTATGCATAATCAAATCCGAAATCATATTTAAGAAAATTACAGAAATTCTGCCGCATATACAGGTTAGTACTTAGCTTGTCATTACTGCCGCACATATACTAGTTTTTATTTATTCAATCAATCAATCATGTTCTTCTTTCTTGCGGCGAATTTTGAGTGTGCAGTACTCTATCCCGGACTATGTTCACATTGTGCCATTTATGGTTTTACTTGTACATTCCTGTATTGATTACTCAAGCATAACAGTTATGCCCATTCTTTCAGGTGGATGTTGCATGTAGGAGGATTGGAGCTGCATATTTCAGATTTAAGCATCTGGTACGTCTCTTGTCAAGAATGCACATGATTGGAGTGGCCTGGCCATTTGGACAGGTCGTATTTATGTATTTGCTCAAAATTGATGGAGCATACCCGGATGTGCGTCGGAGCTATCCGGATGAGCGGGGGTCCCTGGAAGGTGGGAACCGCTGTTATGACCATGATGAAGCTGTCCATTTCCTATGGACGGCATTGGAGGGGCCTGGCCAATTTGGACAGGCCGTGTTTATATATTTGCTCGAGATTAATGGAGCAGACCCGGATGTGCGTCGGAGCTATCTGGAAGAGCGGGGGTCCCTGGATGGTGGGAACCGCTGTTATGACCATGATGAAGCTGTCCATTTCCTATGGATGGCATTGGAAGGGCCTGGCCATTCGGACAGGCCGTGTTTATATTTGTATTATATTTGTATTTGCAGGGACCACACCCGAACCCATTCTCAAATCCTATAACCTATAACCAAAACCTATAACCTATAACCTATAACCTAAATCAAAACCCCTAACCTAAACCAAAACCTAAACCTATAACCTAAACTCAATTCCCTAAAGTTAAACCTACACCTAATCCTAATCTCAACTCCCTAACCTAAACCTAAACCTTAACTTGAAAACCCAATCTTGAACCTGAACCCGAACCCGGTTTCCTCAACCTTCACCTTAACCTATTCTCAATTACCTAAAGCTTAACCTACAACCTAACCTAAACATAAACCTAAACTTGAAAACCGAAACGTAAACCCGATGCCGAACCCGAACCCAATTTCTTCAACTTAAACCTTAACCTATTCTCAATTCCCTAAAGCTTAACCTACAACCTAACCTAAACATAAACTTGAAAACTCGAACTTAAATCCAATCCCGAACCTGATTTCTTAAACGTAAACCTTAACCTCTTCTCAATTCCCTAAATCTAAACCTACACCTAATCCTAAATCTCAACTCACTAACCTAAACCTAAACCAAAACTTGAAAACCCAAACTTAAACCCGATGCCGAACCCGAACCCAATTTCCTTAACCTAAACTTTAACCTATTCTCAATTCCCTAAACCTTAACCTACAACCTAACCTAAACTTAAACCTAAACTTGAAAACCCAAACTTAAACCCGATCCCGAACCCGAAACCGGTTTCCTAAACCTAAACCTTAACCTACAAACTAACCTAAACCTAACTACCTAACCTAAACCTAAACCTAAACCTAAACTTGAAAACCCAAACTTAAACCCGATCCCGAACCCGAACCCGAACCCGGTTTCCTCAACCTAAACCTTAACCTATTCTCAATTCCCTAAACCTTAACCTACAACCTAACCTAAACCTAACTCCCTAACCTAAACATAAATATAAACTTGAAAACCCGAACTTAAATCCAATCCCGAACCTGATTTCTTAAACGTAAACCTTAACCTCTTCTCAAATCCCTAAATCTAAACCTACACCTAATCCTAAATCTCAACTCACTAACCTAAACCTAAACCAAAACTTGAAAACCCAAACTTAAACCCGATGCCGAACCCGAACCCAATTTCCTTAACCTAAACTTTAACCTATTCTCAATTCCCTAAACCTTAACCTACAACCTAACCTAAACTTAAACCTAAACTTGAAAACTCAAACTTAAACCCGATCCCGAACCCGAAACCGGTTTCCTAAACCTAAACCTTAACCTACAAACTAACCTAAACTAACTCCCTAACCTAAACATAAATATAAACTTGAAAACCCGAACTTAAATCCAATCCCGAACCTGATTTCTTAAACGTAAACCTTAACCTCTTCTCAATTCCCTAAATCTAAACCTACACCTAATCCTAAATCTCAACTCACTAACCTAAACCTAAACCAAAACTTGAAAACCCAAACTTAAACCCGATGCCGAACCCGAACCCAATTTCCTTAACCTAAACTTTAACCTATTCTCAATTCCCTAAACCTTAACCTACAACCTAACCTAAACTTAAACCTAAACTTGAAAACTCAAACTTAAACCCGATCCCGAACCCGAAACCGGTTTCCTAAACCTAAACCTTTACCTACAAACTAACCTAAACCTAACTACCTAACCTAAACCTAAACCTAAACCTAAACTTGAAAACCCAAACTTAAACCCGATCCTGAACCCGAACCCGAACCCGGTTTCCTCAACCTAAACCTTAACCTATTCTCAATTCCCTAAACCTTAACCTACAACCTAACCTAAACCTAACTCCCTAACCTAAACATAAACCCAAACTTGAAAACCCAAACTTAAACACGATCCTGAACCCGAACCCGATTTCTTAAACTTAAACCTTAACCTATTCTCAAATCCCTTAACCTAAACCTACACCTAATCCTAAATCTCAACTCCCTAACCTAAACCTAAACCTAAACTTGAAAAACCAAACTTAAACCCGATGCCGAACCCGAACCAAATTTTCTCAACCTAAACCTTAACCTACAACCTAAACTAAACCTAACTCCTTAACCTAAACCTAAACCTAAACTTGAAAACCCAAACTTAAACCCGGTCCCGAACCCGAACCTGGTTTCATAAACCTAAACCTTAACCTATTCTCAATTCCCTAAAGCTTAACCTACAACGTAACCTAAACCTAACTCCCTAACCTAAACCTAAACCTAAACTTGAAAACCCGAAATTAAACTCGATCCCGAACCCGAACCCGGTTTCCTAAACCTAAACCTTAACCTATTCTCAATTCCCAAAACCTTAACCTACAACCTAACCTAAACCTAACTACCTAACCTAAACCTAAACCTAAACTTGAAAACCCAAGCTTAAACCTGATCCCGAACCCGAACCCGATTTCTTAAACCTACACCTTAACCTATTCTCAAATCCCTTAACCTAAACCTACACCTAATCCGAATCTCAACTCCCTAACCTAAACCTAAACCTAAACTTGAAAACCCAAACTTAAACCTGATGCCGAACCCGAACCCAATTTCCTCAACCTAAACCTTATCCTATTCTCAATTCCCTAGACCTTAACCTACAACCTAACCTAAACCTAACTCCCAAACCTAAACCTAAGCCTAAACTTGAAAACCTAAAATTAAACCCGATCCCGAACCCAAACCCGGTTTCCTTAACCTAAACCTTAACCTATTCTCAAATCCCTTAACCTAAACCTACACCTAATCCTAATCTCAACTCCCTTGACCTAAACCTACACCTAATCCTAATCTCAACTACCTAACCTAAACCTAAACCTAAACCTAAACTTGAAAACTCAAACTTAAACCCGATGCCGAACCCGAACCCAATTTCCTCAACCTAAACCTTAACCTACAACCTAACCTAAACCTAACTCCCTAACCTAAACCTTAACCTATAGGTTTTATTAATTTATTAAGAAAAAAAGAAGAAGAAAATGGTTATATATGATGCACTTCTTTCAATTTGTTTTTCTTTCCTCCAACTGTCATTCTGATTTATGAATGTCATGACTATTTGTAGGATGATGGAATATACGAAGCTGTTGCAGGAAGTGACTTTGTCATTACTAGAGGTTCATTTCGAGACGACTCTTCAAAGTACTACATAAATGACTGTGGAAGTAATTTTACAGAGGTCACTAAGAAATTGAAAGGAAAAGGAGTGGACTTGGACAACAACCGGTTTTTTATTCTTCAGGTGGGTGATGGCTAAAAAAGGCCTATTTACTTGTGAAAAAAATATCATACTATCAAAATATATCTTCTCTTTTAATTCTTTATCTTTGAAATTTCAGGGTGAAGTCGAGCAAATTTCTCTAATAAAGCCAAAGATTTGTATTTTCAGCATTATTGTAATTGTAATTGTAATTGATTGAATGAAGGATTGTAATTGTAATTGATTGAATGAAGGATTGTAATTAATTGTAATTGTAATTGTAATTGATTGAATGAAGGATTGTCATTGAATGAATGAATGATTATAATTGATTGTAATGGAATGAATGAATGATTATGCAGGTGGTAATTGAATGAACAAATAATTGTATATATATTTTTTAATATAGAATTTGCTACGGATTATAGCCGTAGCTGTTGTAAACTATAGCTACGGATTAAATCCGTAGCTGTTATGATTAAATCCGTAGCTGTGGTAACCTACAACTACGGATATAATTGCTACGGCTTAGATCCGTAGCGGTTGCCAGATATAGCTACGGATTAAATACGTAGCGGTGGTGATTAAATCCGTAGCTGTTGTGACCTATAGCTACGGATATAATTGCTACGGATTAAATCCGTGGCCATTTTGACCTATAGCTACGGATTAAATCCGTAGCTATAGGTTCCAGACCTATTGTTATGGCACCTACGACTACGGTAATGCTACGGACTAGATCCGTAGCCATAGGTCTATGGCTACGGATTTAGTCTGTAGCCTTTGCCCATTTTTCTGGTAGTGCCTCCTTGCTCCCTTAGCCTCCTTAGCTTCTATGCTTAACTTTTGACGGTAGATGATGAAGTTTTGATGGTGGGGATGATAGATTGGGTGGTAGAGAAGTGGGCCACACTTGGCTTGCTCTTGGAAGGGTTGGACGTTTGGAATTTTTGTGGCTTAGAAAATGAGTTTGAGAAATGAGAGAGGGAGATGTGATAGATTGATAAGATATGGGTGTTGTAAGGAAAGGGGATGGAGAGGTATGGGTGTGTTTGAATTTTTGTAAAAGAGGGATGGGTAGGGGAGAGAGAGAGTTGACTTGTGGAAAAATGAGGGATGGATGTTGGTACTTGTGGTAGGGTGAGGTGGCATGGGGTATGGGTTTGTGTACTTGACTTGATTTGATGTGACATGTCGTAGAGATTCTCTCAGAATTTGCAACGCGTGACGTTTCTTTGGAATGAACGCGGGTTCACATCTCCTGACCCGGGTATCGGATCGGTGCGCAAGTCATGGCATTGGAACCGCGGCGGCGGCGCGGTCGCTAGGGTACAAGTTTTAGGTCGAGCTGACTTTAGTATGCAGTCTCAACTTAGGATCGCGTGCAAATGTTGGATACAGGTCGAGGGTTGCCGGAATTCGACCGGAAGGACCGCGGAAGCTTACGGAATGGTACGGTCTAGGATACGGGTCTTACACATTGAGAATATTTTACGATATTTCAGCTGCAATTTTCTTCTCTAGTAATAATAAGCATTCATCAAGGTCGAGACATATTGACATCAAGTATCTTGCTGTAAAGGAAAGAGTTCAGAATCGTCAAGTGTCTGTGGAGTTCAACGGCACTAAACAAATGATTGCAGATCCGCTCACTAAAGGGCCCTCTATCGCGCCATTTCGGGAGCATATAACATCCATGGGAGTTATTGATCCCATAGATGTTTTCAATTAGTGGGAGTTGAGCGTGTTTTATTTTCATAGACATTTAAGAGATCTCATTTGATATAGTCTTGATGATTTTGATACAAAGTTTATTTATGCTTCTTTTTAAGTATGCATAATCTAATTTTCTGTATGTAGAACTGCAGTCATGTCTCATTGGAGACATTTTAAAGCTTCAGGACCTCTTAAGGATAGGCACACACCATCACACTACGTGTGTAATCCTTATACCGCACTTCGTAGTTCTAGATCTATGTCGTTAAAACGAATAGTATTTGTGACCACACTTAGTCTCATTCGCTTAGATTAAATGTTGTGATGACTACCGGGATTTGATACTAACAATCTTGATGGACTAGATTGTCATATCACTACCCGTATTATCCAACAATTAAATTGGTTAACCATTTGGATGTTTTCTCAAAATTAAAACAGATTTTCAAAAGTGGTTTCAAAAAATTAATCACTGACATTGATCAATGTGGCCCAAGGGAGAATGTAAGGGTAGGCCTTATTGATCAATGGTCTAGATTTGCTTAAAGGTTGGATAGTGTGATTGGGTGTACTAGTGGGCCCCACTAAGTTGTGATACATTTTGAAATTCACGTGAGGGGTGGAGTGCTACAACTGTGATATGCACACATTGTTTCAGAAGAACTGGGATTTTCAATTCGTGTGGAGCCTTGGGGAGAGGAGTTTTGATGGGTTTCAAACTCTTCACTCCTCTAACCTATATTAATAGTGTTGGGTCCCCGACCCAACACCAACAAAAGGCGCTAGAGCCTCGTCACTTCTTCTCTAAAAGGTGTAAGGAAAGGAAGATCTCAGAGCTCCAATTTCTCAACAATGGCGGCACAAATAGGTAAGCCATCTTCTTCATCGATCATTCATATTCAATGCACGGTAGATCCTACGGCCATTCCGCATTAGATATTACTGTAACACATATCAGGAAACAAATGTTTTCTCACTTCCATCCCTCAATAGAAGTTATATATATATATATATTTTACTTCTTTGATTATAAATCTTATTACTTTGATGTGGGGCCCACCATTGCTTGGCAGAGATGCCACATGTGGTCCACCTTTAAGGGCACATGCTTACATTTAAGATTAAGGATCATCAATGAATCACATTGATCCGACCATACCTTCCATAAGGTGGCAACGATATTGTAGTACGGTGGCGCTATTACCGTGTTCTTTTGTAAATTTTTTTTTCTTTTATTAATGTCATTTAAATGGTTTGATGATTTGATCTCATCCGTTTATTATCGTTCTTGTTAATGTTTTAATGCAGGTGTAGTTATCAGTAACAGCCTAGCAGAGTATGCAGCTCTAGGGAGCTTGATGACGTTCGTCGAGGAAGAAATGGGAAAAAGCTTGGTAGGTGCCGCAGCAATCATAAACATGAAAGAGGGATTAACGTCTTTAATGGCTATCATCGGATCCATCATCGCAGATGGTTATCTCAGCCGTTACATTGTGGTCCTTGTCTCGGTTGCCCTTTCTATCTTTGTAAGTTCGCTTCTCCTATCCACTATATATCTCATAAATGATTCCAACCGTGCAATGTTTCACATTTCTGACACTATATATCTCATAAATGATATGTTAACATATCTGACTCTAGGGAGATCTCCCTATAGGGATTGCTTCTTTTCACGGTATCGTTACCATGTGGATCCCTCTTTTCTACCCTGCATTGGTGCTTATAGCAATGGGCGAGGGTGGCCAAGAGCACACCTTAAGAAAGTTTGGAACTGATCAGTTCAAGTTCAAGGAACACATTGAAGACGAGTCCAAAGTCGAGTCCCATTCAAGAGCCTGGTGGTACATGGGCTCGTTTTTGGGCACCCTAGTGGGCTTGCTTCTCTCTTTCTTTCATGCTCCAATGATCGGCTGCACGTTTTGGAAGAAATGTGAGAATGTCTGGGAGAAAGCTGACTGGGCTACTTCTGGCATGTATTCCACCATATTCATGCTGGTGGCGTTTTTCGTGTTTGTGTTGGGCACCTTATCCTACCATACAGTCATGCCAGGTGGGAGCCCCTTCAAACAGATGATGCGTGTCGTAGTGGCCACGGCAAAGAAGAGACACCTGAAATGGCCTGAAGATGAAAGTCTAATCCACGGTAGACAAAATCCTGGTGGTGTTGCCAGTGGCAGTCCCAACATGAGCTACAACAGGAGAGAGAACCACATGAATAGCGAAGGTGACATGCACCGGCGATTGGGAAATCCTGGTGGTGTTGCCAGTGGCGAAGGTGACATGCAGTCATCAAAAGTAGTCCAGAAGGATACCAGTAAATCCTGCTCAATACGACGGACCAGTGTTCTAGAGGAGCGGCCCAGGTGTGGGCCAGATTGGACAGAGTATTTTTGAATGCGGCCTGGTCCTCTACATTTCCTGGCTTTCACGTTACTCACCTTCCTCGTATTAATTCTGATCACGCCCCGCTCTTACTCCAGTGCCCCCAGCTTTCTGCCAACATTGTTAAGCCTTTTCGATTCCTTAACATGTGGACTCGCCACGAATCCTTCCATCAAGTAGTCAACTCTGCTTGGCTCTCATCTGGATCCAACCACCCGATCCATAACGTTGTGGCAAAATTAAGAAGTGTCAAGAATGCTTTGAAGGTTTGGAATCGAGAGGTCTTCCGGAATATTTTCTCCCAGCTTTCTCTTGCAGATTTGGAAGTCGAGAAATGTGAAAGTCTGATTCAGGATCATCCGGAGGAGCCCCACTCAGACAGCGAATTGCAGAGGAATTTGAATGCCGCAATCTCGAACCTCTCCCGTCTACAGCTGCTTGAGGAATCCTTTTGGAAGCAAAAATCGAGAGTGTCGTGACTCGAGTCTGGAGACAAAAACACAAAGTCTTTCCACGCTACGACTAAAGAAAAATAGCGAAAATCAGTCATTCATAGCATCACTCTTGAGTCGGGAAGACTATTATCGAAATTGAAGCAATCAAACGAGCAGCGGTGGACCACTTTTCAGGGCTGTTCGGGGCGGAACCATGTGTCCTCAGTAGTGACCTGCTCTCTGTAATCCCATCTTTAATCTCCCCTGTCCAGAATGCACAGCTGATGGCCCCTCCGTCGGAGTTGGAAATTCAGCAAGCTTTGAGATCAATTCCGGCGGAGAGTGCAGCGGGCCCGGATGGTTTTTCAGCTTCCTTCTTCTCCACCTGCTGGAGCATTGTGCACAAAGATCTGTTGGACGCAACTTCATTCCTATTTTAAGGTGGCAGTCTCCCCTGTTCGGTCTCGGCTTCCCTGATCTGCCTAGTCCCTAAAGCCGCTTCGCCCATGAAATTCTCCGACTTTAGGCCTATTAGTCTTTGTAACTATCTGTACAAGCTGTTCTCCAAAGTTATTGCTAACAGGTTGAACCAGGCTTTGCTGCTCCTCATCTCTGATGAGCAAGGGGCTTTTGTGCAAGGTCGATCGATTGCAGAGAATATTGCTCTTTCACAGGAGCTCTTCAGAGAGTTAAACAGAAAGGTTCGGGGTGGTAACATTGTTCTGAAGCTGGATATGGAAAAAGCCTATGATAGGCTAGCTTGGTTTTTCCTTAAGCAGGTCTTGGCTAAATTCGGCTTCTGCTCCTCGTGGATTTCGCTGGTGGAGAAGTGCTGGGCCAACTCATGGTTCTCGGTGCTCGTTAACGGGGAGGTTTCTGGTTTCTTCAAGTCCTCAAGAGGGCTGCGGCAGGGTGACCCGATCTCGCCTAGTCTATTCATTATAGCTGCGGAAGTTCTTAGCAGAGGTCTTAAATCTCTTTGTCTCCAAGGTCGTTGCAAGCCGTTTCAGGCTAGAATTGGCTGCCCCATCATCTCCCATCTCCTTTACGCGGACGACACGCTTCTGTTCCTCAATGGAGGCCTTACTTCTTTGAGGATTTTGAAGTCATTTCTCGTCAGCTATCAGCAGGGCTCAGGGCAAAAAGTTAATCGCATAAGCTTATAGAAAGCTTAGAGGGTGGTGAAAGTGTGTGACAATGGTGCTCAGAAGAAGATAGAGAATGCAGAAGGGAGTCATGATCAATACCAATACCACTAGCCTTACCAAGGCTATCATGAATGCAAGAAACTATACCAAGGCAGTACGATCACGCAGGCTGCCCACCAAGTCCAACTTAATGCATGGATTCTATGGCCATTGGGAATTGAGCCTTGAGCCTTAATTTTCCTCTTGGGGCCCATGTTGCTAAAAGTGGTATTATATCTTTTTTTATGGCATATTATGAGGAATATATGTATGTGGTTACCTTTATTTTTATCTTAAATATAGGCCTTGGGCCTTTTATCCATATAGTTCATCGTTGATATACCTTTTTGGGGAATGGTGGTTAAATGTCTCCATTATGGACCCCTCTAGGCCCAGTTGTATTTAAGAGTTATTGGATACTCATATTAGACTCTTGCTAGGCTCATTTCTACATTACTTAGATACAAAATTTTAGGAATTTTGGAGGCCCAGAACCCATCCATTTGATGGCCCAAATTCAGGACAGTTATATTGCAGCAATATTTCACCCTGGACAGATTGTATTCCTTAAATTAATTAAAATACTTTTGAGTATCATAAAATCTTAAAATTTTGTGGAGGTGTGTTCCACCCATGGTAGGATCTACCTACCAAATTTCAGGTCTAATGGACCCCTGTGCACAACGTGATAAGGCTCAGATTGGCCCACCATGTTGGGACGTCTGGGTCAGTCCGATTTTCCGAACATACCGTTTTATTTAAATTAATTAAAATATTTCTAGGTGTCCAAAAATTCTGAAATTTTGTGGTGTTGTAGACCACCTATGGAAGGACCACCCTACAAATTTTCAGGGTCATCGGGCCCTTGTACCGATTGTGGTGGGGTCTGCAATTTGAATAAGTTTTGGGTCAAATATCCAGGCCCGTAGGACAACCCACCATGGGATGCCCCTACCTTGGGCTGCTGGGCTTTCATTCTAACAGCATGGCCCACTTGAAGTAAGTATTGTATATCCCCCTTCTTATCTGGTGGGACCCACTATGATATGTGTGGGTCACCATGGGTCAGTAACCCATTTAAATTAAATAAATTTTTGGACTCCAGCAGGCCCAGGAAGTGGGTGGGCTGAAATTCTAGCAAGGGGCCCGAATTTGTGCACAGTTGATCTTTTGGAGTCGTGGCGGCCCACCAGATTTAAGGGAGTTTTGCACACACTCTTTGCCCTCCTTCCTTAGACATTTTGGGCTTAATTAGTACCCCTTGAGACCCACCTTTGTGGTGGTTTGTGGGCTAGCCTTAACTAGAATTTTTGATAGCTTTATAGGCCCAATGGGCTGGAAACCTATCACTTGAGCCCGAGATTGTGCAAGGGCTGACCTTATTGATTCATGGGCCTAATGGGCCATCTACAAGATGATCATGTGCATTTATTAGCCTTAATGCCCTCATAAAATGCTTAATTGTGGGCTGACCCGTAAGGCCCACATAAATGTATATTGTGGAGGGCCTTGCTAAGTCTTTGGGCTGGTGTGGCAAGGCCCACACTGTCAGTATAGGCCTTGCCCATGTGTATTCTTGGGCTTACGGACTGCCTTCAAGTCCACCATAATGTATGAATTGGATGGCTTTTGTTTGGGCCCATTATGTGATATATTATATGCATGTTTGTGTTAGCAAGTAGGCCTTGTGGACTTAGTTCTTTTGGATAGGCCCAGTGATCTTGGGCCTATACTCTCCTATCTATTGTGATAGGCTTAGGGCCAATAATACAGAAGAGGTTGAGCCCTTGGCTGCCCACTAAACTGACCCTGTACTTGTGCCAAAAGTGAGGCCCAACTCACTTGTGTTAAATGTGAAACTTGTCCATGTAAATGAATTACTGGGCTGCCCATGAAGCCCACCACAATCTATGAATTTATGACCTTTATGGTTGGGCCCAAACCTTGCTTAAGGGCCCACCATGTTACCTAAGTATTGGGCTTAGTGTATGGCCCACTAGGCCATGGATTGCTTAGGCCTTGGGCCTTATTTCATGCTCGAGTAGTGGCGGGCTACCTCTTGGGAACCAGTTGAGGTTGGATGTCCTCCTGGGTGGTCCTAAGGTAGGCCCATGGGTTCTTCTATGGATGGTTAAAGGCCTACCATTGACTCTAAGCCATTTGTTTAAGGCTCAATGTCTATATATGTGGAACCTACCTTAACACATGTTTGGTCCAGGCTGTCCAAGCCTTGGATCGCCCGATCATGGAGGCACTCTCTGCCTTGGGTTGCTGCTGGATTCACAATCCAGTAGCAGGCCCACTTGATCTTTTCTTGATGTATACACACCCTCCATCTGGTGAGGCCCCTTGTGAATATTGTTGGCCTTCATGAGATCATTCCCACTGATTTGACTAATTTCTGGGCTTTAACAGGCCCAAGAAGCTAAGTGGGCCGAACGTTTATCAAGGGGCCTCAAATGTACATTGTTATGGTTGAAACTTTATTGGACATGGGACCCACCATATTGAGAACTTGTGTATGTGTTGCATGCTTGTGTTTTCTTATAATCTTTGGGCTTAATCAGTGCATTCTTTTGGGTCATCTTTAGTGATCACACGAGGATCCCATCTTATATCAGATTTTTGTGACATCCCATGGGCCCAGAGTGGGTTGGGACGTCCCAGCTTGGCCCAACCATATATTGGGCCAGCTTCCACCATTTTGATGGACTTGTGGGCTAAGATAAGGATAGTATTGGGCCCTTAGTTACCCACTTAAATTGCTAGTTATTGGGCTGATGTAGTTGGGCCCATTTCATCATCCAAACTTAAACTTATTTTTGGGTCATATATTGTGTACGCAGGCTACCCACCAAGTACGATTTAATGTATAGATTCTATGGCCATTGGGAATTGAGCCTTGGGCCTTAATTTTCCTCTTGGGGCCCATGTTGCTAAAAGTGGTATTATATCTTCTTATGACATATTATGAGGAATATATATATGTGGTTACCTTTATTTTTATCTTACATGTAGGCCTTGGGCCTTCTATCCATATAGTTCATGGTTGATATGCCTTTTTGGGAATGGTGGTTAAGTGGCCCCATTATGGATCCCTCTAAGACTGGTTGTATTTAATTAAGAGTCATTGGATACTCATCTTAGACTCTTGATAGGCTCATTCTATATTACTTAGACCCGTAGCTTGTATACTCAGTCTTGTGGGCTACCCCAGGTAAATGGGCCCCCACTAGAAGTTGGGTTCCTTAAGGATATTGTCTAAGTACCTTGTCTTGGTTCCTTCTTGGATAGAAGGAATGTAATATACATTGTATATCGCCATATAGTGTGATTAAATTCATCCTCATAACCCATGTACATCATTGTATGCTTGGTTGACACTGAACCACTGTGTGTGTATGGTCATATTGTGTCATTGGGCATTGCATGTTACCTTCTCCAAGGGACGTAGTATTCCTTCTTGAGCACGTTGGATGCTTGGAATTGATGTATGGTTGATTGTGTGATTCATGCATCTGGCATTGCATAACGTATGAGCATTATTGCCCTTGCTTCATCAGGGCTGTAGCCTCCACAGATACATCGTGGATGGCCATGTTTGGACACCGAAAATGTTACTTGAGTATACCAGGTACATAGGATGCCCATGGGTGAAATTTCCAAAACTTCCATGGTACCAACGATCTGCTCCAACGCCATGACCGAGTGGAATATATGAGCGCACGACGACCTTATACCGTTAGGCCGCGACTCCTACTGTCGTATAGTCGGTTGGATAAGGGTGTGGCCTTACTCACTTGATGTAAGGGGGCATTGCTAAGTTGAGTCTGACCAGCTCGTGAATGGGTCCATTACCTTCAGACCTTGCTAGTGATTGACTGTCCGCAGGTAGGGTAGTGAGGTCTCTTACACTCGTTTGACTGTGCGGGGTCTGTAGAGTGGTAGTCATCCAGCTGTGTAATGGACCCCGGTGATTTTCTTATGATGAAAATGTACTTGATATGTAGATTGGATATGAGCATTGGCATTACTTCGCATTGCATTTACATTGGCTGTGTAAGCCTCATATTACATCGCCTTGGCATGATGCCCAATACTCATTGCATTACAGTACTCATCGCATTACAGTACTCATTACATTATATAGCCTTGGTATGGCTTCCTGCATTATTGTACTGCCTTGGTATAGTTTCTTGCATTCATGATAGCCTTGGTAAGGCTAGTGGTATTGGTCTTGATCATGACTCCCTTCTACATTCTCTATCTTCTTCTGAGCACTATTATCACATACTTACACCACCCTCTAAGCTTCTATAAGCTTATGCACAATTGATGCGTGCAGGAGATCCTAGGCAGGCGTCGTAGGAGCAGAGCGTGGAGTAGAGTTGAGCTTGAGGACTCCATTGTTGCTGACTCTTTTATCTCTTTTCCTATTATCTTATATATGTCCTTTCAGACCTGATGTAAGCTTGTAAAAGTTCAAATTCTTAGTGGATTTTGTAATGTGTATCCTTTGTTACTTCCAGATGTACTTGTTGTGATCTTGGGTTTGCTCATATTGGTAATGATTATATTGTTATGAAAATCCTCCTTGTAGGATCCTAGGATCGGAACCTACCTCAGGAGCCAAGAATGGGGTACTACGGAGGCTGTTGCGGCCAGAATCGGCCATCGGGTTCCTTCTGAGTCCGGTTACCGAGTTCGGGGCATGACAGAAGTGGTCCCATGTGATCCATCCATGAAGAAATAATGAGATTAAGGAAAGAAAAGGAATTCAACAAAAGAATAGTCACCCACCTTGAATCTTCAAGATTCTCCTATCTCCAAGCTCCTTAAGCTCCAAGGGAGATAGATCAATGGTGGAGATGGGGTTTCAAGGGTTAGATGGTGGGGGATTAAGGAGGAAGGTGACTGGAAAAATGGAGAAAATGGGCTGGAGAAATAGAGGGAAATTGCTAGAGAAGAAGAGAAGAGAGACAAATGAGAGGGAGAGAGAGGGAAAAGCTTTTTAAGGGAAGTAATCATAACCTATGGTGATACAAACAATATTTGCCAGGGTAAGTTAGGTGTGGGTAGTGTTTAGGGTGGGTAGTATTTATTCCATGGGAATTGTAGTGTGTGTGGGTGGTGTGCATGGGAACTTGTGCCATGAGAGTGGTCCATATACTTTTGTACAAACAGTGGGCCACATGATGAAATGCTCACAACTTTTAATCTATAAGTCGGATGAACACACAAGACGCATCGTTGGAAACGCAACGACGATACGAACGAGATGACATAAGTCTCGAGTCAATCCAAGTCGGGTTTACATGACCAAAATTAAGGATGATGCAAACACTACCCGATGGTCGCGGGTCTTCGAAATTTGACTGGTAGGACCGCGAGACCAAGATGAACGAGATGCATACTTACACACGCACATGCACACATGCGGACTTGGGTTGGGTCTCACAAATACTCCTCCCAAGTTTGTAAAAGGAAAATCCTCTAACTCAAAAGAGAAAAGTTCAAGTCAAAAGTTTTCTAAAAATGTTAAAACTTTTCAATCTTTCAAAACCAGAGGTAACCATATCAATTACAAAAATCAAAACAAAAACCCTTTAATTGAAAAAATAGTTGATTTGCTTAAGGAGCTCTTAAAATCTAACTCAATGGGTCACTCGTACCAAAATCACAAATACAAGAAGACCAACTATACTCTTAAACCCAAAACAGTAATGAAATGGGTTCCTAAAGTTACTTGCTTGGTTGCCTACACTGCTTTCAAAGCTACAAGTCATTCAAAGTGGTACTTAGACAGTGGATGCTCAAGGCATATGACAGGCGACAAGGCTTTATTCACCGATCTTAAAGATATGACTGATGGGTCAATCACATTTGGTGATGGTAGCAACTGCAAGATTATTGGCCAAGGTACGGTTCAACTCTATAACCTCCCTTTATTTAAGTATGTTTTGTATGTTGAGGGGCTAAAACACAACCTGTTAAGCATATCTCAAATATGCGATAACAATCATAGCGTGAAATTTTCTAATAAAGGTTGTGAAATCTTGAACAAAAAGGGTTCTGTAATATTAACTGGTCGCAGGACTTCTAAAAACTGCTATATTGTAAGCGATGGTAGCTCATCTAATCAATTGTGCTACATAGTCCATACCAATGAAACATAATTATGGCATAAACGCCTTGGACATGTACACTACCGTAATTTATACAGATTGAGCAAGGGAGAACTAATAAGAGGTCTACCTAAATTATAAAATGTAGACAAGATATGTGGTGAATGCCAGTATGGCAAGCAAACAAGGAGCTCTCACAAAAAGGTGAACTCCAATGCCACATCAAGACCACTCGAGCTTCTCCATATGAATCTTATAAGACCTACCAGGACGGAGAGTCGAGGTGGCAAAAAATACATCTTGGTAATCGTGAATGATTTTTCTAGATTCACTTGGGTAGCCTGCTTAAGGGATAAATCAGAAACCCTTGATGAAGTTAAAAAGATTCTCAAACGGATCTAAACTGAAAAAAGTTCTCAAGTTTATAAGATCCATAGTGATCATGGATCTGAGTTCGAGAATAGCAGTTTTGAGAAATTCTATAATGATCAGGGAATATCGCATGAATTCTCTACACCCAAAACTCCTCAACAGAATGGAATTGTGGAAAGGAGAAATAGAGTGCTTCAAGAAATGGGAACTGTAATGTTGAATAGTATAAAGCTCCCTAAAAATCTTTGGGCTGAAGCAGTAACTATTGTTTGCTATGTTATTAATTGGGTTTATATATGTAAATCTAATAAGAAAAGCGCCTATGAAATGTGGTTCAATAAAAAGCCTACTGTCAAATACTTTTGAGTTTTTGGTAGCAAGTGTTATATTTTGCGTGACCGTGAAAATCTGGGGAAGTTTGACACAAAAAGTGACGAAGCAATCTTTATAGGATACTCTTTAAACAGTCGCGCATATCATGTACTGAACAAAAGGACCGGTGTTATTCAAGAATCAATTAATGTGGTTATAGACGATCATTTGAATACACCTGCCCCAAGTTCAGATAATAATGAAGTTATTCTAATTGACAAACTCAATACTTCATCAAGTCAAAACAATTCTGATAGACGATCATTTGAATACACCTGCCCCAAGTTCAGATAATAATGAAGTTATTCTAATTGACAAACTCAATACTTCATCAAGTCAAAACAATTCTGAATTAAGGGCTGTTAAAGATTATCCAACCACTCAAATTCTTGGTAACCCTCTCACTGGTGTGCACACTCGTAGACAACTAGAAGACATATGTAATTACGTGTGCTTTACATCACAGATTGAACCGGTAAACGTAAAAGAAGTTCTTTCTGATGAAAACTGGATAGTAGCTATACAGGAAGAACTTAATCAGTTTGTTCGAAATGATGTCTGGTATCTTGTTCCTAGACCTAAAGATAAATACATTATAGGAACTAAGTGGATATTCAAAAATAAGTCTGATGAACTTAGTAATATAATTCGAAACAAGACAAGATTGGTTGTACAAGGGCACACTCAAATAAAAGGCATTGATTACGATGAAACCTTTGTCCTAGTTACTCGCCTTGAATCAATTAGAGTTTTTATATCCATTACATGCTTTAGAAAATTCAAATTTTATCAAATGGATGTAAAGAATGCTTTTTTGAATGGTGATCTACATGAAGAAGTATATGTTGAACAACCTACAGGGTTTGAAGACCTTAAGTATACTGATAATGTATACCGTCTTAAAAAAGCTTCATATGGTCTAAAATAAGGTCCCAGGGCATGGTACGAAAAATTGACTAAGTTTTTACTAAGTCATAATTTTCAAATGGATAGTGTCCATAAGACGCTTTTTGTTAAGAAACATAAGGATGATATATTAATGGTTCAGATCTATGTTGATGATATTATTTATTAATCAACTTATATTAACATGACTGTTGAGTTTGCAGATTTGATGAAATCTAAGTTCGAAATGAGCATGGTTGGGGAATTAAATTATTTCCTTGGGTTGAAGTAAAACAACAACCAGATGGTATTTTCATTTCTTAAACAAAATATTCTATGAACTTAATCAAAAAAGTTTAGATTTGAGAATGGTAAGAATTTTGATACTCCTATGTAACGCCCTGAAAATCGGGGGTCGAGCATAAACTCAACTCCCGAGTTCCAACGCATCACTTATGCAACAAAATGAATGATGATTGAATGTTGTCTGTATTAGTGCATTGAACATGAGTGAGATTAAGCCAAAACAGCATATCATACTCCAGAGACAAGTGAGATAGCAAGTGGAAGACTGTGATAGATAAATAAAATATATAAACTGTGGTGAGTCTCCAGAGTGTGATAACGTTACCAGGTTAAATAATTACAAGTACAATTCTAAAATATACCAAATGTGTAAGGTCCTCTAGTCAACATCCCTGTAACCCCCTCGATCAAGCACGGCTCACATGAAGCCGCCTGAAACTGCATAAAGGAGGAATCCTCCTCATCCTCATAAAGGTCCGGCTCCGCTTCGCAGCATCGCCATCATCTACAGCTAAGACAGAGTCTGGTTGGTGTGTACAACACCGTCCTGTAACGTGGGAGTGAGTGATTAACTCAGTGGAACAATAAAGCATAGGTTAACATGTTATCAATTCAGTCAAGCAGTAATGATAAAGCAGTACAATCAAACAATTCTAAATACTCTTGTTAATGTAAGTATGAAATGCAGTCATGATGCATGTCCTCACCACACACTCCCTCATGCGACACCATCTTACGTTCACGGCATGCTTGCATTCCTCAGTGTTTCACATCTTTCAGGCACATGCAGTGCGATGATGAGCATGATTACCGAGTTGTTATTAGTCCATTTCAAACAGCAGGATTGGGAAACTAAGGTACCTCCCTTGTATCATTCCCAAACATGATCCATTCTAGGGTCCTCAGTCTTAGTTAATCTCATACGATGGTGTGTTTCTAGGTCGCTGCAAGGGCTGTCAGGGCTGTTACACGGAACCGTTACACCACTCCCCCATCACCCTTTTAATGGTTCATCACTAAATTGATACAGGCCTAGTTCATACTCTATTCATCGCGGCAAAACTCGTTGCCTTACCGCAAATTCAGAGTATGCTCGAGGTCACTACAAAGGGCTCGTCACCAATCAGTGTAGGCTGACAGATCGAATATAGTGTCCCATACCACCATAATTGGCTCACGAGTCTGGTTGCTCAATGGACACTACGGGGAGGCACGTGGCCCCAGCGTAGGCCGACAGCTCGACCACGGTGTCCCATACCACCATGCCCGACTCATGAGTCTTAGCGGATCAAGGTACCATGGTTAAAGGGATTTCACTGGTAAGTTTGGTACCCTAGGTTCAAGCAGAGGCGTCCAAACATGGTGAACATACATAAGACAGATCGGGTTGCTTGACGAGCTCGGCTAGCTCAAGCGCACAACAAGTTGAACGATATGAAGCGCATAAGCACTTCGTGTGGCCAACCACTATCGTCAACCGAAGTACGACTCGGGTTCGTCGAACACATCTCACGTGGTAAATGAATCTCAGCCACGAATTCAATCCCGCTACCGATTGCCTGGACTATAATCATAGCCCCAAACACAATCAATCCATGACCAGAAGCATGTAGAGTAAAGCAGAATAAACAAAGTAATTCAAGCATGTTGACAAGCATGTCATAAAACATGTAATAAAGCACAATATAAACAGGAAATACAAACACCTATATTTCATAAGTAAGCGGTTAAATTAATCAAGCAACATGGAGGAAATCATATACATCTCTAAGGTAGCTGAGAATTCCATCTCAACACCCTATTAAACTTAGTTCGTCACACAATTTCTCACACAGACATTTTAGCAAACACTTAAACTATACCACTCCAACATACATGACGTATGTTGATTTCAACATAGAAGAGGACAAATCCTTATAGCCAGGAGTCGTCGCATACACATCAATCATATTCTTACATTCAATACATTTGGCAGACATAAATCATAAATCCATATTTATTTAGTCATTTCAACAAACACTTAGAATACACTATTTTAACATACATAGTGTATATTAGCAAAAACATATATTAGGGCGAACCCTCTCGCCAAGTAAGTGTTATACACATATATAATATGTTCATACAACAAATAATCATGGCAAGCACATTTCCAAAATTTGCACGTATACGGTACTTTCTACAAATACCTAGAATACACAAAATTCCATATTTTTCCTATTTAATTGAAACGGAAAACAAACAACACTTTGTACATGTGCAATTGCATGCAAATCATGAATCTATCATTATCTAACATTGAAAGCATTGAAAACCATAACCTATACATCTAAAGTCTGCACTTTTGTCGTAGAATCCTAACGAATTCGATAGGTTTGCTAAACCTTTGTATACGGCAGTTTGGCCACCTATAGAACGAAATAGGTTAGGTATTTCATAACCTACAACTATCAAAACTCTAAATCAGTTTAGGGTTGGTTTCTTACCTAGAAACGAAGTCGGAATCGTTGGGAAAGCGATTAGAAGGAAGTGGTAGAGCTTGGATACGGCAGGGAAGAACGGCAGGAAGAATCTCCCACACTTTCTCTCTCTTTTCTCTCTCTTTTCCTAGGGTTTTTCTCAAATTCGTATGACTGAATGAGAGTGGGTTTAAAGGTCCTTATATAGCCTAAAACTTCACCGAAATAGACTTCAGGTCGAGGTATACTTAGGTTATATCCAAAGTGGGTCAGTTTCAGCTCAACGGAGGACTTCTGGCGGCCCCTTTTTTGTGTGCGGTCGGACTTAAGCTCACTAACACTGGATCTAGGCATGTCTAAGTTTTCGTTTCAGTCGGGATTCCAGATCGCAAATGGCAGACCAATTTTAGTTCAACGGTCAGTGGATCTTGATCGGAGATTTCGAGTACATAAATATGTTTGGGGAAATATCTCTGATCCGAGAGTGTAATTTGGCCTGATTCTGACGGTCTGGTTGCTTAATATTGATCTGCAAGCGACATGTGCCAAATTTATTTATTTTGAATTTAATTTAGAATTATTTTCACATTTCTCACACTCCCCGCTCCGAGCTCAAGCGAATAGCGCTGGGACACTATCTGGATTTGATTTCTGAGATGGTTGTCAAGCCCAGCAAGGCTGTCCTTATTCCTTAACTTTGTGTAAATCAGACTTCTAACGTGCGGTCCAGATCTGATACAGAGTTTCGAGATTCTCCCGAGAGCAACTGGGTAATGAGATTGATCCTAGATTTTAGGGTAATGTAGCGTCAATGATTCTACAAGTTTTGGGTCTTGCAGATAGTATTTAAAGTGGATCAAGCGGATTTCGTGCTAATCTAGTTTCGCACTTAGTTAATTTGTCTCATTTCTAAAGGATTTGATCCTGAGCGATTTCTGCCTGAGGTGGCACTAGGGTCTTTGTACAAATTTCTAAAGCATTGTTCTTCATCACCTAAACGTTAGGATTCATGCCTAATATGAAAGTACTTAGAGACGTTTAAAGAACAAGGTAGTGAAAGGTGAGATTTGTGAAGGAAATGGGTTAAGAAACGATTTTATACTGTAGGATTGAGTTCTGACAAGTTAATAAGGCGTTAGGATTGACCCATTGCCTAAGGACGTCTAATTCTAGATTGGCAAAAATTCGGGATGTTACATCCTATGAGTACAACTTTAAGACTCTCAAAGGACTCTACAGGTAAAAATATAGATTCTAAATTATATCGTAGTATGATTGCTAGTCTACTTTACCTAATTGCTAGTAGACCTGATATTGCTTTAAGTGTTGAGATTTGTGTTAGATATCAGTCTGATCCTAAAGTGTCACATCTATCTGCCGTTAAGCGGATTATGCGATATGTCGCAAGTTCTGCTAAAATGGGTCTCTGGTATCCATTTGATACTAGTGTTCAATTGGCTGGGTACTCAAATGCTGATTGGGCTGGAAATATTGATGACAAAAAATCAACCAGTGGTGGTTGTTTTTATATTGGAAACTGTTTGGTTTCTTGGTTTAGCAAGAAGTAAAGTTCTATATCGCGTTCAACTGCTGAGGCTGAATACATTGCAGCAGGAAATGCTTGTACTCAGCTTGTTTGGATGAAACATATGTTAAATGATTATGGAATTGCACATGAATCAATGATATTATATTGTGATAATTCCAGTGCTATAAATATATCAAAAAACCCAATCCAGCATTCACGTACCAAGCACATTGACATTAGGTATCACTATATTCATGAATTAGTGGAAGATAAAATAATATCCCTGGAATATATACCATCGAGACTCAACTTGCCAACATTTTCACTAAACCGCTCGACAAAAGCAGGTTTAATAAATTAAAATTTGATCTCGGAATGTGCATTTTAAATTGATTATTTATGCATATTTGTATCATAATATACGTATATATATGTATATATATATATTTAATAATTGGTTGATTTAAAATTTTAATTTTTTGAAATATGTCTGTTTTTATAGACATGACCAGTCGAGGAAATTCTCAACCGGTCGACAACGGTCCTCGACCAGTTGTGTATCGCATTGAAATCTTTTAAATTTGGGGGAAATCTCATTTTCTTCATTTTCTTTTTCCTCTCCAACGAGCCGAGGCACGACTAGTCGTACCCACCTTCCTAGATCTTCAAGGTTAGTGCATCATTTGTGTTTCTCTTGTAAATTCTAGTTCATATTACTTCATTTTCACTCTTGGAGTAATCTATTTTGATATTCATTACAATTTTAGGGCAATTCCTTGAAAAATCTGATCTAGTAAAACCCCTTTTTCACATCTTTAGTATCTACTTGATCCTTTGATTTCTATATTGATAATGGATGCTAGAGGGAAAAAGAAAACTTCTCATGGTCTATCTTCTTCTAGATCAGCTCCTCTTTCTAAGCGCTATCTTTGTTCACCTGAGGATGATCCCTCTGATGTACGAGATTTGCGTATGCGCAATGTTATTGTTGAACGGTCTGTCTGTATTGAACATATTGCTCCTTTTGGTATTCTACCTCTACTCCAAGTTGTAGGATGGGATAACATTTTACATTGGGGTGGGTCTGCATACCAATCTATTGCACAGGCCATGTTTACATGTATTTCAGAGTTTTCTTTTGAGAATTTAACTTTTAAAATTGAGACTAGAGAAGGTCTATTTGAAGTTGACCACCATCTGATTTCAGGGTTAATGGATATACCTGTTAATGAGGAAGGTATTCATATTCATACTTTAGCTGAAAAACCCTCAGAATCTGAAAAGCATATGCTAACTAGAGATTTGTGTAATATGAATGTGCAATGGACTCATAAAGGGAATGCGCTCCCCGTAAGGTACTTGTTATCCAAATACAGAGTTCTTCACAGGATTTTTATTTCTAACCTGTATCCTCGCTCTGGTAATAAAATAGAATTAACTGCCTTTATGGTTCATGTTTTGCACTCTGTCATTTCTGGTTCTCAAGTTTTCCTTCCTTCCTTGATATGTCATTCCATTATTCAGTCTCGTCTCCATCCAGGTCATAGTGATATTCTTTTTTCCTATCTCTTGACTATTTTAGCCAATCACATGCTCGTGGCTATGCCTGTTGGAGAAGCTCTCATCCATCATCTTATTTTTAACAATTCGAATATTAACAAAATGAAATTGGAATTGGTTCGTGGCCAAGTGGATGTTGGTAGATTTGAGGCTAAGGATGAAGAAGCTGGTGATCTTCCTCCTGACGATGTGGATATGGATGATATTTTCGATGAACTTGAATCAAATTCTGAAAATGATCCGAACTTTGAGCCATCTGAGTTTGATGCTCATCTTCGTGCTTTAGAGGAGAAGGTAGAGAATATGAATGTTGCCCATGATTTTCAGTTTAAATATATGCGCAAGTATTTTAGACGCTTGAACCAGGGTATGCATAAACTTGATCCTACCATTCCTGCTCCTTCTTCAGGATCTGATTGAGTGTTTTCATCCTTGGTATGTAATAACTTTCAAACTTATGTTGGATTGTGCACTCTCTGTGGTTTAATGACTTTTTAGTTATTCTAGTAAATGGTTTGTGACCTTTTATTTACTTATATATTGTTGAGTTACTCCTTCTATTGGTTATTATCCTTTACATTGTTGCTTCCTTTGTCATATTGTGATAAAAAGGGAGAGTATATCAATAATGATGCTAGTATGCTGCTACTCAGGGGGAGTATATAAATAATGAGTTTGTGCTACAACTGGTTTAACATTAACTGGTTATCTTAGATAATTGGTGCATGATTCGTTATTGTGCATGTTGTGCTTCTCTTATTGGATTATTGGAGTATGTTTTGTCACAAATTTGACAAAGGAGGAGATTGTAAATGCTATTGTCTCATGCACTTTTGATTGTCAAATTTAGTTGTGCCAAAACCTCTATCTGTGTGTCTTGTGTTGTATGTTGATATATATATGATTCAAGTCGACATCACAATGGTTCAAGACATGTACGGTGCTCTGCTTCAAGAAATGCAAGGTTATATATTTTGTCCTCTTCTGTAAGCATCAATGTTCAGAGCTACATCGATAAGAAGAGTGTTTGTTCAAGACTCAAGAGTACATTTCAAGACTCAAGTGCATTTCAAGAATAAAGCGCAACTCAAGTTGGAGTTTAAATTCAAGTTGTAAAAGATCTCAAGATCAAGCTACATCAAGTAGAGATCTCAAGCTTCAAAGGTTAACCATCATCTGAAAGAATGAAGTTCAATGTTCATACTTCATGTCCCAGGTATGATAGACCTTAGTTTGACCTTAAGGTAGATCATTTTGTATACATAATTCAAGATGATTCTATTTATATGAATTTGGTCTATTCTAAGACTAGTCCTGTACCTTGTTCAACTAGTCCTAAACCTAGTTCGACTAGTCCAAGAAATTCCACGACTAGTCCTAAGTTGTTGAAGATTTTCAGAATTTTTTGTTATTCTACAACCAGTCCTGGAGACTGTTCGACCGATCGTAGGGATGTCACGACTCGTCCTTCGACTAGTCCTAGAACTACGATTCAAACTCCAGCAACCAAACCTGATTGTCTACGACCAGTCCTGAGTCTGCTACGACCAGTCGTAGGTGGTCCACGACCAGTCGTAGAACAGTTTTTTCAAATCGTGCTTAAAAATTCAAAAAGCAATTCATCCTATGACCAGTCGTAGATGCGATTTCTACAACTATAAATTGAGCACGAATTTCAGAGTTTTTCATCAATTAAATTGAGAAAATTCAAGCCTCCACTCTGAGATAAGTTAGTGTTCATTTTAATCTACTCTGTTCATATTTAATATTCTTTTTTCGTTAGCTTATTTATATTTGATTTTATTCCTATATTCCAATCTTATTTGAAAAAGAGGAATTGTTGTATTCCTTCTTATTGGAATCAAATTCAAATAGAGCTACGCCCAATTTGGTTTAATTTAAAATCAATTAGAACCTAAAACCATTTCTTAAGTGAGTATTGGACATTGAACATTGATTTGAACTTCTAACCTGATTGGTTCTACCAGGCTGCTACAAAAGAAGAAATCCAGGTATTTTACATTTATTATAAATTCCATTATTTTGGTTTTATTTGAGATTCGCCAGAAAAATCTCATTGTGTTGGTTATCTGAGGAGAGCCAGAAAACTCAGAAAGTGTGGGTTTTTGGATTGTGTAAGCCCAAGTTAAAAAGACACAATTATGAAGGTTTTAGGTGAACC
This sequence comes from Magnolia officinalis, assembly GCA_021015155.1. NCBI lineage: Eukaryota > Viridiplantae > Streptophyta > Magnoliopsida > Magnoliales > Magnoliaceae > Magnolia > Magnolia officinalis. The sequence continues at coordinate 51,047,641 of JAJHSJ010000011.1, read as the reverse complement.
TATGAAACCATTTTGATAGTGAACGCTGATATCCCCTGTGTGAGGATATTAGGAGTGGAGTAGCAAGCTGTGTGGCTGTTGTTTAACAGTTGGTGAACACACAGGCGAACCACTATATATCGGTGTGTTTTGTGATTTGAATGTTCTTTTAATTTCTATATCTTTAATCATTCAGATTTGTAGAATGTATATGTGGATATGAATGTTGTAATATTTATATCTCAAGCGAAGTGGGGAATGTTGTAATAGTTTAGACTTTATTTCTTGCTATTTTCTTTATTTCCTTTCTGTTTGAGTTTTGATATTCAATTTGTTCTAGTAAGGTTGTCCTGCCATAAACCCTTGGTTTTTATGGTGCAAAGGTTATCCTTAGAATAACATTGGTATCAAGCTCTTTATTTTGAGGTTGCTTTACATTCCTATATTGTAGTTTGTTTTCTTTATTTTGTTGGCTATCATATTTCGTATTTTCCGCTGTTAAATTTTAATTTGGCAAAGTCCTATTCACCCCCCTTCTAGGACATATAGCTTGGCCTTTTCAGTTCTTCCATCTTTTCTTTTTAAATTCTTTTAAACAATTGTTCAATGGATGATTTTGTGGATAATCTTTTTTGACCCTCTTGTGAGGGCGCGATATGACATAGTCAACTTTTTGAATGATGATTGCACTAATGATCGCTAGATATTTGATAGATGTTAAGTTGTTGATTGACAAGCTGATTCCTTAGCAGGTCGGCTCATCACAGGGTCATTTTGCCGTACTTAGGGGAGATCCCTTGATTATTTCGTAGAATCTAATGATGTTGACATTATTAAGACCAACCCCCAGAGGGATCAATCCTCCTCACGAATGGTGACCGACTTTTTGTAGATCCGTTGGTTGTACGACAAGCCGATTCCTTTGCCAAGGAATCGAGTCGTTCGTGGGCTTTTCCCCTAAATATGAGGGGATCCCTTGATGAGTTTTCGTGGGTTAACGTACTAACCCCTTCTCTAAGGGATTAGTCCGTTGATTCAGCCTCTACTTGTGAGAGATAACTTTTTCCATTTGTCGACAGGTTGTTCAAGTAGATATGTAGAAACATAGATTTTTATTGAAAGCCTTAAAAAGCTAGTCGCTTTGAGGTGTATACTTATTGAGGGCTTTCAGTGGCCAGTACATCAGGGGTAGTAGATTTTCAGGTGCTCGGTGTTCCAGGGGTGGGGGAGCTAATGGCCTTCGAGATCCTCCAAGTGGTAGGACTCAGGCTTGGTCAATCAGACCACGTGGTAGAGCCCCTCCCAGTTGGGTCCGATCACCCCAGCCCCCGGCTCCGTAGTGTTTTGGAAGACTCGGCGAAGGACCAAGTCTCCTGGACGGAATTGCCTAGTCTTGACTTTGGAATTATAGAATCATGCCACCTGCTGATGTCGAGCAGCAACTCAGAGTCTTGAGACATTTCTAGCTTCCTCGAGTAGTTCCAGGTTAACTACAATCTACTCGGTGTTTTAATCTTCCTGATAGTTCTTGACCCGAGCTGTAAGGAGACCGATTTTGACCGGCACCATCGTCTCCGAACCATAGGAAAGTGAAAATGAAGTTTCTCCAGTAAACGATTGAGTCGTAGTCCTGTAAGCCTAGAGGACGAATGAGAGTTCCTCGGCCCAGTTGCCCTTCGCTTTGTCTAATTTTATTTTGAGATGGTGCTTGATGGCTTTATTGACTGCTTCCACTTACCTATTAGATTGCGGATGCAGAGGCGAGGAATACGCATTCAAAATGCCGAGCCCCCAGCACATGTCTCGGAACTTATCATTATCTAACTGTCTGCCGTTATCAGATACGATAGTGCGCGGAATTTCGAACCAGCAAATGATGTTCTTCCACACAAAGTCAATCACCTTCTGCTCCGTGATTTTTACGACAGGCTCGACCTCGGCCCACTTAGTGAAATAGTTGACTACAACTATAGCAAACTTGACCTATCCTTTCCCAGTGGGTAGAGGTCCGATGATGTCGATCCCCCATTGGGCAAACGGCTACAGCCCGTTCATGGGGTTCATTTCCTCCGCATGTTGCCTTGGCATGGCCACATATCGCTGACATTTATCGTACCTCTGTACGTAGTTCTTCGAATCCTCCCTGATGGTCGGCCAGAAATATCCTTAACGGAGTATTTTTAGAGCTAGGGCCTGACCACTAGAGTGATTTTCACAGATGCCCTCGTGAATCTCCCGAATCACATAGTCTGCTTCATCGGGTCGAAGACACCTGAGGTAGGGCTGTGAATGTCCTTTCTTATATAAAATCCCGTCCAAGACTATGTACAACGCCACTCTGACCATTAGATGCCTTGCCTCCAATTTATCCAAAGGGACCTCACCAGATGTGAGGTAATTATAAATCGGGTCCATCTAACTCGGTGTGACATTCACTGGATTGACTGCTTCTTGCTCCATTCGGTTAATGCTTGGATGCTCTATGAATTCCACAGGGACGACCCGAGGAATCTTTATCTCCATAGCCGAGGCTAACCTTGCGAGGGCGTCGGCCCAGGAATTCTCTATTCTCGGTATCTGACTGATAGTGCAACTCCCAAACTTCTCTATCAACTTTCTGGCCTCGGCCAAATAAGCTATCATCCTAGACTCCTTGGCCTCATATTTGGTGGAGATGTGATTCACCACCAACTGAGAGTTGCATAGCACTTCGAGAGACTGGACCCCTAAACTGGCCGCCAGTCTGAGCCCAGATAACAGGGCTTCGTATTCCGCCTCGTTGTTAAATGCCTTGAACCCTAATCTGATTGCGTACTGAATAGGTGTAGAGACTGGCAAGACTAGGACTACCCCTACTCCAGCACGCTTGGCGTTGGATGACCCGTCCACAAAGAGGGTCCACCTCGGTTCTGACTCTGTGTCTTATTTAGTTGGAGGAACGGACGAAGGAGCTGCTTCTGATTCGGAGTTCATTTCCTCTAGATTTGGGGAGGTGAACTCTGCAATAAAATCGGCTACTGCTTGGCCCTTGATCGCCGTCCTTAATTGGAACTGAATATCGAACTCCCCGATTTCGATCGCCCACTTAGTTAACTGACCAAACACTTCAGGCCTCTAAAGCTCTTGCCTGAGGGGAGAGTCGGTCAAGATAATGATAGAGTCAGCCTGGAAGTACGGGTGTAGCCTCTGAGCTGAAACAATCAGGCAGAGTGCTAGCTTCTCCAGGGTGGGTACCTCGTCTCGGCAGGTACCATTGCTTTACTTACATAATACACAGAGAGTTGCTTGCCCCCCACCTCCCTGATCAGCGTGGAGCTGACGGCTGAATCCAAAACTATCAGGTATAGGAACAAGGACTTGCCTTCTTCAGGTTTGGACAATAGGAGCGGTGCACCCAAATACTGTTTCAACTACTGGAAGGCGAGTTCATATTCTGATGTCCATTCGGCCTTCTTATGACCCTTCAACTGTTGAAAGAAGGAGAAGCATTTGTCAGTAGCTCCGGATATGAAACGTCCGACTGCTGCTACTCGTCCGGTGAAGCATTGTATTTCTTTTAAAATCCGAGGCGAGCTCATATCGAGGAGCGCCTTGATCTTGTCAAGATTTTCTTCAATGCCCCTCTAACTGACCCGAAACCCGAGGAATTTGCCGGAGCTGACTCTGAATGCACACTCTGCGGGATTCAACTTCATACGATATTCTCGGAGGATAGAGAAGGTCTCCCCGAGATCTACTAGATGATCAGACGCCTTAATGCTCTTGACGAGCATGTCATCAACATAGACCTCCATGGTGCGCCCTATCTGCTTGGCGAACATCTGATTCACCAATCTCTGATATGTAGCCCCAGCGTTTTTCAGGCCGAACGGCATGATCCGGTAACAGTAAAGTCCCTTGTCAGTGATGAAGGTAGTCTTCTACCTGTCTAGGGGGTGCATTACGATCTGGTTATACCCGGAATAGGCATCCAGGAAGGAGATCAATTCATGTCCAGCTGTACTATCCACCAACTGGTCAATCCGAGGCAATGGAAAATTATTCTTGGGGCAGGCCTTATTCAGATCCGAGTAATCCACACAGACTCGCCACTTTCCGTTCACTTTCTTAACGAGGACCACGTTCGCAATCCAATCTGGATAGTGCACCTCCTTGATGAAGTTAACGCTGAGGAGTTTGGAGACCTTGTCATCTATGGCTACATATCGCTCGGCGTCGAATGGTCTCCTCTTCTGTTTCACTGGCCTGTGATCTGGATCCACATTCAACCAATGAACCATGACGTCGGGAGAGATTCCCAACATGTCCTCGTGTGACCATGCGAAAACATCTCTATGTTACCGTAAGAAGGCTAACATCTCAGATCGTTGCTCGAGATTCAATGACATCCGAGCTGAATTGTTTTGCTCGAATCTGCCTCATCGAGCTACACGGCCTCCAAGTCTTCCACTGATGAATCCTCAGTAAGTCCCCTGGGATCGAGGATGTTGATGGTGAGGGCCTGCTTCACTGACCCTTTCTTCACTACTATTGCATAACATTTTCGAGCCTCGCGCTGATCGTCCCTATTCCGCCCTCGGCAGAAAATTTCATCATCAAATGGTAAGTGGAGACAACTGCCCTCATTACATTCAGGGAGGGTCTACCTAGGATGACATTATGCACTGACGACACATTAATGATAAGGAAATCCACCAGAAGGGTGACTTGATGTCGTCCTTCTTCCGCGGTCACAGGGAGGGAGATAGCTCCTTCGGAGATCACCATTTCTCCGGCAAAGCCATGTAGAGGGGTCTTCATAGGTCTGAGGCGTGACCTTGGAATCCCCATTCTTTCAAAAGCTTCCTAGTAGATGACATCAGGTGAACTCCCAGTGTCGACCAGGATGCGATACACCTTGTAGTTGGCTATGGTCATAGTCACCACTAAGGCATCGTCATGCGGATGTTGAATTCTGCACACATCATCTTCTGTGAAAGTCAGGCTACACAGGCTGACTCGAAGCTCTTTGCTCGGTCTCTCGGTCATGTGGAGTAGTGCTCCGGATCAGACTTCTGCTCGATCTCTCGGTCATGTGGACGTAGTGCTCCGGATCAGACTTCCAAGAGTGGGCTTTACGGGCCCTGTTTGAGTCCCCTCCACCAAATGAACCACCAAAGATGGTACGGATTTCAACTGGCTCTTTTGCAGCATTGCTCGGCTGCTCTTACTCTTCTCTCCGAGTTGTTCTCTCCTCTTTTATATATTGGCGCAGATGACCCTTAAAGATGAGGGTCTCGATCTCATCTTTGAGGTCCACACAATCAGTCGTGTTATGGCCGTGATCACAATGGAAACAACAATACTTGCGCTTGTCTCAATGATCTAAGTCGGCCTTCATGCAAACGAGCCAATTCAGGAGCTTCTGGCCTCTGATGTCCAACAATATTTGTTCAGTAGACGTGTTAAGGGGAGTGTAGGAACAGAACTTGCCCTCAGGTTTTCTGCTCAGGCGACGATCGCAAGGAGCACAGTCATCAGATTTCTTGTTGGATGACTAGGGTTCTTCGTTCCTCGATCTCTTCCCCTTAGTAGTCAGCTACTTAAACATTTTTACGAGAGTTGGAGAATTCCTAGGCATTAGTGTACTTTTTAGCTCTAGTGACAAGCTGAAATGGCCAAGCTATATGTCCTAGAGGGGGGGTGAATAGGACAATGCCAAATAAAAACTTATAATAGCGGAATTAAACAAAGTATGATAGCCAATGAACTAATTAAATAAATTGCAATGCAGAAATGAAATGCAACCTCAAACAACTGAATTTGAGAGGTTGATACAAACGTTGTTCTAAGGACAACCTTTCACCAAAAACCCAATGTTTATGGTAGGACAACCTTATGTCTAGAAATGTCTTTGTATCAAATTCTCAAATCAAAGAGGAATAAAGAAATAAATACAAACTGCACTGAATAAATTGATTTTACAAATGTCTTGTTCTAGGGACAGCCATACACCATAAAAATGGCAGGGCAACCTTGCTGGAACAATTTGGAATTTAAAGCTTGAATCAATAGAGAGAATTGCTGGAAATAAATTGTAGAAATAAATCACTAAATTATTACAACATTCCCACACTTGCTTGTAATTTCAAACTGTTACAACATTCACATCCACAAGGAAAATAGAACTGAATGATAAAAGATAAGGAATTAAATAACCATTCAATCCACAAGACAAGAAGTTATAGTGGTTCGCCTGTGTGTTCACCAACTGTCCTCAAACAGCCACACAGAATGCTACTCCACTCCTAATATCCTCACACAGGGGATATTAGCGTTCTCTAATAAAACTGGTTTTCACAGGTTCACCAAAAACCTTCACAATTGTGTCTTTATCACTTGGGCTTACACAATTCAAAAAACCCCACAATCTGAGTTTTCTGGCTCTCCTCAGATAACCATACACATAGAGATTTTTCTGGCAAATCTCATACAAAACCAAAATAGAAATTACAGGAATTGTAGAATACCTGGATCTTATCCTTTTGCAGTAGCCCGGAAGAACCGATCAGAGTAGAGATGATAGTTCAATGTCCAATACTCAAATTATTGAGGTTCTAAGTTCTAATTGATTTTAAATGAAATCACAAAGGGCTAGCTCTATTTGATTTTAATTCCAAGAAGAAGGAATACACGATTTCCCCTTTTCAAATATGATTGGAATTTAGAATAAAATCAAATGCAAAAAGCTAACAAAAGGAATTAGAATGAAGCGCAAATTAGCTTAAAATTAAACACGACTTATCTCAGAGTGGAGCCTTGCTTTGATAGATTTTTCGATGAATAAACTCTGAAATTCGTGTGCTATTTATAGTTACAGAAATTCGTCTTCGACTGGTCTAGAAGTTCCCACGACTGGTCTTAGAAGAAACAGATTTTTGAATTTCTGCGCGGATTCAGGAAAACCGATGTACGACTGGTCGTAGGCAGTCCACGACTGGTCGAAGGTCCTCCACGACCGGTCGAGACCCCTTCTCGACTGGTCGAGCAACAGTGAATTTAGTCGCTGGAGTTTGAGCCGAGGCTCCACGACTGGTCGAGCTTCGAGTCGAGGCCGTTCCACGACCGGTCGTGCAGACTTCAAGACTGGTCGTGAGCGAACCAGAAAATCCGATAAATTTGAACAATTCCAAGACTGGTCTAGGAAATTCTTAGACAGGTCGAGCCAGTGCTAGGACTGGTCGAACCAGAACCAGGACTAGTCTAAGAGCAGCTCAAACACATGTTTAAATACATTTGGATAATGTATCCAAAGTGACCTACCCTAAGGTCAGTGACTATGGTCTATCAAACCTGAATAATGAAGTATGGACATTGAACTCTACTTCATTCAACGAATGATAAATCTTTTAGTACTTAAAGCCTGAAGTACGAGTCGTCCAACCACTTGACACCAACATTTATCTTGAACTTGAATAACCAATAAAGAATGCCGTGACTTCTTTGTATCTTCTTCTTTATATCTTCTTCTTTATATCTTCTTCTTTATATCTTGAAGCCGCTTGAAGAGTCCATGGTTGTCTTAAACATAGAACACACACATAGAACATACCAAGGTTTTGACACACAAAATTTGACAATCAAAGAGGTATCATATAATAGCACTAACAATCTCCCCCTTTGGCAAATTTGTGACAAAACATATATATAAAAACACAATAGAGGAATCATGAATCATGAATTAGATGTGTCAACACATGACAACCATATACAATATGAGAGATGTTGAATTACTCCCCCTCAATAAGACTCCCCATTTAAGGAATTAAGGATTGATGCAAACACCATCAACAACATAAATACCACAGAATATATGTACCATTCTCCCCCTTTTTGTCAAAAATATGACAAAGGAAGATCATATAAGCTCAGGAAGACAAATGAGTGCATAAAGATTTAGGAGAAGATATTACATACCAAAGTCACAGTTATAAGTTAAACAGTTCCAAGAAAAATCCAAAGTGAAATCAGTTCAAACTACATTAATAAACATTTAATCAGACCCTGAAGAAGGAGCAGGAATGGTAGGATCAATATGATGAAGGCCTTTTTGTAAGCGCCTCAAATACTTATGCATTTTCTTAAATTGTGCATTATGGCCAACATGCATATTTTCCACCTTTTCTTCTAATGCACTTAGACGTGCATCGAAATCAGAAGGAACAAAATCTGGATCATCTTCAGATGCAGACTCAATATCATCAAAAAGATCATCCATGTTGATATCCTCATTAGGAAGATCATCTCCTTCATTCGCATCTCCAACTCCAGCAGCTCCACCACCCTCGTCATTATCAACTTGACCAGCGGCCAATCTCAACTTCATTTTGTTTATGTTGGTGTTGTTGAAAATAAGGTGATGGATAGGAGCTTCACCAACAGGCATAGTGACCAACATGTGAGTAGCTAAGACATTTAACAAATATCCAAATGGAATGTCACCATGACCTGGCTGAGACCGAAACTGAATAATAGAATAACAGATCAATGAAGGTAAGCAAACATTGGCACCACTAACGATTGAGTACAGGATACGAACCATCAGAAGAGTCAATTCAGTTTTGTTACCAGCCCTAGGATACACATTAGATGTAAAAATACGATGAAGAACTCTATATCTGGGCAACAGCCACCTGGTCTTGAGAACAGTACCATTGACAGACCAAGGTGCATCCATATTACAAAGGGCTCTAGTCAATAAACGTTTCTCAGATTCAGTAACTTTATCACCCAATGTGGAAGGATGGATTCCATCATCATTTACTGGAATATCCATTAACCCAGAAATCAAATGACGATCCACAGTAAAAGGCCCTTCTCTTGTAGTAATAATAAAAGTTAATTCCTCAAGAGAAAAGTCTATAATACATGCAACCATGGCCTGAGCAATTGACTGATATGCCGGCCCTCCCCAATTCAAAATGTTAACCCAACCAACAGATTGAAGGAGAGGAACTAGATTAAATTGAGCAATATGATTGATACAAACTGCTTTCTCAACAATAACTTTCTTAAATCGAAAATCACGAACTTGTGGAGGGTCATCATTAGGATCTCTAAGATGACGGCGAGATACAACATTGGACCTAGATGAAGAAGCACCTCTACTAGTTCGCTTTTTACCTCTAACATCCATATTCTTGAAAAGATTGAAGGAATTTCAAGAAAAACAAGATGGGTTTCAACCAAATCAGAAAATGAGGAAGACAACCCCAAACCCTTGAAGGAAATAAGAAATAATCAACACTAACAAGGAAGACAAGAAGTAATGTTCAAGATTCTTCAATAAAATCAAGAGAAATACTCAAACCTGGAGAAATCCCATAGATGGGTACGACCGGTCGAAGCTATGCCCGTTGGAGAAGAAGAGGGAAATGAAGAAAAAGTGATTTTTTCCCCAAATAAAGGAACCAGCGCGATACACGACCGGTCTTGAGTATTCCTCGACCGGTCTAACCACGACTGGTCGAGACTATCCTCGACTGGTCGTGTAAGACCAAAATATGCAATTTTTATTTATCTTTATTTTTATTTTTTATTATTTTATTTTTATTAAAATGCATAATCAATCATCTTATATTACACATACCGAGATCAAATTTCAATTTATTGAACTTGCATTTATCGAGTGGTTTGGTGAAAATGTCAGCAAGTTGTTTCTCGGTAGGAATATATTCTAAACAAATTATTTTTTCTTCAACAAGTTCACGAATATAGTGAAATCTAATGTCAATATGCTTAGTTCGTGAATGCTGGATTGGATTTTTGGAAATATTAATTGCACTTGAATTATCACAATATAAAACTATTGAGTCTTGTGCAATACCATAATCACTTAACATGCGTTTCATCCAGACTAACTGAGTACATGCATTTCCTGCAGCAATGTATTCAGCCTCAGCAGTTGAGAGTGAAATGGAACTCTGTTTCTTGCTGAACCAAGAAACTATGCAATTTCCAATGTAAAAGCAACCACCACTGGTTGACTTTCTGTCATCCATATTACCAGCCCAATCAGCATCCGAGAACCCAGCCAATTGCACACTAGTATCAAAGGGATACCAAAGACCCAGATTAACTGAACTTGCAACATAACGAATAATGCGTTTAACAGCAGTCAAATGAGATTCTTTAGGATTAGACTGATATCTAGCACAAATTCCAACACTAAAAGCAATATCAGGTCTACTTGCTGTTAAATACAGTAAACTACCAATCATGCTTCGATATAGTTTAGGATCTATATCTTTACCTGTAGAGTCTTTTGAGAGCTTTAGAGAAGTACTCATAGGAGTATCAAAATTCTTACCATTTTCAAATCCGAACTTCTTAACTAAATTTAGAGCATATTTAGTTTGAGAAATAAAAATTCCATCAGATTGCTGTTTAACTTGCAATCCTAGAAAATAGTTTAATTCTCCGACCATACTCATCTCAAATTCAGATTTCATTAGATCTGCAAACTCAACAGTCATGTCAGTACAAGTTGATCCATAAATTATATCATCAACATAGATTTGAACCATTAAAATATCATTGTTCTGCTTTTTAACAAAGAGTGTTTTATCAACACTACCCATTTGAAAATTGTGACCCAGTAAAAACTTAGTCAATTTTTCATACCATGCCCTGGGAGCTTGTTTCAACCCATAGAGAGCTTTCTTAAGGCGATAAACATGATTAGTAAACTTAGGATCTTCAAACCCTGTAGGTTGTTCAACATAAACCTCTTCATGTAAATCACCATTAAGAAAAGCACTCTTTACATCCATTTGATAAATCTTAAACTTTCTAAAACATGCAATAGATATAAATAATCTGATTGATTCAAGGCGTGCAACTGGAGCGAAAGTTTCCTCAAAATCGATACCTTCAATTTGAGTGTATCCTTGCACAACCAGTCTTGCCTTGTTTCGAATAATATTTCCCAATTCATCAGACTTATTTTTGAAAATCCATTTAGTTCCAATAATATGTTTATCTTTTGGTCTTGGAACAAGATACCAGACATCGTTACGAACAAATTGATTAAGTTCTTCCTGCATCGCAACTATCCAGTTTTCATCAGAAAGAGCTTCCTTTACATTAACCGGTTCTATCTGAGAGGTGAAACACACGTAATTACAAAAATCTTCTAATTGTCTACGAGTGCGTACACCTGTGAGAGGATTTCCAAGGATTTGTGTAGTTGGATGATCTTTGACAGTCCTCACATCATGATTAGATTCACTTGATGAAGTTTCTGGTTTTTCAATTATAAGAACTTCATCATTATCTGAACTAGGGGCTGAAGTATTTAAGTGATCATCTATGACCACATTGATTGACTCTTGAATAACTCCAGTCCTTTTGTTCAGTACACGATATGCACGACTGTTTAATGAATATCCTAAGAATAATCCTTCATCACTTTTTGTATCAAATTTTCCCAAGTTTTCCCGGTCACGTAAAATATAACACTTACTGCCAAAAACGCGAAAATATTTGACTGTAGGTTTTTTGTCAAACCACATTTCGTAGGGCGTTTTATTATTTGATTTGCAAGTATAAACACGATTAATAATATAGCAAGCAGTATTAATCGCCTCAGCCCATAAATTCTTAGAAACCTTCATGCTATTTAGCATAACAGTTCCCATTTCTTGAAGAACTCTATTTTTTCTTTCCACAATGCCATTTTGTTGTGGAGTTTTAGGTGCAGAGAATTCATGTGATATTCCATGATCATTACAGAATTTCTCAAAACAGCTATTTTCAAATTCGGATCCATGATCACTTCGGATCTTACTCACATGAGAACATTTTTCAGTTTGGATCCGTTTGATTATCTTTTTTACTTCATCAAGGGTTTCTGATTTGTCCTTTAAAAATGAAACCCAAGTGAATCTGGTGTAATCGTCTACAATAACCAGAATATATTTTTTACCTCCTCGACTTTCCGTTCTAGTTGGTCCTATTAGATCCATGTGGAGAAGTTCGAGTGGTCTTGATGTGGTATTTGAGTTCACCTTTTTGTGAGATCTCCTAGTTTGTTTACCATACTGGCATTCACCACATATTTTATCTATTTTTTGAATCTTTGGTAGACCTCTTATTAGTTCTTCTTTGCTCAATCTATATAAGTTCCGGTAGTGTACATGTCCAAGACGTTTATGCCATAATTCAGTTTCATTGGTATGGACCATGTAACACATTTGGTTAGATGAGCTGTCATTTCTCACTATATAGCAGTTTTCAGAAGTTCTGAGACCAGTTAATATCACAGATCCCTTTTTGTCTATAATCTCACAACCTTGATTGGAAAACTTCACACTATGATTGTTATCGCATATTTGAGATATGCTTAACAAGTTGTGTTTTAAACCTTCAACATATAAAACATTCTTAAATAAGGGTAGATTATGGAGTTGAACCGTACCTTGGCCAATAATTTTGCAATTGCTACCATCACCAAATGTGACTGACCCATCAGTCATATCTTGTAGATCGGTGAAGAGAGCTTTGTCACCAGTCATATGCCTGGAGCAACCACTGTCTAGGTACCACTTTGAAAGGCTAGTTGCTTTGAAAGCAGTGTGAGCAACCAAGCAGTCAACTTTAGGAACCCATTTCATAACAGTTTTAGGTTTAGGAACATAGTTGGTCTTTTGTTTATATTTGAAAGAATGACTTACAGAGTTAGATTTTAAAAGTTCCTTGAGTAAATCAACTATTTTTTCAGCTAAAGGATTTTTCATTTGACTTTTGAAGTTGACATAGCTGTTTTTAGGTTTTTGAAAATTTTTTGTTGTTTTGACAAAACCTTGTGAAGTGTTTTTCTTTTTTGAATTAGAGGATTCTCCTTTCACAAATTTAGGTGGAGAATTCTTCTGTTTATGAGGTATTGTTTTATCATACCCCAACCCGGATCTATCACCACATTTTTTTGAACCGGATAGAAGTTTTTCTAATTTAGAATCACCTTGGGTATACCTCCAAGTTTCCTTTGAATTCAGAAGAGAAGACACTTCATTTTTTAGTCTCTCAATTTCAGATTTTAAATCAACAATCAGAGAGTTTTTGAATTCTAAATCGCTTTTTGATTTTTCAAAATAATCTGATATTTGAGATTTTTCTAAAACAAGCAAGTCAAAACAATCTCTAAGTTTAGAAAAATTTTCTCTTTGAAGTTTAAGCTTCACAGCAATTTTACAACTCTCTTTGTATAAGGCATTGTAAGCATCTTGAAGATCTTCTTCATTCTCATGGTCATTATCCAAATTTTCTTCACTAGTAGAATCATCGTGATCAGAGAAGGTAAACTTAGCTAGAGTCATAAGGGCTTTTACTTCATTGCCCGACTCGGTTTCGGAATCTTCTGATTCAGAAGAAACTTCAGAGTCAGATGATTCATCCCATGTAGCCAACATACCTTTCTTTTTGGATTTTTCCTTATTAGGACATTTGTTTGCTAGATGCCCATACTCATGACAGTTGTAACATTGACTGTCTTTCAAAGATTTTCGAGTTTTAGATCTAAACTTCTTTTTATCATTTGATTTTTGAAAATCAACTCTTTTCTTACTTTTAAAAATTTTGTAAAATCTTTTTGCAATAAGAGCTAAGTCATCTTCAGAATCGGATTTATCTTCTACCGTATTTTTGGAAGATTTCAAAGCAATTGATTTTCCTTTAGGAACTTTAAAATTTAATTCATAAGTTTGTAGAGACCCAACTAGTTCTTCCACCTTCATTTTGTCCGTGTCACGAAGTTCTTGGATTGCGGTTACTTTAGAATTGAACCGTTCAGGAAGAGAGCGTAGAATTTTTGCACACACTTTATTTTCTGGGATTTTATCACCAAGACCCCACATTGAGTTTACAATGTCATTTAATCTAGTATAGAAGTCCATAAACATTTCATTTTCCTCCATGTGAATTTCTTCAAATTTAGTTGTGAGGAGTTGGACTTTAGATTTTTTGACAATCGATGTACCCTCATGTGTCATTTCTAAAATATCCCAAGCTTGCTTTGCAGTATCACAGGATATGATTCTTTTGAACTCATCCGGTGATAGTGCGCAAGTAATTGCATTAAGTGCTTTAGCATTAGCACTACTCTCACTTTTCTGAAGAGTGGTCCATTGATGGTATGGTGTAATTTTCATAGATTTAGAACCATCAATTCCAGTAACTTCCATGGCAGGAGGCTTCCATTCAATCACTGTGGCTTGCCACACACTCTCATCCATTGATTTGAGGAAGATCCTCATTCTGGCTTTCCAATAAGCATAGTTGGAGCCATCAAATGGTGGAGGCCTAGTGACTGAGAGGCTATCAAATTTTGACATTATTAAATATAGCTTAGATCGTTAGCTCAGGAAATAAATCCAAATACAAAGAATTAAAAGCGAGCTATTAGGCTTTGATACCACTTGAAATGGCCAAGCTATATGTCCTAGAGGGGGGGTGAATAGGACAATGCCAAATAAAAACTTATAATAGCGGAATTAAACAAAGTATGATAGCCAATGAACTAATTAAATAAATTGCAATGCAGAAATGAAATGCAACCTCAAACAACTGAATTTGAGAGGTTGATACAAACGTTGTTCTAAGGACAACCTTTCACCAAAAACCCAATGTTTATGGTAGGACAACCTTATGTCTAGAAATGTCTTTGTATCAAATTCTCAAATCAAAGTGGAATAAAGAAATAAATACAAACTGCACTGAATAAATTGATTTTACAAATGTCTTGTTCTAGGGACAGCCATACACCATAAAAATGGCAGGGCAACCTTGCTGGAACAATTTTGGAATTTAAAACTTGAATCAATAGAGAGAATTGCTGGAAATAAATTGTAGAAATAAATCACTAAATTATTACAACATTCCCACACTTGCTTGTAATTTCAAACTGTTACAACATTCACATTCACAAGGAAAATAGAACTGAATGATAAAAGATAAGGAATTAAATAATCATTCAATCCACAAGACAAGAAGTTATAGTGGTTCGCCTGTGTGTTCACCAACTGTCTCAAACAGCCACACAGAATGCTACTCCACTCCTAATATCCTCACACAGGGGATATTAGCGTTCTCTAATAAAACTGGTTTTCACAGGTTCACCAAAAACCTTCACAATTGTGTCTTTATCACTTGGGCTTACACAATTCAAAAAACCCCACAATCTGAGTTTTCTGGCTCTCCTCAGATAACCATACACATAGAGATTTTTCTGGCAAATCTCATACAAAACCAAAATAGAAATTACAGGAATTGTAGAATACCTGGATCTTATCCTTTTGCAGTAGCCCGGAAGAACCAATCAGAGTAGAGATGATAGTTCAATGTCCAATACTCAAATTATTGAGGTTCTAAGTTCTAATTGATTTTAAATGAAATCACAAAGGGCTAGCTCTATTTGATTTTAATTCCAAGAAGAAGGAATACACGATTTCCCCTTTTCAAATATGATTGGAATTTAGAATAAAATCAAATGCAAAAAGCTAACAAAAGGAATTAGAATGAAGCGCAAATTAGCTTAAAATTAAACACGACTTATCTCAGAGTGGAGCCTTGCTTTGATAGATTTTTCGATGAATAAACTCTGAAATTCGTGTGCTATTTATAGTTACAGAAATTCGTCTTCGACTGGTCTAGAAGTTCCCACGACTGGTCTTAGAAGAAACAGATTTTTGAATTTCTGCGCGGATTCAGGAAAACCGATGTACGACTGGTCGTAGGCAGTCCACGACTGGTCGAAGGTCCTCCACGACCGGTCGAGACCCCTTCTCGACTGGTCGAGCAACAGTGAATTTAGTCGCTGGAGTTTGAGCCGAGGCTCCACGACTGGTCGAGCTTCGAGTCGAGGCCGTTCCACGACCGGTCGTGCAGACTTCAAGACTGGTCGTGAGCGAACCAGAAAATCCGATAAATTGAACAATTCCAAGACTGGTCTAGGAAATTCTTAGACAGGTCGAGCCAGTGCTAGGACTGGTCGAACCAGAACCAGGACTAGTCTAAGAGCAGCTCAAACACATGTTTAAATACATTTGGATAATGTATCCAAAGTGACCTACCCTAAGGTCAGTGACTATGGTCTATCAAACCTGAATAATGAAGTATGGACATTGAACTCTACTTCATTCAACGAATGATAAATCTTTTAGTACTTAAAGCCTGAAGTACGAGTCGTCCAACCACTTGACACCAACATTTATCTTGAACTTGAATAACCAATAAAGAATGCCGTGACTTCTTGTATCTTCTTCTTTATATCTTCTTCTTTATATCTTCTTCTTTATATCTTGAAGCCGCTTGAAGAGTCCATGGTTGTCTTAAACATAGAACACACACATAGAACATACCAAGGTTTTGACACACAAAATTTGACAATCAAAGAGGTATCATATAATAGCACTAACACAAGCTCAACCAATGTCTTCGGCAGATTCTTTCTAATGGAGAAGGTAAACTTCCCCTCTCTGAAACCGCTGAACACAACAGAGAGTGTCATTTTATCGTCATAGTCCTCCACCTGCAATGCTTCCTCATTGAAACGGGCGATGAAGTCCTTCAACGATTCTTTAAGCCCTTGCTTGATAGTGAACAAATGAGTATTTGGCTTCCGACTCTTCTTACCGCTTATGAATTAGGTAAGGAATAATCTGCTGAGCTCTGCGAAGGAACCAACGGAATTGGGTTTAAGCTGCCGGTACCAACTCCGAGCGGATCCAGTGAGGGTGATTGAAAATCCCCTGCACATCATCACGTCCATTGCTGTCTGGATTTGTATCCATGAGCGATAAGCCTCTACGTGCTTGGACGGGTCACCAGACCTGGAGTATTGGATGACGGGAGGTATCCGAAAGCTCTGCGGCATCACCTCGCTCATGATTGCAGAGCTGAAGGGAGGTTTGGTCTCTTTCATCATCGCTTGACGGCGGTGGGAATAGATGAAGGCTGCTGATTCTGCTGTAGTATCAGAATCTTATTATCGAGTTCTGTAAACCGTGCCTCCCACGGATCTTTGCTTTCAGCCACTATCTCTTGTGGGGCCTCCACCTCAGGAGATCTTCTTCCCCTCCTCTCTAGCTCATGACGGAGATCCGTCAATGCCAAAGCCGAGGTAACCGAATCATTCGTCGAAGCCTGGGTCGTTGTGTTCCAGACCGGAACTTGGTTTTGGGTCGGCAGGGGAGGATTCCCGACTGAAGTTGGAACCCGAGCGGATTGGTGTTGTGACCCTTCGGGTCTCATACTCCGCAACGCGGACTAGACTTCCACCACCAGTTCGACCGTTTCCTGAACAAGATGTGGCTACGGCTCCTGCTGCCATTTCATCTAATTAATTTCGTCGCGTAGGGCTTGTATCTCGCTCTAGATAGCTCGATACTTGCTAGCCCGATTGTGAGAGCGCTGGGAAGGTCCTGGAGCTGACTCAGCGTGAAGTAGTGAGGAAGACCGAATCTGATTATTCTACTCCAGTTCCATATCTGCAGATTTCTTCTTTCCTCTTGCCATTACACTTGAGAATAGGAAACTGACATTTCGTATCAGAATCCCACAGACGGCGCCAAAAATGTTGCTGCTAAAATCTGGGCCACTCTCCGTTCGGATGCAAGAACTCCAATCCGCTCTCAAGTCTTGGACCTACGAAATAATGGTGAGCAAAGGAGACCCTGGCTTAAACAGGGGACCCTTCGATGCCTAATTCAGGTTAAGAGAATCTTGGTCTAAGTTGAAGAGTAGGGGAGAGTGCGAGATGTTACGTACATGTTTCCTCCCCACGAGATCCTATTTATACCCCTTCGCCTGAGATGGGCATGTCCGCATAACTCGGCACGTCTTGGGGCATTCACCACTTTCCACGAGAGATTCGGCTACCCAACCATCGTGTGGTCGTGCTAAAGTGGGTGGTTGAGTATCCGTTGCTAATAGTGCGGTAATGGAACACGTTGAGGTCCCACAAGTATATTCCGATTCGAGTCTCAAACCGACTGCCTCGACCTTAGATTACTCCGAGCCGACAGCCCCGGTCCCAACTCGTCCGCCCAAGGCCTCGGAGTGAAAGCACAATTGATGTCGAGTTATGAGTTTGTCCCCTCGGCCGTTCTTGTGACTTTGGACTTATTGATGCATCTCAAGTTGACTCTGAATAGCATCGGACCTCGGAGTTAAGAAGGCTCGGATCTCCCATAACAGAACTCACACCATCATGTTTGTGGTATGACGCTGGTGATGAATCGCAGGCCACGACTCTGATTGTGAGGAAGTTGTTATAGACGTTGAAGGAAGATATAGATCCACAATGGCGTAACATCTTTTAGATGAAGTGTACCTTGAACCAAACGATCTATGATCGAATCATAAATAGAGGGAGCAGTGATAATATTGTGTGGAAGATTAAAATAAAAAAGCTGTAACCGGAGACAAAAAAATACTTCTCTCTATACACGATTCGATGGATCAAGAAAGTTAGAGAAACAAAGATAACTAACTGATTTAGTATTCCCTTCTCCATTGGTAAATATCATAAGGATAAAATAATGTGTGACGTAGTTGATATGGAGGCTTGTCACATGCTACTAAATTGATCGTACCAATACAATGTTGATGACATGTATAAAGATTGGGATAATATATTTGTTTTTGTTAAAGATGTTAGAAATATTATCCTTGCCTCTATGAGAATCGAGAATCAACCTAAGACTTTTAATGTGGAGGGACAGTCTCATGTAACTGTATGGGATTTCGTCAAAGAATCTGAAGAGATGAGAGAGATCAATGTATTAGTTGTAAAGGGGAAAGAAGTATAACCTATGAACATGTAGAGAAGTTCAAATCAGTTTTACGAGAGTTCAAGGGGATTATGCCCAATAAACTTTCATACGAGTTGCCCCCTTCGTGTATTATCCAGCACTGCACCTTGATCTTATCCTAGGGGAAAGTTTGTCAAATTGCTCACATTATCAAATAAGTTCGAAAGAATATGAGATCTTGTAGGGACATGTTGAGGAACTGATCCCTAAGGGTCTAGTGAGGGAGAGCATGAAGCAGCATACTGTGACTCTATACCCTGTTGACACCCAAGAAGTTACAAGACTTTAATGCGAAGTATAAGGAAGATGATGTAAACATTGATACTAGAATGTGTTTGAAGTGGATGATAATGTGCTAGTTCACTTTTGCAATGAGAGGTTTCCAGCTAAGACATATGACGAGCTATGGAATAAGAAGAAGATAAGTCATGTTTTAATCCTCAGGAAAATCAAGGATGATGCCTATATTGTTGATCTTATCAAGGGTATGGAGATCTTATGAATTTTCAATGTGGCAAACCTTTATGATTACCATGGGCCAAGTCCGTTGAATAACACGATGGTGAGTTCTTTCCCAGTGGAGAAGACTAATGTAGGACATGCTACAGATGTATTCTTAGCATGACTGTACCAAAAGAAGCCCAAACAAAAGTGGAAGTATTTCATAAAACAGGACCCAATCATATGTATGGCATGATGTAATTTGGGTCTCAGGTATGTCCAGTTCAAAGAAATTCATTCTAGATATGGAAAATTTGTCGTTCGAACTTTCGAACGTAAAAGAGCCAAAATTTTTGATTTGGCCATCGTCACGAAATGCATAACCTATCGATCTTTCTATAACGATGGTTTTGGGGTCAACTAATCTACACAACAAATTGTGTACCCATTTCGAAGGAATACACACTCATCCAGTTCAAAAAATTACAATTAAAAAAAAAATACTATTTTTATTAATTTCTATTTTTGTTGTATCTTCTTATTTTTCAAGTTTTATGATTTTCATCTTTTTTAGGATCCTTACTCGTATAGACGTTTTTTTTTTTTTTTTTTTTGGGGGGGGGGGGGGGGGTGGGGGGGGGGGGGGGGGGGGGGAACAAATTAGGCTTTAGAAGAGTTTTATTATTTCATGTAACTTCTAAACGAATTAGGAAATTAAGTTTAAAAGAGTTTTACTATCTTGGGTAATTTTAAATTAGGATTTGAATTATTTTTTTAATAGTGGTGTAATTGAGAAATTATACACTTTATTTTCTTATGGACACAAAAACTAGCGTCATAAATTCAAGGTTTTAATCACTTGAGGAAGCAGATAATCTTCTTCTCAAGCCATTGGGTGCCCCACATTTGCACCCCTACATGATAGCAAGAGGATTTATATGATCCTCAATTTGAGAATATGCACAACTGACCTGATCCACATCGTTAGTCGAATGTGCCCCAGTTAGATTGCCTAGATTGATAGATCCTAGCCACCGATCTTGCACTTTTTGAAGGAATTATGGATAGTTGCGGTATTTCTTTTCCTAACCATCAGACGAGAGGCTAGGATTGTCTGTCAAGGAGGTTTTTGGTGCATGATCCATCCAAGGTGGACCCCAAGGATTAGATCCGGACGACTGAACCACTGACTCATTTTTAAAAACTAAAATCAACCCAGGACCATTCGATGGGCCGTAAGTTAAGCCTGTCCTGCCCATCATGTCTTTGGACTTGCTAGCCTGCCCATTATTTCTGGGCCTAAAAAATGCACAGGGCCATGTATTGGGTGAAGTCCTGTCGACGATTGTAACTCAGGTTCGAAACCCGTTTAGAAAAATTGCCAAATCTGTGCGGTATCAGGCCCAGAAATGCCCAGAGCATATATGTGGGGGTAGCTCGACTGGCAATCACCTAGATGTCTAGGCTGTTGATTTGGTGGACCAAGAAATTTACAGACCATATACCAAAATTAAGGACAATTTATCTCTCTTGACAATGGAATCAATTGGGTGTAAAGGGCTAAACAGAAAATAAATAAATAAATGAAAAGAGCAATTATCTACATCCAAAGAATTTCACAGCATCATATGGATACAATGATCCAGTTACCACTGATATTGGAGTGTGGTTCGTCCAAGACAATTTCCATATGTGCAGTGGAGATTATTGTTAGCGCTCTGGATGTGCTAGGCTGACCCATCAGGATTCCGGAATCGGTCGTGCTTGGGCTGAAATACTAGGCCTGAAATGCGGACCTTCAGTTTAAGCCCGTACATTAATGGTGTTGGGCTATGTAAGATCTGCTTAGCTTGGCTCATTAAAGGTTTCAAGGGTATTTTTGTCTGTATCAAACATGATCAGGCACACCAAATTAACTGCCTAAATACCATTATTGGATAGTTTTCATTTTTAACTGTCCAATAAATGTCTACCAATCAAATTGATTTAAATCAATTGAATTATAATATAATTTATTTTGTTGCGCAGCACGCCAACAACGCAGTGAGCCTAGATCCAATCTCAGGCCTCACCCACAAACAATAAACAGAAAGAAATATAAACTAGAAGTAGATCAAAGCAATCCAAAACAAACCATAAGACAAGATAAACGTGGAAAAACTCCAAACTATGGTAAAAAGCCACGGATGCAAACTTCCACTATGAAGAACAAAGATTACAAGGCAATATACTAACCTCTCCCTTGGAAGAACATAGAAAACCCTTTGCCCACACCTTAGAATAACTTTCCCATCATTCACCTTAACCCTAGAATAACCCTAGAGACCCCAATTTATAGTTTTGGCAACTTCCCCTTCGCATCCCAGTTGCGAAAAGACTTGCGACACGAAATCCGTGAAACTCCTTTCGCATCCCAGTTGCGAAAAGACTTGCGACACGAAATCCGCGCAACCTCGACTGGTCATGGGCTGCCCCAGATGTGGCTCCACTTCTCAACAATTTTTCACTTGGAGACACATCGCCATAAACCTTTGTCTTCTTCATCCGGAGTGCACCACCTCCCCGTCTTCAAGCCTGAAGACCAATCAAAGCTGAACAGAGCTTTAGCTTCTCCCTTGTGACCGCCTTGGTCAGCATATCCGCAGGATTCTCACTTGTATGAATCTTCTCCAGAGAAATCGATCCATCTTCCAGTAACGAACGTATGAAGTGATATTTGATGACAATATGCTTGGTCCATGAATGAAAGGCTGAATTCTTAGCCAAGTGTATTGCACTCTGACTGTCACTATATAGCTTGCAATCTGCTTGCTTCTTACTCAACTCTTCCATAAAACCTTGCATCCACACCATCTCCTTACATGCTTCTGTAGCCGCAACATATTCTACTTCTGTCGTACTGATAGATACTATCTTTTGTAACTGAGAGACCCAACTGACTGCAGCACTACCCAGAGTAAAAACATAACCTGTAGTGTTTCTTCTGCTGTCGATATCTCCTGCCAAATCTGAATCCACGTAGCCTTGTAACTTGATTTTCGATCCACCATAACACAGCCCTATGTCCTTAGTACCTACCAAGTACATAAGGATCCACTTCACAGCTTTCCAATGTTCCTTCCCGGGGTTGTTCATGAACCTGCTAACAACTCTCACTGCTTGAGCAATGTCTGGCCTCGTGCTCACCATAGCATACATGAGACTCCCAATAGCTGATGCGTATGGGACTTTAGCCATGTAGTCCTATTCCTCCTGCGTCTTTGCACCTTGCTCCTTAGATAGCTTGAAGTGGTTGGCTAATGGAGTGTTAACCGGCTTAGCACCTCCCATATTGAATCGATCAAGTACCTTGGCTATGTACTCTGCCTGTGACAAAACTAATTTCTTGTTTTCCCTGTCACGCTTTATCCTCATGCCTAGGATTTGTTTTGCGGGCTCTTAAATCCTCATGGCAAATTCTCTAGACAATTGTCTTTGAGATCTGAGATGTTCTTCATGCTTGAACCGGCCACAAGCATATCATCAACGTACAGAAGAAGGATGATGTAAGACGTATCAAACTTCTTCAAGTAACAACAGTGGTCTGCATGACATCTCCAAAACTGTTTCCACGACATGAAACTGTCGAACTTCTTATACCACTGCCTCGGGGTCTGCTTCAAGCCATATAGACTCTTCTTCAGTCTGCACACCTTGTTCTCATTACCTGGTGCCACGTATCCTGTCAGCTGATGCATATATATCTCTTCTTCAAGGTCCCCATGAAGAAAGGCTGTCTTAACATCTAGCTGTTCTAGATGTAAGTCCTTTGAAGCCACTATACTCAAGACCATACGAATCGTAGACATTTTCACTACCGGTGAAAATATTTCAGTGAAATCAATACCTGCCTTTTGTTGAAACCCTTTCACAACCAGTCTAGCCTTGTATCGTTTCGAACCATCGTGTTCCTCCTTCAATCTGTAAACCCACTTGTTATGAAGAGTTTTCTTACCCTTAGATAGAGTGACTAGCTCCCATGTACGATTAGACTCAAGAGAGTCCATCTCCTCATCCATGGCCTGCTCCCACTTAACCCGTGTATCTGACTGTAATGCCTCTTCAAAACACTCTGGCTCACCATTATCTGTCAGCAGTGGATAATATAAGGAGGGTGAATATCGGACCGTGGGTCTCCTCTCCTGAGTAGACCTCCTCACAACCGGTGTATGCGGCTCTGCCTCATCCTGTGGTGCTGTAACACCCATGTCCGGTAACTCTTCCAACTCTACGAATTCCTTTTTCTTGGCCTTCTTTTCTTGCACATTATCCTTATGCATCACTTTTTCATTGAAGACTACGTCCTTGCTTCTGATGATTTTCTTATTTTCTGCTTCCCAAAACCTGTAGCCAAAATCATGCTGCCCGTAGCCTATAAACGTGCACCTCCTGGACTTCGCATCCAGCTTGTTTTTGTGCTCTGCATCAATGTGAACATATGAAGTGCAACCGAACACTCTGAGATGTGCAAGGTTCACTTCCTTCCCAGTCCACGCTTCTTCTGGTAGCCCACCATCCAATGGTGCTGAGGGACTTCTATTGATGAGATATGCGGCAATATTCACAGCATCTGCCTAAAAGGTCTTGGGCAACCCTGCATGTAACCTCATGCTCCTAGCGCTCTCAAAGATGGTCCTGTTAATGCGCTCAGCCACACCATTCTGTTGTGGTGTCCCTGGAATCGTTTTCTGATGTTTGATTCCATTTGCTGCACAATACTCCTCAAACCTCTTATCGCAATACTCTCCCCCATTGTCAGATCTGAGACACTTTACTGTTTTACCTGTCTCATTTTCTACCATAACTTTCCACTTCTGTATCGGACCCCACACATCAGTGTGTACAAGCTCCAACAGATGTGTCTTTGGAGCACGTTCTGTCTTCTTGAAGCTTACCCTCTTCTGCTTGCCATACACGCAGTCCTCGAAGAATTCTGAGTCAATAGACTTCAGCCCTGGTAGCTTCCATTTTGACAATAGCACTTTCATCCCTTTCTCACTCATATGTCCCAGCCTCTGATGCCATAACTGCCCATTCACTCCAGTTGATGCGACTGCGAGTAAAATATACGATCCTGAAGTCACGTACAAAGTACCTTCCTTTTTGCCTCGAGATATTACCAAGGCACCTTATGTGATCTTCCATGAGTCACTGGTGAATGTCGTCACATAACCGATATCGGCCAACTATCCCACTGAGATCAGATTACGTTTCAAACTCGGTACATGTCTGACATCCTTCAATTTCAAGACCGTTCCGTCTTTCTGATTTACATGAACATCCCCCTTTCCAATAATATTGTACGGCTCATCATCACCCAGGTAGACTCTCCCAAAGTCACCTGACACATAATCACGTAGAACTTCCTTACACGAAGTAGCATGAAACGAAGCACCCGAGTCTATAACCCAAGACTCATTCCTTGCATTAAGAGACAAGATCAACGCCTCTGTGTCGCTCTCCTCAGACAGATTCACTGGATCCTTCCCGCCTTGAGAGCTTCCTTCTTGTTTCTTGAGCGCCCTGCAATCACGTTTCATGTGCCCCTTCTTGCCGCAATGCCAACACCCGGCTTTGTCTTTTGGTCCATTAGACTTCTTCCTCGACTTAGAACGCCCGTGTTTATTGCCTCCTTTATTCAGCGATCTTCCTCTTCCTTCAACGTTTAGAGCATTCCCTGAAACTCCTGATGCCTTCCTTCTAGATTCTTCGCTGAGAATTAGACCGGCTAAATCATCAAATTTCAGCTTTGTCGATCTTGAAGAATTGCTCACAGCAATCACCAAACCATCCCAACTGTCTGACAAACTGGATAAGATCAATAATGCCCTGACCTCATCCTCAAAAGCAATGCCAACGGATTCCAACTGGCTCATGACTGTATTGAACTCGTTTAGATGTTCAGCCACGCTCCCACCATCTGACATCTTCATGTTGAATAGTTGTTTCATAAGATGAACCTTGTTGGATGCTGAGGGCTTTTTATACATGGTGGCTAGGGCTTCCATTAATTCTTTTGTCGTTTTTATCTTGGATATATTGAAGGCGACGCTCTTAGATAAAGAGAGTCGGATCATTCCTAAAGCCTTCCTATCCAGTAAAAACCATTCATCATCTGTCATCTTTTCTGGTTTCTTCTATTTTCCTCCTAGAGGAATATAGAGGTCCTTCTGATACAGATAATCCTCCATCTGCATCTTCCAGAAGGCAAAGTTTGAACCATCAAACTTCTCAATTCTAGTTTTCCCATCTTCCGTCATTGCTCCCAATAGAACTAAACCAATAACTTTGATACCAGTTGTTGCGCAGCACGCCAACAACGCAGTGAGCCTAGATCCAATCTCAGGCCTCACCCACAAATGATAACAGAAAGAAATATAAACTAGAAGTAGATCAAAGTAATCCAAAATAAACCACAAGACAAGATATACGTGGAAAAATCCCAAACTAGGGTAAAAAACCACGGATGCAAACTTCCACTATGAAGAACAACGATTGCAAGGCAATATACTAACTTCTCCCTTGGAAGAATATAGAAAATCCTTTGCCCACACCTTAAAATAACTTTCCCATCATTCACCTTAACCCTAGAATAACCCTAGGGACCCCAATTTATAGTTTTGACAACATCCCTTTCGCATCCCAGTTGCGAAAGGACTTGCGACACGAAATTCGTGAAACTCCTTTTGCATCCTAGTTGTGAAAGGACTTGCGACACGAAATCCGCGCAACCTCGACTGGTCGTGCGCGGCCCCAGATGTGGCTCCACTTCTCAACATATTTAACAATCAAATTGATTTAAATCAATTGAATTATAATATAATTATTAAATAAATTCTAAAGCTAATGAATTTTAT
>JAJHSJ010000011.1:50985599-51021377 GCA_021015155.1 Magnolia officinalis | reverse complement strand
AACTATTATTTGATTCTAATAAGCTTATAATGAACAAGAATGGAATCGTCCTTAGAAATTGCTACTATAGTGATGAATTATTCATTGTAAACATTTCTTATGATAATTATAAGATATCATCCAAATTTTCTTATATTGTTGAATCCATTTCATTATGGCAGAGTCAATTGGGACACGTGAATGTAGAATCCTTGAAAAGAATGAAACGAATAAGATTACCACCTAACATCTCAGTCAATACCTTTGGAAAATGTGAAAATTATATAAAATACAAATTTGTTAGAAAATTATATAAATTTGTTAACAGAAGTTCTGAGTTATTAAAATTAATACATAGTAACTTAGGTGATTTTAGAAATCATATATCTAAGGAATAAAGATAAAGGTTTAGAATCATTCATTAAATATAAGACAAAAGTTGAAAACCAACTTAGCAGGAACATTAAAAGACTTATATCAAATTAAGAAGTAGAGTATGAATCTTCTCAGCTTAGAGAACTTTGTAAAAAGAATGGGATAGTACATGAAACTACTGCTCTCTATATATTAGAATAAAATGGAATAACTGAATGCAATAATAAAATATTAAAAGAAATGATGAACACTATGTTGAATAGTTTTGGTTCACCCTAATATGTGGCGAGAAGTTATAATAAATGCATGTTATATATAAAACAAAATACCCCATAATAAAACTAGTAAGACACCATATGAATTGTAGAAAAATCACACTCCTAGTTATAAATACATTAAAGTGTGGGGTGTCTATCTAAAGTAGAGTTATTTGAAATTAAGAAAAGGAAACTAGGTCCTAAGATAATTGATTGTGAATTTATAAGATATGTAGAAAAATAGTATAGCATTTAGATTCCTCGTTTTGAAATTAAAGAATAACTTTCTACATCCAAACAATATTATAAAAGCTAGAGATAAAAAATTTATATAAAATGTCTTTTCTATGAGGACACATCTGTAAAAATAAAAGAAATTACTGAGATTGATGTTATTTCAATTTGTAAAAGCATAAATGTGAATAGTGAAGTAAAACCATAACCTAGAATGAGCACAATAGTTTGAAAGGAGACTAACTTAGGAGATGGGCTTTTCATTTGCTTATTAGAAGATGATCTTAAGACTTATTAAGAAGGTATTAACTTTTTTATGTTTCTTTGTGAGAGAAGGTATAAACGATGAATTAGAATTGATCATATCGAACAACATTTGAGAACTCGTAAAATTTCCTATTAGGAATAAGCTTATATGATATAAGTGGGTATTTAAAAGAAACTTAAACCAGATTGTTCTATAGATAAGTTCAAAGGTAAATTGATCGCAAAAGACTTTACACAAAAAGAATTATATGATATTTTGATACATATTCACCTATAACTATAATTATAATGATCTAAGTATTAGTTACAATAACATCCATATACAAGTTAGTAGTATATCAAATGGATGTTAAAACATCATTTTTAAATGGAGAGTTAGAAGAAGAAATCTATATGGAGTAATTCTAAGAAAAAAATAAACTGTGCAGGTTAATTAAGTCCTTGTACATAATTTTAAAACAAGCTTCTAAGTAATGGAATAAGAAATTTGATAATGTTTTAAAATCAAATGGATATCTAATAAATGATGTGGATAGATGTGTATATAGAAAAGTCTCTAGTAATGATGGTGTTATAATCTACTTATATGTAGATTATATACTTATCTTTAAAATCAATGTTAAGTTAGTTAATTCGACCAAGCAACTCATTTCTTCTAACCTTGATATGAAGAACTTAGGAAAAACAAGTATGCTATTAGGTATTCAAGTAATTAGAAAAGATGATAGCTTACTCCTATCTCAATATCATTATGTTAAGAAAATATTAAAAATGTTTAATTACTTTGATTGCTCACCTGTTGGTACATCTTATGATCACATTGTGTACCTTAAGAAGATTACAAGAAGTAGTGTATCTCAACTTAAGTATTCTTAAATAATTGGTAGTCTAATGTATCTGATAAACTACACTAGACTTGATATTACATTTGCAACATGTAGGCTAGAAGCTATGCACACACACTACACCACACCAAAATCCCTATTTAGTTAGGAACGATTTTCAACCGTTCCTAAATAGGGTGTCATAAAAAATTAGGAACAGTTGAAAACATCACAAATTTTAGAAAATAAAGAAAAAATTAGGAACGATTGAAAACCTTCGCAAAGTCTAGAAAACAACAATTTCAGAACGGTTTTGAACCCGCATTTAGTATGCATCGGTAATAGCCATACAACAAGTTCCTAATTGGAATTATATATATATATATATATATATATATATATATATATATATATATATATATATTATATATATTATATATATATATATTTGAAACTTAAAGAATGTTACAAACACAATTAATGTTGAGGGCGAATATGCATATTAGACCCCAGTTATTACATGCTTTTATGAACATGATATTGTTTAATGCCTTATTTTAATCATGTTTGTGGTGCAAGGCGAATTTAGGAAGGTTGACCTGAAAATGGTACTAAAAGCATGGATTTGACGCTTTGAAGTCACCAAGGCAAGGGACGGACCCCAGGAGACCGAGATCGAAGAATTTACACGCCTAAGATCCGAGAAAATCAAGTCATTCACGTTAACGAGGCATGAAAATCGTCCAGAATGCAAGATCACAAGGTTCCCACCATCCGTTCGGCTCGAAACTTTATATCTAGCCTGAGGGCCCTAAATTAACTGTACACGTCGAATTTCAGTTATTGGATCCTTGTCGAAGTGGCCCAACGGATAGATCATCCCATAAAACTCCGATCTGGGGCCCACCTGATATCTGGATATGCTTCAATTTTGGTCTCAGCCCCTTAAATAAGATGAAAGATGGATGGATAGAGCGGATTTCGCCTAGACATCACAGTGGACCCCATCATTGAGTGCATGTGCATGCACTGCATGAACACCAGCAACACACTAAAAACGCTGACCCGTTTTCTATTTTGTAGAAACGGAAGTTTCTGTTTTCTTTGATTTCGCCAACAACTGAACAGAGCACCGGTTGGGTTCTTGTGGGCCACCACCGTGCATCAACGGTCTGATCCGGACAGTCCATTGGAAGCTCACAGGCCCACTTACCAAGGCCTGGGTGGAACAATTCCAAGAAACAACGAGGATTTGATTTTGACCGTTCAAACGGAAGATAGATGGTACAATGATAAAATCCATAGGCCACACTAAATCCAATCCGAAACCAGCCATTTCCAACTGGTTTTTCATTACGCAACTAATGGACGTCGTGCATTCCTCCGTCGACGTCAATAATAAGCCCCACCAATCATCAGCACAAGATGAATTGCGCAGACTGCGCATGTCCGTAAAAACCGGACGATTTGACGATCACGGTCAGGGTCAGATCACTGATCCAGACCGTCCAAACAATGAAGAAAACAATTTCAACCACATGGTCAAAATGCTTGAGTGGAGTAATCTATCCTCCTAAAATCGGATCAAACGCAGTTGTCGGTGTGTTTTTTACTGCGCAGAACAGGCATTCGCAATCCGGTTCTGCTGCCAATGGAAGTGCGAAACAGGGTCGGTTCTTCTGATTCTCCACCGCCCCTCCTTGCTCTATAAAAGGAGAGAGAGAGAGAGAGAGAGATAACGAGAGAGAGAGAGGAGAGAGCGAGAGAGAGAGAGAGAGAGGGATCCAATTAGTTGCTTGGACGTCTTCATAAGAGAGAGATAATTAGAGTTTTTTTTCTATTTTTATTTAAGAGATATAACTTGATCATATCCATGGCTGGCTAAACCTCGTAGCTAGGGCTAATCGGTGAAGCTTGCAGTGTGATGGGATTCTGTCTACGGTTTTGTTCATGTCGAACTGATTTTGATGCTAGTTTAATTAATAGGAATACTTTCAGTTTTTAATGGTTTGTTGTGATTAAAATTACAATAGATCTACGAGTCCTTTCCCTTTTTATGATTATGAAGTCAGGAAGCCCTGTTGTTCAACATCGCCCCTTGGACATGGTTGGATGATGGAAACCTTCCTAATGTTCATAAATTCCTTAGATTGGATATTGATTAGTTAAAATTCTGTTGTTTGCTTTGTCTCATGGGCATGGTTTTGTGATGGAATCATATCTAATTCATATACCATTCATCTCTTTGAAAACTAGATCAAAGGAAGTTCAGATTAACCTTTAGTGATGTATCTTCCAATTGGATGAAGATGGGACTCGAAGTCTAGTTGTGTTCGTGAATCAAGCATAGATCACCCTGATCTTTATAAGTGGATCCTTGGCACCCTAGTTTCTCACCTTTAATTGCATTAGTTTTACTCAGTTTAATCACAATTATTTCTTCAGTTATTCCAGATTTAGATTTCATCTTATTTCTAGTTCCAGTTTAAGTTATTTTCAGATTACGTATAGGTTTCAGTCCCTGTGGATTCGACCTCGGTCTTACCGAGTTTATTACTACATCACAACCCTATACTTGGGGTGTGAACAATTAAGAATGAATATTAAGCAAATATTGTATAACTTTACAATAAAAGATATATAATATTTACAACAATAAGTTGAAAATTAGCTGAATACATTTAAAAAAAAATAATCCTCCACATGGTCCACTCCTAGCTTGGCCAATACAACTATCTATCTCCAACCTATTTGTCCACACATCATTTCAACCAAGCAGTGTTGGTATCCATCTGTAACGGTTATTGTCAAAGTCTCCATTTGTAAGTTCAAGAGAACAAACATGTCAAGAAGTAAGTCAAACAAGACAAATGAATGGTTGCTTGAGTATGTTATTTATTAAATGTATATTGTACTTTAACTAAATTAATTCTTGCATGATGAAAATATCTATGAAATAGATTTAGGAGAAATGATTGTATTATAAAGAGAATATATAACTTCAATGGAGTTGCAATCATAATTCAGCAAAGTAGGCAAAGCTCTTTTCCCAATATGAACATTTGCGATGATGATCAGGCCTTCAAATCTCACTTCCAAATTCAGAACTTGTAAGCCCACTCTATTTAACAAAGAATTTAAGATCGAGAAAAAAGAAAAGAGAGAGAGAACCAAAAATTTGCAACAACTAGAAAAAAATAATAAGAGCAATTGACTATTTTCTCACTAATCATAGTGAGAATCACATATTCACGCCTAATGGTTCTGAGAAATCACTTATAAAATCACCATCAAGAAAATCAGAATGTTTTTACTTTATAACATAAATAACGTCCAAAGCTTTGTCTTAAAATTGGAATATAACAAGTAAAAAAAATTATTGGATATTTTCTTACTGGATTTGAACCATTGTTTTCCATTTTAACGGTTCGTTTGGCAGGCAATCAATCAATTCATACTGTAACAGCCCACACCCACACTATATGATATTGTTCGCTCTGGGCACAGCCCTCACGGTTTTGTTCTTGGGATTTCCCCCAAAAGGCCTCAAACAGTATAGGGTGGCAACTCCACATATAACCACCACAACTTAAGATGACACTTCCGATGTGGGACAAAGTTTTACCTTCACTGTATGCACAGTAGCCTGCCAGCCACCTTAGGGCCCGCCCACATGTGACCACAGTAACGAGGCGTCACAATATCCCCCACAGGACGGTTTTTCCCTCGGTGAGGGATATTGTGACGCCCCGTCACTGTGGTCACATGTGGGCGGGCACACATGTGGGCCGGCCCCAAGGTGGCTGGCAAGCTACTGTGTGGTTGGCAGGCTACTGTGCACACAGTGAAGGTAAAACTTTGTCCCACATCGGAAGTGTCGTCTGAAGTTGTGATGGTTATATGTGGAGTTGTCACCCTATATTTATGAGGCCTTTTGGGGAAAATCCCGAGAACAAAACCGTGCGGGCTGTGCCCAGAGCGAATAATATCATACAGTGTGGGAGTAGGCTGTTACACATACCCTTTTATGTCTGATTTCACTTAAAACAGTGCAGCCATTATCTTTGGGCCATCCACTTCATCCATCTGTTTAGTCATGAGCCCAAAATTGAAGGAAATAAAATGTCGGGCTTTACTAGAGAATATAGAAAATGTAAGTTGTTGTTGTGTTGAGCAAAAGGAAGTTCAAAAACCATCTTGAAATGGCAAGCAAGATAATGCAGCAACTGAATTGAACACAATCACCAATTCATTCAATGAAAATATAACAACTTCCAAATGCACCCTTATTTACAGGTGCTTTCTGGCATTTACAAACTAGTGTACACTAATTTGAATTGTACACTAGCTTTAGATTATCAAATAACACAATAGCTTTAAGTTTATTGCTTTTTTTCTGGGTTTTCACTGTTTGTATGAAATATACATAGACCCAACATAAGACAAAAATGAGTTCAAGATGGATGGTTCCTTCATTCCTAGCTAGAGATGCCCAATAAATTTAGTAAGAAACGCTGCTCACTAATCATGATGAATAAGGGGTTGTTTGGCACCTTGTATTTGGGTGTATTTGAAGGGATTTGAGAAGATTCAGGGATTATCCCAAATCCATCATTTGGCAGGGTGGATTGGGAGGCAATGGGTATTCATAACAGAGGGTAGTTATTACTGATAATAAGTCATAGTATGATTTACCCATGAATTTAAAAAAAATAAAATAAAATAAAATCAATTCAAAATATTTTGGATTTGGAATTCAAATTTTGAAGATCTAAAAATTTACTCAAAAGAAATATGAAATGAATGTCACTATACTTCAAACCTCACTTTCTCGATTACAATATTAGTTTTGCACAAAAACCCAGTTTGTGATGTTTCCTTCTTCTATATTTTGTTGTCATGTAAGGTGTCATAACTAGATGAAATGCTGACTTGGAGACTTGGAGTATGAGGCTGAGGCATTCATTACATGTGAGTAAGACTCTGATTTCTATTGGATGTTAGAACTATGATATTCTAAAGTGAAGGTTTAAAATCTATAATGTCAACAATCATTGCTTAGACTTCTGAATTTTCACTTGGCTGAATCAATGAAAATGATTTGTAATTTAATAATTTAGTTCTTCAGAAAATGATAAATAATGAAGAAAAGTGAAAACTAAAACAATTGATGCATGAATGGCTCAAGTTTAATTTTCCTTATGTCATAATCATTTCCAACATTAGATGATCAAGCACATATCCCATTCTAATAATGAAGAAGACAATATTCATAAGTTAAGAGGAGAAGAAAGGGAAAACAGAACCAAGAAGTAAAACATCAAGGGAAGCAGTCAAGGATTTAGATGAAAGTTGTAAACTGTCTGATTTCACGCCAACATTCCAAACGAATGATTCAAGTAAACCACTTATGCATGTAAATTCATAACCAATTTAACTATATTTATCCCCTCATAATTTATTGACGCAGGGATGAACGTGATGAGGATAAATACTCCGAATCCACGGAGCTTCTCTGGACTCCTCACAGTGACTTCTCGAATCCACGAGGAAAGAAAGCAGAAAATAGAAATAAATTCTAATAAATTTGAAACTAATTAATTGATTCATAAAAACAAGTTCACAACCCTTTAAATAGGGATACCAAGCGATGGGAAAGAAATCAGAATCAAACTACAACTAAAACTCCTAGAATTCGCAACTTACTATAAATAGTAAACTTACTATTTATAGTCGGTCATGATGTCTACTAGTGCGCAAGGTTTTCGGCAAAAAATAGTAAGTGTCCTATTTAGCTTCACCAAACCATTCTCCTAATTATTCTAAGCTCTTTTCACGTTGGGTGCAACTCCTAAAGCCCAATGGATGAAGAGTTATAATCAAACTAAAACTAACTATTTATAGTAAAAACGAAATTAAAGCAGGGAAACGACCGTCGATTCAGGGGTTTTTCGCAATTCCAGACATCGCAACCCGGCATACCAGGGTTGGTTAGCTAAAGTAGCTCGTTCTACCCCAAAATCATATATTTTACATCAGATAACTCATTTCAGATTGCGAGATACGCCCGATCTAAAGTCCGACGGTCCGGATCACTTCTGTCGTCGACCGGGTCTTTTCTGATCCATCTTGGCCATGAAACTGTCTGTGACCCGCTCTACATCAGTCCCCTCCACTTCAAAACAACTCGTCCTCGAGTTCTCATCCTGCTTTGGATCATAATACTAGGTCAGGTCCGCGACATTGAAAGTTCGTGAGATCGCTATGTCATCTGGAAGATCAACAACATAAGCGCTGTCATTGATCTTTCGAATGATTGGGATGGGTCCAATCTTCTTTTTTTTTTAACTTGTTGTACGTCCCGGTCGGAAATCTCTCTTTGCGCAGATGGACCATAACGCGATCGCCCACCTTGAACAACTTTTGTCGCCGGAGCATGTCCGCTTGTTCCTTGAACTTCTCGTTCGAGGCATGTAGCTTGGTCCGCACTTCCGTATGGATGCCAATGATCCTGTCCACCATATGGTCTACTGCAATGCTCGTGCCTGGGTGCTTGAACAGAGGGACCAAGTCAAGTGTGTGGCGAGGCACTCGTCCGTAGATAATCTAGAACGGTGATTTTCCAGTCGAACAGTTCACCATGTTGTTGAATGCAAACTCTGCTTGAGACAAGGCCAAATCCCACTGCTTCAGTTTTTCTCCTGAAATACAGTGAAGGAGGTTTCCCAACGTGTGATTCACAACTTCAGTTTGCCCATCAATTTTTGGGTGGTAAGCACTGCTGAATTAAAGTCGTGTATCGAATCGAATCCACAAAGTCTGCCAAAAGTGGCTAATAAACTTCGTGTCACGATCAGAAGTAATGGTCTTGGGGACCCCGTGTAGCCGTACGACCTCTCTGAAGAATAAATTCGCCACGTGTGTTGCATCGAGAGTCTTCTTGCATGGGATAAAGTGCGCATCTTGGAGAAACGATCAACCACCATGAACATTGAATCCATGCCGCGTTATGTTCATGGGAGACCAAGCACGAGTCCATTGATAAATCCTCCCAAGGACCGTCAGGCACAGGTAACGGGGTGTAAAGGCCCGTATTCTGAGATTGCCCCTTGGAGGTCTAACAAACATGACAACGTTGTACGGATTTTTCCACATCATGTACTAATTGTGGCCAGTAAGACCACTCTTCCACAAGAGCTCGCGTCTTGTCTTGCTCAAGGTGTCCACCAAGGCCACCTCCATGTAGCTCCTAAATAATCTACTCCCTAAGAGAACTTTGGGGGATGCACAATCAATTCTCTTTGAAGAGAAAATCGTCTTGTATATGAAGGTCACTGGGGTGACATTCTTGGCACTTCATCCAAGAATCTTTAAAGTCCTCATCTTCTGCATACAGCTCCTTAAGACAGTCGAAGCGGACCACCTCGTTGCTCATCGTAACAAGTAGTGATGCACGACGACTAAGTGCATTAGCCACCTTGTTCTGTTACCCTGACTTGTGCTTCAGAACGAACGTGAATTCTCGTAAAAATGTAACTCATCTAAAATGCACACGATTCACGCTAGTCTGACTATTAATAAACTTTAATGCTTGATGGTCAGTGTACAGAACAAACTCTCTTTAAATCAGATAATGCTGTCAATGTTGCAGCGCCTGAACAACTGCGTACAACTCAAGCTCATAAGTCAACCACTTCTTTCGGGCTTCGATGAGCTTCTCGCTGTAGAAGGCTACCGGTCTGCCTTCCTGTGATAATACTCCTCCAATTCCGACGTATGAAGCATCACACTCAACCTCAAATAATTTATCGAAATTAGGATGCACCAAGACCGATGTTGTAGAGAAACGATACTTGACCTCATGAAAGCTCTTGTCAGCTTTATCGGTCCACTGGAACAGTGTTTTTTTCATGCAATCATTATAGGCGCGACTATGGTGTTAAAATCTCTCACAAATCGACGATAAAAAGTCGTCAACCCGTGAAAACTCCTCACCTCATGAATGTTTGTCGGGATCGACCATTCCCTAATAGCTCGCACCTTTTTATCGTCCACACGAATGCCTGTGGACGTTACAACAAACCCTAGAAATAACAGGCTGTCAGTTAAAAAACTATACTTCTACAAGTTGAGGTACAACTTGTTAATTTGTAGGACCTGTAGCACCTGCTTGAGATGTTTCCTATGCTCAACCTCATCCTGGCTATATATCAATATATCATCAAAATATACTACCCCAAATCGGCCAGTAAATGGTTTTAGCACTTGATTCATCAAACGCATAAAAATACTTGATGCGTTCAATAGGTCGAAAGGCATGACCAGCCACTCATACAACCCTTCCTTGGTCTTGAATGTCATTTTTCACTCATCATCAGGTCGGATACGAATCTGATAGTACCCGCTCCTTAGATCTAGTTTAGAGAACACCTTGGCCCCTTCTAGTATATCAAGCATGTCATCCAATCGTGGTATTGAGAACCGATATTTGATGGTAATTTTGTTGATTGCCTGGCTGTCGACACACATGCGCCTGCTTCCATCTTTTTTTAGCGTTAATAATGCAGGTACGACACATGGGCTCATGCTCTCTCTCTCAAGAGACCCTTACAGATCAATTCCTCCACTTGCCCCTGAAGTATCTCACACTCCTTCGGACTCATCCGATAATGAGGGTAGTTGGGCAGGCTAGCCCCAAGGACGAGGTCTATGTGATGTTGGATGTCCCTCATGAGGGGTAATCCATCAGGTAAATCCTCCGGCCAGACTTCTTTGAATTTGTTTAGCAACAGTCTTAAACTTGGAGGGATGTTTGAGGGTTCCTCTTCCTCACCCTTCACCACTACGGCGTATACCTCGTCGGTTTCCTTGGATTCCTCCATGAAATCCCGAATGGTCAAGAGGGAACTCCCCTCCACTTTAGAAGCTTCAAGGTGGTTCTCTAGTGCCATAGGGGCAAGGATTATTTTTCGACTATCCTTGACGAATACGTAAACATTGTCTCGCCCCTGATGGGTCGCATCACGGTCTGACTGTCAGGGTCGACCGAGTAGCATGTGGCAAGCTTCCATGTCGACCACGTCACAAAGTATCTGATCCTTATAACTTTTACCAATTGAAAATGAGATAGTGCATTGTTCAGTTACCTTGGTCTCATTCACCTTTTTTATCTAGCTAATTGAGTACGGGGAAGGATGTTTCGTCGTTGGTAGCCGCAACTTGTCCACCATCACCCTTGAGACGATGTTCTCGCTACTACCACTGTCTATGATCACATCACAGACCTTTCCGTTGACAGTGCACCGAGTAGAGTCACATTTTCTAGGAAATCTATCAAAGGTTGTGTTTCGATGCCTATTACATTGAACCGAAACAATTAGTTCACATGACCAAATTGCAACCATCTTAGAATTCTTATCGAGAGTACTACTAAAGAATGTAATTACATGTTACATTTATCTCTCACTAAATTAATTATAGCAATTCAATTCGATAGTGAAAAGAGAGTAGAGAATTATCACTGCTAATTTTCTACAAAAGATAGATAACAAACTTGCCGCTAAATAAAGTAATAAAATTTCTCGTGAAGGAACTAGAGACATTAGGTTCCCATTATATATGTACAAATAACTCTAATAAACCCATTATTATAACATTTTGGGCTGCGGGTAAAGGCTAAGGTCTCATCATAAATGTTTTCTCAAATATTAAATATCGGTTAGACCCCATTTATGAGCATTTGAAAGAAAAATCTGATGAATGAAGAGGAGCATATAAACCAAACTAATCTGGCCAGGTAGGCCTTAATAATCAATCCAATGTAATCATATTTTCCCTCATGAGTCTTGTACATTCAATTCATGATTTTGAACAAAAAAGTTCAGCCCCACAAAAAACACTTACAACCTCACTTGTCACAATAAGAATTATATTATAATAAATAGATCAACTTCCTTTTGTTTAAGCCATGAGAAGGACATTGGTTCTATAAAAGAGTAGCAGAGTATATATTTTCTATTTTACCTTTATTTATTTTTTCATTATATCATCATTCACAATCATGATATAGTGAGAACAGCTACATTCTGGTTGGCCAAGAGGAAAAGTAATTTACAATTTCAGGAACATCACTAATAAGAGTAGAGATTCTAAAATCAAAATTTTCTCCAGCTCTAAAATGACCATGAGCCAAAAACAAGCTAAAAGCCCATATCGAATGGAAAATTAACCCAATTATGGAACCATTATGCTTTGCCAACAATCATATTTTTGGATGATATGAAAACTGCATAAAGCATATTGGAAGAAAAACACTTTCGCTTATTGCATCATCTGTAGATTTGACTAAGGCTAGACCTTCTTTAGTTACATAATGCATTAGCTAGATTTCAAAAAAAAAAAAAAAAAAAAATAGTAAAACTAAAATAAAGATAACATAAAATGGTATCTACACCCACTAGGACTGATGGCAACATCCATTCTTTGAACTTCTGGTTATACAAAGTACAAACTTTCTACTGTTTTATTACAAAAGGTGGACTCCCAAAGGTAAAGATTATTTTAAATACCAAAAAATAAACCACAAGTAAGCATCTTTAGCAAGACTCATTCCACCTTTTTATACATCTCATACACCAGCTTGAGGCCTTCAACTATCTTTAAAAATAGCCTATACACCCTTTAAAGATGATCCACCTAGCAAAGGCATAAAACCATCTACATTATATCCAATTCTATTATGACACAGGGATGAAGTGATGAGGTCGATCACCGTCTTCCTCAAGAGGATAACTACTCCAAATCCACGGAGCTTCTCTGGACTCCTCATAGAGATTTCTCGAATCCACGAGGAAAGAAAGCAGAAAATAGAAATAAATTCTAATAAATTTGAAATTGATTAATTAATTCCAATAAACGAGTTCACAACCCTTTAAATAGGGATACCAATCAATGGGAGAGAAATCAGAAGCAAACTATAACTAAAACTCCTAGAATTCGCTACTTACTATAAATAGTAAACTTACTATTTATAGACGGTCGTGATGTCTACTAGTGTGTAAGGTTTTTGGCCAAGAATAGTAAGTGTCCTATTTGGCTTCACCAAACTGTTCTCCTAATTATTTTAAGCTCTTTTCACGTTGGACGCAACTCCTAAAGCCCGACGGATGAAGAGTTATAATCAAACTAAAACTTACTATTTATAGTAAAAACGAAATTAAAACAGGGAAACGGCCGTTGATCCAGGGGTATTTTGCAAATCCGTCTTGCGTAACTCGGTGTAACAGGGTTGGTTGGCTAAAGTTGCTTGTTC
This sequence comes from Magnolia officinalis, assembly GCA_021015155.1. Taxonomy (NCBI): domain Eukaryota; kingdom Viridiplantae; phylum Streptophyta; class Magnoliopsida; order Magnoliales; family Magnoliaceae; genus Magnolia; species Magnolia officinalis. The sequence continues at coordinate 51,008,130 of JAJHSJ010000011.1, read as the reverse complement.
TACCCTAAAATCATATATTTTACACCCGATAACTCATTCCAGATTGTGAGATACGCCCGATCTAAGGTCCGACGGTCCGGATCACTTCTGTTGTCGACCGGCCCTTTTCTGATCCATCTTGGCCATGAAACTGTCCGCGACCCACTCTACATCATATTACAACCCTTAAGCATTAATTACCTTGGCAAAAAATAATATGTGGACGAATTGTAAGAATCGCATATCCATACTCACCTCATCATATCAAAGCAATACATGCAATCCTGTATGTTCCTTTTCAAGCAATTGGTTCATATATTTGAATATCATCTCATCTTGCGCTCTTTGTAAAGAGATATCAAAACCCATAAAAAATAATATTAGAAACTATACGAACATATATAATTATTCCATTACACTAAATACAAGTACAGAAAATCATCCAATGATAGCCTGCATGTGATTGCATGACTGAAACAAAAAGAGCAGAACTCTACTCCAATCATCAGTCCACCATTGTCGCAGATTGTGAAATCGTGGGACCTTTTTCTTCGTTGGCTTCTGTCTTCATGCCTCCATTAAATCTAGCAACCCTCTGAAATTGGCAATCCCTGTATATTAGGTAGTCATTAAATCCGTCATCCTCTAATGTGGCTTGCTCAAACCCTAGATCCAAATCTCTGGCCACCATCTTCTATGGTCACTCCCAGTCACGACTTCCACCTCTACTTCGTTGAGAGAAACACACATTGCTTCCACAATTCTATACTAGAGTTTTAAAAAATCCCATTCGTCAAATGACAACACTAATCTATTGTTCCTATTTGTGAAAAAGATAATCGCAATGAGAGCCTAAACCAATAGTTGGAGAAAAATTGCCTTTAACGACGGTGAGGAGTTCGTGCCTGAGGCGATTGCCCTCAATCACAAATATTGTGAAAATCCTTGTATAGGGTTTGGAAAAGGCAAAAAAGGATTTAAAACCCTTGTTTCCATGCTGAAAAATCGAGAGAGAGAGAGAGAGAGAGAGAGAGAGAAAGAGAGAGAGAGAGAGATCTTTTAGAAATGAAATTAGTCTTTTTTTTCATAAGTACTTTTTAAACCTTTGTTACTTAGGAATGGTTTTATTTGTTACTTATAAATGGTTTAAAACTGTTCGTAATAGGAACAACATAGAGTCGTTTCTAAACCAAAGACATGGCCGTTCCTAATCAATGATTTTGGTGTAGTGATAATCCTGGATATGATCATTAGAATTCATTAAATAGAATATTGAAATACTTGAAGGATATTGTAGCATATGGTATTCGTTATACAGGTTCTCCTCCTGTGTTAGAAGGATATAGTGATGCTAATTGGATCATCGATTCAAACAAAACAAAATCCACAAGTGGATACTTTGGTGGAGGTGCAATATCTTGGAAGTCTACTAAACAAACTTGCATTGCTCGGTCCACTATGGAATCCAAGTTTGTCACCTAAGAAAATGCAAGATCAACAGCTAAATGGCTTAGAAATCTATGAAGAGATATACCTCTGTGAGAAAAACCCATGTCTGTTATATCTATTCACTGTAATTGTCAAGCAACTATTGCAATGCCCAAGAGTAAAATATATAATAGTAAAAGTTGACACATTAAACTCTGACACAATATTGTGAGACACATGTTAAATGATGAAGTCATAACTGTTGATTTCATATGATCAGAAAAGAATCTGACAGATCATCTAACAAAAGGACTATATAAATGATAGTCATGGAAACATCGAAAGAAATGTGCCTGATCCTAACCGAATGAGCTACCAATGTTGGCAGCCTAACCTATACAAGTGGATATCCTATGCAATTGGTTCAATGGGTAAACAACAAAACACTATGAGACTGGAAAGCACTGCAGAGAACTTGCCCCTTACTATATATAGTGTAGTTAGTGTAAGGAGCAACATATGGGAGGATGAGTTTTTGAACTCTTAATGAATTCATAACCAATTGTAGTGGTGTATCCATTTGTTGTGTACACTTCATGGAATTCACCTATATGAGTATGGAAGTAGAGTTGCTTCATATGACAATATATAGGCCGCTTCTCTAGAGCACTCGTGAAAATCTAGGTAAATGTGCATGGGTAAAACACACCAAACTATAAAACCAGTTATAACGGAAAATTTGTGTGAGTGGCATGTATAACCATTTAAGCTTAAAGGGTTAGATTAAAGACCAATAATCACTTGATTCCTTAAACTTGTCTTGCTTAATCTAAATACTGATTAAAGTCAAATAGACATCGACATTATTACACAACTCTTCTATCTTATACCGAAGTCTTTTAAATTTGAAACATATGAAAAATTATTGTGTTTTTTTTTTTTTTTAAGTAAATAATTTTGTTTCAAAATTCAAAGTTTTTTCTCCATATTTTTTAAGGCATTTTTATTTTTAGTGTAGCCCTCTTGTCCCCACATCGGCAAGAACTAAAGAAATCTCATGTATATAAAATATGTGTATTGTATAATGCTTAAGCTACCAAGCAGGAATAACGATTTAGGTAAGACCATCTCTTTACAATGCGCATGTGCGTCGAGCTGAACCGAGCCGAGTCGAGCCATGACCGTGTGATGTGTCCATCCATGCACGCCATGCTACACCGAGCCCGGGTCTAGGTTTGGGTCTATGTGTGGACTAAGAGTATACTCGTGCTAATAATTTTTGTTCCGCACTCCGTGAGTATACTCGCACCTATCAGTTTTGCACGACTTTCAAACCCGAGATGCATCTATTTGGGTGGTTGCACCAGTTAGGTTCATACCCAATAGACCTAACCATTTGAAATGGTGTTGTAGGAACCTAATCATGATCTATATATAAACCCATTCCTTTTTTGAATAATTCATTCAAACCAATGATTTCTTTCTCTATTTTTTCAAATTTTGTCTCTAGTTATGTGTTCTTTTACCAATTGAGTTTATTGTCAAGTGTGAGACCCAACCCTAGTTTACTTGTGTGCATGCGTGTGTGTGAGTATGCATTCCATTCATTTTGGTTCTGCGGTCCTACCGGTCAAATTCTAGTGACCCGTCACCCTCGGATTGTATTTGCAGTCATCCTTGAGTTCGTTCACGTAAACTTGACTTGGATCGACCCTCGACCTATTCCATCTCGATCGTATCATCGTTGTGGTTCCAATGACGTGTCTTGTACGTCCATCCGACCTACGGATAAAAGTTATGAACATCTCATCATATGGTCCACTTTTTGTACATGGGCCATCTTCATGGCACAATCTCCCATGCACACCACACACACATACTACACAATTGCATGGATTGAACACCACCCACTCTAAACACCACCAAGCCTAGTATAAGCCTAGCAACTTTGTTATTTTCACCATAAGTTATGATTGTTTTCTCTAACCAAGGAGGGATAATAATGATGACTCTCCTACAACCCTTCTCTCTCTCTCTCTCTCTCTCTCTCTCTCTCTCTCTCTCTCTCTCTCTCCTCTCTCATTTATTTCATTCCACCTCTCCTCCATATTCTAGCAACTCTAGCCCATTTTCTCTCAAAAACCTCCTAATCTAACCATTGAAAAGTGATCTCAACCATAGATCTATAACCCTTTGAGCTTAAGGAGCTTGGAGATAGGAAATCTTGAAGATCCATTAAGGTGGGTGATGCATTGAAATTATTTCCTTCTTTCTTCTTCTTGCATGTTCTTCTCTACACACTTGGGAGTATGTAGGACCCATCAATCATGGTAGAACCCACCTACAAAATTTTAGGGCCAATGGACCCCTATGCACACCGTGGTGAGGGCTGGACTGACCCACCACGTTGGGACGTCCAGGATTTTCAGAAGTTTTGGGCAGACCATTTTCCGTAAATAAATTAAAATATTTTTGAGTATCCAAAAATCCTGAAATTTTGTGGAGGTGTGGCTCACCCATGGAAGTATCACCCTACAAAATTTCAGACCCAACAGACATTTGAGCTGACTGTGGTGCGGCTGGGAGTGGCCCACCAGACAGGGATGCCGAGGCTGGGGTGTCCAGCCTGCTTCGTGGGTCCACCTTGACGTGTTGTATATCCCACCATCCATCCATGTGGGGTCCTTAGGAGATTGATCATCCTCCCCTTTTTTTTTGGTATTCAATTAGGGCCCATTGGGTGGATTTTTTGGCCAGATACCCCGAGCCCATGAGCTGCCTACACATGGGACATCCCTGCCTTAGGTAACTATTGGGCCAGCATTCCAACGGCCTGGCCCACTTGATATATGTGTTTCATATCCTCTCTCATATGGTGGGGCTTACAGTGATGTCTGTGGGCCATCAAGGATTAAATATACTAAGAAATATTTTTATTGTTGGACTCCAACCAACCCAGAAATTTGAGTGGGCTGGAATTTTGCAATGAGCCCAATGTTGTCACCCATAAATGATTTGGGACAGCATAGCCCACCAGATGTGAGGAAGACTTAGATCAGTTATCTTACCCTTTCTTTACAGCATTTTAGGGTGTGATTAGTGCCCAGCTGAGTCCCACCCAAGTTGAGTTTTATTGGAATGTTGCGTGTGATTATTAACTATTTCTTTAGGCCTTGTGGACTAAATCCTTTTAATAGGCCCATTGACCTTTGGGCCTATAGTCTTCTACCTATTGTGATGGGTTTAAGGGCTACAGTATGCAAGTAGTTAGGCCTTCTGGTTGCCCACTAAATTGACCCCATACTTGGGCTAGGATGTGAGGCCCCACTCGCTTGTGTTAAGTGCGAAATGGCCCATGTGAATGAACTATTGGGCCGCCCATGAGGCCCACCACAATATGTGGACTATGATGGTTGGGCCCAAACCTTGCTTAAGGGCCCACCATACTGTCTATGAGTTGGGCTCGTGTATAGCCCATAGGCCACGTATTGCTTAGGCCTTAGACCTTATTTTATATGCGTAGCGGGCTATCTTTTGGGACCTAGTTAAGGTTGGATGTCCTCCTTGGTGGCCCTAAAGTAGGCCCACAAGGCCCTTATAGGTGGTTGAAGGCCCACCTTGGACCTTGTTAGGCCCATCTCCTCCTTGAGGCTTTATGATTCTCCTAGCTTGTGGGTTATCCCAAAGTATTGGACACCAACTAGAGGACTTCGCTTCTCCTTAAAGTACCTGTTTATGTACCTAGACCTTGTCCCTCCTTAGGATAGAGGATTACATTTTCTATAAGTAGCGCACTTGCATCATTATGACCCATATCCATCATTTGTATGAATTGATTACATTGTATGGTGGTCATTAAGAGATGGAGCTTCTCCCCTCGTGCAAAATGAGTGCCTGAAGCTTGTGCATGATCTGTATGTGTGACTCATGCATTAGCATCGCATTTCATGATGATACCGTCCTTGCTTTATCGGGGCCTTGCCTCCGCAGGCATATTCGTGGATGGGTGGATGTGTGGACACCAGAAATGATACTTAAGGATACCGGGCGCATAGGATGCCCATGGGTGAAATTTTCAAAACTTCCATGGTACCAAGGATATGCTCCAACACTGTGACCGGGTGGAAACATGAGCACACGAGGGCCTTACACCTGTAGGTCGTGACTCCCACTATCATGTAGTTAGTTGGATGGGGATGTGGCCTTATCTGCCTGTGAGGGAGAGCATTAATAGGCTGAATCTGACCGGCTCGTGAAATGGGCCCGCTACCGCTAGACCTTGTTGGTGATTGGATGTCCACAGGCAGGTAGTGAGGTCTCTTACACACGTTTGACTGTGCGGGTCTATAGATCGGTAGTAATTCAGCAGTGTAATGAACCCCAGTGATTTCCTTATAACTGGAAATGTATTGGACATATGGATTGGATATGAGCACTGACATTACTTTGCATCGCATTTGCATTTGGTTGTATAAGCCCCTTTATGTGTCGCCTTGGTAAGGCGCCCAGTACTCATTGCATGGTATCATGGTAAGTGTTGGTAAGGCTACTGATATTGTCATTAAGCATATTTCCCTTCCTATACCTCCTACTATTCTCCTGTGCACCATTGTCACACACTTTCACCACCCTCTAAGCTTCTATAAGCTTATGCACGATTGATGCGTGCAGGTGATCCTAGACAGGCGTTGTAGTGGCAGAGCTTGGATTAGAGCTGAGTTGAGGACCCAGTGTTGCTGATTTTCCTTTCCTTCTCCTATCATCTTATGTATGTCCTTTTGGACCTGATGTAAGCTTATAAAAGTTCAAATTCTTAATGAATTTTGTGATGTGTGCCCTTTGTTATTCTTAGATATACTTGTTGCGATCTTGGGTACGCTTCTATCGAAAATGATTATACTATTATGAAAATCCTCCTTGTAGGATCCCATGATTGGAACCTGCCTCAGGAGCCGAGAATTGGGTATTCTGGAGGCTGTTGCGGTCAGAACCGGTCATCGGGTTCCTTGTGAGTCCGGTTACCGAGTCTAGGTCGTGACAAGAGTTGGTATCAGAGCATAGCAAGTAATTCTAAAATAACTCGAGATAACATCGCATGTTTGCTCAGATCATAGGATAAGTAGTGTCGCGAGACCCTTCCTTTCGCTCCGTATTATGCCTGTAATTATCCCGATTCCTTGTGTCGTCGTTGTTTTGTAGACGATGCTGCCTAGAAATGGCACCCGTGGTCGCGGCACCCGTGGTCATGGTGCCCGTGGACGAGGCACCTAAGATACCGGTCTTACTCGAGCACATCCTGCTCCTGTTGTTGAGGATCCGATTCTTGAGGTCCCGATTCGGCCTATTCCTCCGATTAAGCCCGTAGTGCCTGTACCTCCAATTGCTTCAGTTCCCTCACCTATTTCCCTTCCTCAGCTTATTATTCAGACTATAGAGGCTCCTTCTCCACCAGCCGCTCCCATACCTCCGCCTGAGGCGAGTGCAGCCCCTGCTTTTCCGACAGTACCTATAGGAGCTGAGCATTTCCAGCAACTGATGCAACTTATTGCCACTGCATTGCAGACCGTCAGCCTGCTACCACTGAGGTTTCTGGGCAGTTTGACTTACAGCGTGCTAATGTAATAGCTGGAGAGTTCCGGCAGCATGATCCCCCGAGGTTTAACGGTGATCTTGACCCTTCTGCTACCGAGGCTTAGCGCACTGAGGTTGCGAGGATTTTTTACACTATAAAGTGTCCTATGGATCAGAGAGTATCCCTTGCGACCTATCTTCTTCAGGGCGAGGCCCATCATTGGTGGTCATCTGTATTCAGGATGGTCGGGCCTCAGTTCATTTGGACATGGGAGGAGTTCGTGGTCCATTTCGACCAGAAATTCTTCCCTGAACACATTCAGATCCAGCGGACAATCGATTTTGAGACCCTAGTACAGGGTGATTTTTCTGTATCTCAATATGAGGCCCGTTTCTTAACCTTGTCTAGATTTATTCTTCATCTCACTAGTGATGAGAAGATGAGGGCCCATCGTTTTGTGACTGGTTTACGTCCTGCCCTTCGCAGCCGTGTAGTAGGGCATTGCTTGGAGACATTCGACCAGGTCGTTCCTCGAGCACTAGTTTATGAGGAGGACTAGGCTATGACCCAGAGGTCGAGAGAGCAGAGTTCCGGTGGAGACAGGAAGAGGAGAGCACCAGCCAACAGTTGCAAGCAGCACCGTCAGTAGAGATGGAAGGGCAGATCAGGGTTTCGACAGCTTGCGGTTCTGACAATAGCTTCATCATCATCTTCAGCACCGCCAGCTGCTTCATCTTCCGGCCACTACCAGAAAAATGGGCAAAGGCTACGGACTAAATCCGTAGCCATAGACCTATGGCTACGGATTTAGTCCGTAGCACGACCGTAGTCGTAGGTGCCATAACAATAGGTCTGGAACCTATAGCTACGGATTTAATCCGTAGCTATAGGTCAAAATCGCCACGGATTTAATCCGTAGCAATTATGTCCGTAGCTATAGATCGCAACAGCTACGAATTTAATCACCACAGCTACGTATTTAATCCGTAGCTATATCCAGCAACCGCTACGGATCAAAGCCGTAGCAATTTACTACCAGAAAAATGGGCAAAGGCTACGGATTAAATCCGTAGCCATAGATATATGGCTACGGATCTAGTCCGTAGCACTAGCGTAGACGTAGGTCCCGAAACAATAGGTTTGGAACCTATCGCTACGGATTTAATCCGTAGCTATATGTCCCAACAGCTATGGATATGATCCGTAGCAACAACTACCAGAAACTGGCAAATGCTACGGACCAAAAAAATTTTATATTATCATTTTGTTCATTCAATTACCACCTGTACAATCATTCATTCATTCAATTACAATCCTTCATTCATTCATTCAATTACAATCCTTCATTCAATCAATTACAATTACAATCAATTACAATCCAATTCATTCAATTAATTACAATTACAATTACAATTACAATAATACTGAAAATATAAGCCTTTGGCTTCATTAGAGAAATTAATGTGCTTGCACTTCAGCATGAAATTTCAACAGCTTCGTATATTCCATCATCCTACAAACAGTCATGTCACTCATAAATTAGAATACCCATTGGAGAAAAGAAAGACAAAGTGAAAGAAGTGCATCATGTATAACCATTTTTTTCTTAATAAATTAAAAAAAAAAACTTAAAGAGGAATGAAATTAACACAAAAGAAATGGTCTCACCATATGATTATAGGTTTAGGTTTAGGTTAAGGTTTAGGTTTACGTTATAGGTTTTGGGATTTGAGAATGAGTGTGGGTTTAGGTTATAGGTTTTAGGATTTGAGAATGGGCTCGGGTTTAGGTTATTAGTTTTAGTTTAGGTTATAGGTTTTGGTTAAAGTTTAGGTTTTTAGATTTGAGAATGGGTTCGGGTTTAGGTTATAGGTTTTGAGATTTGAGAATGGGTTCGGGTTTAGGTTATAGGTTTTGGTTTTGGTTTAGGTTATAGGTTTTGGTTTTGGGAATTGAGAATGGGTTCGGGTTTAGGTTATAGGTTTTGGTTTTGGTTTAGGTTATAGGTTTTGGTTTAGGTTTAGGTTAAGGTTTAGGTTATAGGTTTTGGTTTAGGTTAAGGTTTAGGTTTTTGGATTTGAGAATGTGTTTGGGTTTAGGTTATAGGTTTTGGTTTTGGTTATAGGTTTTGGTTAAAGTTTAGGTTTTTCGATTTGAGAATGGGTTCGGGTTTAGGTTATAGGTTTTGGTTTTGTTTAGGTTATAGGTCTTGGTTAAGGTTTAGGTTTTTGGATTTGAGAATGGTTTCGCATTTAAGTTATAGGTTTTGGCTTTGGTTTAGGTTATAGGTTATGGGATTTGAGAATGGGTTCGGGTTTAGGTTATAGGTTATGGGATTTGAGAATGGGTTCGGGTTTAGGTTATAGGCTTTGGTTTAGGTTATAGGTTTTGGTTTAGGTTTAGGTTAAGGTTTAGGTTTAGGTTATAGGTTTTCGGATTTGAGAATGGGTTCGGGTTTAGGTTATAGGTTTTGGTTTTGGTTTAGGTTATAGGTTTTGGGATTTGAGAATGGGTTCGGGTTTAGGTTATAGGTTATGGTTTTGGTTTAAGTTTGGTTTTTCAAGTTTAGGTTTAGGTTTAGGTTAGGGAGTTGAGATTTAGGATTAGGTGTAGGTTTAGGTTAAGGGATTGAGAATAGGTTAAGGTTTAGGTTAAGAAATCGGGTTCGGGTTCGGGATCGTGTTTAAGTTTGGGTTTTCAAGTTTAGGTTTAGGTTTAGGTTAGGTAGTTAGGTTTAGGTTAGGTTGTAGGTTAAGGTTTTGGGAATTGAGAATAGGTGAAGGTTTAGGTTTAGGAAACCGGGTTCGGGTTCGGGATCGGGTTTAATTTTGGGTTTTCAAGTTTAGGTTTAGGTTTAGGTTAGGGAGTTAGGTTTATGTTAGGTTGTAGGTTAAGGTTTAGGGAATTGAGAATAGGTTAAGGTTTAGGTTTAGGAAATCGGGTTCGGGTTTAAGTTTGAATTTTCAAGTTTAGGTTTAGGTTTAAGTTAGGGAATTAGGTTTAGGTTAGGTATAGGTTAAGGTTTAGAGAATTGAGAATAGGTTAAGGTTTAGGTTGAGGAAATTGGGTTCGGGTTCGGCATCGGGTTTAAGTTTGGGTTTTCAGTTTAGGTTAGGTTAGGTTTAGGTTAGGGAGTTGAGATTTAGGATTAGGGTGTAGGTTTTGGTTTAGGGATTTGAGAATAGGTTGAGGTTTAGGTTTAGGAAATCGGGTTTGGGTTCGGGATTGGATTTAAGTTTGGGTTTTTAAGTTTAGGTTTAGGTTTATGTTAGGTAGTTAGGTTGAGGTTAGTTTGTAGGTTAAGGTTTAGGTTTAGGAAATCGGTTTCGGGTTTGGGATCGGGTTTAAGTTTGGGTTTTCAAGTTTAGGTTTAGGTTTAGGTTAGGTTGTAGGTTAAGGTTAGGGAATTGAGAATAGGTAAAGGTTTAGGTTGAGGAAATTGGGTTTGGGTTCGGCATCGGGTTTAAGTTTGGGTTTTCAAGTTTAGGTTTAGGTTTAGGTTAGGGAGTTGAGATTTAGGATTAGGTGTAGGTTTTGGTTTAGGAATTTGAGAATAGGTGAGGTTTAGGTTTAGGAAATCGGGTTTGGGTTCGGGATTGGATTTAAGTTTGGGTTTTCAAGTTTAGGTTTAGGTTTAGGTTAGGTAGTTAGGTTGAGGTTAGTTTGTAGGTTAAGGTTTAGGTTTAGGAAATCGGTTTCGGGTTCGGGATCGGGTTTAAGTTTGGGTTTCAAGTTTAGGTTTAGGTTTAGGTTAGGTTGTAGGTTAAGGTTTAGGGAATTGAGAATAGGTTAAGGTTTAGGTTGAGGAAATTGGGTTCGGGTTCGGCATCGGGTTAAGTTTGGGTTTTCAAGTTTAGGTTTAGGTTTAGGTTAGGGAGTTGAGATTTAGGATTAGGTGTAGGTTTTGGTTTAGGGATTTGAGAATAGGTTGAGGTTTAGGTTTAGGAAATCGGGTTTGGGTTCGGGATTGGATTTAAGTTTGGGTTTTCAAGTTTAGGTTTAGGTTTAGGTTAGGTAGTTAGGTTGAGGTTAGTTTGTAGGTTAAGGTTTAGGTTTAGGAAATCGGTTTCGGGTTTGGGATCGGGTTTAAGTTTGGGTTTTCAAGTTTAGGTTTAGGTTTAGGTTAGGGTTGTAGGTTAAGGTTTAGGGAATTGAGAATAGGTAAAGGTTTAGGTTGAGGAAATTGGGTTCGGGTTCGGCATCGGGTTTAAGTTTGGGTTTTCAAGTTTAGGTTTAGGTTTAGGTTAGGGAGTTGAGATTTAGGATTAGGTGTAGGTTTTGGTTTAGGGATTTGAGAATAGGTTGAGGTTTAGGTTTAGGAAATCGGGTTTGGGTTCGGGATTGGATTTAAGTTTGGGTTTTCAAGTTTAGGTTTAGGTTTAGGTTAGGTAGTTAGGTTGAGGTTAGTTTGTAGGTTAAGGTTTAGGTTTAGGAAATCGGTTTCGGGTTCGGGATCGGGTTTAAGTTTGGGTTTTCAAGTTTAGGTTTAGGTTTAGGTTAGGTTGTAGGTTAAGGTTTAGGGAATTGAGAATAGGTAAGTTTAGGTTTAGGTTGAGGAAATTGGGTTCGGGTTCGGCATCGGGTTTAAGTTTGGGTTTTCAAGTTTAGGTTTAGGTTTAGGTTAGGGAGTTGAGATTTAGGATTAGGTGTAGGTTTTGGTTTAGGGATTTGAGAATAGGTTGAGGTTTAGGTTTAGGAAATCGGGTTTGGGTTCGGGATTGGATTTAAGTTTGGGTTTTCAAGTTTAGGTTTAGGTTTAGGTTTAGGTTAGGTAGTTAGGTTGAGGTTAGTTTGTAGGTTAAGGTTTAGGTTTAGGAAATCGGTTTCGGGTTCGGGATCGGGTTTAAGTTTGGGTTTTCAAGTTTAGGTTTAGGTTTAGGTTAGGTTGTAGGTTAAGGTTTAGGGAATTGAGAATAGGTTAAGGTTTAGGTTGAGGAAATTGGGTTCGGGTTCGGCATCGGGTTTAAGTTTGGGTTTTCAAGTTTAGGTTTAGGTTTAGGTTAGGGAGTTGAGATTTAGGATTAGGTGTAGGTTTTGGTTTAGGGATTTGAGAATAGGTTGAGGTTTAGGTTTAGGAAATCGGGTTTGGGTTCGGGATTGGATTTAAGTTTGGGTTTTCAAGTTTAGGTTTAGGTTTAGGTTAGGTAGTTAGGTTGAGGTTAGTTTGTAGGTTAAGGTTTAGGTTTAGGAAATCGGTTTCGGGTTTGGGATCGGGTTTAAGTTTGGGTTTTCAAGTTTAGGTTTAGGTTTAGGTTAGGTTGTAGGTTAAGGTTTAGGGAATTGAGAATAGGTAAAGGTTTAGGTTGAGGAAATTGGGTTCGGGTTCGGCATCGGGTTTAAGTTTGGGTTTTCAAGTTTAGGTTTAGGTTTAGGTTAGGGAGTTGAGATTTAGGATTAGGTGTAGGTTTGGTTTAGGGATTTGAGAATAGGTTGAGGTTTAGGTTTAGGAAATCGGGTTTGGGTTCGGGATTGGATTTATGTTTGGGTTTTCAAGTTTAGGTTTAGGTTTAGGTTAGGTAGTTAGGTTGAGGTTAGGTTGTAAGTTAAGGTTTAGGGAATAGAGAATAGGTTAAGGTTTAGGTTGAGGAAACTGAGTTCGGGTTCGAGACCGGGTATAAGTTTGGGTTTTCAAGTTTAGGTTTAGGTTTAAGCTAGGGTGTTTGGTTTAGGTTAGGTTGTAGGTTAAGCTTTAGGGAATTGAGAATAGGTTAAGATTTAAGTTGAGGAAATTGGGTTCGGGTTCGGCATCGGGTTTACGTTTCGGTTTTCAAGTTTAGGTTTATGTTTAGGTTAGGTTGTAGGTTACGCTTTAGGTAATTGAGAATAGGTTAAGGTGAAGGTTGAGGAAACCGGGTTCGGGATCGGGTTTAGGTTGTTGGTTTTGGTTTTGGTTTAGGTTATAGGTTTTGGTTTAGGTTATAGGTTATAGGTTTTGGGATTTGAGAATGGGTTCGGGTTTAGGCTATAGGTTTTGGTTAAGGTTTAGGTTATAGGTTTTGAGATTTGAGAATGGGCTCGGGTTTAGGTTACAGGTTTTGGTTAAGGTTTAGGTTAAGGTTTAGGTTTAGGTTTAGGTTATAGGTTTTTTGGGATTTGAGAATGGGTTATAGTTTAGGTTTAGGTTAGGTTATAGGTTTTGGCTTTGGTTTAGGTTATAGGTTATGGGATTTGAGAATGGGTTCGGGTTTAGGGATTTGAGTTTAGGTTATAGGTTAAGGTTTTAGGGATTTGAGTTTATGTTATAGGTTTTGGTTTTGGTTATTGGTTTTGGTTTAGTTTAAGGTTTAGGTTATTGGATTTGAGAATGAGTTCGGGTTTAGGTTATAGGTTTTGGTTAAGGTTTGGATTTTTGGATTTGAGAATGTGTTCGGGTAGAGGTTATAGGTTTTGGTTTTAGTTTAGGTTTAGGTTATAGATTTTTGGATTTGAGAATGGGTTATGGTTTAGGTTTAGGAAATCGGGTTCAGGTTCAAGATTGGGTTTAAGTTTGGGTTTTCAAGTTAAGGTTTAGGTTTAGGTTAGGGAGTTGAGATTGGGATTAGGTGTAGGTTTAGCTTTAGGGAATTGAGTTTAGGTTATAGGTTTAGGTTTTGGTTTAGGTTAGGGGTTTTGATTTAGGTTATAGGTTATAGGTTATAGGTTTGGTTATAGGTTATAGGATTTGAGAATGGGTTCGGGTGTGGTCCCTGCAAATACAAATATAATACAAATATAAACACGGCCTGTCCGAATGGCCAGGCCCCTCCAATGCCGTCCATAGGAAATGGACAGCTTCATCATGGTCATAATAGCGGTTCCCACCTTCCAGGGACCCCCGCTCTTCCGGATAGCTCCGACGCACATCCGGGTCTGCTCCATTAATCTCGAGCAAATACATAAACACGGCCTGTCCAAATGGCCAGGCCCCTCCAATGCCGTCCATAGGAAATGGACAGCTTCATCATGGTCATAACAACGGTTCCCACCTTCCAGGGACCCCCGCTCTTCCGGATAGCTCCGACGCACATCCGGGTCTGCTCCATTAATCTCGAGCAAATACATAAACACGGCCTGTCCAAATGGCCAGGCCCCTCCAATGCCGTCCATAGGAAATGGACAGCTTCATCATGGTCATAACAACGGTTCCCACCTTCCAGGGACCCCCGCTCTTCCGGATAGCTCCGACGCACATCCGGGTCTGCTCCATTAATCTCGAGCAAATACATAAACACGGCCTGTCCAAATGGCCAGGCCCCTCCAATGCCGTCCATAGGAAATGGACAGCTTCATCATGGTCATAACAACGGTTCCCACCTTCCAGGGACCCCCGCTCTTCCGGATAGCTCCGACGCACATCCGGGTCTGCTCCATTAATCTCGAGCAAATACATAAACACGGCCTGTCCAAATGGCCAGGCCCCTCCAATGCCGTCCATAGGAAATGGACAGCTTCATCACGGTCATAACAGTGGTTCCCACCTTCCAGGGACCCCCGTTCAACATCCGGATAGCTCCGACGCACATCCGGATCTGCTTCATCAATTTTGAGATAATATATAAACATGGGCCTGTCCAAATGGCCAGGCCACTTCATCAATGTATCATATAGTATGAAGGAAAGAAGACTCACTAATTTAGCTAGCAAGGAGAGAAAGTATGAGTGCTTGGAATGTCGCCCTTTCTTTGAATAATGGATGCATATTCCACAATGCAATCTGAGAATGAGTAAGTTTTTTAGTTTCTTCAAAAATGCATATGGGCACAGATTTACAAATAAAGATTTTAAAGATTGTAAAACAGAGTAAATGATTATATTAACTTCCAAGTATCGATTAAGAAGAAAAATGTAAATGATGATGGGAAAGAAATCTCGATATATTAAATTATTGAAGGACAATAAGACATACCAAGACTACGGGTGCCCAGAGCAAGATAACTGCACCAATGTTGTACCTAGCTGCATTGACAGAACAAAAAAATTATATGAATGAAATGACAAAAAGCCAGGATATCATGGACCAAGAGGAAGATGACACTACAAGAAAAGGGGGCTTTAGCCTCGGTTCAAAACTGTGGCTAAAAAGGTTCAAAACTGAGGCGAAAGCCTTTAGCCTCAGTTTTGCCTCAGTTATCCAAACCGAGGTTGAAACCCCCGTGGCTAAAGGCTTTAGCCTCAGCTTTAGCAACTGAGGCTAAAATAAGTTTTATAGCCTCGGTTCTTCAAGTGAGGCTAAAAGAACCTTTTTAGCTTCAGTTTTTTCGAAATGAGGCTAAATCAAAATTTTAGCCTCCATTGTTTCAACTGAGACTAAATCCAAATTTTAGCCTCGGTTGCCTCCAATTGAAGCTAAATCTATTTTTAACCTCGGTTCTCAACAACCGAGGCTAAAACCTTTAGCCACGAGAATTTCAGCCTTGGTTCTCAACAACCGAGGCTAAATCCAAGCCTTGGTTACAAATTGAGGCTAAAAATGTTTAATTTTTTTAAATATTTATTTAAACTACAAATCCATTCATTCAATCCACTCATGAAACAATCAATCATAAAAGCCATAATACCAACAAAATAGTTAACAACAGTCTATGGATGCTAGCAGAATATATCAACCTGTATGCATGCACACAAACATTGTACATGTGGCACAAGCATGCAGCAATTGAATGGTAGAAAGAGTACACAGACATTGCCAAGGTTTGGAAGATTAGACTGTCAATAAAGGGAGGGACAAAGGAGAGAGCATCTAAATTGTAGACAGAGATAAAGGCCTGTCGGCGGTGACATTCACCCAAATCATAGAGAAAAAAATAGCCATGTTGAAGGTGACATTCAACCTAACTGTAGAGAGAGAGAGAAAAGAGACTACCCACAACTACAAACAGGGATGACAAATATAGATGAATTCCTGTACTATTTGTGATATTCATATAGTCACCATTCAATGTAATGGCAACTTCATAGGACTCAGTTGCATATCGGCCAATATTTTAGATTCTCACATAATACTGCTAAGAAAACGTGATTCGAGAGTCCCTCACCTCGATTATCCAGTTCCCCATCCAAGAAAAAAAATCAAGAGACCGATATAATAATTCATAATATCGACGGGCTAGAATCTAGTCATGAAGGTATCAGAACTTGGAATATCTTGTACCTCAACATACAGATCATAGAGATCACAGATCTTGTCTTCCATTGCATCATCCATACCATATCTTCCTTTTTCATCTGAACCATGATGCACATCCTGAAAATCATCGGATGATCCATCTTGTTGTATAGTTGCCTGATGAAATATAAAACACAGTGCACTTAGATATAGATTGAGATGCAATAACTTGCATGGCATCTTCCTTAAGAGAGGTCACATAAGAATCATTGGGAAATAGACTCTATAGTTTCCATTATAAAAACTCTTCTTACAATAAGGTGACATTAATTCAAGAAGTGATCAAATTTAATGGGGTGTAAACAATTCTCAACTGTGACATGCCTTTCAAAAAGAGTGAATGGACACTATTTCATGAAACATTAGCAAATACCTTCATATGTGATAAACATATGCTTAGCTGTGGACTTAAAGCACATTGTAAATATTCCTGCATACTTCCAAAGCTTACCTTTGACCTCAAAAAGCAGGTTTGTATTCTAATCATTTCAATGACGTCTTTCTTTAGTTGCTGGAACCTATCATCTTTCTCTTGCCCCGCTGATAGTCCCAATTCAACCATCTTCTTCAGGTTTCTGTGTCACAGAGATATTTTTTACAATTTGCTGACTCCAGTAACTTCAAAATATAAACCAAAGCAATCAAGATCCTAATGAACAAATGCAAGGGGAATTTTTTTTCTCTCATAAACATTCCATAAGACTTAGGAATTTTGGAAATTAGCTACTTCATAACTTATTAACAGAAGCAGAAAACCTCCATTAGGAAAAAAATGTTAGTTTCTATACAAAGATCTTGACTTGCAACTTTAAAAAGCACAGGTGATCCCATATGCCATTAAAACATGCGAAGGAAATGATTTACCGACTGATGTGTAAGAATGTCTTACACAAAAGGTAAAATGATAGCCTCAAGTCCGAACCCTTCAATAGTGGCCTACAAATAGACAGCTAACTGAAAAGGATAGAGATGGTCCTCTTCAAAGTCTCTCGAGGCGGTTGTTGACTCAATTTTTTTGTTGGTTTCGGAATGGAGTGTCTATTGTGTTAACTATTAATTGCTGAGGTCTGGGGTTTTTCTTTTCTCTTTTTACTCGTATTCTTTTCCTGCATTTGCTTCGGCTAGCAGACCTTTAATAAATTTCCACTAATCTTCAAAAAAATGGTCCATCTTCAATGAAAGAAGGCTAAAGATTGGAAGGCTATGAACTTCCAATCTGTGAGATTTTCGGGGCATCTGCCATCCATTTTGTGGCTAACAGATCAACAGTCCAGATCATAGAACCATATGGGGCCCACATATATGGACTTGGGAGCCACGCCACAGATACTTCTCCTGGCATCTAAACTATCAGCCTATCAACATTTAACAAAGTACCATATAGGCCCCACATATATGGACTTGGGAGCCACACCACAGCAGTGCTTCCCTGGTATCTACACTACCAACCTGCCAACATTTAACAAAGTACATCCACAGAATGCAATGCTCACCCAATAAAACAATTGGTATTCTATAGTCTGGGTCAGGGATCACTGTCTCTCTTTTCTTGGTCTTTCTTGCAACCTGCCAAACAACCAAAGAACAAATCATCTTTCCTAAGAAGTTTGTAAAGTGAAAGACACTGATACTCAAAACATCAGTTATCGATACGGAACTTGACAGAGTATACTCTGTTTGGCTTGGATCCAAGTATCAGGTACAAGCTCAGATTTTGTTCAACGTTGATGAACTTCTCAATTTTCATTGCTTTGGCCAATCCAAAATTGGAAACCCAGAGCTTTATTTCTGACTTAAACAGCATATAAACAATCAACATGCAGCACAGAATCATAATCATCCAACTGCAGTCATTTCAGATGCATCAACTCATATGAAGGAACAAAATAAAATGCGGGCATATGGTGAAAAGTAGTGCAAACCATCGATGCAACCACGGTGCAGCTTCTACAGCTGCGACTGATCTCTCTACTTATAAGGCTGTTACCATATAAGAATCTACCATAGAATGAGCTCTGGAGATTTTTTTTGCATTCTCTCACATCTCTGCCTGTTAAAAAGAAAGATAGGCAGCTGATTTAGTATTTCTTCCTGATAATTACTCAATGAAACCAAAAGAAGTGCAAATGAGGTTCAGAATAGTAATAAGAAGGTGACGCCTTTGGAGGTTGGTTAATATCAAGTTTACTTAAACATACATATTCAAAGTCGCTAGGCAAAAGCAAGGTCTTGATCTGAGACAGCTTGATTTGAGACAGAAAAACTGACTTATTTTTGAAGAATCAGTATGACTCCGGAATAAGATAACAATAAGAATTTGAAAGTGCATGCACAAGAGACTGAATAGGCGATCCACAACACATGAACCAACATGGCATGTGAATATGAGACCTGGTCCGCTCATCAGTTGTCCCAACAAGCAGGGTTCAAGCAATGGTATTTATTCCCTCAACGAGTCCGAGGTTGACATCCAAAGCTTGATCAATCATGTCTTGAAGATGTAATCTTGAAGATTCTTTTCTTGGCAAGAAGAACCCAAACTGCCAAACGAATTCCATGAGAAACAAGAGAACAGTGGGATTAGAAACTTGGGAGTAGGGACACCCCAAGAAATGAAAAATTCATGGGTAAAAAAAAAATGAGTTCTTTAATTTTAGTGGGCGAGTTGTGCATGAGTTTGACTTGAATGACAAGATGGTGCAGTTATCCTGATATCATGAAATACAGTCGACTCTTCAGAAACGAACTTTTGTACCAGTGATGAAACCACTTGCATGATGAAAAAAATTTGATCAACTTACAAGTAAGCAGAAACATAGTTGAGAATAGAAAGGGTATGAAATAAACACTTGAATCCATGGCGCAATGGAAAAACAAAAGCTCAGTACTAGTCATTGGAGGTTATAATTTAAACTGGTTGATATAGATATGCTGACACCATCTCTAAAATAGTTGATTTCTCTTCAAAACAGTTAGGCATCTGTTTCCACCTAGTCGCTTGCCATGAGCTTGAGCTATGACAAATTGATCTAGTGGCAGCTACTATGAATAGAACGGTGTGAATATGCAACAAAGCAAAGGATATTCAAGGACGATGAAATGATTCACACAAAGATAGCTCTTGATTTAATTAAAATGTCCTTTTACATAAAACTAGAATAAACCCAGGAATCTATTAGGCTATTACTATTGATGACAGTTTGATGAATAACAAAGAACACTGTGCTTATGAAAAATGCATATGCTAGTGAAAAGCATTTTGTGAGTTGCAAATCACCGTTAAATGGGAGAGCATCAGATGAAAACAATAATCTATCACAATAAGATAGTTCTATGAAATCCAATATAACAACATCTACCAAAAAGCCAATGCAGCTGCAGTGGCCCATGTGAGATCATCCCCGAAGGTAGAATATATGATGATGATGGGTAAGAAGCACATGCCTTTTATGGATGGTCAAAATGATGACAATGATGATGGGTAAGAAGCCAAGGCTTGCAGATTAAAGTTGCATTTTCTCATTGCTATCTTGAAAGATATGCGCAAAAAATAAATCATGCTGCTGTTTTGAAAAAGAGGAGAGGAATTTTATTGCTGAAATGTTGGTCAAATACCTTTATCTATTCACATCTTTTGCAGATTTTGATTAAGTATAGATTAGACTTTGCAAAAAAATAAAATAAAAAAATGGTAGGTTTGGTTTGGCTTGCTGTCAACTGTCAAGCCTATCAAAACATTGGGCTATGCCAAGCCCCCAGGTATAATATCTAACATCAGACCAATGCAAAACCAGCAGATTCAACACCCTCACACACATAAGCATCCTAAGCTACTAATATGAGGCCCACCCCTATAAAATCCTAACAAATAGCACCAGATATAAAAATTTCAAAAAGATGTAAGTGCATTACCTGTAATCCGAAGTAATATCAACACTAATTTCAAATCTGATGTTGCACTCTTTAAACTATCAACTATATATCATGGCTATTTTATCGGTCATGGTCAAGTCTTTAAACTGATATTATCAGGACAAATGACCAAATCAATAAAAACATACAAGATATCTAAAAATTTCATATACCCCAAAACAGTCTCCAATACCACATCAGCTAGGGTATCAACATCAGCATGCTTCCAAAAAAAAAAGAAAAAAAAAAAAGAAGAAGAAGAAGAAGAAGTTTCAGTTTTCCCTTGTGTTTCTAACCTGGAGGCTTCCCTTAAATATTATTTTTTCTAAAATGAGAGCCTCCCTGAATATTTAAACAGTAGCTTTTTCACTAGATCAGAGGAAAAATCAATATACTCAAAATTTTGAAATGAGATTCTCGCCAGATAAATTGAGGAAACAGGATATTCACACCTTGACAGCAAAAGAAAATATATTTCTACAAATTATGTTTTCAGAACAAATGAGCAAACAAAAGAAACAGCAATGCATTCTATCACAGCTAAAAGCAAAGTTGCATTGCAGCAAAGCACCATGGACAAAAACTACCAAATGCAAAATATGCCTATAGATATTTTGGAATAGTGATTGCTCTGCTGGGGAACCAGCTTAACCAAGGTACCAGAGTCAATTCAACCTTAAGAATTGCAAGTAGAGCTGCAGCCGATGCCTAATTTGTGCCACAAGTACCTAAGATTGCAAAATTCAATTACCATTGATTTCAGCAAATTCCAAATAGTTTTTCATGCTAGTCCTTTGACAAAAAGGATTGCTTCGCATGGTGGCAGGGCATAGGAGTCCCTAGACATTTGATCCTACATAATCAACATATAATTTCAGAAATTCAGCAGTACAGAATTTCAGAAATTCACCATCGAATTGAATTTCAGTTAACAGTCTAACAAAGTGGAAACTGGTGGTAACTAAGATATCCTTCCCTGGCATTGTGTCATTATATGAGTAGTACTGAACATCATAGATTCTATCATTTCCTCTTGAACAAATGAATGTTCACAATCCAATTCACTTGTGCATTCCAAATGTAGCCTGAAGCATAAAAAGATTG
The DNA here is from genome assembly GCA_021015155.1 of Magnolia officinalis. Taxonomy (NCBI): domain Eukaryota; kingdom Viridiplantae; phylum Streptophyta; class Magnoliopsida; order Magnoliales; family Magnoliaceae; genus Magnolia; species Magnolia officinalis. The sequence continues at coordinate 50,986,990 of JAJHSJ010000011.1, read as the reverse complement.
TTTTGCTAAAATGTACTCTATTATTGTCCTTGACACTGGGGTATGTTTTTTTTCTTTTGCTTTTTCTTTTTCTTTTTAATAACTGTGTGGACTTTTAGAGCCAATCTAGGTGCATGCAAAGTCATGTAGTGCACATGCCATCCTGCATAGACAACATGTAAGTAGTTCCTCAAGCACTATTACACTACCATAAAAAGAAAAATCAGTACAGAGTGTACAGTTAATGCAACAGTTATGATACTCCCAAAAGCAAGGAGGCACATTCTATGCGATACCCATCCTTTCTAAGTAAAATGATACTCCCAAAAAAATTTGAAAATAAACTTACCACAACACTTGCATACCGACGATGTTTTTTATTTTGTCCTAGCTTAATACTGCTTCCATATACTTGAGCTTCTTTTTTTCATTTCCAGGACAAATTGTGCTAGTTATGCATTGTGCCTTAGCTTTGGAGTAACTCTGCCAATTCAAAGAAAGAAGGGTGTTACTTTGTGCTTCTCTAATGCTTTGATGCTTGTTATTTTGGGGCTCTACCATTTGCAGCTGATGGTATAACACACAACAGATTGGAATGATGGCTGTTCACGGTTGTGTTAATCAAAATCATCTTGATGATGATGATGATGATTTACCTTTAGTTTTTAAAAGGAATGGCTCGGCATCCAGGCAAAATCAATTGAATTCTGCACTAAAGAAGCCATCATCTCAGAGGCATGATGGATCTTCAGGAAGGCCCATTTCTGATGCACGTGCTTCTGATCGTCAACACTCCAATTTGCCAAAGACTAAGATGGTTTCAACAGTGAAGGTATCAACAGAAAGGTCAACTGTTGCTAATTCGAAAGCTTCAATACATGCGAAGGTATCAACAGAAAGGTCTACTGTTGCTAATTCGAAAGCTTCAATACCTGCGAAGGTATCAACAGAAAGGTCTACTGTTGCTAATTTGAAAGCTTCAATACCTGATCGGCCAAAATATTCATCAGTACCGAACTCAACAGCTTATAATAAGGAAAAGAAGCCTCTGGATAAGTCTCCTGTTAAATCTGCCGTTGATCCTGATGAAGATTCTGATGATAATATACCATTGAGCTCTCGAATACCTGCAGCAGGTCAAAAAAGCAATTCTTCCCATGTTTCAAGGGATCACAATTCATCTATTCCAGGTTCATCCATTCCAAGAAAGACAAAAATCATCATTAATAAATCTGCTGATGATTCAGGAGATGAGAAACCATTATCGTCCAAGATACCAAAAATCAGCATTAAGAAATCTGCCGATGATTCAGGAAATGAGAAACCATTATCTTCCAAGATATCAAAAATCAGCATTAAGAAGTCTGATGATGATTCAGGAGATGAGAAACCATTATCTTCTAGGTTATTAC
>JAJHSJ010000011.1:50878099-50983099 GCA_021015155.1 Magnolia officinalis | reverse complement strand
ATTTTTCCAAGATAGACTTGCGTTCCAGTTACCATCAGATTCAGGTCCGAGAGGAAGGCATTCCGAAGACGGCTTTTCGAACACGCTATGGTTGCTTCAAGTTCTTGGTCATGTCATTTGGACTGACCAATGCGCCCGCCGTATTCATGCAATTGATGAATGAGGTTTTCTGGCCGTTCCTCGATCAGTTCGTGGTGGTATTCATTGATGATATTCTTGTATATTCGAGGACCTAAGATGACCATGCTGAGCACATGCAGATTGTGCTTGAGACCCTCCGTGCTCACCAGCTATATGCGAAGCTGGAGAAGTGCGAGTTTTGACGGGAGGAGATGAAGTTCCTCGGTCACGTGATGATGAGGGAGGGTGTCGCTGTGGACCCCTCGAAGGTTGATGCAGTGCATCAGTGGGGCCAGCCTACGAACGCGTCCGAGATCAGTAGCTTCCTTGGTCTAGCGGGGTATTTCGACGGTTTATCAAGGGTTTCTCCCATATTGCAGCACCGCTGACCCGGTTGACACGGAAGGGCATCGAGTTCGTGTGGAGTGACGCCTGCAAGGAGGCATTTACGGAGTTAAAGGATAGCCTCACGTCCACTCCTGTTCTTACTCTTCCTGATGGGAGTGAGGGTTTCATTATTTCACCAATGCCTCCAGAGTTGGCTTGGGTGTTGTACTGATGCAGCACAGGAAGCCAGTGTCGTATGCCTCATGCCAGCTTAAAGTCCATGAACTAACTACCCCACCCATGATTGGAGCTTGCAGCGGTCATCTTCGCACTTAAGGTGTGGAGGCATTATCTATATGGGGTCAAGTTCGAGCTCTTCTCGGATTATAAGAGCTTGAAGTATCTATTTTCGCAGTCTGAGTTAAACCTGCGTCAGAGGCGATGGACGGAGCTGTTGAAAGACTATGATTTTGATCTTCAGTACTATCCGGGCAAGGCAAACGTGGTAGCGGATGCGCTCAGCCATCAGCCACGAGGCCTGGTGGCTCAGATGATGGTGCGAGAGTAGCAAATGCTTGAGGATGTTTCAGAGTATGACTTTGAGTTCGGTCTGCAGTCTTCCATTATTCAGCTTTCGAGCTTATCGATTCAAACCTCTTTGGTGGCTAGGGTGATTGAGGCTCAGCAGACGGACGAGTCACTTCAGGAGTACCGAGCAGAGGCCGCATCCGTGGAGCAGTCAGATTGACAGATTGGTTCCGATGGTGGATTACGCTTCAGAGGCCGATTGTGTGTCCCAGACATATCAGAGTTGAGTCATGATCTGATGACCGAGGCACACCGATCGAAACTTACTATTCACCCGGGCTCCACGAAGATGTATTGTGATATGAGGAGGCAGTATTTTTGGCAGGGGATGAAGCGCCATATCGCTTGTTTTGTGGCCGTGTGTGACACATGCCAGCGTGTCAAGGCCAATCATCAGAGACCCCCTGGTCCCTTGCAGCCATTCAGCATTCCAGAGTGGAAGTGGGAGCACATATCGATGGACTTCATCGCAGGGTTGCCAAGGACTTAGCGCGGTCACGATACCATCTGGGTTATAGTCGATCGTCTGACGAAGTCGGCTCATTTCATTCCAGTACGTGCTTCCTGGTCTATGGATTGACTTGCAAAGGTGTTCATTGATGAGATTGTGAAACTGTATGGCGTCCCAGTTTTGATCGTTTCAGACCGAGACTCTAGATTTACGTTAGAGTTTAGGAGGAGTTTCCAACAGGTGCTAGGGGTCACTTTGTGTCTCAACACCGTTTATCATCCGCAGATGGATGAGCAAACCGAAAGGGCAACCAGATCCTTGAGGATATGCTCAGAGCTTATGTAATCGATTTCGCGGGGAGTTGGGATGAGCATATGCGCCTCGCCGAGTTCGCGTATAACAACAGTTATCAGGTGACTATTGGTATGGCTCATTTTGAGGCACTTTATGGTAGACTGTGCAGATCTCCTAGTTGTTGGACCGAGGTAGGAGAGCGTCATCTCTTAGGTCTCGAGCTTGTGCTGCAGACGTCAGAGGCTATTGATGTTATCAAGCAAAGAATGTGCACAACTCAGAGTCGACAGAAGAGTTTTATTGATCGTCAGCGTCGACCCCTCGAGTTCGCAGTCAGGGACATGGTATATCTCAAGGTCTTGCCTATGAAGGGCGTTGTTCACCTTGGTGTGAAGGGCAAGCTCGCCCCGAGATTCATTGGACCTTTTGAGATTACCGAGCGCGTAGGCGCTGTGACCTATAGGCTTGCCTTACCTCCCGAGTTGTACGCGATCCATGATATGTTTCATGTTTCTATGTTGTGGAAGTGTAGGTCAGACACTATTCCTGTGATTGATTGGCAGCCACTTGAGGTCCATGAGGATGCTTCCTATATTAAGCAACCGATTCGTATTCATGATCGGAAGGAGCAGGTCCTCAAGACCAAGGTCATTCCCTTGGTGAAGGTGCAATAGGGTCAACATTCGGAGGCTGAGACGTCTTGGGAATGCGAGGCCGAGATTAGAGAGTATTATCCCCATTTATTCGATGATTGATTGCTTGTATTGCTTGCATTGCCTTCTCTTGTGTTTGATGATTGAGGTGTGTATATATATATATATATATATATATATATATATATATATATATATATGATGTTATGCATTTTGTTGTTTCGATTTTGTCAATTTTGAGGATAAAATTTCTTTGTTGGTGGGGAGGATTGTGAGACCCGACCCTAGTTTACTTGTGTGCATGCGTGTGTGTGAGTATGCATTCCGTCCATTTTGGTTCCGCGGTCCTACTGGTCAAATTCCGGCAAACCGCGACCCTCAGATTGTATTTTCGTTCATCCTTGAGTCCGGTTAGGTAGGCCTGGCTCAGATCGACCCTAGACCTATGCCATCTCGATCGTATCATTGTTGCGGTTCCAACGACGTGTCTTGTGTGTCCATCCGACCTACGGATCAAAAGTTATGAATATTTCATCATATGACCCACTTTTTGTACATGGGCCATCTCCATGGCACAATTTCCCATGCACACCACACACACACTACACAATTGCATGGATTTAACACCACCCACTCTAAACACCACCAAGCCTAGTCTAAGCTTAGCAACTTTGTTATTTTCACCATTGGTTATGATTGCTTTCTCTAACCAAGGAGAGAGAGCAATGATGACTCTCCTACAACCCTCTCTCTCTCTCTCTCTCTCTCTCTCTCTCTCTCTCTCTCTCTCTCTCTCTCTCTCTCTCTCTCTCCCCTCTCTCATTTCTCTCATTCCACCTCTCCTCCATATTGCAGTAACTTCAGCCCATTTTCTCTCAAAAACCTCCTAATCTAACCTTTGAAAAGTGATCTCAACCATAGATCTATAACCCTCGGAGCTTAAGGAGCTTGGAGATAGGAAATCTTGAAGATCCATTAAGGTGGGTGATGCATTGAAATTCTTTCCTTCTTTCTTCTTCTTGCATGTTCTTCTCTGCACACTTGGGAGTATGCAGGACCCACCAATCAATGGTGGAGGTCCTACATAGCTCCATGAAGTGAGACCAAGGCCCGCTACATGCATGTACGTTTCCATGGTGGGTCATTCTCCATGGACCCACCATGATGGATTTTCTCTTTAAATCTACATTATTTGGGTCATTTAGACCTGAGGTTCATAGTGGTGATGGTATCCCCACCTCAGAATTTCATGGATTTGTATAGATCACATGCATGCATGATTCATGTAAGATGTAGGTGTGATTGTAATGGTTGATGATTCATAGTGTCAGAGTCCTCCATGGTCATTGATCTCTCTCCCTCTCTCTCTCTCTTCCTTCTATCGCTTTTCCCTATTTTGTTCCTGATGTTGGTGGCCCATTGATGTGATAAAAAAAAAAGTCCCAGACCCATCAGATTCTGGGACGCCCAGGCTAGGCTGGACGTCCATATGCATGTATGATGCATGGATTGGATGGCCCCATAAGGCATGATTTCTTAGAGATTCTTGGATGGATTTAGGTCTGAAATCTTTTTGGTCCATCTAGGTGGACCCCACTTGATGTATCTGACCATTTATCCATCTGGATATTTTTTCATGGGCTGGAAATGGACATATATGCTTCTGTCCAAATTTCAAGCCCATTTGTTGCATGGTTTTTGGGCACTGTTTTAGGCCCATTTGTGGGGCTTTTTATTCCTGATTTCTTTGGGGTTTTTCTGAGGCATGGACCACACCTTGATGTAAGATGGGCCCCACATCATTTAACCCTTGATTGAGGCCTATGAGATGGGCCAAATTAGGCTGGACGTCCAGAAATTTCTGGACAGTCCAGCAATGTTGCATGTTGGAGAGGAGCCTATTGTACCTTGAATTTGGGGAAGTGGGCCGCTCCATTGGACCCCACCTGCTGTCCATACATGGGAGTAGCAAACCCACCTATTTTCTCAATGATTTGAGAGACTTATGCCCACCCCATGAGGTGTCAATCATAGGGACAACAACATTGTGCAGTAGTAGATTTTTTTAGGGAAAACATTGTTGTCTAGAATTTGTATCAATTAAATAAAATACTTCTACGACTTCAAAAATTCTAAAATTTTGCAAAGGAATGGCCCATCTATAGTAGGAAACTATTACAAAATTTCAACACCAATGGACACCTGTACACACCATGGAAATAGCTGAACCGGCCCACTATATTGTGGTGTCCAGATCACGTAGAATCTCAGGATAGATTATTTTCTTAAAATGAATTAAAATATTTTTAGGTATCCAAAAATCCTAAAATTTTTCAGAGAGGTGACTCACTTATGGTAGAACCCACCTACAAATATTTGGGTCCAATGGACCCCTTTGTACACCGTGATGAGGGCTAGACCGGCCCACCACATTGGGACGTCCAGGATGATCAGAATTTTTAGGCAGACCATTTTCTGTAAATAAATTAAAATACTTATGAGTGTCCAAAAATCCTGAAATTTTGTAGATGTGTGGCCCGCCCATGGAAGTGTCACCCTGCAAAATTTCAAATCCAACGGACATTTGAGCTGACCGTGGTGCGGCTGGGAGTGGTCCACCATGCAAGGACTCCCAAGCTGGGGCGTCCAGCCTGCTTCGTGGGCCTACCTTGATGTGTTGTATATCCCACCATCCATCCATGTAGGGTCCTTAGGTTTTTTATCATCCTCCCCTTTTTTTTTATATTCAATTGGGGCCCATTGGGTGGATTTTTGAGCCAGATACCCCGAGCCCATAAAGCTGCCTACACATGGGACATCCCTGCCTTAGGCTACTGTTGGGCCTGCATTCCAACGGCCTGGCCCACTTGATATATGTATTGCATATCCTCTCTCATCTGGCGGGGCCCACAGTGATGTGTGTGGGCCATTAGGGATTAAATATACTAAGAAATACTTTTATCGTTGGACTCCAACCAACCCAGAAATTTGGGTGGGCTGGAATTTGGCAATGGACCCAATGTTGCCACCCATAAATGATTTTGGGCAGCATGGCCCACCAGATGTGAGGAGGACTTAGATCAGTTATCTTAACCTTTCTCGACAGCATTTTGGGGTGTGATTAGGGCCCAGCTGAGGCCCACCCAAGTTGAGTTTTATTGGAATGTTGCGTGTGATTAGTTAACTAGTTCTTTAGGCCTTGTGAACTAGATCCTTTTAGTAGGCCCATTGAACTTTGGGCCTATACTCTTCTACCTATTATGATGGGTTTAAGGGTTACAGTATGCAAGTAGTTGGGCCTTTTGGTTGCCCACTAAATTGGCCCTATACTTGGGCTTGGATGTGAGGCCCAACTCGCTTGTGTTAAGTGCAAAATGGCCCATGTGAATGAACTACTGGGCCGCCTATGAGGCCCACCACAATATGTGGACTTATGATGGTTGGGCTCAAACCTTGCTTGAGGGCCCACCATACTGTCTATGAGTTGGGCTCGTGTATAGCTCATCAGGCCACATATTTCTTAGGCCTTAGACCTTTTTTTATATGCGTAGCGGGCTACCTTTTGAGACCTAGTTGAGGTTGGATGTCCTCCTTGGTAGCCCTAAGGTACGCCCATAAGGCCCTTATAGGTGGTTGAAGGCCCACGTACCTTAGACCTTATTGGGCCCGTCTCCTCCTTGAGGCTTTATGATTCTCCTAGCTTGTGGGTTATCCCAAAGTATTGGGCCCCCACTAAAGGACTTCACTTCTCCTTAGAGTACCTGTCTATGTACCTAGACTTTGTCCCTACTTAGGACGGAGGATTACATATTCTACAAGTAGCGCACTTGCATCATTATGACCCATATGCATCATCTGTATGAATTGATTGCATTGTATGGTGGTCATTGAGGGATGGAGCTTCTCCCCTCGTGCATAATGAGTGCATGAAGTTTGTGCATGATCTGTATGTGTGACTCATGTATTGGCATTACATTTCATGATGATATCGCCCTTGCTTTATCAGGGCCTTGCCTCCGCAGGCATATTCGTGGATGGCTGGATATGTGAACACCGAAAATGATACTTAAGCATACCACGCGCATAAGATGCTCATGGGTGAAAGTCTTAAAACTTTCATGGTATTAAGGATCTGCTCCAACGCCTTGACCGGGTGAAAACGTGAGTGCACGAGGGCCTTAGACCTGTAGGTCGCGACTCCCACTGTCGTGTAGTCGGTTGGATGGGGATGTGGCCTTATCCGCCTGTGAGGGAGGGCATTGCTAGGCTGAGTCTGACCAGCTCATTAAATGGGTCCGCTACGCCAAGCTTTGTTGGTGATTGGCTATCCACAGGCAAGTAGTGAGGTCTCTTAAGCTCGTTTGACTATGCGGGTCTGTAGAACGGCAGTCATTCAGCAGTGTAATAGACCCCAATGATTTCTTTGATTTCCTTATGACTGAAAATGTATTGGACATGTGGATTGGATATGAGCACTGGCATTACTTTGCATCGCATTCGTGTTTGGCTATGTAAGCCCCTTTATGCGTCGCCTTGGTAAGGCGCCCAGTACTCATTGCATCGTATTCATGGTAAGCGTTGGTAAGGCTAGTGATATTGTCATTGAGCATATTTCCCTTCCTATACCTCCTGCTATTATCCTGTGCACCATTGTCATACACTTTCACCACCCTCTAAGCTTCTATAAGCTTATGCACGATTGATGCGTGCAGGTGATCCTAGACAGGCGTCGTACCGGCAGAGCTTGGATTAGAGCTGAGTTGAGGACCCAGTGTTGCTGATTTTCCTTTCCTTCTCCTATCATCTTATGTATGTCCTTTCGGACCTGATGTAAGCTTGTAAAAGTTCAAATTCTTAGTGAATTTTATGATGTGTGCCATTTGTTATTCTCAGATATATTTGATGTGATCTTGGGTATGCTTGTATCGGAAATGATTATACTATTATGAAAATCCTCCTTGTAGGATCCCAGGATCGGAACTTGCCTCAGGAGCCGAGAATAGGGTACTATGGAAACTGTTGCAGTCATAACCGATCATCGGGTTCCTTGTGAGTCTGGTTATCGAGTCTGGGGCGTGACACCAAGTCAACTCACTTTAGTTAAGTTTTGCACGTTGGTTCGAACCTGTATACAATGAGTGCACAGTTGGGACCGAGTCATAGTCGTTGCATCTTGGAGGCCAACTGTTTAAGATTCCTGTTACACTTGGGACGCGATCTAAGGAGGATAGATTTGGTTTGAAGCCGAGTGACCCAATCATGCCTTGATTCGAAAAATAAGTTATCTTTTCTTACTTTATTTTATTATTTAATTTTCTTTTTTTGAATATTGTCTAATGTTTTCAATACATTCTTTCCAACAAAAAGAAGTTTTAATCTTTTAGTTTCTCTCTCTTTTTTCTCTACATTCTCTTCTTTTATTTATTTTTTTCACTTCTTTTCCATCGATGCCAAAACCTTCCTCTCTATGGCCTTCCCTTTTTGAGTTTCTTCATGATATTGTATTGAAGCTTTGTTAGTGAGTATATTGTTCTTTTTTCTTGGCTTTTACACTTCTACTTTGTATTAGGTTTCCTTCTTTATATGTTTTCTCTGGGTGTTAGTGCACCCAATCACATCAACGTTGAGTATATTGTTCTTGAAGTTCTTATAATGAACTATGAAAATTATAAGGTGTGCTATGAAGCTATTTGATAGGCCATGAGTCTTTGTGATATTGTCGACATAAATAATCCCAAATCAGTGGCATGTCCATCAAGACTTGTAGATTGAAAGAAGAATAATGAAAATGCTATACATGAAATATAAATATCTTATGGATAAGATGTATTAAGTTAGAAAATTGAGTTTAGTAAAAGAAGTGTGGGCTATCGTTTAGCAACCATCCATGAGAAAGCAATAGGAAAGTATTTTTCGAAGCATAATTAAGGACAATCAAGCAAGGTAATGACTATATGGGAGATTGTTCTCGAAAGATAAAGAATCTATATAATCAAATGGAGGGAATTAATAACAAGATAGAAAATGATAATCGAATAGGAATAATCTTGAAAAATCTACAAATCAAGTATAATGCTATGTAATTATCAATTCAACAAAATAAGGTTCTTATGGAAGAGGTAGTAAGTATGTTGCTATAAGAATGAACTCTTTAAGAAAAATGAAAATTAGAGGGCTACGATATTTCTAAAAAGGTAAAGACAAACGATGACATTTTATTTTCATAAAAACGTAGTCATTCTCATGGAAGGTAAAAGGGTTGTGGCCAAAGAAAGAATTCTCAAATTTTTTTTACCAAAATCACTAACAATTCCAAAATCGTTAATAATTCTGACCACCTATTAAAAATATCAGTAAAGGCAATTTTGAAAGAGGTACATACCTATTGGGGGCCTTGCACAAAACCTTAGGATTTAGCCTCCTGAAACAAACCAGAATTATGGAATAATAATGCAATGAACTATCAAATAAAAACCATACCACACCAGGGATTTTTACGTGGAAAACCCTCAAAGAGGTAAAAACCACGAGACCTCGTCCAGATCAACAATCCACTATAAAGCAGAACGTTACAACCGATCACAAGCACACACCGCTTGGATCAAACGTTCTTCACTCACGCAGGAGTAGATAAACAACAAGAGAAACAAAAGAAAATGGAGAGATCTCACCAATCACGAGGACGTAGAAGTGTTGAGACGTGGACTGCGAAGTAGATCACCTCTACGAGCAGAATCTCCCTTCCACAAACTTCCTCTCTCTCTCTCTCTCTCTCTCTCTCTCACACACACACACACACCTTTGATAGTCCTAAGCCCTCCTAGAAAACTTTTAGGAAACTTAGAATGCCCTGGAATGCACCCCAATCCCGGATACACCCCTTTATATAAGAATAGAAAGAGATATAACCCAAATAAGAAACAAAATCCGCAAAGTTTGCATTTTCGCAAACGCATCCGCGGAACTCATCGATGATATCGAAGGTCTCTCGATAACAGCTTTGATATCATCTGAAGGTCTCTCGATGATATCGAGACGGGACAAAAACTGTCCAGCGACCAGGGGTGGAAATTCCAACAATTATCGATGTCATCGAGCCACTCTCGATGACAGCCTCGATATCATATGAAAATCTCTCGATGATATCGACAGGACAAAAAAACTGTTCAGCAACCAGCAATGAAAAATCTTGCAATTATCGATGATATCGAAACCTGTTCGATTTCATCGATCCCAACAATGAGGAGAAAAATCCCCATCAATACCAAAATCAAGTGTCATAATTATGAAAAATACTGACAGTGGTGTAGATCAAATCAGGGAAACTATATACACTATTGAAGATAACTAAAGAGATGGTGAGATGACTAAAGAAATTCTTTGTGTAATACAAGCTTCGAAATCGAGTGTAGGTAGATGGCATATAGATTCAGCATGCTTGAATCATATGACATAAAGAGAAGATTTCTTCACTAATAAAGAGTTAGTGTCAAGTGCATCAGGTATTATAATTTGGAATAACATATCTCTTGAAGTTAAAGGTAAGGATAGCATCAACTTACAAGATTATAATAAGAAGATGAATCATTTTTTCAAAGCATTGTATGTGCAAAAGTTACAAAAAAAATAAAAATAATAAATAAATAAATAAATATCTATAGGTCAACATGTAAATTAAGGCTAGAATGTCATATTTGATGAAAGGATAATTGAAATTTTGTTGAAGGATGATGGTAAAATCATCACTAGTAGAAGGATAATGGGCCAATTATTTGCACTTACAATAGAATTGATTTTTAAAAAATTTCTCATTTGAAGCTACCAATTTGTAACATATGAGATTAGGCCATTATAACCTTTAGAAAATTAAAAACATTTAAGAAAGAAACTCGTTAGTGGAGTATTTTCTATGCAATACAATGGGAATCACATGTATAATGCATATGATTTGCAAAGGCGATGTCATCTTCTATCACCATAGCTAGTTATCTAATTGAAGTCATTCTTGACGATGTTTGGGACTAATGCCGGTTAAATCACATACATACTTAAGATTACTACTTATTCTTCATTGATAAATTTTCACATTATTCTTAGATATCTTTTCTATGTCAAAGATAAAAAAAAAAAAAATTATTTGAATGTTGTATACAATTTTAATTACTCATGAAAAATCAATTCAATTGAAAAATAAAAATTCTTATAATTTTAATTCTTTTTCTGAAAGTACATGGAATTAAAAGGTAACTCACTTTTCTGGAAACACATTAGCAAAATAGGATTGCTAGTAGAAATAACCACTACATAATTAGGCTAAAGCTATGTGCAACGCAGTAATTGTAAGCCATCACGACCCATTATGAAGCTTTCGCATCAAATTCTATATTTGGATAAACTAGATTTCACACATCTACGAGTGTTTGAATGAATAGCTTATGTGTAGTGCAGTGATGAAAACTATAACAAGTATGATGAGAAAGCAATAAAGTATATATTTCATGAATTTTCATCTGAAAAAAAAAATAAAATTACGGGTGTTATGTTTTGATAAATCTTGTAAAGGTTGTTAGATCCAAATAGAGGAAATGATCGAGAACATTAAAAAATGGGTTAATTAATGAGATTTATTTCACCAAGAAAATAAAGTGTGAGGCTTGTTTCTTGAATCAATTGGCCTTTGGCACATGGGGTTGTCTTTGCCCAAAGAAAACCAAGAGGCTTATTTGAATATGGTCCTTGCCTTCTCCAGTTATTCTTAAATTGAATGTTGATGGCTTATCAAGAAGGAACCTGGGGGAGGATGTTGTACCAAAGATAATGATGATGTATTTTTTGCATTTTATCATCATTATGATATGGTATCCAACATGTAGCAAAGGCGTGGGCCTCTTGTAAGGTCTTTGGTTATGCTCGTTTATCAGTCTCCTTGTTGTAGATGTTGAAAATTACTCCCAATTTCTGTTAAAGGAATCATCTTCAGAGTTCATGGGTTGTTAGACATTGGTAGATTTGATGAACATAGCCCATGGTATGAACGTGCCATTTAGTCACATCTTAAAGGAAGGGAATTCAAAGGCGGGTTGGCTTGTTAGAAGGGGCAGGCTGATGTCGTGCCTGCTTAGGCTAATGGTTCGTCTACTTGTATAACATTTTGGTGTGGGTTAGGCTGATGCCATGCCTGCTTAGGTGTACCAGCTAGGAAGGTATGGAAAGAGTGGGGTAAATAAATAAATAAATAAATAAAACACTGAGGAGAAAAGTGCTTCTCCAATTTACGGACCATGTACACTCTTGCCAGTGATGTGGTCTACTTGAGCCTTAGATCTGGATTGGTTTTTGGGCAATATCCTAACATGAGCCATCATAATAGATTTTACATCATGATGGACCCACGTATACTTTATAGCAAGGTCTCCTCAAACCTTGCTTCCGTGGTGGGCTACAGGGCTGGGAAGTGATCTAGCTTCATCTGTGAATTAAAAAGAAAAAATAAAAAATAAAAAATGCCCTTGATTGAAGAGCTGTATACACCCAAAAACTAACTTGCTAATTAACCTCTCCCAGCTAAATGAATGTACAAAAATGTAGAGATTTCTAGCTTGTATGCTCTTTCCGGTACTGTGGGTCTTAGATCTGCATTATTTTATAGGTGACATCTTAATACGACCTGATAAAACAGATATACCACACAAATATTGAGTAGGCATCACAATGAGCCCTAATTACATATCCTTCACAGTAAAATCCCCTCATAGCTGGCTTTCACAAGGGCTAATATAAAGGAAAAGAGGAGAGGAATACTTTCATGTCTTCCTCATCATTATCATCCAAGTCTCATCCAACTAATTGAGATTAGTTATATAAATCATTTTCCTCCTTTTCACTCTATTTAAGGCCATAACTTCAGTTAGATCGTAAGTTATATAAATCATTTTTTACCATTCCACTATCACTACTTGGACTATCTCTTGTACTAACTCCTTTCTGAAGTATTCTTTCTCCATTACACAAGATTTAAACCTAAGCCTATACAAATCATGTTTAGACAATCCTCCCTCCTCATATTTCCCTCTTAATTGTTTAAATGGAAATATAGCTTTACTAAGTGGACCATTTTTATTTGCAAATCAAAAAAGTCCAAGATGCCCATTTAATTAAGAGCCATATGGACTAAAAACTACCTGGCTTAAAGCTCGTTGCCACTAACCGCAGGGGCAAAATACGTCCTAAACCTACCTACGTCGTATGCATAATGCATGATTGAGGACCACCCAACCGGAATTAAAACATCTCAGATTTGCTAGTATCTATTAGGACTTATTGCAATGTGATACATCTGAAATTTACACTTTCAATCTCGTTTATCTTCCACTGATCTAGACCATTTACATGATGGATATCACTTTGTATGGTGGATAATTATAAATAAAAGCTCCTAAATTGAATAACTTCAATCCTTCTACAATTTGGCTTTTCAGGTATGAATATGAACGGCCTTCAAAACCTTTTATAATAAAAGCATTAAAATACTCAATATGAGAGTTATTCATATGGTTTCCCATACAAGCGCATCTCTATTACACAAACGGTTTGGATGAGTGAAAAAGATCTAATTCAATGGCTGAAGTCCCAATACGTCGTGTTCTATCGAAGCCATCCTCATGCAGTAGAGGCTCCCGAGAGAGTACTAATTCGGGTAGGGTAGTGGATTAGAAAAGAGGCACTCTGATCTTTTTGGTGGGTTTTTAAGGGATTCTCCGTGCATCTCCCCATCACGTCGGCTTTATTCTCTTTACGTCATGCAACACTTCGTACGTAGAAATAATTAAGCAGGTCCCATCAATCTCTTCCATTTCTATCCGTCTGATACCTGACTTGATTGAACCAGTAATCCAAACTCGCACCAAACTCTAGTCCTCCCCGATAGGTTTGCATCTGTAATTCTGTAACTACCCACATGCGCAGGTGCCACATGCTTGTTCCACATCTCGTTCATTCATCAAGTGGGCCCCACCTTGCTGGCATGCCCAGATTGGCTACATCTCTTGGGGTATTACCTATAAAAGCATTACTCTCCCGTTTATATATGCCTCTGTTAGGTGGGCCTCACATGATCATTAATTCGATTGAATTATCGTGATTTAGTATATAGGTGGGCCCATCAAGACAGTGATCTTTATATATAGGTCGAAGGTGGTATACGATCCCACTTGTTTCGTATCCCATACATGTGGAAATGGGCGCGGATTAGTACTGAACAGTCGGAGGCTCTGAAGGGCTACCGAGGCGCTACCGTGATATATGACTTTTATCTGCACCGTCCATCCATTTCATCATGTCATTTTACATTATCACCTTAAAAATAAAGTAGATACGTAGATACAAGGCTCATGTGGACCACACCACAGGAAGTAGCGGTTCTCAGGATGTCCACCATTGAAACCTTCTTAGGGCCTAGCATATTGTTTATTTTCCATCCAACCTGTTGACATGGTCGTATACAGATGGATGAAGTGAAAAAACAAATATCATCTTGATCCAAAACTTCCGTGGTCGATAATAATTTTTCAACGGTAAGCATTTAACCCCTTCTGTGTGGTCCACCTTAGCCTTGGATCTTCCTTATTTTTGGGCTTATAATTTAAAATCATTTGGAAAAATGTATGGATGGTGTGGATGGAATCCATACATCACGCTGGGCCCATGGAGTCCAGCCTGTACCGAGCTCGGAACATGCTGGAGTAGTACCTAATCCGCGCCATGTGGAAATGATCCGAGCTGGCCATCTAGTCGGCCTAGTATGGGCATGCACATTGAAATTACGCTGGTAATAACAATTTTAATGCACTTATGGCCTACCTGATCGATGACCAGGTGTCTCATTTTTGAGTTTTTATAACATGGACAGTGGGCCCCACCAAATGAAAGGCTTGGATCTTCGATTTGCAGGAATGGTCCCCTGGCCATCCAATTTCCATGGTTGAGATAGTGAAGTGAGCCTGCATTTGCAAACACTTTTTTATTTTATTTTATTTTTTTTATTTTTATTTTTATTTTTTTTTTCAATTTTTGGGAAGCGAAATAGTTCACGTTGTAACTCCGATTTTCGCTTTGGTAATTGAAATGTGACAGTGTGTACTATTGCAATTCCCAAAATTTGAAAAATGGGTCCATACAAATCAATCAGAGTCGGGTTAGCGTATCAATTCCAATGAACTATATGCCAAAAATATCAATTACGAATTGATATTTGCACCCGATTCATAAGTGCACCATTTCTTTCTATTTTTGATATGAGGTCTAAAGTCCATCCGGTTTGACCATAACTTACGGTCCACCCAGAGAATAACTTGCAACAGCTCAATTGCGTGTCAAATCCAACCGTTAAAATCGATTGGCCAACCATCAGGATCACTTTCTTGAAAAATCAGCCTCATCCACTAATCAAGTGGGCCATACATGGATAACAATTCTAGCCATTGATAAATTGTAAAATACAAGTGTGGTCCACTTGATGAGTGGATGTGGCTGCTTTTAGCACAAGGTGATCCTCGAGAAGTCTATTGGACGGTTTAAGATATTGCAGCTAAATTGAAAAGGTTACATGCATGTTATGTTCTAGGTGTACAGTAACTGGTGGTGCATCCGGTTGGTATGAAGGCCTCTTTGGATATTACCGTTGTAAACAATGGCCCCCCAAAATAACTAAACGAAGATTACTCAGCCCCACGTGCCAATATTCATGCGTGTGTAAGATCCAATCCTTCCATCAGGTGGGCCACACTCTTTGTATCTTCTGACATGGGCGATGGATAATTTTTCATTCCATCCATTTGTTTTGTGCAGTGATTCCCACCTAGAAAGTGTGACCCACACATGCAACGGCCGGATTCCCACACGTGTGGAACATAGGGATGTGTGCATGTGAGATTTGGAAACTTGTACAAGAGTAAGATATGGTGGAATCGTGTGTATGGAGGTGTGGCCGGGTGAGCGAGTGATTGGATTTGAAGAGTCTGTGAACTGAGTGAAAGGGTACTTGATGGTGTGTGATTGAATCTTCCTATATTTAGAAACAAACTACCAAACAGGCCCACGAATACAACTGTTTTTGCAATTTCTGATCTCGAATCTACCAAACTACTCTCGGGTCTTTGGGAGTATCGGATCTTTGTCCACTGGTTTTCGGGTGGCATCTTATTTCCTCCCTCTAGATCATCTTCCGTACACGTGGAACATCTGTAACGTGATCGGAACCGGGCATCCTACGGGTTAGGCCGTTGATTGGCCATTATTGAAGAAAATGGTTTGATTGAAATATCATCATGGTTTAATACATCACTGAATATGAGCCGTTGCTGGGTTTTGTTTACCAAGGTTGAAGGGCTAGGATTTCCAGGAGGTGTCATGTGGACAGTGCCGGGTATTCTCCATTTTCCCTCTCAAACGAATGGTTCATATTTAGGCCTATACGTCACATGTGCAGAAATAACATATGATTGGTGAATCTGGGCTTTGTTTGATTCGCTGAAATTAGTATTTAGTTGGAATAATAATATTTTTATTTTATTTCAATATCAAATTATCATCAAAATACAATAGCGTTATTTTTTTTTAAAATAATTATATAAAAAATATAATGGTTATAAATTCATTTACGTGTCTTTTAAATACACCCATTTCTATGTTTGATTTTGCTGCACTAAAATCTTAATAATGACATAACTTTTTTTAATTTACAAAAATTTCAGCAAATCAAACCAGCTTTTGTAACAGTAAGTAGTTCTTGGCTTAGTGGTCCATTATGTAAAAAGTGTTCTAAGTATACATTCACAAGTGCTAATATGATCATATTGATGTTTGCTTGATGAGTGGCCTTGTTTGGTTCAAGGTTAGTACATTGTAAGTTGTGTTCCTCAAATGGATGGTCTAAGGTGCCGTTAGGCACCCGGGTGTTTTCATAGGTAATTGGGTGTCAATGTGTCTTTTTGATGTGTTAGGCATCATGTAATCAAAGGTGTAATTAGTGTGTAATGTCCTCTTTAACTTCTTCTTTTGAGGTAGGAGAGTCAAACGAGGGAGAAGATGTCATTAGGTGACTAAACTACTGTACATGTGATGACCCCGCTAGTGATACTTTAAAACAATCTAATTATTAGTTATATTACTAAAATCACACCAATAGAATAATCTAAACTATCAAAACATTGATCATCTAAGTGGATGGTTAAAAAACATTAATATGTTGCTTATTTGATATCTTTACATTTGTGGCTCACTTGATGTTTAGAATTTCATTATTTTTTGCTAAACTATATATTTCAATTGATTTATTATAATAATCTTCTCAAATATCACACACACACACATATATATATACACACACTAATTTGGGATGTTGAAGTTGATTTAATTAATCAAATTCAAGTTCTCTATGAATTTACTAAATAATTCCAATGCATTTTGATAAAAGACATCTAAACGTAAGTATTGAACTCCGATACATTCCACAAGTTATTAATACAACCAACAATTTAAATTCATATCAATTCCATAGTAAACATGGTTTGGATGAAAATTCATTTCTAATACAGACTTTCTAAAACCCTAACATTTTATACTGCAAAGTGTTCTTTTCATCGAACATGAATGTGTCACCATTACTCCTTCGTAAAAGTGTCACCGATGCGAGATGAGTCACACCACATATTTGGCCGCCTATTAAACGACCAGGATTATCATGTAAAAAGTTTCTATATGAGCCATTATCTGCTTGCATGTGCATGTGCACTACTGGCGTAATAGGCAGCAATTCACCATGGCTAATGTAATATTTTCAATGTATATAACTTAATGTTAAACATATTTATGATTTTAACCAAATTTAATTAATTAAATAGTTTAGCAATCAACGAGAAGAAAACCATTCTAATGCAATCAATCTACATTGAAAGAACCATAACCACCATTGTACATAGTTCTTTGGGGCCCACCATGTCATATATCTGAAATCCATTACGTCTATCAGGTGGTAACCCTTATTTAACCATAATTACAAAAGATGATCCCAGTAGAAAAACTCAACTGGCCCACAAAAATGGGAACAACCTAAAATTGCAAAACCTCTTTAAGTTCATGCATCGTAGCCCTCCTGAGTTTGGATCTGGCTGATTTTTGTATCTTCCTATAATCAAGGTGGGTCACATCTGATGAACGGGTTTTATGAAAAATAAACATCATCGTAGCTCCACATCACAAACCTATGGTCAGTAGTATCCCATTCTCTTGTGAGTTGGCCCATCTGATTCATGGATCTGGTTGATTTTTTGACCCGGGGATCAGCATCCACTAGCGCACCTGATGGACTGAGTAGATTTCAAATATACATCTTGTGGCCCCTCAAGAGCTCAAGTGTTGTACGAGCTGGCATAAAACTGGGGTCTTATATAGAGGATTCCCGTCCCTACCAGGCGCTCAAGGGTGTGTTCATTGGCATGACATACAATGTTCCAGTGGATTGTGGTATAAGTCCTTAGGAAGGGGCAAAAGCGTGCACGCCGCACACATGCCAACAAGTCAAGCGTGTGGAACGTCAGAGTCGCACTTCCCACGTTAAGATGACCTTATGCATAAAATCAGGCTAGCCGCTGGCACATCAGACGGGTGCATTTAACAATCCCTTCAGTTTATAAGGGATAGCCCACCTGATAATTGCTGTCCTGATCCTCTGATATGCATGGCTCTCTTTGGAGTAAGATCCACCTTATGCACTACTCAAGATTGTCCACACGTTTGCTGGGTCAGCGCATGTGCTGCTGGTAAAGGTACCTTTGAGCGAGGCTGTATGTGGATCAGCTGGAGTTTTTTCTTTTGGGTTAGCTTCTTATCACACACTTAGGGGTGCACACGGTTCAGTTCAGTCCGGTTCTGGGGTGAAACCACAACCGAACCGTTCCTTACGGTTCCAAGATTTTCGGAACCGGAGCCGGACCGTTAGCACCTTAGAACCGGACCATGAAAACCGGTTCGGTGGATCGGTTCCACGGTTCTAGGCTTTTTATAATCTGGCCCAATTGCATGTTCTATTTTATAATTTAGTCCATGTCCATTCGTGTTGCGATCCACTTGATGAATGGTTTGGATATTGTATATGGTGTGAAAAAATACATTATGAAAACAAATAAAGGGTGCATTATAAACCATAAATCATGAGTCAAATATACCACTAAAATATATTGTAAAATGTAAACTCACGGTTCCAGGTTCGGTTCAACGGATCGGATCTACGGTTTGGTTCTACATACCCCCAAACCGGAACTGAACCGAACTAAACGCTTCTTTAATTTTTGGAACCGGAACTAGTGCACTCTAGAACCAGACCAAACTAGACCGTTTGGTCGGTTCCGGTCCGGTTCCATGGTTCT
Source organism: Magnolia officinalis (assembly GCA_021015155.1). NCBI lineage: Eukaryota > Viridiplantae > Streptophyta > Magnoliopsida > Magnoliales > Magnoliaceae > Magnolia > Magnolia officinalis. The sequence continues at coordinate 50,964,242 of JAJHSJ010000011.1, read as the reverse complement.
ACCGATTCGATGTGCACCCCTACACACACTCCATGTTAGCCACCCCCAATAGGGAACGATACTAGGACCTCAAGTGTTGAAATGAGGTATCTCCACTCAGTCTGCCAGTTGAGTTATGGATCTGGGTGTGATCAGCTGGAGTTTGAAACCGTTTAAAGCGTTAGAATGTAGAATCACAACATTGGGAAATTTTATAACCAAAATAGCCTATCACCGCTTGTCCTGGACATAAAATGTTAACAATCATGATAAAACCAACATTTGAATGGGTTTTGTTGGTTGACCGTGACTCGTTGTAATGTTCATGGTCGATTATAGAATTCCACAATTGACCATGACTCGTTGTGATGTTCATGGTCAACTATCGGTGTGACCATTGGATTTTGTGCGAAATAGAGTATTTAAACTTCTTCTTTTTTTCTTTTTTCTTTTTTTTTTTTTTTTTTGTGTTAGGGCTAGAGAAATACGAGTGTTTTCTTTCTAGGGGTTAGGATTGGTTAAGGGAAGAAATTTTTCAAAGGATCTAGAGATTTTCTAGAGGTACACATTGTAAGGGAAGATCAAGTATATTTGTAATCGAAGAAGGTGAGTCTGTACAACTCTAAGGTTTTAATTATAGTGAATCTTTGTCACTTTTTGCTATTATTATTTTTCTTACAATAGGTTTTTCACATAAAATATCATTGTGTTTGTAATTGTTTATTTTTTGTTTGATTATTCTGCATTATTATATTGTTTTATCTTTGTTTATTGTGCTTCTGCAAAGCACATGATTTGACGGTGGTGTTAGATCCGAATTTATAACATATATGGTTTGATTTGGGTTTTTTGTTGGCTCAAGTTTATATATTGTGGTGTGATATAGAACGGGTTCACTCACAACAGGTTTTTAGCACCTCCATTGTATCTTAAAAGGAGCCATTTGGATGTAGCAGGTAAGTCGCATTGGTATTGACTTATCTGTAACTCACTTCTAGGCAGTGTTTGGGTGTGAAATTTCACATGTGAGTTACGACCTCAAACTCACAAGTAAAATTTGCATTTTAAAACATGAGAACAAGACATTTTTATTTTTTTATTTTTTTTTTCACTTAGAGATAAGATATTTACAACCTGTAAGTCACTTCCAAATAGGTAGCATGTAAATAACATACAACTTAATAATTTACAGGCATCCAACCGACTCTAAAAATAAAATATAAATATGTCTTTAGATGGTTTTAAACTCAAAGCTCCAATGAAGGAAAGACTTACTAATCATAAAATCAATATTCCCACTACATGATCAAAATGATATACATTGTTTCTTTATGGGTAAATTTTCAAGTCAAATTTGAAAATACTGTACAGAGGGATTTAAAACTTGTCGTAATCACCGAAAATGCACTATAAATGCCTACAAAACCTTGATGTGGACCAATATAATAAATGGCTATTCTTTGTGTTTATGGAAAGTGATTTCTTTCACACACTACTTGGTGTATATGGTTAGAGAGAAATCATCGTATCTTAAATAGTGGGAATGGAAAACATCATACCAACATTGTATTAATTGTTGCATTCACAGACAATTGTGTTGTTGCTCTTGCTTAATGAATTTATTAATCAATCTTTATAATACAAATAAGTAGACTACAAGAGAAAAAAGAAAAGTAGCAGCAATGTTTGAAGTATCGGTATTGCCACAAGTTTCGTTGGCCAAGGATACAGAAGCAATATCGATATCGTCAATAATATCATTGATAACTGGAAATGCGAGAAAACATGAGAAAAATGGTGAAATTTTCAATGAAACTTCGAGAGATGTTAAAATGTATATACTTGCATATTTAGAAATAATTTTTACAAAAAATTTATAAAAAAGTCCTTAAAAGCATGTGTTGTTGTAAGAAATCAGTCCAACCATCCTATCTGACCTATTTAACCATCGAACATTTCTTTCAAACATCCATCGATATTGCAAAATATCAACAATACATGATATTTCACTAAGAAATCATCGACAATTGGAAAGGAAATAAAAGATTGTACTCTCAAGATCGCGCATGTTGCGATATCGATAATATCGAGATATTATCAATGTTGATGCAAAAATCTAGTCCACCCTCTCTAGACCTTTATGTACCTACACAGGAAGAAGACAAAGGAGACATTGACTAAAACAGGGGATCCTCTGATGCCAAAGTCAGGCTATGAATTTAGGTCTAGTAGTATCAAGGGTTTTAGGTGAGAGATTCTGCATAACGGATCCTTTATTTCTAGTATAAATGGGTCATTGTTGGGGCTAGAGACGGTTCTTGATCACAGGCGCAATCTTCATGTATGTTTCTCAACCGTTACGCGGGATTTACGGAAGTGATAAGTGTTGAAGTGGTTAGCCCTAGAATCATGTAATGGATGGTCAAGGTTGAGTTAAGCCGAGCCCTTGATCAATCAGGTTGGGGCCGAGCTGAGCCAAGCCCTTAATCAATCGGGTCAATCTCCATAGTCGGCTCAAGGTGAACTTCTGCACTGATCGTCATTAGTTGATTGACCAATTCCTTAGTCTGTGATCCACACTTGGGCATAGGGACCAGGCTCATCTCCTCGATGAGATTTGTCATTTTGGATGACCATCCCCTTGATCTCGTCAAATTGATTGGTCTCATGATCGTCTTCTGGTCATATAAATCCGGACATTCCTCGGAGATTGGATAAGCTTGGTAGAAGCTCGGAAATGTATGGTATTGAGGCCTTGGCTTGGGAGTTCGGCGTCTACTCTTCTTTAGATTGATCTGAGACAGACGGTTGTTTAGGAGCTCCTTGGTCATGATCAATCCTAATCCTTTCTCCCTATCTTGGTCTAGGAGGCATGTGTTTGTGAGTCCTAGTTGATCCCATGAGTGGTCAGACCATTTTTGCTTATAACAATCAATATTATCAATGTCAAATTGAACACTACATACAACCATGTGCTCATGAAAAAAGTTGAAATAATTTTTTTCTAATATATATATATATTTTATGATATCAATATGTTGACGATATTATTGAAATACCATCGATACACTTATGATGCAAACATTACCTAGAATTTACATAGTCGAAAATATTGGCGATACATAGGCAATATTGATGCATTGGCAATACAAACGACACTTAAAATTAAATAGTTGGAAATATTGACAATTACATTAGCGATATTGATAAGTTGGCGATACTTAGTGATACATTGCTAATACTTGAAATTTCTGATATTACCAATGTTATTGGTATCACTATCAGTTTTTTCAAGATTGCTACCAATTTTATTGGTATAGTTGAGCTAGAGAAAAAGATAATATCAAAGATATTTTAATAATATCAAAGATAATTCAAACACTGACTAGAAGGGCACTAGAAAATCAGAAGAAGAAGAAGAAGGAGAGTTCACGTGGCGACTTTCACCGTCTCACTCATGTGGGCCGACTTGAAGTTTTTACTTATCACTGTCAATATTGCATGGGCTTCAAGAGTGTTCGTGAGTTTAAACCTACCAATTGAACTTATCATCACATGCATTGAAATTGAGAGAGAGTCCATGTTAACGATTCAATCTCTGTCGTGTGAAGCTCACATAGACATCTCGACTGCTGATGAACAGTGCTCACTGCCGCCTCTGGAGATTTAGTGAGTGAGCCATGCGATAGATCTAAATACAACTGTAGACCTTTTGGTTAACTTCACGGAATTTGCGTACGAAGAATGGTTTGGTAGCTTTCCTTGCATTAACTCTGACTTATCTAGCTAGTACGGTGTATAAGAACTATTATTTTTTACCTTTTTTACAAGAAAAAGGGAAAAAATAATAATAATAAAACAAAGTAAAAAAGAGAGTTCTTGGTATGGCCAGCACTCAAGTAGCATGTACCGTACGTGGTACTATGCAATTGTGAGGATGCGGATTTCCTGCTAAAGCCTTTGGCAGGAGGTTCCTGTGCTGGGAAGCCAGGTGGGCCCAAAATGATGTTTGTGAGAAATCCACCCCTTCCATCCATTTTAAAAATCTCATTTTAGAACATGCGACGAAAAGCCAAGCTGATTAAATACTCAATTCGGCCACATGAGAGGAAACAGTGGAGATTGAATGACCACTGTTAAAACATTCGTTTGGCTACAAAATTTTTAGAACAGGTTAAGCTTCCTGTGTTTTCAGTTCATCTCATTAGAAATGACATAATAAACAGTTTGTATGGCATATAAAAATCAAGGTGAAGCTCAAGAAAGCTTCAACTATAGGAATTTCTTTTCCCAAGTTTTCCTCTCATATGACCTCTTTGAGTTTTGGGTCCACCTGATTTTTGGGCACACATATATACTAAAACGAGCTCATAAAATAAATGGACGGTGTGGATTTCTCACAAACATAACGATGGGCCCCACCTAAGAACTTTCCGCGAAAGGCTTTCCATGAAACCCGCATCCCAAATGTCAGGCCCACATGATAGGCCAAGGACATCCAACTCATTCATCAGATGCCACCTCATACTACCCCAAGTCCCAAACCTCATCCCGATCAGACGTTAAGTACCCACAACAGACTGAACAATGTAGGAGGGTGCAAACACCTTTAATTTATATAAGGTCCACCTGTTTCCTATGGTCTCGTCCACCTAATTAATAGATCAGCTTAATTTTAGAACCCATGAACTAACATGTGGGGAAGCGTACGATGAATGTGCTGGATTTTATGCATATCATGTGATCCCATCATCTACCTAGTACTACTATAGCATGCACGCACACTTATCCCACACACGCCGGTGGGATTTCACCACCTATAGGTACTCGAACCCTTGACCAGGTGTTGAAACTCTTATGAGTCTGCCACTGGAGCAAGAGTAAGGACCAGCCAGCAATGGCATTGATATCATGCAAACGCATCTATCTATTATTAATGAGTTCATATAGTATGTTAGTCTGAAACAGAAAATTTCTGTTTTATGCAATGTAATTGCATCATATACATCATCATTAATGACGTTGCCCAATAATAATGCAGAAAATAAAAATAAAAACCCAGGTCTATCAAACAGAGGGTCTAGGTTCATTTTTGATACCCAGGATACGGTGATTCCTGTACCTTTCGTATTCCCTAGGTTATTAACGGACATATATATATTCAAGCTCTTGGTTTTTTGTAACTTTAGCCGTGGAGTACATTACTGCCTGAACATGATACGGTTGGTACACCATGGATTGAGAATGGTCCAGTTTCATCTTGATCGGATGATCACGACCATTAGATTATGGCCAGCGGAAGGGACGGTAAAAACCAATTTTACCCTAGTCTCCATTTCGACGCGATTAATTGTATTGTTTTGGTTATCCAATCTTGGATGGACCCCTCCTCCAACGGTTCTTATTGGTCACAGGAGTATTATAGCTAGGTAACCAGTTACAAACATTTGGATACTCGAGCCTAGCTCAGATTTTTGTATCCTCATAGTACTGTTTTACACGGCACTGCCAAGATTAAAAGTTAATGGTCCACATGTAACGGATCCTTAATGATCTCTTTATCAAACGCTGTGAACCGTTCATCGCAGCAGTAAGTTGCAGTTCCAATCATAAGCCTATCTTTTCTTGTGGCCAGGATCTTATGAATGTGAGAAAAGCTTCGGTCACGACTCACGTGGAACGAATTCTATATATAATACAACGCTTGGTAAGCCCATACGCGTCTGCAACCCTACCATGCACGTGCGCTCGCACGTGCCAATATGGCCCATGGTTGTGAGAAGTGAGCTTTCCATCTGGTTCGGAGCAAAGATGATATTTCTGCATCAAAATTCTGGGTTTTTCACTTTGCATGCTACGGAAGAAACCGACGGTTAAAACTAGCTGTCCTATTGTTTTAATTTTTGTGGCGCACGTGAATATGTGCATGGGCTGATATTTATGCCATAAGATCTAAACAGTGTATCCAATATAATGGAAGGATCTGATCAGGCACATGTGCCATATTATCACGTGTAACTGCATGTGCATGGGCAGGGCTCCTACACGCGTGTAGGCTTAGCAAAATTCTGCGTCAGTATTTTGTTCATACTTCTGTAATTTTAGTTGGGATTATGATTAAGAAATCTTCTTTTTCTTGTAATAATTAAGAAATCATAACGAGTGGATTAAAAATTTCAAATAATAAAAAGTGACACGTAGCCTACTCGACCAGTGCTATGATATTCCAGAGTAGCCAGCCATCCAAACCCTACTCTTCCACACGTGCCATTGCCAGCGTGAGAGAGATTCAGGTGGACCCCGGTATGTTCCTTTGCCCCGTAAATCAGTCCATTTATGGGGGTCACGCGCAAATTAAATATGGACGGCTGTTATTTCTTCTAATAATATATATACTTTTTTTTTTTTTTCCTTTTAGTTTCTATCTCGTGTGACCCATCTGTTGATTCGATAGTTCCCATTTCTCGTCCAAAAGACAGGTGAGACCAACTTGATGAACCATTGAATTTCATACACGTGGCGTAAGACCAACTTGATGAACCATTGGATGTCACACACGTGGCAAACACCGACCAAGGAAAAATGTTAGGTCGCTTACGAGGTTTGGATTTGTTGCCCTGTGATCGGGTCCATTCATCATGTAGGGCACGCTGTAAGCATACCCTGGAACAAAAACCAGGCAGCCCCATTTCCTCAGGTAGGCCACAGGCGTACATTGATTGTACACCGCCAATCACTTCTTTCTAACCATATTTTGATCACACAAGAAAATACTGAGATTGAAAAGTGCAAGATAACTGATGAACGGTCTGGATCTCGCACGCAGTGCCACGTTGGCACGCTCACGTCAATCTTACTACCGCGAGTAGACTCGATCAATAGAGAAGCAGCGAGAAAAGCGCGGGATGCGCAGGATAGCGAAAGGCTAGGGCACGACCGTTTTAACTTTTGCCCTAAGATGGGTATAATAGGAGGAATCATTTGCTTTGGATTTGAAGAGATTGTGAAAGGTGGCGTACTGAGCTCCTCCTTTCTTTAACTCGCCCATCTTTTCGTACTCGATCCCCCGTGACGTCATCTCTCCCCTACACCCGGCTTTGGTGGGCGACTCTTCAGTGAGATCAGAGAGATGACTTATACCATATTCATGGCAGTACGAGATCCTGGCTGTTGCTCAGCTGGGCCCCCCATTATGATTGTATTTAGGTAATGCACAGATACACATGTATGGTGGCATTCATACACAACCAGAGCTGTTGAAATTGTGGGCCCCACTAACTTACAATGGTAGGATGATCATCCCTCATATGGCCATCAAATAGAGAGGGCTAGATAGAAAAGTGATCAATGGTCCAAGTTCAATCAACAAAAATCAAGCATCAACTAGGGCTGTTGAAATCGTTGGCCCCACTAAGAAAACTTAAAATGGTAGGATGATAATCTCCGCCTATGGCCATCAAATGGAGGGTTAGATAGAAAAGTGATCCGCGGCCCACCAAGTTCAATACACAAAAATCAATCATCAATCAGGGCTGTTGAAGTGGACCCCACTAATAAAACTTACTAAGATGGACTGATCATCCCCTCCTATGGCCATCAAATAGAGGGCTAGATAGAAAAGTGATAAACGGTCCAAGATCAATGCACAGAAATCAAGTATCAACCAGGGCTATTGAAATCATGGACCCCACTGAGAAAACTTAATCATCCCCTCCTATGGCCATCAAATAGAGGGCTAGATAGAGAAGTGATCAATATATAGTCCAAGTTCAATGCACAAAATTAAGTACGAATCAGGGCTGATGAAATCGTGGACCCCACTAAGAAAACTGACTATGGTTGGATGATCATCCCCTCCTATGACACCATCAAATAGAGGGCTAGATAGAAAACTGATCAATGGTCCAAGTTCAATTCAAAGCACAAAAATCAAATATCAAGCAGGGTCGTTGATATTATTGGGCCCCACTAAGAAAACTGACAATGGTAAGAAGATCATACCTCTCCTATGGCCATGAAATAGAGGGCTACATAGAGAAAGTGATCAACGGTCCAAGTTGAACGCACAAAAAATCAAGCATCAACCAGGACTGTTGAAATGATGGGGCCCACTTAAAATAATCGGATGATCATATCTCTACCAATGGCCATCAACTAAAGTGCTAGACAGAAAACTGATCAACGGTCCAAATTCAAAGCACAAAAATCAAGTGTTTTGGTCGTCCTATCAATGTGATTCTTGGGCCCGTTATTTAAGGGGCCACTCATCATCAAGTGGCATAAATCCAAACCAACCCACACCGTCCAAATCGCGACCCCACTAAGAATGGGCATCACCCAAAGATTACAGTGACAGAACGATCCCCTCCACCGACCAGAGAAATGATCAACCGTCCAAATTCAATGGGCGAAAATCAAATGGCTAGATCATCCTGGAAATACACATGGCCCACTGTTTTCCACCGCCTGATTATATTCACATACATGCATGCCACCACATGTGAGGTGCATGGGTACATGAATACAACCCACCGTACTCTCCCAGAGTACTGTACAACCACAGAAAAAAACGGAGAACCAGTAGCAAGTATCGGCCGATATTTCTATAGTAACGGTCTTGCACTACACAAAAACATTGCATGCATGTATATTACACGTGCACATCAAAACGTTCGAGACTCCCCATATTGCATGCACTCAAAAGTAAGAACCCAAAAAACACAAGGGCAAAACAGTCATTTAGCAGCACCAGTTGGGTTGGCGGCGAAATCCACCCCCAGCTTCAAATCCAGCTCCAGCTTCACTCGCCTTCTTTGCTCCTCAGGACTGACCAGGTGCGCAATCGAGGTCACTGCAGAGCAGCTCCTGCTATTGTGCGCCGCGTGCTTACCGCACGATGCTTGCCTCTTCAGAGATGACGTGGAAGAGGTCGAGGACGAGCTAGAAGGCGAGGATACGGGCAGAGGAATGTAGAAAGAGCTTGGAATAGAAAAGTTAGTACGAGCCTTCGAACCTCTGAGTCGTCTCGCTGCCGAGTCATAGGCTCGAGCCGCTTCCTCCGCCGTGTCGAATGTTCCGAGCCAGTGCCTGCACCGTCCAATCCTGTCTCTAATCTCAGCCGACCATCTCCCCCACGGCCGCTTTCTCACCCCACGAAAGCTCTTCTGACCCGACCCGCCACAGAGTCCACCTTTCCCAACTGAGTCATCCACCGGTTCTCGCTTCTCACCGCCGAAAACCTCAGGACCTGAACTTGGGTTTTCTCGATTGTTGCTGCTACTTTCATTCCCGAACAGAACTTGCCTCCCGACAACCGCAGCGATTCCTTCCAGAACTGGCTCGACTTCGCTTGAGCCAGTAAGTTGACTCGGCGGGTCGTAGTAGAAGGGGATGTTGGTGTGGCTGTCGGTATGGAACGGAAACATATCGGCCATGTCGGGTGATTGTAGCAGTTCCTGTTTGATGAAGAAGGGAAAGGTTGTGGTGGTTTCCATGAAGGGAAACGAGAGAAGAGAAGAGAGTTCCGACATGTAGGAAGAGAAAGGAAGAGAAAGGTGGGGATGTGTAATTTAAGAGAGTTTGGAGGGGATTATTGGAATATATAAGAGAGAGAGAGAGAGAGAGAGAGAGTAATGAAAGGAAAGGAAAAGGAGGATGTCGAGAGATATTGCTGTCATTTTCGATACGATCATATCCTTCAAAATTACATGCTCGCCCTGTCCTTCTCCTCGAAAGGGATGCTAGAAGGATATACGCTTGGCTTTGGTGGGCCATCCACCTGTCCTTTGTTGGAAACTACAGCTGAAGATTATTTATGGCCGTTGATTAAATGTGAAGTCCCACACGTTGAAAGTTTTCGTGCGTTCAACCTAGATGTTAGTTTTGAACCGTTTTAAAAGAACCGCGCTAGGTGCCTCGCGCGAAGAGAGACACGTAGGTGGAAATTTCATCGGATCCATACCGTTCATCAGCTACTCTGCCTGATGATTAAGCTGGAACCAAAAAATATGACCATCCAGGACTCAATGAGGCCACACCATGCTTACCATTAGTTGTGCATGGCCCACCATTGTGTTTATAAGCCATCAAATCCATTATGTGCCTCGTTAGGATGAAAGAAGTACCGAAGAATACAGTATCCCAAAACTCAGATGGGCTATACCAAACCACGTGAATTTAAAGGTTTTTAGGTACAATTTTTTAGGGTGGGCCACCTAAGTGTTGAACTAGTCTGATTTTTGTGAGAATGGTTAAACAAGGGGTGATGCGTCTGATGAACGGGGTGGATTTTATGCACGTTAGATCCTATCATCCACAGTAGGTACCTAAGCAAGGTGCTCCTGTTTTCCATTTTAAAACGGAGGTGAAACTTCCTCCTTACATGTGGCACTGATGTACTTCTATCCAGACCATCCAAATTGTTAGTCACATTGTGGATGGAGCGTATCTCTAACGTTTCACTGATAAATCATCCTAACCATCCAATTAATAAGCTATCAAATGGGTGGTCTAAATTCTCACTATGATTTTTGGCCATGCTTCATCCACACTTGGATAAGTGACTTGGACGGTCTTGATTACGTTACAACCATGCAATGTCCATGTTTTGAAGAGTCTCCAGCGTTTTTCAAATGGTGCGAAACTAACATCGGCGTCTTGTCATTGCCTCAGTGGGATGAGGTAGGCAGTAGATGAAGTGTATGATACATGTGGGCCGCATCTCTGCACACTCGGCCAACCGTGATTTGCAGCTCTGATAAGTGGCAGTTCTGGATCGTTAATCCAGGCCATTGGTCTGTTGGGGCCTTCTGTTTCTCAAATAGAAAATTATCGTGCACCGATATTTGAACCTTTTGCAGTTGAATGTAGACCGTTCTTTATCTTTCTTACTGCCTGTCCGATTGTAATCCAAGGGTCAAGACTTTTCTATCAATGTGTCCATTTAGAAAAGGCTAGCATGGCACAGAACAGACTAAAATGGTTGTAGTTGGTCGGGACACATGTTTCAGATCTGGCCCTTTTTGAAGTTTTGGTGGGAGAAAATGACTGAGGTCTAGTCATCAGGCTGGTCAAATTTGTAAGAGAAAGAGTTAGGGCTGTTTGATACGTGGGTTTAGGAGGAATTAACTGGGATGGAATTACATTTGGTCAGTGTAAATTCCATCACACGTTTGGAAAAGACTGACTGGAATTTGTATTGTGGTCCATGCTAGATTTTTGGTGGATTTTGAAAACAACCATATCTGTGGGCTCTATATTGATGCATGGGTTTTATCCTTGGAGTCCATCCATATGCATTCTTTACAAGTAATATTAGATCTATATATGTGTATTAGTGACCAGCATTAATTGTGAATCTGATACATTAATTACATTTCTATGTACACGAGAAAGAGTTTCATGGAATCGAATGTTTTTGCCAAAGAAATAATTTAATTCAAAACATGGAGATTCCATGATCAAAATACCATGGTATTTTCAAACATACAAATAATGTGTTAATCCCATCTAATGCAATTCCATGCTATTTAATGCCACTGAACAAAACAAGCCCTTAGGTTTCAGCTATAGTGTGGCAGCTTTGGACGGCAGCAGCCAGTGGGCTTATATTTTGGGTAGTCTAGGGCCTGTTTGAGAGCTTGCATTTGAAATTCCTCCTATCCTGAATCAATGTGATGCTGAATTTGAAATATGTAGCATATTTGAAATATTTCAAATACCTTTAACTGTATTTTGCAGCTTATGTTTCGAATTTAGAATTCAAAATTAGCAATGCATTAAGATTATGTAGTATTTTTTTCAGAAGTTTCAAATAAATTTTAATATCTCTAATTAATTTAATTATGTGATGTTTGACACAATAATTGTAATAAGGCCGTTGAACTATATACTTTGACCAAAAATAATGAAATTCCAAACATCGGATGAGTCATAAGCATAGGATTACAACCAAGCAATTAACCAACGTGTTTGTTTTGTTTGTTTTTTTTTTTTTTTTTTTTTAATTTTTTTTACTATTGACAGAATGCTCTAATAAAAGGAACATAGAAGTTTGTTGCTCAGTATTTGACCAAATATGATCATCCAATTTCTATAAAACCTATCACTAAATTACCCCGAGAAAGAAATAGATCTAAGCAGAGCGAAAATGTTTTCCAAGAGATAGGAAATGAGAACTATTAGCCCCACTTTAGGTTGTGAATAAGTGATTGTCTAATAATGAGCATTTACACAGCCAATGTTAGGACTGTGCATAGTATTCTATTGATGTAATTTTAGTGATAAGTTGATAGTTTGATTACTCGGGGATATCATTAACATGCCATGTGTACAATGAATTAGTAGCGGAGCAACACCAATGTTACACATGTGACTCTATTGCCTTTAAATTTTTTTATTTTTTTATTTTATTTTAATTTTTTAAAGCATTTTGAATCTTAATAATAAGAGATACCGCAAAACATAATAAAACTAAGTATTTTAAATTGCTTATATTCCAAATACTTCCCAATTCATGCTCCTAAATGATCCCTGGATTCCAAATGCACTCCAATACCCTACAATACCCCCAATCCATGCTGCTAAATATATAGATTACTTCGAATAGTCCATATTATTTTTATACCAAAAATAAGCTATTCTCACATTATCATTTTTCACTGGCAATCCTAACTTTGATTTTTTAGCAAGGAATGCTAGTTACTGAAATTTTCTTTTCAGTGCTCTAAAGTCATATATGAATCGTAATATACGTGATTGTCTGCTCAGCCTAAGTTTCTTAGGTTAACTGGTAGAGCATATAGTCCATAAGAATGGATAATGCTGAGCAGACCACTCGGGATGTGAGCCCAGTGGGCAGTAACACTTCCTAGATAGTAAGCCGCAGTAGAGAAAATTAACTCTATCAGCAAAACTTACCATCAGGTAAAAGGCCAACTGATATCCAAATTCAACTCAACGTGCATGCATGCCTCACTAGATGAGTCTACCACCCAAATTTCTAGTAAATGGCTTATTTAAAATACCAGACAACCTACCTAATGACCGTTTCAGCTCTCTTATACTATGTGCCATCTGATGTTGAACCAGACCATGCAAGGGAGCTGTCATGCAGTGCTCACATTCTAAGCGGTTTGCAGGAATACATCATGAGCGTACTTTAGCATTTGGGCCTGTTTGGAACATGGCGTAGGTGGCATGGAATTGCATTTGGTTCAATGTAAATTCCATCCCACATTTGTAAAAGATGGGAATGATTGGATTAATCCAAGTATCATATCCAGTCCTACCTTTGGAAAAGATGGGAATGATTGGATTTATAGTCGATTTCGAAATCCACTACATTTGATGCTTGTGTTGTATTCATGCTGTCCATCCATACGCGCCTTTTACACATGACAATCGAGTTACATATGCATATAGGTGACTAGTATTAGTTGTCAAATCTAACATGTTAATTACAATTTCATGGTCCACTAAACATAGATTTCATATAATACATTCTTTTTCTCAAAGAAGACCTTGAACCTAAACATGGGATTAGACCATCTAAATTATACTATGATATTTTGAAGAATATAATCATTGTGAAATAATGGTGTTAATTCTACCTAATGTAATTCAATACCATTTAATCTCCCATTCCAAACATACCCAAGATTTAGGTCATCTTTATATCATGGCCTCATATTGGATGAAAGATGGAAAATAAATAAATAAGTTATTATTAGACTTGAATATTTCAGTCCTTTGAGCATTGGATTCTTTTGGTTAGAACAGGATGGTCTAGTCGAGCAGTCCTGATTGATATGTCACCTCGCCATGTGTACTGCTGTCATGTTTCAGTTCCAAGGGCTCTATTGTATCATCTCCCATTAGTGATATTGACAAGATCAGGATCCACCAACAGTAGCTGTGAGAAATGGGTTGTCCGGTAATCAGAACTTCTTAGAACGTGTGGCCCTTGATGTGATGCTGGATGAATGATAATACACAAGTATTTTCAGTATGTGGAAGTGTGGAAGTGGGGCCAGTTTTTCAGTGATCCAAAAAACTTGTTATTGGGGTCACCATGGACCATGCCCTGAAAATCTCCCTGGTTGAAAGATCCTGAGCATTGATGTTGGGCCTTATTTTTACAGTTGAATGCAACTACTGCTGTGTTTATCTCTCTAATGGTCCAATTCCATCCCACTAATTCAGGATCCTCAGAAGGAGGAGAACACTATTACGTAATCCACGACCCCACCTTAATTTACATGCATATCTCAGTTCAAGCATTCTATAACTCAAATTATATTGTCTTAGGTGATCAAGAGATCCTACACTGCTAATTTTAATGGCCCATATAGACAGTTGGGCCAACCAGATCATAAGGGTGGATATGAACCATGGACCCCACATGGGCAATTCAAGGCTCAAGGTTATCATGAAAGGGTAAAGCTCATCTTCTAGAGGCTTATCTAGGTTGAAATTTCCCAGTGCCATATGATAATTCATTATTATGTTGTTTTGTACAATAATTTTATACACCTAAACAACTACCAGATTCAGATATGATACCCTATAGTGCTAACCTGACAGGTGGTCTGGATCTGTTGCAGGACCTTTATTAGGTGGGCTCACATAATCATCAATTTATATCATATCCTCGGATAATTTGAATTGATTTGACCTTCTATGATAGGTTTAGGGTGGTACAGGCTCACACTATTTTCTATCCACATGATAGACATATGGATCCTTACTCTTGCTCAGGTGGTAGATTCTTAGGAGTTTCAACACCCAGTCATGGGTTCGAGTATGAAATCCCACTATTGCGTGAGTATGTGGGGGGTGTGTGTGCATGTGTAAAAAATAAAAATAAAAAATAAAAAGGATAGACATGTGTGGAGGGAAAGAAGAAGTTGATGAGCTTACCTTCTTCAAACATTTCCTACGAATGTCTTGATCCTCACCAAAATCTAACCCCATTGATGGGTTTCAGGGTTTAAAATGTGAAATATCTAAAAAGAAATTCCTTGTGCATCTATATTAAGAATTTCATATTACTTCCTGTCCAGTATATAAGATCTAAGTTTACAATTTAATTTTGGTTGATTCATAGAATAGTGGGTCCACCTGTCATAAAAATCCATTGGCCCACTCCTTGGGTACACACCTTGTATAAAGACCGTTGTCGGTTATCATTTCATATACACCATCTCCTTTTATGTGTGGCCCACCTTATAAATGGTGCATTTGTAACTAGCCTTTCTGGTTACAAATAAAAGAAACTGTTACAATGAAAGTCACTGTACAGAAGTTCTATACAGTCCAACACCGGAAACGTGTCTAAAGACTGGATTGGGGTTGGACTGGTGCAGCACCTGGAAAGGTCCTGCTCCCAAAAGTCTCTGAGGATTGACTCGAGGCACCAATCTATTCAATCGCCTGGAAAAGCAATGATTAAAACAACTGTCCCTGATAAACCACAGAAGCTTCAAATAGCCCCTGCATATTGTTGGAAAACTCTCGACGCACCCAAAGATAAAGGGCTACTGAAATTCATACACCCACACCAGCATACGTGTCTTTAATGGGGTACACCGTGGATGCTAAGATACAGAATAAGGGAGGAAAAAGATAGAGATATTTGCCGTAGATTTCCTTAATAATGTACTATCATATGTACCAATCTAAAATTTTTGTAGATTCAATCGTAAGTGGGCCAATTTAAAAAAAAAAAATGTGCACAATTCAAAATATTTAAATTCAAGTGTACTGCTGATCTGATTGACTGACGTGATGTTTTGTTCTATAATATCACCAAGGTGCAGTGCATAGGTACCTGGTGGCCCCATAATTCCGGGGTTCTTTACTTTTTAAAGTGTTGTCTGGTATCTTAAATCTGTGTATAAGAGGGTCTGTCCATGTCATCTAAATACTACTTGATCCCATTAAGCATGTGTGGATTATGTCTATGTCATCCACAGTCCATCCAATCCCATTGAGAAAATTTTAAAAAAAATCTATTTAATTGTTGAATAATTTTGGAAGTTGTTACTCGGTGACATTAAAAGATCTTCGATGTCATTGATTAGCCTTCGATGTCATAGACTATGCTTCGATATCAGTTGATGTCATCAAAGGTCCCATCAAGCACGCATAGAGTTACGTAAGTGCAGGATTTGTTTCTTATTCTGATTGGTTAGCATATATATCTTTGGTAATTGGGATTAGGGCGAGGATTTGAGATTAGAGCTTTCTAAGGTGTTCTAAAGGGTTGAAGGGCATAACTAGGGTTTCAAAGGAGATTCAAGGGTTATTCACATTAGTAAGATCTATTATCTCTTATATTTTTGCTTTCATAGTGTGTTGTTCGTTACTTTATGCCAGGGATTTTTTCAGCAGGGGTTTTTCTACGTAAATTTTGGATTGTCTTCTTGTTGGGTTTGTTTGTGCGATTACAATTACTTTTCTTGATTGTACTCTCGGTGTTTCTGCGAGTCCCAATAAGTGTTATCAAAGCCAACGTTGGGAAGCAAATCGAATCTGAAAGTAAGACATCAATGGTATCTAATATGAAGTTTGATGTATAGAAGTATTTTGATAAAAATAACTTTAAATTATGAAAAGTTAAGATGAATGGCATTCTAGTTCAACAAATATTGGAAGATGCACTTCTTGGAAAGCGACCAGAATCTATAAAAGAAGAAGAATTGAACAAATTAGATATGAAGGCCAATATCTCAATCCGGTTGTGCCTAACAGACGAGGTCATCTATAATGTTATGAGAGAGAAGACTATGGCTGATACATGGGCAAAATTAGAGCATATTTATACGAAGAAGTTTCTTTAAAATCGTTTGTATCTGAAGCTACAATTGTTCAATCTGAAGATAACAGAAAAGACTGACATTGAGGCCCACGCCAGTAACTTTAATAGGCTTATTTGTAAGTTGTTGGATGTGGATGAGACAATGAAATATGAAGATCAGACATGTATTCTATTGAATTCTCTTACAGAATCATATCAATTGTTTAAAGATTCTTTGTGCACCAGTAAGACAATCATTAGCGTTGAGACCGTTGTCTCAGCACATCAGTCGAAGGCGATGAGAAAGAAAAACAATGACATGTGTACTTCTACAGATGCGCTCGTTACAAGGGGGAGGATTTCTAAGCAAGATAGTGGATCTTTGCAATCAAGATCCAAATATAAGGGCAAAGGTAAATGCAAGTTGAACTGCTGGAACTGTGGCATGACGGGGTGCATGAAAAAGGATTGTCAGAATCCTAAGTCGAGAAATGAGAAATCCGAAAGTTCTTCTACAGAGGCCGACACTGTGGAATCTAGTAAGGAGGAGGAGGTAGTGACATGTTGACAGCATTCGAATATTTCAGCGATGAATACATTTTGGATATGGGGGCTATGTATCATATAACCCATCATAGGAGTTGGTTCACCAGCTACAGTGAGTGCGATGGAGGCTATGTGTTTATGAGAATTGACAATGCCTGTAACGTGATTGATGTTGGATCGGTGTGCATCAAGATGTTTGATGGCATGGAGCATATCTTGACTGATGTGAGAAATGTTCATGAGTTGAGGAAGAGTCAAATATATCTGGGAGCACTTGAGGCACTTGGGTGCAAATTTATTGGATTCAATTGTGTCCTTAAATTTTCAAATGGGGCACTCGTTGTCATGAAGGCACAAATGAATATTGGTAACCTTTACAAGTTGATCGAAAACACTTCATCGAGTAGAGCTACAACAACTGTAGCGGTTTCTACGCCTGCACGTACGTGGCATACGCGCCTAGGCCACATGAGTGAGAGGGGCATGAAGGTACTTTCTGACCGTTGCTTAATTCCAGTTCTTAAAAGCATGATTTTATTATATGCAAGCATTTTATATATGGTAAATATTCAAGGTTGTCTTTTAAATCTGCGAAACATTTATGTAAAGGAGTTCTAGATTATCTGCATTATGATGTATAGGGGTTGTCGCCCGCAGTTTTCTGGTGGAGGATCGTCATGATTTGTTACATTCATTTTATGAAAAGTAAAACTAAGGTTTTCACCATCTTTAAGCAGTGGAAGGCAATGGTGGAAAAGTAGATAAGGCGACAGGTGAAAGTGTTGAGGACAGATAACAGTGGAAAAATCACTTCTAGGGATCTCAGTCAGTTTTATAAGGATGAAGGGATCGTGAGACACAACACAGTGCACTACATACGTTAGCAAAATGGTGTGACTAAGCGGATGATCAAACTCTCTTAGAGAGGGCCCGATGCATGATGAGCAATGCTGGGTTGGGCAAGAAAATTTAGACTGAGGCCATTAACACGACTTGTTACCTAATGAATCAGTCCCCTTTTATGGTTATTAATTCTAAAATTCCATAAGAAGTGTGGAGTGTTCAACAGGTAGACTAGTTGAGGTTGTGAGTATTTGATTGCGATGCTTTCTCTCATGTATTGTTGTTGAGAGAGATAAGCTGGACTAAATGGCTAAAAAGTACATATTTGTTGTCTATGGTGGTAGTGTAAAGGGTTACAGGCTATATGACCGAGTTACATGAAAAATCATCCTTAGTTGTGACATACGTTAGATTTGATGAAGGATCCTTGTTCTGAAAGGATGAACACAAGGAAGACGAAAAGTCAGTTGTGGATGTTCAGATAGATAGAGATGAGACACAGGCTAGTATTGAGATATAGATAGAGATACAAGAGCAAGTGGAGCAGCCACATATGAGAATGAATATGCCAAAGGATCGTGGGTTACCGCTGAGATACAAGGATGACTCGAATATTGTATTTTCCCTTATTACTGATGAGGGGGATTTGTCTACTTTTCAGGAGGCTCTTAATGATATAGATATCGAAAAGTGAAAAGCGGTGATGTATGATGAGATGGACTCTTTGTACAAAAATGAGACATGAGAGTTGATGGAGGTTCCCGTTGATCGTAAAGCGATTGAGTGCAAGTAGATTTTCAAGAAGAAATATGATAGGTATAAGGCAAGTTTGGCAGCGAAGGGATACGCTCAGAGAGAAGGTGTTGACTTCATTGAGATATTTGTACCCGTGATAAAGCAAGTATCTATCAGATTTATATTAACACTGGTTGCCCAATACAATCTCGAGCTGGAACAGATGGATGTGCAGACTGTTTTCCTGCATGGAGAATTGGAAAAACAAATTTACGTGAAGCAAATAGAAGATTTTAAAATACAAGGGACAGATAACAAGGTTTGCAGGTTGAAGATGTCGTTATATAGCCTGAAAAAGTTGCATAGGCAGTGGTACAATAAATTTAATTCTTTTATGGTGAGTTGGAGGTTTACCAGGAGCGAGTATGATCATTATATCTATTACAAGACACTGAGTGATAGAAAGTTTATTGTCTTGGTATTGTATGTTAATGACATGCTTATCGCCAGTCATAGCATGTCTAAGATAGACATATTGAAGACTCATCTATCAAGGATATTTGAGATAAAGAATCTGGGGTTGCAAAAAGGCTTCTCGGCATTGACATACATAGAGATAGGAAGAAGAGTGGGCAATAGTTATCTCAGGCAGAATACCTTATAAAAGTATTAGTGAAGTATAGTATAAATAAGGCAAAGCCGGTTAGAGTTCTCCATGTAACTCATTTTAAGCTTTTTTTTAATAGTGTTTTGAAATAGATGGAGAAAAGTAAGTTATATCTCATGTGCCTTATTCGAGTGCGTTTGGTAGCTTGATGTATGCCATGGTATGTATGAGACCAAATATTGCATATGTGGTGGGTGTGGGTGTTGTTAGAAGATACATGTCTAACCTTGGAAAGCAACACTAGGAGGTAGTGAAATGACTACTTTGATATATTCGAGGTACGCAGAAGTACGTCTTGGCATTTAAAAAATTAGAGGGACAAATTAGTTGGTCGTGTGGATTCAGATTACATGGGCAGTGTGGACAATAAAATGTTGACTTCCGGTTACTCATTTTTTTTAGCAGTTGGAGCAATCAGTTAGATGTCAAAACTTCAGCCTATGGTGACTCTTTCTATAACCAAAGATGAGTATACGGTAATGACAGAAGCATTTAAAGAACGTGTGGGTTGAGGGGGATGATAAATCAATTAGTGCTTCAGGAGAAGGTTGTGCCAGTAAATTTCGACAGTGAAGACAAGATTAATTTGGCAAAGAATTTCATTTATCATTCACATATTAAACATTTTGATGTGCATCATCATTTTATCTTACGGGTGCTTGAGGAAGGAGACGTGACTCCTGAGAAGATATATACAAATGTGAATCCGGTTGAGATACTTACGAAGGTAGTTCCCATTGAGAAGTTCAAGTTCTATGTAGCTTCTATAGGCTTGACAGAGCCGCAATGAGGATGGACTGTGCACGAGAAGCGACAATGAAGAGATGATGGAAGGCAATTAGAGATGGTGGAGACAAAGGAGCAATGGATACTAAAGATTAAATACATGGTGGAGAATATTGTCTAATGTCTTAAATATGTCTATAACAAAGTTTGTCGATACCATCAACATACCACTTGATCCCATCGAGTAGCTGTGGTTGATGTCGATGCTATCGACAGTCCTCTCGATCCCATGAGAAAATTCAAAAAAATCGTATTTGATTGTTGTACAGTTTTGGAAGTTGCTACTTGATGGCATCGAAGAATCTTCGATGTATGTCAATGCTATCAAAGGTCTCATCGAGCGCCTGCGTGGAGTTACATTAGCATGGGATTTGTTTCCTATTCTAGTTAGGTAGTATATATACAAGTGTAATAAGGATTTGGGAGAGGATTAGGGCTTTCTAAGGTGTTCTAAAGGGTTCAAGGGCATAGTTAAGGTTTTAAAGGATATTCGAGGGTTGTTTGAATCAATAAGATCTACTATCTCTTGTGTTTTTGCTTTCATAGTGCATTACTTGTCGCTTCGTGCCATGGTTTTTTCTCGCAAGGGTTTTTCCACAATTCAGATTGTCTTCTTATTGGGTTTGTTTGTGAGATTGCGATTACTTTGCATGATTATGCTCTGGGTGTTTTCGCGAGTCCCAGCATATTGAAAAAAATAGCTAAAATAAGGACATTTTTATAATTTCATTTTTTTAAAAAAAGTTATATCTAATCATTGAACATTATTTGGTAAAAATAAAATCATGGGAAATTTTTTTTAAAAAAAAACTCTTAAATTGAAATATTTCTATGATACATCCAAGGGGAAAAGGTTTAAATTATCGAAGGGTTGAAATATTGTAATAGAAGAGTTTTTTTCATTTGACTATACCCATCCGAGGTAAGGTTATTATGTGAATAGTTTAGATCATCAAAAGATGGCCCCTGTTGGGGTCAAAATCTGGACCACCCTCCACTCGATGCTTGCGAACTCAAAACGGTCCCTAGTCCTGCACAAAAAGGGTGAGCAAAGGAGACCCTGGCTTAAATAGGGGACCCTCTAATGCCTAAGTTAGGCTGGGGAATCTGGGTCTAAGTTACGTAATGTAGAGAGAGGGTGCAAGATATTGCGTACCTGTTGCAATGGGGTCCCTTGGTATTTATACCTGTGGGTCGAGCGGATTGTGTCCGTCAATCTTGGCATGATTTACTCAATCAAGTGGATATTGCAATTGTGGAGATACTCCACAATCTTTGGATTGTGTAGCGCATCGTGTCTTAATGGAGTGTATCCCCGGGCGAGATCTTCGCACACATACACATTCAGGCTGGTTTCCCAGCTCGGTACTTGGAAGGTCCTCATCTAAGCTCGGACTTGTCCTGTCCGAGCCCACAGCTGAATACTAGTAGTCGAAATTCGCCGTCGGAATGTCTAGGGGTCGGAATTTGTTGAATGAAGATGAGGACGAGGACAAGAGCTCGACTCGACTAACCTTCTTCGGATGAGGATGAGTACGAGGACAAGAACTCAACTTGGCCAACCTTCTTCGGATATGAGGACGAGAGCTCGACTCGGTCAACCTTCTTCGGATGAGGATGAGGGCGAGGCCCTATTAATTGGTTCAGATGGCTCGGGCCAACCCTGTTTGACCTTGTCCAGATTTCCCCATAATAGAAGCCTCGTACTCTCTTAGTCCGAGCTCGAACTTAGAGAGTAAATGCCTGGGGAAACGGTGCGATGCCTCCACGTCTCTGTTCATGATGACGGTTGGGATGATTGGCGTGCAATCACTGCGACGATTGCACTTCGGGTTACATGTGTCATACGACGGCTACGACTCTTTGGATTTCGACCTCTGAACGAAGGACACGTGGCGACGGTTACGATTTGTAATTGGCAGAGCAGAGGAAACGATGTCCCGAGATCATAGAGAGGCGAGAGGCCACCTGCGCCATAAATAACTTTTAATGTCGATGGGAGTCAGACTTGGGAACGCGGACTCGAGCTTATCAACTCCCTCCATGTGCTCCCTGTTGTCAGAGCCGAGCTGCATCGGCTTTGGAGACAGCTGTCCGCAATGATGACGTTGAGTGATGGAGGGGTTATATAAACCTTACATCGCTTTCATTCGCATTCTCCTCCTCTTTTGTTATTGCTCTCATACTTTTCATTCTCTTTACTCCTTCTCGATTTGCCTTCTACCGGAAAGGGATTTTTCTCACCGGATAAAGGATTTTTGTCAACCAGAGAGGGGTTTTGTTCGGTAGAGGTCACTTAAGCAGAGAGAGTTCCTGCCGGAGTAAATCGCCTTCAGCGCAGTGAGTCTCCACCGTTTTAGCTTTTTTCTTTCAACATGTCGAGTAACTCTGATGAAATCCAAGAGATCCGAGGAGCGGAGGCCGACTCCGAGTCAGAGATCACCGACTCAGGGCCCGGGGACTCTGAAGGCCCCTTTAAGGCTATACTGCTAAACGCATCGGCCAAGAGAACTGCAAGTCCGAGGACCGAATGTTGAGGTAAGAATCGAAGAGGGCACTTAAAGATCCTGCGGGACGGTCGAAGGCCGGCCCATCAGGGCGTAGACCAAAGGCATTAGTTCCCGGGGGCTCGGTTCTGGTTGAGTCCAAGATGTCCCAGATTCACAAAGATTACAAAGATCCCGGACTCGGTGCACATCCGAGCTCCTTCTCCCACTAATCAAGCGGGTCTTCCTGCTGAGGGGGAGATAAATATATTCACTGGCACCCTTCAGTGCGAGCTCCAACTTCCCATTCATCCGTTTGTACGTGAGCTTAGTACACAGCTGAAGGTGGCCTCGGGTCAGCTGGCCCCGAATTCCTGGCGAATCCTAGTCTCCACATTCACCATCTGGACCGGGTGAAGAATCAGAGGCTGATGTCGGATGAGTTCTTATATTTGTACATGACTAAGTACGACAGGAACGAGTTGTCCTGACATTACTTCTCTTCCAGACCCCCATGTACCCCGTGTTTGGTAAACCAACTCCCCACTTCCAACAAAGATTAGAAGGGGAAGTGGTTTTGGGCCTCGGGGGAGTGGAATGCCCTGGTCTCTGAGCTAGGCAGACTGTGGGCCCGGGTCCCTACCAAGTGCGCCAACCCCGGTCCGACACCTTTCATTTTGTCACACTCTATATGTCTGACTTGTCTTTTTGTGTTCTAACTGCTGTTTTGCTTCTGCTTGTAGTCCAACCGATAGGGGCTCTTGATCTCAATCCTCTCCAGTAGAACCAAGTAGCTAGAGCCAGAGTGCTCACCGAAGAACAACGCATCTGGTTCGAACTCATTACTGGGGAGAACCTAATGTCATCTGGTTTTTGCAGACTTCTTCCTCATCCTTTTGCTTTGGGTATGTGGGGTAAGAGTCCTCGGAGACTGTCCGTTGTACTTCTGTAGATTTAGCTTAGATTGATTTTATTTCTTTTCAAGTAGGAATGGAAGCAGGCGGCTCGAAAAGGAAGAGGCCGATGGTACCGCGCCCTCCGATGAGCGTGGTCCTCACTAATGAGTTGAGGACTAAGGTGACGACGAAGAAGAGGAAGACTTTCGAAGCCGAGCTACCCCGGCTGGAGCTGCGCCCGCCCTAGCAGTAGCCTTGACCGTCCCAGCCCCTACCCCTGCTCCTGAAGCGCAAGCCTCGGAGGCCCTTGTTGGAGCCGAGCCTATCACCATCTCGACTCCGACTCCAGAGGGGCAAGCCTCTGAGGTTCCACCCCCATTCCCTACTGGCGCCCCTAGGATAGGGGAATTTGTCGGGGAGACTCTCGATGCCAACGCCTCCGCCCGTTCCGTAGCCCACCTCATTGTTGCCGAGGTTGAATTCCTAGCCAGCAGAACTGACGCCCTGGTCGGATACACTACCACGCCCGAGGCTGTGGCTCAAGCCTCCGAGGCCAAGTGAAGTTGGACGAGCTATTGAGCTCACTCCTCTAAAGATCTTCCCTCCTGGTTACCACATGGCTTTGCTGAATGATTGGGTGGCCAAGCATGTACCAGAGTCGAGCATAGCCAGCACCCTTCCGGCAACTACACCAAGTTCATGAACGACTACGCATCAGTCTGCTACCAGTCGTTGCCGATGATGGTGGAGGTTAAGGAAAGGTTGAAGGAGATGGACCGACTCGATGTGGAGAAGACCGAGCTCGAGGTAGAGAAGGCTGAGCTCAGAAGGCTTCTTGAGACTTCAGCTACCGAACGAGAAGAGCTAAAGAGGGCTATGGATGAGGGTCGAGTGAGGGAGCCGGTACTCTAGGGTGAGATCAATCAACTCTAAGTTCGCTTGGATGTGGCCGATCCCGAAGTCGTGCACCTGCAGGAGGTCGTTGAGTGCCTGATGGCCTCCATTGAACGCATGGAGGGGGAGAACGTAGCTCGCTGAAGACCTCATAAGGGCGAAGTGCGAAGCGGCCGAGGGGTGAAATAGCGGTGAAGACCGCTTGAGTTGAAGTCAGAATATGTCAAATGTCCTAGAGGGGGGTGAATGAGACTTTTTAAAGATTTATGAGTTATTCAAAAATCCTATCACTCTAATCCTATCATGTATGCAATTTTCAGGATTACTCAGATATAATTCTACTGGCTTCCAAGCCCAGTAGAGGATCCAATCACAGAACTATTCAAATGATAAGCATGAGGCAGTTATAGTCTATGAGGGATATAACTGTGTAGGTGTGTGTGGTGTGATCAGATATTCAGATAAGGAAGTATTGAGGCAAATCACACACTCATAAAAATAACATTCTCAAACACAATCATTTTATAGTGGTTGGACGATAAGTCTACTCCACTCCCGGCTGCCACACTCAACCCTTAAGTGTACCGGATTTCACTAAGGAGGTTTCCTAGGATTCACCTCTAACCTAAGGTTTTAAATCAGGTTCACCTTCAACCTTTACACAGAGGTTTCTACTCAGTTCACCTCTAATCCTGGAGTTTACTGGTTCACTCCTAACCAGATGTTTATGCTCTCCATAGAGCAAGGGTCCACACAAAGTACCCAGGAGTTTTACTGGTTCACTCTTAACCAGATGTTTATGCTCTCCACAAAGCAATGGTCCATACAATGCACCCACCACGTACACTCCCGCCGGAGGCCTCCTACGAGGGCTTCAAAGGGCGAGAACCACTTAAGACCCAATCTTAGAAAGAAATTATCGCAAGTGTCCTCTTGGACTCTAAATACTTACAGATAAGTTGATGAGTCCCGTTAAGCACAACGCCGAAGATCTCCTCCTCCTTGTTGACGAAGAGTCTTCTGCTTCCTTGATCTGCAACACAAGAGATATACCAAGACTAGGCTTAGGGTTGGGTCAAGGTTAAGATGGAATCATACTCTCTAAAGGTTTTCTTATAAGGAAGGTAGAGTAGTTCCAATCTCATGCATTCAAGGCATCCCAGCTTAATGATTTGCCATTAAGGTAGTAGCTGGAGGATCCTTGAATGCGGAAGTTCATTCTCCAATCCACTCTATTGAATGTCAATGGTCAGAGTGGATTGGAGGATGAACTCCCTCGAGAGAAAGGCTTTGGATATAAGATGTAAGTTGAAACACACACAAGCTCTCTCTTTTCTCTCTTACAGCAACAAAAGACAAGTCCTCTATATATAGGTAAAAAGTTCCAACGGATATAAAACGGTCACATTTATGACATTGTTCGATATCATCGAGCAGGTTCGATATCATCGAGCGTATACTCTCGATAGCATCGATGGTCTGCTCGATGTCATACGCTTTTGAAACTTCTTGCCAATTTGTCGATGAATCGAGACCATGGTCGATGTCATCGGATTTCGAACTCCGATTCCATCGATGATAGGATCGATCCATCGACATTTAAAAAATGAGAGAGACTTGACTTTTAAATATTTTAGGATTTTATGAATGATCGGGGGAACCGTCGAGATCATCGGAATTTGAATGTCGATGATATCGAGATCAGAGTCGATGCATAATAAATCCAGTGGATTTGTCTTTAAACTTGCTCGACGATTTGTGTCCTTATTTGATGCAATTGACCTGGTGCCGATATCATCGATATTTGAATATCGATTCTATTAAAGGGCCCCCGATCATAGTTAAAAACAACCTGAAATATCTGCTGTAAGAAATACGCGCCCACAATCGATATCATCAATGGACCTCCGATCTTATCGATATTTGAATTCAGATCATATCGGACGGTCATCGATATATCGAAGGAATTTGAGATTTTCATTAAAAAATAGGGGCACCGAAAATCTGCCTGTCGATCTTATCGAGCCACTCCCGATGGGGTCGAGATTTGAATATCGATGTCCTCGATAGGTGTATTGATACATCGATAATTCGTCTAGATATGTTGTGAAGTTGCTGGACATATTTAGTACTTTTATCGATGATATCGATAGGTGTATCGATACATCGATAAATCCGTCCAGATGAATATTTAGTTGCTGGACATTTTTGGTCCTCATATCGATAATATCGGTAAGGTATCGAGGATATCGACAGTGCAGGTCGATCATATCGAGGGTGCTTCGATAAAATCGACAAGGCGAGAAAAACTTAGAGATTTTCCTGTTTGAAAAAAGTTTTCTCACCTTAAAAACCCTAAGATGTCTATCTTGTTTTAAGGGTTTTAATCACCTGGTGTTTTGGGACATGGGATGTAAGGCTATGATTCACCTATTGCGAGCTTCCACACATCCGGTTGAGGCAAACGCTTGAAATAATCTTCCTATCGGGTTCTGTAGCCAGTCTGACTCACCATTCACGTAACTTGACAAACCAGGGCACTAGTAGGTGCACTTTCAATCTCCCCCTTTGTCAATTACGTGACAAAATACCCAAAACACCCTAGAACACTTCTAGACAAACACACCCTAAATTGTGTACATGTTTTTATATAATTTTACAATTTTTCTACCCCATGTACACAATCAGTAGTATCTGCTCCCCTTACTTCAAAATCTCCCCCTTTCTTGCTGCTGCTCCCCTAACACCTGCATTAACATAGAAAGATACACAATTTTTCGCTCGGGGTGTTTTGAATTGTTCTCCCCCTTTTTGTTAGTCATTGGCAAATGTATAGCAAGTGATATTGACTGAAGAGTGAATTGCATGGGAGAAACATTAGGCATATGTAGATGAATTTGATGTATAAGAATTAGTGCATTTTAGTCAAACATCAATCTCAGAATGAATGCATATTAGATAAGATATAGCAGTTTTCAATCATATGCAATCCATAACTTGATAAACCAGGGGAACTCAAAACAGAAGTATGGCATTAATGATATGAATCCTATTAAGCCATATTTAAAATAAGACTAGAGTTATCTGATTATCCAAAATAGACTACATAAGATTGGTAGCAAATTAACAGTTATCCCAGCAAAAACACCAAGCCCATAAAAAAAGTGGCATTCGATTATCACGACTAGCTTTTACCGTCTTTTCGAGTTACCACGTGTGAGTAAATCAACAACTTGCTGATTTGTTTATTGGAGAGTATCGACTTTTTCTTCAACCACGATGAGATGTCTCTCACAATTGTGAAGTCGCTCCTCCATACTTGTCATACCGTTCAGTAGGTGACGTTCAAGATGATGGGTTTGACGATTTGTGATCGACTCCGGACTCAGCAATGGCGTTCGGTTGGATCCCCATGGATATGACGGAGGAGCATATGGAGCAGCCGATTGTTGGGGAGCACTGTTCTCAGGAAGAACTGAAGGAAGACAGAGCTATTGTGCCAACTGAGCCGAATCACTGTCAAACCACTTCTCTTGATGGACTCTATCAGATGAGGCAGGAATGCCAACATAATGAGCTAATTTACAGATGAGTACAGGAAAAGCGAGTGTATCCTGATGATTTCCTTGAATGACCCGAATTAGCTGTTTAAGAAGAAGTGTTGGAAGGCACACCTGAACTTCCTGATACACATCATACAGTACATTTAACACAAAGGGAGACAGATGATTACCATTTACATCACAAGGATAGACATTGGACCCAAAAATGTCATGAAGGATTTTAAAGGTGGGTCCAAGATGATTAATATGGAGGGAATTATCATCATTCCGAGAAATAGTAGTTCCCTGACATAGTACACGAGTTATCTCGCCCTACACACCATGACCATTTAGATTCCGACTGGTAACAGGAATGCGAGTGACTTGGAGATCTAAAAGGTGACTCAAGGTGATGGGAGTGATATGCATGGAGTAATGCAATAATTTTACTTGAACACAGGGTGGATCGTCACAAATAACATGACTTTTACTGAGAAAGTCATGGACCACTCCAATTTGATAAGTATCACCAAGATTCAGAATATTTTACCATCCTATTACTTCTAGAAGCAGATCAACACCAAAAGACTCGATGGCGCTGTTGAGAACCAGATGTTCAACGACAGTGTCTGGATGTCTCACTGATGAAGTGAGTTGATGTGTACTGGGTTATTTTGTTTTTCCTCTTGAAGACTGAGAAATGGACTTACCTTTCCCTTTGTTCATGATGCTTCAGTGTAAGAGGCAAGTAAAGGTAAGGGAGGTCAACCAAGGGAATGGAAAGTACCCGACTAAAGGTGAGATTAGACTTTGGAGTGGACGGGATGGAAGAATAATACCCATTTCTTTTGACACTTCTGGGACCCGTTGATGATCTTCTGTCTGAGGATTCGAGAAGAAAGCAAAACAGAAAAATTTTCAGAGAAATAAAATTCTTTCACTCGATTGCCTTTTATTGGTCAGGAGTCTTTAATTTTATCGAACTTCCTTTCGATTATATCGATGATCCACATCTGAAGTTATCGGCAATTGCTTCGATAGTAGTCCTGATCCGTGACTTACCACATTCTGAAGAGACTTCGATGATATCGACACATGATCGATTAATCGAAAATGACAGATCGATAGGAATGAAGAGGAATATTTTTCTTTTTCAACCCTTCAAGTATATCAATAGCGTACTCAACAAAATTATGTACAATTACTGTACATCAAAAATTATAAAATCTGCATGTTTATTTACAAAAGATTGAGGTGAGAAACCTCAGATATATCATTTTACGCTCAACAAAATTGCATCATTTCAACAAATATTTAGATCTAAATGCATGATCTGGACTTGTTTTTCTCTGCTCAGTATTTCTGGGAATCAGTCATTTCTATGCCTCTGATGATGTAGCAATGGTTGTTTGTGCGATGACCCTTAATTACTGATTTTCCTGAATGATCTAGGATATCGCATTCTTCTTTGTTGAATTTGACCATATGCCCATTATCACAGATTTGAGAGATGCTTAATAGATTATGTGCTAGTCCTTTTATGTAAAAAGCATTCTCATTTTTGAGCAAATCAATTCCTCTTATCATTCCTTGTCCAATTACATTGGCAGTGGCTCCATCTCCATAGGTGACTATCCCTTTATGAAGATTTTTATAGTTAGAGAGAAGGGATTTGTCACCTGTGACATGTCTTGAGCAACCACTGTCAAGGTACCATTTTACCTCATTGCCCGGTAGATGATCTGAATGTGTAACAAGGCAATTTGTCTTTTCCTTAATCACCCACTTTGTGACAAGAATTTTACTTGTGGTAGATTTGTTGTCCACATGACTTAATGATTCTTTCATCCTGTCAACTAGCTCGAGTGGTGATGATTGCATGTTTCTTTTGTTCGGCTCATAAACTGACTCACTATTTTTATGATGAGCTGGGATAGGTCTGTTGTTACTACTAGAGGCAACAGATTTTCCAAAAGGTTGTGCATCATATTTAGATTTTTTTCTAGCATTTCCATAACCTATTCCCTTTTTGTCCTCCCCACATTTTCCCATGCCTAACAGTTTTTCAAATTTCTCACCACTTTGGGAAAATTTGCAGTTTAGCTTAGCCATTTTTCTAGATTCCTCTAATTCAGCTTGAAGTGTATGATTTTCATTTTGAAGAATCATGTTTTTCTCTTTTAATGTTTTAATTTGTTTGGTTAAACTTTCAGATTCAGATTTAAGAGAAATGTTGATTCTTTCAAGTTTATCATTGTCTGAATGATATTGCTGCGAAATCATTAATCAGATGAGTATTGATATCTAATGTTTTGTCTATATTTAGTTGCAGCAATTCCTTTTTGTTCTCAATTATTCCAAGTCTTTTGACAATATTGACGCTATGAATGTAAAGTTGATTGTAAGCGTCTTATAATTCATCTTGTTCTCTTTCTTCTTCTTCTTCAATTTCCTTATTGTCGGATGAAGATGATTCCGTGGCTGGCTGTTCTTTCTTATTTTCTGATTCGGTGGGAATGATTGAAGCAGTGGAGACCATGAGTATTTTTAATGATTTCCGATCTCCATTGCTTTCTAAGTCACTAGATTCTGAGTTTGACTCATCTGTATCATCCCACGTGGCGGCCATTGCCATGCCCTTAGTTTTTCTATTTGGGCATTCAGTTGAAAGGTGTCCATACTCTCGACAGGTATAGCATTGAGGTTCTTTGGTTTTACCGAATTTGCCTGCAAGGAGTTTGTTGTTCACCTTCCTTCCTCTAGAAGGACGGCCGCGATTCTTATGAAAGAATCTTCTGAATTTTTGTGCCAGCAAAGCTACTTCTTCATCTTCATCTTCCTTTTCACTCCCACTGTCCATATGTATTGTTTTCTTTGAAGTTTTTAGGACAGTGTTTTTAGATTTTTGGGATTGAGTGAAGTGTAGTTCAAAAGTTTGTAGGGAACCTACCAGTTCTTCTACTTTCATTTCATTTATGTTTCTACACTCCTCAATTGTTGTGACCTTGAGATTAAATCGTTCCGGTAGAGATCTTAGAATTTTCCTACAAATTTTCGATACCGAAACTTTTTCTCCCAATCCACCCATGGAGTTGCAGATGATATTCAACTTTGTAAAGAACTCCATAAATGTCTCATGCTCTTCCATTCTGAGACTTTCGAACTGTGAAGTAAGGAGTTGAAGTTTGGATCGCTTCACAGTGCTTGTGCCTTCATGGGTTGTTTCCAATAAATCCCATGCTTCTTTTGATGTCCCACACATACTGATTTGACTGAAAATATCCTGGGACACGACACAGTAGATGGCGTTCATAGCTATAGCTTCAGAAGTCTGTTTATCTTTATCAAATGTCATCAACATCTCTTTGGATTTGGGTTTTGTGATAGTTGTGCCACTATCTAGTACAACTTGATCTGTTGGTGGCACATATCCATTTTCAACTATTTCTCAAACGTCATGATCCAAAGATCTCAGAAAGTAGTGCATCCTAGCCTTCCAGTATGCATAATTTGAGCCGTTAAATACTGGAGGCCTGGTGATTGATGAGCCCTCTCCTTTGGCCATATTCCCAACTTCAGTCAAGATCACTCTCTAGGCGGTGAAGCCCTTAAAGAGAGACCCGCTTTGATACCAATTGAAATAGCGGTGAAGACCACTTGAGTTGAAGTTGGAATATGTCAATATGTCCTAGAGGGGAGTGAATAGGACTTTTTAAAGATTTATGAGTTATTCAAAAATCCTATCACTCTAATCCTATCATGTATGTAATTTTCAGGATTACTCAAATGTAATTCTACTGGCTTCTAAGCCCAGTAGAGGATCCAATCACAGAACTATTCAGATGATAAACATGAGGCAGTTATAGTCTATGATGGATATGACTGTGTAGGTGTGTGTGGTGTGCTCAGATATTCAGATGAGGAAATATTAAAGCAAATCACACACCTATAAAAATAACATTCTCAAACACAGTCATCTTATAGTGGTTCGACGATAAGTCTACTCCACTCCCGGCTGTCCCACTCAACCCTTGAGTGTACCAGATTTCACTAAGGAGGTTTCCCAGGGTTCACCTCTAACCTAAGGTTTTAAATCAGGTTCACCTTCAACCTTTACACGGAGGTTTCTACTCGGTTCACCTCTAACTCTAGAGTTTTACTGGTTCACTCCTAACCAAATGTTTATGCTCTCCATAGAGCAAGGGTCCACACAATGCACCTGAGAGTTTTACTGGTTCACTCCTAACCAGATGTTTATGCTCTCCACAGAGCAATGGTCCATACAACGCACCCACCACATACACTCCCGCTGGAGGCCTCCTACGAGGGCTTCAAAGGGCGAGAACCACTTAAGAACCAATCTTAGAAAGGAATGATCGCAAGTGTCCTCTTGAACTCTAGATACTTACAGATAAGTTGATGAGTCCCGTTAAGCACAACGCCGAAGATCTCATCCTCCTTGTTGACGAAGCGCCTTCTACTTCCTTGATCCGCAACACAAGAGATATACCAAGACTAAGCTTAGGGTTGGGTCAGGGTTAAGATGAAATCCTACTCTCTAAAGGTTTTCCTATAATGAAGGTAGAGTAGTTCCAATCTTATACATTCAAGGCATCCCAGCTTTATGATTTGCCATTAAGGTAGTAGCTGGAGGATCCTTCATTCTCCAATCCACTCTATTGAATGTCAATGGTGAGAGTGGATTGGAGGATGAGCTCCCTCGAGAGAAAGGCTTTGGATATAAGATGTAAGTTGAAACACACAAAAGCTCTCTCTTTTCTCTCTTACAACAACAAAAGACAAGTCCTCTATATATGGACTGCTCGATGACTCAGACTCGATGTCATATGCTTTTGAAACTTCTTACCAATTGGTCGATGAATCGAGACCATGGTCGATGTCATCGGATTTCGAAGTCTGATTCCATCGATGATAGGATTGATCCATCGACATTTGAAAAATGAGAGAAACTTGACTTTGAAATATTTCAGGATTTTATGAATGATCGGGGGAACCGTCGAGATCATCATAATTTGAATGTCGATGATATCGAGATCAGAGTCGATGCATAGATAAATCCAGTGGATTTGTCTTTAAACTTGCTCGACGATTTGTGTCCTTGTTTGATGCAATTGACCTGGTGCCGATATCCTCGATATTTGAATATCGATTCTATCGAAGGGCCCCCGATCATTGTTAAAAACAACCTGAAATATCTGCCATAAGAAATGCGCGCCCACAATCGATATCATCGATGGACCTCCGATCTTATCGATATTTGAATTCAGATCATATCGGACGGTCATCGATATATCGAAGGAATTTGAGATTTTCATTAAAAAATAGGGGCACCGAAAATCTGCCTGTCGATCTTATCGAGCCACTCCCGATGGGGTCGAGATTTGAATATCGATGTCCTCGATAGGTGTATTGATACATCGATAATTCGTCTAGATATGTTGTGAAGTTGCTGAACATATTTAGTACTTTTATCGATGATATCGATAGGTGTATCGATACATCGATAAATCCGTCCAAATGAATATTTAGTTGCTGGACATTTTTGGTCCTCATATCGATAATATCGGTAAGGTATCGAGGATATCGACAGTGCAGGTCGATCATATCGAGGGTGCTTCGATAAAATCGACAATGCGAGAAAAACTTAGAGATTTTCCTGTTTGAAAAAAGTTTTCTCACCTTAAAAACCCTAAGATGTCTATCTTGTTTTAAGGGTTTTAATCACCTGGTGTTTTGGGACATGGGATGTGAGGCTATGATTCACCTATTGCGAGCTTCCACACATCCGGTTGAGGCAGACATTTGAAATAATCTTCCTATCGGGTTCTGTAGCCAGTCTGACTCACCATTCACGTAACTTGACAAACCAGGGCACTAGTAGGTGCACTTTCAAGGGGTTGGTTTAGAAGAGGTATACTCTCGAGGCCTGGGCTACTGTGGAGCTGGAGAAGCAGCGAGGGGAACTCAAGACTCAAGCTGCCTCACAAGCTGCCTTAGTGGCAACTTACAAGGAGTCATCGGAGAGGCCCGGAGTGCTAGACAAACTGTATCTCTTCAGCTATAACACCGGCTTCGACACCTGCCTTGTTGAGGTTTGAAAGCTCCACCCGGGCATTGACCTCGACGCTCTTGCTTCGGACGAGGCTGAGGACGCTGAACCACTTGTAGTTGAGGAGCTCGAGAATGCTCCCTGTCGTCGAAGCCAGCCCTGACGCTCAGCCCCCCAGCTCGGCGACTAGGGGTGTAGACGAACCGTGCTAGCTCAATTAGCTCGCTTGACTTGACTTGAAAAAGCTCGATTTGATTCAGTTTGAAGCTGAGTTCGAGCCGAGTCAAGCTGATTTTTTTAGCTCAAAAATGAGTTTGAGCAGGCCCCAGGTGACTCGTCTCGGCTCGAATCTAGCTCGAATCGAACTAGCTTCAAACACCTTCTAACTAAGCAACATAAAAACCAACGGTGGAGATTTCTGGAATGAGAAATCGGCTAATAATGAATTGATAGTTAGAAACGAGTTGCAGGAACAACCACTTGATACTAATGAATTCTTCTCATTCAACTAGCCCGAAGATGAAACTAGCTCCAAACAAAAAATGGGTGCATTGCCACCACCGATATCCGATCCTTTGAAAGCATTAGATGGGTTGGTTTGTGGTCCAGGTTCGGCGCCAGACCTGTTTGCTAGCGTGCTTGCTTCGGTCTATGAGGAAATGTACATTCTCCCATCGCTGTGAAGTTGGAAGCATCTTTAATGGGTGGTGGCTCTGGATTGAAGGTATCTCCCATTGCTAGTGTCGCAGCAACAACTACCGCTTGTTTCTTTTTGAAGGTGCAGTCCAGGTGTTTGTGGAAATGCCTCAATGACGAACTCGGCTCGAGCTGTTGACCGAACCGAGCCGAGCTGGCCAGTCAGGCTCGAGAACCGAGTCGAGCCGAGTTCGAGTTGAGGCCAGATCGACTCAGTTCAACTTGATGTACACCCCTATCGGTGGCTGGTCCCTCTGCTCGGAGGGAGTGAGATACTTTTTTTTTACATGGGATGTTTATGAATGATAATTTTTAGATGGGTGATGATTTAACCCTTGGTCGAAGGCATAATTTTGTGTTGATTGTTGCATGATGACTTGTTGATGTTGAGAGCCAACCCCTTGAGGGGTCAACTCTCCACGAATGGCTTGCGACACTTAGTCTTTCGTAGATTTTTAACATATGATGAGCCGTCCCCTCCTTTAAGGGATCAGTTCACATACGGGTTTCATCTCTGCATGTGAGAGGTGACCCTTTCTTAGTTTTTTGTGGATTAACGAGCCAACCCCTTCTTTAAGTGATCGGTCCGTTGAGTTCACCTCTGCTTACAAGAGGTGACTCTTTTGTTGTACATAAACTGAACAGGCAGACCATGTAGAAGGAAAGATGCTTTTATTTAGAGCCTTAATAGGCTAGTAACTCCGAGCCGTACATTCATTGAGGGCTTTGAATGGCTAGTAGTTTTTCATGGATAGTAAATCTTCAAGTGCTTGACATTCTAAGGGTGAGGAAGCTGATGCCCTTCAAGATCTTTCAGGTAGTAGGAGCCTGGCTTCGTTGATCTGACCACGTGATAACGCCCTTCCCAATTTGGTTCGAGCGTCCCAGCCCCCGATTCTGCTATATTTTGGAAGACGCGGTGGAGAACCAGGTCCCCTAGTTGGAATCGCCTTGTCTTGACCTTGGAATTGTAGAATCGTGCCACTTGCTGATGTTGAGCTGTGACTCGGAGTCTGGCGACGTCTCTGGCCTCTTCGAGCAAGTCAAGGCTTGCTGCAATTTGCTTGGCATTCTGGCCCTCCTGGTAATTTCTAATTCGAGTCGTGAGGAAGCCGATCTCGACTGGGATGATTGCCTCCGAGCTGTAAGACTGTGAAAACGGGGTCTAGACGACTGAGTTGTAGTCATGTAGGCCCAAAGGACAAATGAGATTTCCTCGGCCCAATTACCTTTGACTTTTTCTAACTTCGTCATGAGGTGGTACTTAATGACCTTGTTCACGGCTTCTACCTGCCCATTGGATTGCTGGTGATGAGGTGAGGAGTATGCATTTGAAATGCCGAGCCCCCTACACATGCCTCAGAATCTTTCATTATCGAACTACTTTCCATTGTTAGAGACAACTGTGTGCGGGATTCCAAATCGATAGATAATGTTTTTCCAAATGAAGTCAGTCACCTTCTACTCTGTAATCTTCGCTACGGGTTCGGCCTAGGCCCACTTGGTGTAACGCCCTGAAAATCGGGGGTCGAGCATAAACTCAACTCCCGAGTTCCAGAACATCACTTATGCAATAAAATGAATGATGATTGAATGTTAACTGTATTCGTGCATTGAACATGAGTGAGATTAAGCCAAAACAGCATATCATACTCCAGAGACAGTTAAATTTGCAAGCGGAAGACTGTGATAGATAGATAAAATATATAAACTATGATGAGTCTCCAGAGTGTGATAACATTACCAGGTTAAATAATTACAAGTGCAGTTCTAAAATATACCAAATGTGAGGAAGTGTAATGTCTCTTATCCCACGTACCATAGCCCCGTCAATACAATATCAGGTCTTCATTGACCTGCCAGAGAGATACAGATAGGAGAAATCCTCCTATCATCATAGAAGTAGTCCGGCTCTGCTTCACAAGCATCGCCATCACCTGAAACTCAACAAATCTGGTTGGTGTGTACAATACCGTCCCGTAACGTGGGAGTGAGTGATCAACTCAGTGGAACAATAAAGCATAGGTTAACATGTTATCAATTCAGTCAAGCAGTAATGATAAAGCAGTACAAATCAAACAAGTTTAACTACTCTTATTAAATGCGAGAATGAAATGACATGATGCTGTATGCCCTTGCCAAACCACCCTCATGCGACATCATCTTACGTTCGCGAATGCTTAACTCCCTCAGTGCGCCACATCTACTAAGCACATGCGGTGCGATGATGATCATGATTACCGAGTTATTATTAGTCCATTTCAAATAGCAGTATTGGGAAACTAAGGTACCTCTCTTGTATCATTCCCAAACATGATCCATTCTAGGGTCGTCAATCCTAGTTAATCTCATACAATATTATGGTTTGAGAGGCTTAGCGAAGGCATCACAAAGGGCTCGTCACCCGTCAGCACGGATACAGATCTCACCGTATGCGGCTCAATTGCTGACCGTCAGCTCGAGTACAGGTCTCACCGTACTCGGCTCAATCACTAGCCGTCAGCTCGAGTACAGGTCTCACCGTACTCGGCTCCACTCATACTCTAGTCGTTGTGAAAGACTCGTCGCCAATCACAGCCCTTGGAGTATACTCGAAGATACTACAGAGGACTCGTCACCCGTCAGCACGAGTACAGGTCTCACCGTACTCGGCTCTCGCCGTAGGTATCGACAGCTCGAATACAGTGTCCCATACCACCATATTCGGCTCACGAGTCTGGTTGCGCAATGGTCACTACGGGGAGGCACATGGCCCCAGCGTAGGCCGACAGCTAGACCACGGTGTCCCATACCACCATGCCCGGCTCATGCGTCTTAGCGGATCGAGGTACTATGGTTAAAAGGGGATTTCACTGGTAAGTTTGGTACCCTAGGTTCAAGCAGTAGCGTCCAAACAGGGTGAACATGCATAAGGCAGATCGGGTTACTTGACGAGCTCGACTAGCACGATCGCCCGTTGAGCTGCACGACATGAAGTGCATAAACAACTTCGTGTGGCCTAGCCACTGCTGACAGGCAACGCACGACTCGAGTTAGTCGAACACATCCCACGTGGCAAATGAACCTCAGTCACGAGTTCAATCCCGTTACCGATTGCCTGGGCCATAATCATAGCCCCAAACACAATCAATTGCAGATAGATAAAGCAGTAATGGATCAGGATTCAGATCATACAATCAAAGTCTGGTATTATCCGTTTAGGGCTGCCAGGGCTGTTGCACGCACTCGTTGCTCCGCTCCCCCATCACCCATGACGGATCATACAACGTAAATATAAATTTAAACATATGCATTACATAGTTAAAATCATAAAGCAGTTGAGCATGTTATGAATCACAACACAAGCATGAGTTTGTACATGTTCAATTCCTAATCACACAACTATCAAAGGAGATCATACACATAGTTAAAAACGGTTGAGAATCATATCTCAACACCCTTATACATTACAATTTGCTAACTACTACACATTCAGACATTTCAAGAAACACTTAAACAAACATACATCAACATACATGACATATGTTAGTCACATAGGCATTAGGCCAAATCCTTTCACTAGGGAGTTGCCCCAATCATAACTCGCGTACACCCACGACGGATAGTCATGGTAAGCAGGAACCCAAGTCCCATATTCATTCAGCTATTTCCACAAACACTTGGGCCACACATTTTAGCATATATAGTGTATATTGGCCGTGGCGTGACTTAGGGCAAATCCTTTCGTCAAAGGGGCATCGCCAATACATAAATCATGAATCCATGACAATTAGTCATGGCGAGCACGAATTAGGATTCCATACTCATTCAGTCATTTTCACAAACACTTAGAATACACTATTACAACATACATGGTGCATGTTAGCAAAACATGTATTAGGGCTATCCCTTAGCCAAGCGAGTATTTTATCCATGTATAATATATTATTACAGCAAATAATCATGATAAATACATCTCCAAAATTTATATGTATACAGTATTTTCTAGAATACGCAATTTCAACATACATAGTGTATATAAGTAAAACATGTATTTAGGCGAATCCTTTCGCCAAATAAGTATTTTATCCATATATCGTATATCCATACAACAAATAAACATGTCAAACACATTTCTAAAATATATACGTATACCGTACTTTATACAAATACCTAGAGTATGTAGAATTTCATATTTTTCATCTTTAATCGAAACAAGAAACAGAAAGCACTTTGTACATGTGCAATTGCATGCAGATCATGAATCTATCATTATTTGACATTGAAAGCGTTGAAAACCATAACCTATACACCTAAATTCAGTACCTTTTGTCGTAGAATCGCAACGGAATCGATAGGTTTGCTAAGCTTCCGTATTCGGCAGTTTGGCAACCTATAGAACGAAATAGGTTAGCTATTTCACAACCTACAACAGTCTAAACCCCAAAACAGATTAGGGTTAGGGTTTCTTACTTAGAAACGACGCCGGAAACGCCGGAAAAGCGTCAAGGAAGGGATGGTACAGCCCGTGTGGTGGCAGGGAACGATAGTAGGGAGATCCTCCCACTTCTCCCTCACTTTCTCTCTCTTTTCCCTCTCTCAAATCCCAAATTCGTATGGCTGCCATGAGAGAGGGTTTAAGGTCCTTATATAGTCTCAAAACTCACCGAAATAGACTCCTGTTCAAGGGTTATTGCTAATATAGGTATTTCGTCACTTTTCCAGCTCAAAAGAGAGGTTCTGGTCGCCCTCCTTGAGCCAAACGTCAGACTTAAGCTCACCACACATGGATCTATGTGGGATTACGTTTTCGACTCGATCGGATTCTCAGATCGCACGTGGCGGACCACTTTCAGTTCAACGGTCAGTGGGCCACGATCCGAAATTCCAAGTACATGTAAATGTTCCTGAAATTTTTCTTAATCCGAGGGTATAATTTAGTCTGATTCTGACGGTCTGGTTGCTTAATACTGATCCGCAAGCGAATGGTGCCAGATCACTATTCCAGATATTTATTTTGTAAAGGGAATAGTGTTTTTCACACTCCCTCGCTCCGGATCCAAACGAATGGCCGTGGGACATCGGCTGGACCTGATTTTTGAGATGATTGTCAAGCCCAGTGAGGCGGTCCTAGTTCCTTAACTTCGTGTTAATCGGACTTCTGAGGTGCGGTCTAGACCTAATACGAAGTTTCATTTCATTCCCGAGAGCAGCCGGGAAATGAGTTTGGTTCTAAACTTTAGGGTAACCTAGAGTCACTGATTTTGCAAGTTTTGGGTCTTGCAGATCGTATTTAAAGTGGAGTAAGCGGATTTCGTAGCTAATCTGGTATAACACTAGGTCATCCTCGCCTAATTCTAAAGGATTTCATCCTAAGTGATTTCTGGTCGAGGTGGTACTTAGTCCTTTGTAGTAATGTTTAGATTAAGTATTGTTCTTCATTACCTAAACTTTAAGATAGTGTCTAATGTGAAAGTACTTAGAAAATTTAGGGAACAAGGTGGTGAAAGGTGAGATTTGTGAAGGAAAATGGTTTAAGACGGGATTTGAGGCTTTGAATTGAGCGTTTGAAAAGTTAATCAGGTGTTAAGATTGACCCAATGCCTAAGGATGTCTAATCCCAGGTTGACAAAAATCCGGGATGTTACACTTGGTGATGTAGTCAACCGTTACGATAGAAAACTTGACCTATCCTTTCCCAGTGGGCAGAGGTCTGATGATGTCCATCCCCCACTGAGCAAATGGCCACGACACGCTCATAGGGGTCATCTCCTCCGCTTGCTGTCTCGGCACGGCAGCGAACCTCTGACATTCGTCGCACCTCCGGACATAGTTCTTGGAGTCTTCTCAAAGGGTCGGCCAGAAGTATCCCTGACGGAGTATCTTCAGAGCTAAGGCACAGCCATTGGAGTGATTTTCGCAGATTCCCTCATGAATCTCTCGGATCACATAGTCTGCTTCGTCAGGTCGGAGACACCCGAGGAAGTGCTGTGAATGCCCATTTTTGTATATGATCCTGTCCAAGACTATATATCGTCCAGCTCTGACCTTCAGACATCGAGCCTCTAGTCTGTCTTGGGGGACTTCACCAGATGTGAGGTAGTTGTAGATCGGGTCCATCCAACTTGGAGTGGTCTCCATTGGATTGACCATTTCTTGATTAGCCTAGTCGATGCTCAGACTATCCAAAGATTCCACAAGAATGATCCTGAGAATCTTTCCTTCCGCGGCCGAGGCTAGCTTTGCGAGGGCGTTGGCCCAAGAGTTCTCCGTCCTCGGAATCTGATTAATGATGCAGCTCCAGAACTTCTCTATCAGCTTTCGGGCCTCAGCAAGATAAGCCATCATTCTAGTCTCCTTGGCCTCGTACTCAATGGAGTTGTGGTTCACAACAAGTTGAGAATTGCATCGGACCTCGAGAGACTGAACCCCTAGACTAGCTGCCAATCTGACTCCGGCTAGTAAGGCCTCGTAATCTGCTTCCTTGTCAGAGGATTTAAAGCCGAGCATGATAGCATATCGGATGGAAGTTTAATCGGGCGCGACCAGGACAATCCATCTGTGCTCTCCGTCTAATTCTGTGTCCTGGATACACGGGAGAGTTGGCGGGGCTACGGGAACTGGCTCCACACCCACGTCTATCATCTTTACATTCGGAGTAGTGAATTCTACTATGAAATTGGCCACAGCTTGGCCCTTGATTGCAGTTCTCGGATGATATTTGATGTCGAGTTCTATCGCCCACTTGGTCAGTCGACCTGACACCTCGGGCTTTTGAAGGACTTGCCTGAGGGGGGAGTCAATCAGGACAACAATAGTATGCGCCTGGAAATACGGACACAACCTCCGCGCCGAGAAGAATAAACTGAGTACTAGTTTTTGCATACTCGGGTACTTGGTCTCGGTGGGTACCATTGCTTTGCTCACATAGTAGACGGGATGCTGCCTACCCCCTACATCCCTGATAAGTGCAGAGCTTACGGCCGAGGCAGAGACCGCCAGGTATAGGAATAGGGGCTCGCCCTCTTACAGCTTGGATAGCAGGGGTGGTGAGCCCAGGTACTATTTCAGCTGCTAGAATGACTGTTCACACTCCGGGGTCCACTCGGCCTTCTTATGACCCTTCAACTATTGGAAGAAAGGGAGGCACTTATCTATGGCTCTGAATATGAATAGACCGAGTGCTACCACCCGACTGGTGAGTCATTGGATTTCCTTTGTGGTCCGAGGTGCACTCATGTTAAGCAGCCCTTGATCTTCTCAGGATTTACGTCGATGCCCCTCTGGCTGACTTAAAACCAGAGGAATTTGCCGGAGCCGACTCCGAAGGCGTACTTGGCGGGGTTCAACTTCATACGATACTCCCGAAGAATCAAGAAAGTTTCGCCGAGGTTCGCAATGTGGTTGGACGCCTTAACGCTCTTGACAAACATAAAGGTTCGCTGAGGTTCATATGTCATCAACATAAACCTCCATGGTCCGACCGATTTGCTTGGCAAACATCTGGTTCACAAGCCTCTGATATGTTGCCCCAGTGTTCTTCATGCCAAAGGGCATGATCCGGTAACAGTAAAGACCTTTATTTGTGACGAAGGTCATCTTCTACCTGTTTGGAGGTTACGTTGCGATCTGATTGTACCCGGAATAGACGTCTAGGAAGGATAGCAGTTCGTGTCCGGTTGTGCTGTCCACCAACTGATCGATCTGAGGCAGGGGGAAGCAGTCCTTGGGGTAGGCCTTATTCAGGTCTGAGTAATCTACACAGACCTGCCACTTCCCATTGGCTTTCTTCACAAGGACCATGTTTGCTATCTAGACTGGATAATGCACTTTCTCGATGATCCGACGCTGAGGAGCTTCGACACTTCATCTGTTATGACTGAATACCTTTCGGGGTCGAACGTCCTCCTCTTCTGCTTCACTGATCTATGATCTGGGTCCACATTCAGCCTGTGAACCATAACCTCGGGAGAGATGCCCGGCATGTCTTCGTGCGACCAGGCGGTCCTTGTGCTACTGAAAGAAAGCCAGCATCTGAGACCGCTTCTCAGAATTCAGCAACCATCTGAGCAGAACCGTTATGCTCGGGTCGACTTCTTCGAGTAGGACGGTTACTAAGTCCTTCATGGAGGAATCTTCTGTAGGAGCTCTGGAGTCAGGGACGTTGACGGTGAGGGCCTGCTTTACCGAATTCTTTCTCATCGCCACATAGTAACATTTTCGGGCTTCGCGCTGATCTCCTCGATGGTATCTGACTCCTCCCTCGGCGAGAAACTTCATCATGAGGTGATAAGTGGACACGACTACCCTCATTGCATTAAGGGAAGGTCGGCCCAATATAACATTGTGCACCGATGACACGTTCACCACGAGGAAGTCAACCAGAAGTGTGACTTGATGGTGCCCTTCCCCTGCTGTCACGGGGAGGGAGATGACTCCCTCGAAGATTACCTTATCTCCGGCAAAGCCATGCAAGGGGGTCTTCACAGGTTGGAGGCATGACCTATCGATCCCCATTCTCTCAAACGCCTCGGAGTAAATGATGTCGGTCGAGCTTCCGGTATCGACTAGGGTACAGTAAACTTTGTGGTTAGCTATAGTCATAGCCACTACTAGGGCATTGTCATGTGGATGCTGAATTCCGTGCGCATCGTCTTCTTTGAAGGTTAAACTGCATGGGCTCACTCGAAATTCTTTCCTCCGCCTTTCGGTCATGTTGACATAATGCTCGGGGTCTGAGCTTTGAGAGTAGGCTTTGCGAGCCCTATTCGAGTCACCTCCACCAGATGAATAACCATAGATGGTGCGGATCTCGGCAAGCTCTTCGCAGTCTTGCTTGGCTGCTCTTCTCTCCGAGCCGACTTCTCTTCCTTGGTGTATCGTCGCAGATGACCCCTATGGATGAGGGCCTCGATCTCGTCCTTGAGATTCACACAGTCGCTCGTATTGTGACCGTGGTCATGATGGAAACGACAGTACTTGCATTCGTCTCACTGTCCTGTGTCGGCCTTCATGCAAACTAGCAACTGCAGGAGTTTCTGATCCCTGATGTCTAATAAGATCTGTTCCAGAGATGTGTTGAGGGGGGTGTAGGAGTGGAACTTGCTCTCAGGCCTCCTGCTTGGTTGGTGATCGCGAGAGGCTCGATCATCTAGCTTCTTGTTGGATGAATGAGGCTCTTCGTTCATCGATCTCTTCTCCTTAGACAACTGTTCGACAACTTGGACATTCTTGCAGGAGGTGAGAACTCCTCGGCATTAGTGTATTTCTCAGCTCGGCTGATGAGTTCGACCATGGTAGTTGGTGGATTCTTCCCAATTGAGAATACGAACTTTCTCTCCCTGAGTCCGCTGAATATGGCGGAAAGTGTCATCTTGTCATCGTAGTCGTCCACTAACAGCGCTTCTTCATTGAAGTGGGTGATGAAGTCCTTCAATGACTCCTTGTTCCCCTGCCCGAGGGTAAACAGATGAGTAGTCGGCTTCTGACTTTTCTTACCAGAGATGAATTGAGTAAGGAATAATCTGGTAAGCTCCACAAAGGAGCCAATTGACGTTGGCTTAAGCTGCCGATACCAACTCTGAGCAGAACCGGAGAGAGTTATCG
Organism: Magnolia officinalis; assembly: GCA_021015155.1. NCBI lineage: Eukaryota > Viridiplantae > Streptophyta > Magnoliopsida > Magnoliales > Magnoliaceae > Magnolia > Magnolia officinalis. The sequence continues at coordinate 50,919,719 of JAJHSJ010000011.1, read as the reverse complement.
AGAAAGCCCTGCACATCATTGCATTCGTGGCCGACTAGATCTGCATCCACGAATGGTAGTGTAGCGCCCTGACTTTTCAGGACTCGAGTATATGACCCGTTTCCCAAAAACTCGAGTGTTAACCTTAAAAGGATGGTCAAATTCGAGTATATATATATATATATTTCAACTATTAGAGTTAACAGATGAGCGTAAGATGGACAAATCAACATAAAGGAAAGTTTGCATTTACATATAAAATATACAAGAGGTTGCCCATAATGACTTATACAACCAACGTCTTTGAAATTAACAATTACAAAATGAAATAATATTACATGTGAAACAAAATAAATTACAACAATCTTGGGATATAAAATCCTGGAGCAATCCTTAGCAAATACAATCATGCGCCCTTGTCAATCATAACCTGCTCTTCATCAATAAGAACATGAATATCATTTGGGCCACCTGTGCTACCTGTACGGTTATATATTTGATAAATGAGTGACTAACTCAGTGTGAATTCCCCTCAAGATTACACACTACCGCATTAGGTAAGCATAGTTATAAAAACATAACAAGGCATACAAAACAATACATGATGCAGTCTTATTAGATACATGGATGCAATCATCGCCCTGGGGATGCTCATCCGTGCGGACAGTGGACTTGTCACCCATGTAATCATCGACCTGGGAATGCTCATCCAGTCGGACAGAGTGCATACATCACGTACGATAGCGATAGATACTGGTCTGTGCCATGTATGCATGATTAGCCAAAATATTATTAGTCCAGTTACAATTAGCCAATTTAAATCAGCTCAAGGTCACTACGGGGGGGTCGTCACCCAGCATGGCCGACAATTCGGGCATAGGTCTCATACCACCATCCCCGGCTCATGAGACTACCACCTTAGGATGTTTAATGGAAACTCGTCGACTAATGGTCAATCATATTACAGTGTATGGGGCTTACCATCACATGGTTGCACAATATAAGACATCGAACCCATATAGGGCAAATACCAAAACAAATCCACCTAGGGCGAATTTCAAAACTAAGCCACATAAGGCAATTATCAAAATTAAGCCACATAGGGTAATTATCAAAACTAAGCCACATACGGCCAATTCAAATCCATGCAATAAAAGACCATCCTTAAAAACCACTGAGGCACAATAACCCCTAGATGGTAGGCCCACATCAATATTCAATTCAAGCCACTATTCAATAACCACTGAGTCGAAGGTCCATTACAATCACGTTCAATCGAGTTACATCCCAAGTATGGGTGTACATAAGCAGGGGTTTCCCACTGATGTACCAGTTTAAGTTCCATAAGCAATCCACAAGTCATCCATACGCATAGGAAGATATGCAAGATAAATATTAAGCATGTAATCTAGCAATCCAATTCCAACAATTAACATATGTGATTATAAAGTGAAGATATCAATTATCAATTAAAATTAAAATAGAAACTATCACTTAAGCTAATGGGAAAATGGAAAGCTCAAGGGGAAGACATCATCACCTTATAGTTTGCATCACCTACCAGCATCGCTAAGGAATGCGCGCTCCCTTAAAATTAAATCATACCATGAATGACGAAATTGTACTTGAGATCAATGTTCTACAAAGTATCTATGGCCATGGTTAACATAACCTAGGGCTTGGATTACTTATTTTTAGGGTTTTGGTGTAGAGTTAAGTTTTCATCGTAGAGTTTAGTTTTAGACTTAGACTCTAGGACTGAATGCTAATTAACGTGTGATTAACCTCAACGTAAGTAATATTAATAATTGTAAATCCACCATTAATACTAGCGACATAAGTAATAGTAGCTACTTGATAATAATAAGCATTATGAAGATAATAGATATTATAATCTACCATTAATGATATTATTTAAGAGTGATAAATAAAATGTTACTATTTAAAAATAACCAGTTATAGCATAAATGACCTACTAACGGCTAATCATTGATAATATTAGTAATCCTAATAATAACATTGGTAATAATGATCACAGTGCATCGAGACAAGTCTAGAATGGGGAGAACGTGTTGACTCACCTTTGTCAACTCGGCTCAACTCGACGTAATTCAATGTGTCTTAGAGGTGGACCTCGTCCCTAAGATCGAATCCTACCTTGAAGCGTGGACTCGTGTGGTTAGAACTAAGTTTCATACCTTACTTACGATTGAGATGTAGTCATGGCTTGGGTTTAATCTTAGTATTTAGCCTTTAGAGAATCATACATTTCCTTACAATTTAAGTTGCTTGGATTTATTTTCATTAGAGGATAAGTACTATTCATATTCTGATTTAGAATAGGGTGGTTGATTCAAATCGGCCCCGAGTGAGAGTTTCCTATCTAGACACGACACAAATGTATATTTTAATGAACTAGGTGAAAGATATATTTAATCATTGCTAATAGGTTTCTAAGAGTGTTTTGGGGAAGTCTTACTATTTCGAGATCAAGACAACTTTGCGATAGAACTTGATCCTTTATCTCACTTGATCAGGGTTCACCTCGCCTAATTTCTTTAGTCGTTGTTGTACAAACAACCTAAACTTGGTTAATCCAATCTTAGCCTCACAATCATCGAGTCAACAACTGAGATTCACTAATTTAGGATAGTACACATATGAGAGGCTTACTTGGGGGTCTAACTCAGCTATGGTGTAGAGGAATCGAACTTACCCCGATGGGAAGCCACTGAGTCAGGGCTAAGTTGGTGGTTGAGTGACGACTGAGTCAACTCAGCGGGACCAGGTTGAGTTCAGTGCAACACTCCTCCTCTCTCCTCTTCCTTCTTTCTCTTTCTTTCCTTCTTCCTTTTCTTTCTCCCTTTCTTTTCTCTTCACTCTCTCCCTCTGGCCAGCAGTAGCAAGACCAAACCTAGATTCAACTCGAGCCGAACTCGACAGGGAGTCGGGTTGCAAGCCACCTGACTCGGTTGGCTTGCTAGCCACCTCCTCCCTCTCTCTTGTTTCTCCTTCTCCTTTCTCTCTTCTCTATCTGCTTCTCTTCTTCCTTTTTCTTTCCTTCTATTCGAAGGTTCAAGAGGGCCCAAACAAACCCAACTCGGACGTGAGTGCGGCACCGTCCCCACTCTCTCCCTCTCTCATTTTTCTTTTACTTTCTTCTGTTCCTTCTTTATGCATGGGGTGCCATTGAGATGGCCCACCTCATTAGTGAAGCGGATCCAAAGCTTGCACTCACCACACCTCGCAAACGGTAGTTTTTCCGAGGGGGAAGAAGATGCGGCTTCCATGGCAAATCGCAATAGGTGGCGTTTTCCTTCAATCCAGCTCATGTGCATGGTTTGGTTAAGCTCCGGTGAACTTACAAATGTGGGTTTTCGGAGGTTGAGTGAAGGAAACTTAGTGAGTTCGATAGAGGAAGGAAATGGTGGTTTTCTCTTCCTCATTCTTTTTATGAAAGAAAACCTATCTTGAAGGGCTAGGATTTGCCTGATTCGAACGACTGGGATTGGAAAGGGGAGAGAGCACATGGATTGCTGAGCTGTTTGTGAGAACAGTTTCCATCTTTGGAAAATTGTGTTTGTAGGGCTTGTTTGGGTCGAAGATGGTGTGCATGCACACGTGCGCCAAGGCACAAGATTAGGTGGGGTTTGGTCAGAACTCACGTCCGCATCAGATGGATGGTTCTGATCGTCCAAACTGACCCTAATGGTGGGCCCCATCTCGATCCGATCATCGGTCGTCCGTCCGTGCTAAGTGCGGGAATGGAAAAGGAGAAAATCTCCTTCTTTTGGAAATACTCGGTCAAACCCAAACCGGGTTTTTTAGTCCAATACACCGTGTGTGCACGTGCACCCTATGCACATTCAACTGGAATGGGGTCCACAGTGGTGTTAAGGTAGGATCCACTCCGTCCATTCTCCTTTGAGGCCTTAATCGGGGCCTTTGATTGAAGATCAAGCATATCTAAAGCTTGGTGGGCCATACCTCTAACTATGAAGCTCTAATTGAAGATTTCTATTGGATTGGTGATCAGATTGTTCTGAATTTGATCATCAACGGTTAAAAGGGTCCCAGGAATTTATTCAGACAGCCGGGACCACCTATACTGTGGATTTAAAATATTAAATGTTATTATTAGAATAAGTTTTAATATTTCTTATTACTATTATTATTATTATTATTATTATTATTATTATTATTGGAATCAAATTGCAGGGCCTTATTTTAAGGTGGTCATGTAAATAAGTGGGCCATAAGATGACTTAATTAAAATCCCTATTAGTTGGTTACAAGTCTTTGAGATCCTACGGTTTTATTGGTTTCAAATTGTTGGCCCATGTAAATCCAATGGATGGATTGACTAATATTTGAATCGACTAATATTTGACTAATATAAATTCAATGGTTGGATCGACTAATATCTAATTACCAAGAGCATTTGGGTGTGGTCCCGAGGTTAATCATGAAATCAGATGATATGATCTGTGTCTTCAAAGGGGTGGAGCATCTAATAGGACGTCGTAGACCGATGAACGGTGGATCTTATGATTTTGATCCCTAAGTTTACTTTACATGATTTAATCGTATTGAATAGGCGTATTCCTAAAACATTTTGATGATCGAGATTCTAAAAATTGGATTTTCATTTATTTAAGTACAGGGTTAACTTAATCGTGTTGTGATGGTGACGTGTAAGTTAAACCACATGCGTTATCATATTTGTGTAAGCTAATTTAGATCTACGTGGTGACATCGGAGCACTAAAAGTACGAGGTGTTACAGGTAGGACTCCACATGTTCTAACGGGTCTCCAGACCTAGACTATTGGATGATTGGAGGCATCCTGAACCTCTGCGGCATCACCTCATCCATGATTTTTGAGGTGAAGGGAGGCTCGGTCTCTTCCATCATTGCCTGGACTGCAGTTAGGATGGACGCAGGCGGCTGATTCTACTGCAATATTTTGATCTGATCGTAGAGTTCCTTAAGTTGAGCTTCCCAAGGATTTTGGTTCTCGGCCATTGTTTCTTGGGGAACCTCCGCTGCCTCAGGCGCTCTACCTTGTCTTCTCCTCTCCAGGCGATGGCGGAAGTCAGTTGGGCCCAGAGTTGAAGTGGCAGACACATAGGATGGTTCCACATCCTGAACAGGTTCCTGGACTCGAGCAGACCGATCTGGGACATAACATTTTGTGTAGGATTGGTAGCTCCTGCGGACTCTGCCTTGGACCCCCTAACCCGAGAACTAACTTGCTGCAGCCATTCCTTGGGTGTCGGGGTGACTTCCACTATGTTAAGAGGTGGCCATTGGTTTTGTTGCACTTTCATTCGGCTGATTTCATCCCTCAACATCTGGACTTCGTTTTGTAACATCTTTTACTTTCCTCCTCAGCTCCGAGTCTGCTGGGATGGCCCTATTGGAGCCGATTCGGTATGTAACAACGAAGAAGACAAATGTTGTCCGCTAGGTTCGGGCTCCACTACTGTAACTTTCTTCTTTCCTCTCGCTATTTCTGATTAAACCTTCTAGCTTTCTTTTTTTTTTTTTTGAATTCCCACAAATGGCACCAAAAAATATTGAGGTCAAAATCTGGACCACCCTCCACTCAATGCTGCAAACTCGAAACGGTCCCTAGTCCTGCACAAAAAGGGTGAGCAAAGGAGACTTTGGCTTAAACAGGGGACCCTCTAATGCCTAAGTCAAGCCTGGGAATCTGGGTCCAAGTTGCGTAATGTAGAGAGAGGGTGCAAGATATTGTGTACCTGTTGAAATGGGGTCCCCTAGTATTTATACCTGTGGGTCGGGCGGATCATGTCCATCAATCTCGACATGATCTACTCAATTGAGCGGATATTGCGATCGTGAAGATACTCCACAATCTTTGGATCGTGTAGTGCATCATGTCTTAATGGAGCATATTCACGGGCGAGATCTTTAGACACGTACACATTTAAGATGGTTTCCTAACTCGGTACTCGGAAGGTCTTCATCCAGGCTCAGACTCGTCTTGTCTGAGCCCATAGCTGAATACTAGTAGTCGGAATTCGCCGTCTGAATGTCTAAGGGTCGGAGTTTGTTGAATGAAGATGAGGACGAGGACGAGAGCTCGACTCGGCTAACCTTCTTCGGATGAGAATGAGGACGAGGACGAGAACTCGACTCGGCCAATCTTCTTCGGATGAGGATGAGGACGATAACTCGACTCGGCCAACCTTCTTCGAATGAGGATTAGGACGAGGACGAGAGCTCGACTCGGCCAACCTTATTCGGATGAGGATGAGGGCGATGCCCTATTAATTGGTTCGGATGGCTCGGGCCGACCCTGTTTGACCCTGTCCAGATTTTCCCATAACAGCCCCATATCCAAAGGTTAAAAATCCCTACATATAATTATTATCACATGTCAGGACATATCATAGCAAACTCTAAAAATTGTGAACTTAATGCAATTTTACTAAACTTTAATAAGATGTCTCTCTCACTAGTTAGTGCACTGCAACCAAAATTATTTTGTCCTCAAAAGATATAAATACATACTTATAGTTATTTGAGGAAATGTCATACATGTGTTTATGTTTAGATTGAATTCCAAAAGAAAAAAAAAAAAAAAAAAAGAAGATTATTTTTAAGCTATTTCCTAAAATCTGCCTATGATTTCTACCGTTGGCCAAAAAACCTCACACCGGCTCACTATGTTAGGTATTCCCTGCAATATTTTGAAAAGTTACTTCAACCACTAAAGCACACCCTCTAAAAAGCATACCAAAAAAACAAAAAAAAAAAAACACATCTCTTTCTCTCTCCCTCGCGAATATACATCTCTCTCCCACACCACAGGAATGTGGGGATAATGACACCCACCGTTGAAACTTTCCTAGAGCCACACCACCACCCACTCTTGAAACCTTTCCAAGGCCACACCACTACCCACCTTTAAAACCTTTTCAGAGCCACACCACCACATGTGGATATAAAATGCATACATCAAGGTGGGCCTACGAGTTAGGTCCCACCCACATCGTGGGTTCCAGGGGGAGCGAATTGCCTGTGACCCAGGCATAGAGATATTTATATGCTCGGGGCTATGTGAGGCCCATAGAGATGCCCATGACAAATCCACTCCATCCATCTATTTTGACAAAAACCACAGTAGGATAAGATTTTAAAATCAGGCAGATCCAAAACTAATGTGGGCTATACCACACGGAACAGTGGGGATTAAACGCTTGGTGATGACATAAGCTTTGTATCAGGATGATATTTATTCCTACAATTTATCTGAGTGGTAATAATTCTATGAACCGTTTGGATGGCATGTAAACATCATGGTCAGCTCCGTGAAGGTTTCAGCATTGGATGTTGTTCTTCCTATTGTTTTTTGGTGTGGCCCACCTGATTTTTGGATCTGATTGATTTTTATAATTGGATGTTGTTCTTCCCATTGTTTTTTGGTGTGGCCCACCTGATTTTTCTGATTGATTTTTATAATCTTAATCTATTGTAGTCTTTCAAAACGGATGGACGGAGTAGACTTTTCACGGACATCTTTGTGGACCCAACACAGCCCCAGCCCTCTCTACCCGGGGTCACAGGCAATCCGTTCCAGTTCTGGGACGTGAATTGGGTACTACCCTCACCAGGACATGGCCATGTTGGTGGTTCTGTAGGGCCCACCATGATATATATGTTTTATCCAGCCATCCATCTATTTTGAAATATTATTTTAGGGCATGACCCTAAAAAAGAGTCAGATCAAAACTCAAGTGAACCACACCACAAAAAGCAGTGGGGATTGAACTCCTACCATTGAAAATTTTCTATATCCCACAGCCATGCTTATTTTCCATCCAACCTGTTCATAAGATCACATAGACTTGTACTAAGGTACAACATAAATATCAGCTTGATTCGAAACTTTTAGAGAAAGATCACATAGTCTTGTATGAAGGAACAACATAAAATTCAGCTTGATTCGAAACTTCTGTGGCCCCAAGAAGCTTTCACCTGTTGGCTTTCAATACCACTAATTCATGTAGTGTGGTCTAATTGAGCCTTCAATCTACATCCTTTTTGGGCTCATGCCCTAAAATATCTGTAAAAGTAGATGGATGGTGTGGATAAAATATATATATATCACGCTCTAGGCCCCACAACCCCTGGCATGACCATCATCTCTAGCCACGTCCTGCTGGGTAGTATCCAATCGATGCGATTCAAGACTTGCATTACTTGCAAAAGCCTTTTTGCGATAGTTACTGCGTTGGGAAGATAGGTGGGGCTCACTGTGATGTTTGTGAGTAATCCACCTGGTACATTCGTTTTGTGAGATCATTTTAGGACTGATGGGGTTTTCCTCCTCAGTTCAGAGGAGAGGTAGCGCAGTTTCCTTATTGGACTCTAATTCCTCCGCTTATGCGTAGTTTCCTTATGTGACTCTAATTCCTACGGTTCTCTATTTAAAGGGTTTCAAAACGGGATTAGGGTATTCTATTCCAGGGTATTCTAAGGTTTCCTAAAGGTTTTCTGGGAGGGTTTAGGGCTATCAAATGTGTGAGAGAGAGAGAGAGAAAGAAAGATAGAGGAAGCTTGTGGAAGGGAGGCTATGCTCGTAGAGGTGATCTACCATATCTCAACGCTTCCACATCCTCGTAATCGGTGAGATCTCTCCGTTTTCTTTGTTTCTCTTATTGTTTATCCACTCCTGCGTGAGTGAAGAAGGTTGTAACGTTCTACTTCATAGTGGATTATTGATCTGGAAGAGATCTCGTGGTTTTTACCTCTTTGAGGGTTTTCCATGTAAAATTCTCTGGTATCGTGTGGTTTATGCTTTGATTTATTTCATTACTTTATTATTCCATAATTTTGGTTTGTTTTGGGAGGCTAGATCCTAAGGTTTGTGAAAGGCCCCCAACAAAGTGGTATCAGAGCTAAGTTCATTGAACGATTAGGATTGGTTTTGAATTATGGAAGGTGACTCATCAAGGATGATTAGCCTCAATGGTTCTAACTGGACCATATGGAAGGCTAAGTGTTCACTCCCCAAGTGCAGGGTTGTGATGTAGTAATAAACTCGGTGAGACCGAGGTCGAATCCCAAGGGACTGAAACTTGTACGCACTCTAAAACTAAATAGAAATAGAACTAGACTAAGATGAAATCTAAATCGAGTGTGTTAAGAGAATAATGGGGAATCATTAAACTAAAATCTAAAGAATTCAAGAAAGGGAAACTAGGGATTCAGAGGATCCACTTGTAGAGATTAGGGAGATCTTATGCCTGTATCAAAAACTCAACTCGACTTAGAGTCCCATCTTCATCCAGTTGAAGGGAAAACTGAACTTCCTTTGATATAGTTTTCAAGATGAAAGATATATGAATTAGAATGGATTCCATCACCAAACCATGCCCAGGAGACAAAGTAAATAACAGAATTAAACTAATTACCAACCAATCAACAATGCATGAAGGTTAGGAAGGGTACCGACATCCAACCATGCCCAGGAGACAATGATGAACAACAGGGCTTCCTGACGTCATAAACATAAAAAGGAAAGGAACATGCTCAAAGCTATCGCAGACCCATTGTAATTTTAGTCACAACAGACCATTAAAAACTAAAAACATTCCCTTAATTAAACTAAAATCAACATCAGTTCAATCTAAATAAAAGTCACAAGCAAAAAGGTCTCCCATCACGCTACAAGCTTCACCTCTTGGCCCTAACTAAGAGGTTTAGCCCGCCATGATGCGGCTAACTCTAAAAAGAAAAAGAAATAAAAATAAAAGAAACCAAACTCTCTAACTCCCCTGCTCTTCACATGTCCTGGATGCCTCCACGGCTGCTTGAATGATCTCAACGTCTCAGCGCTCTCTCCTTCTTATAGGCAGCCAGTCGGTGGGCTCCTTACGTAGCTATGTTTTGCGTATAACAGTAGCGGAAACAAAGGTTTCCCTTTTAGTTGTGGTTGAAGTCAGTGGGGTCCACTTAGCGACTTCACACCTCATCAGATCCATCCATTGGCTCTATGGGGTTGATTTAGCACACCATGCAAATCTTCAAGAAGATCTGAACTCTTGGTGGGCCACTTCATGAATCAACGTCCGCAGAAAACTCCAACACTAGCGATTTGATTTGAATGCATGGTTGCAAGGAAGGCCGGGGTTTTGGTCAGACTCCTTGTACGGATCCAATGGACGATCTAGATTGGCCGGCCGATCACGATCAAGAGGGCTGTAGGGTCCACGGCGGTCGAGCGTCCGTTACGCACATACGTGCGTAACGAGTTACGCTGGGATGCTCGGGCGACCCCCAGATCATCCCTAGAGACAAGATCCACTCCATCCAATGGACTCGTGTCGAAAAACCGTTCGACTATGGGCATTTTTGCATTGGATTTGGTGTGACCCACCGAGTTTCCAGTAAACCGTCCGAATTGCGTTTGCGCGGTGAAAAATCGATCATCGTTGTCTTCTTCTATTCCGTCACCTAGGCGTGAGTTATGCCCTCCCTCTGGACTCAATGGGCGGTTCAGATGGATGATTTGGATGAAGGGTGGGCCCCACTGCGTAAAACCAGCGGGTCGGGTGTGTCTGCTATTTGAAACAGAGGAGGAGAAGGAGATGCGTCGGTCAGCGCAACGCTGACCGACTTGGGCTCTTGCGTTGCACGGCTGCTGTGCGTGCACTTTATGCACGCTCAGCCCCATGTGGGGTCCTCTTTAATGTTTTTGAGAAATCTGCTCCATTCATCCTCTCTGGAACTTCATTCAACTCGTTGAGACAAAAATCGAAACATATCCGGATATCAGGCGGGCGCCGATTCACAGATCTATGGGATGATCTATCCGTTGGGCCACTTTCAGAAAGATCCAATGGCTAAAATTTGTTGTGTACAGTTAATTTATGGTCCTTAAGCAATATATGAGGTTTCGATCCGAACAAATGGTGGGAACCCTGGGATCTTGCATTCTGGACCAAATTCGGGCCACTTGAGCTTCAATTTCTCGATTTCCTCGGGTCTCCACTGTGTAAATTCGTCGATCTTGGTCTCCTGGGGTCCGTCCCATGCTTTGGTGAATTCTAAACATTAAATCTCAGCTTTTAACACCCTGTTCCAATCCAAGCTCATAAATACACCCTGCATCACAAACATGATTAAACGGGCCATTAAACAGTATCATGCTCATAAATTCAGGTAATAAATGGGGTCTGATATGCAATATTTGACCCTCAACACTAAGATGGAGGACTTGCTTTATTGCAAGGACCTATATTCTCCAATTTTAGGCATATCAGCAAAATCCAAGGATATGTTTGATGATGATTGGAAGAAGATGGACCGAAAGGTGGTGGGGTTTATTAGACAATGGTTGGACGATTCTGTATTCCACCATGTGTCTACGGAGACCTCAGCAGCTAGCCTATGGCTGAAATTACAAGGGCTGTATGAGAGGAAGACAACTAGTAATAATTTTTTCTAATAAGGCGACTTGTGAATCTCAAGTTCAAGGATGGTGGTTCTGTGGCCGAGCACATGAATGAGGTCAACAATATAGTGAATCAACTCTCCTCTATGAAGATGGTCCTGGATGATGAATTGCAGGCTTTGCTATTGCTTAGTTCGTTGCCTGACAGTTGGGAGATATTGGTGGTGTCTCTAAGTAACTCCGCGTCAGACAAAAAGGTATCCATGGAACAGATAACCAGTTATCTCTTTAATGAGGAGACAAGGAGGAAGTCTCAGGGGTCTACTCAGCAAGAGGCCCTTGTGACACAGGAACGGGGGAGAGGAAAGAACAGAAAGGCCGAGAAGGCCCGAGATAAATCAAGAGGCAAATCGGGTACCAGGAAGGATGTTGAATGCTGGAATTGTGATAAGAAGGGCCACTACAAGCATGAGTGTCATGGTAAGAAGAACGACAAGAAAGGAAAACGAAAGGAGAAGGAAGATGAATCAAATTCCACTGCTGTCGCTTCAGATGGTGACGTTGTAGTTATTCTTTTAGCAGATCATGATATATGTCTCATGGCTACGAGTTAGGACACCGACTAGGTGATTAACTCGGGAGCTCCTTTTCATGCGACTCCACGTAGGGACTTCTTCACAAGCTATAAGTCAGGTGACTTTGGGACCGTGAAGATGAAAAATTCTGGCATATCGAAGATCGTAAAGGTCAGTGATATTTGTGTGAAGAGCGCTGTGGGCTGCACATTGGTTCTCAGGGATGTGAGGCATATCTCAGACCTTCACCTCAACTTGATGTCGACGGGAAGGTTGGATGATGATGGCTATGAAAGCCGGTTTACTGGTGGGTGATGGAAGCTCATCAAGGGTTCGTTGATCACAGCTAGAGGAAAGAAGTGTTGCACCCTTTATAAGGCAAGTGTCAGTGTGTGCAAGGGTGGGTTGAACGCAGCAGAAGATTCAGCTATTGACATGTGGCACAAGCGTCTAGGCCACATGAGTGAAAAAGGGCTTCAGCTACTAGCGAGGAAGCGGCTCCTTCCAAACGTGACAGGTACACCTCTCAAAACCTGTCTTGATTGTTTATCAGGGAAACAACATAGAGTTTCATTCGTTAAAATTGCTTCTCATGTTAATAAAGTGCATAAATTAGATTTGGTTTATTCAGATATTTGTGGTCCTATGAGGACAAAAACCTTGGGTGGGGCATTGTATTTTGTCACTTTTATAGATGATGCATCTAGGAGGGTTTGAGTATATACTTTGAAACCCAAGGACGAGGTCTTTGATGTGTCTAAATCGTTTCATGCTATGGTCGAGAGAGAGACAGGTAGATCATTGAAGTGCATCCGCACTGACAATGGTGGTGAATACATTGGCGACTTTCATTAGTACTGCAAGTCCCTGGGTATACGGCATGAACAGACGGTTCCCAAGACCCCCCAGCATAATGGTGTAGCTGAGTGAATGAATCACACCATTGTTGAGAGAATCAGATGCATGTTATCCCATGCGAAATTGCCCAAGAGTTCTAAGGAGAAGCAATGCACACGGCGGTTTATTTGATAAATAAGTCTCCATCAGCTCCGTTGAATTGAAAAGTACCTAAGAAGGTGTGAACTGTACAGGATCCATCGTACAGTCATCTCAGGGTGTTTGGATGTAGGGGATCCATTCACGTACCAAAGGACGAGAGGTCCAAACTCGATATGAAGATCAGGCAGTATGTGTTCTTAGGGTACGGTGATGAAAAGTTTGGTTACAGATTATGGGATCCGACCGAGAAGAAGCTCGTCAGGAGCAGAGATGTGATTTTCTTTGAAGATCAGTGTATAGAAGACATTGGTAAGCCAGAGAAGAACCATTCTAGTTCAGGTGAGCTAGAGGACATGGATCTAATTAATCTTTTCATGGTGCCTGATGACGGGGGAGTACAACAAGGTGTAGAGGATGAGGGAGTTCCTTCAGAAGATGGACCAGGGGAACAGTCCCTACTTGATCCACCTGTTGAGCCACAGGTGAGGAGGTCATCTAGGGACAGACAATATCCAAGAGGTAGTCACCGCATGAGTACATTATGCTGACTGATGGGGGAGAGACAGAAGATTATTCTGAGGCCCTAGCTGATGAGCATAAGGGGGAGTGATTGAAAGCTATGCAAGAGGAGATGAAATCCTTGCATAAGAACCACACCTATGACATGATAAAACTGCCTAAGGGCAAGAAAGCTCTGAGCAACAAGTAGGTGTTCAGAAAAAAGATTGAGCAGAAGAATTCACAGACGAGGTTCAAGGTCAGACTTGTAGTGAAAGGGTTCGGTCAGAGGAAAGGTATAGACTTTGAGGAGATATTCTCACTAGTGGTGAATATGACATCCATACGGGTGTTGCTTGGGTTGGCGGCTAGCATGGATCTGATGATAGAACAGTTAGATGTTAAAACTGCCTTCCTCCATGGTGACCTGGAAGAAGAGATTTACATGTACTAACCAAAGGGGTTCGAAGTCAAGGATAAAGAGCATATGGTGTGCAGGCTGAGAAAGAGCTTGTATGGGCTGAAAAAAGCTCCACGGAAATGATACAAGAAGTTCGACTCGTTTATGTTGAAGCATGGGTATAACAGAACGGAGTCAGACCACTGTGTGTTCATGCATAAGTTCTCATATGGTGATTTCTTAGTTCTGCTATCATACGTTGATGACATGTTCATCATTGGAAAAGATATCAAGAAGATCGACAGGCTGAAACAGGAATTGGGCAAGTCATTTGCGATGAAAGACTTATGCCTGGCTAAACAGATCCTAGGAATGGAAATAACCCGTGACAGAAGCAGCAGGAAGCTTTGGCTGTCACAATAGCGGTATATTGAGAAAGTCCTAGAGCGGTTCAATATGAATGCAGCGAAGTCAGTCAGTACTCCACTGGATGGTCACTTTAGATTGAACAACAGGCAGTGTCCCAAGACGAAGGCAGAGGTGGATGAGATGAGAAAGATACCCTACACGTCAGCAATAAGAAGTTTGATGTATGTTATGGTGTGTACACGCCAAGACATAACATATGCGGTTAGTTTTGTCAGCCGGTATCTTGCCAATCTTGATAAAGAGCATTGGGCAACGGTGAAGTGGATACTACGGTATCTAAGAGACTCATCTAGGTTGAATCTATGCTATGGTGACGGAAAACCTGTGTTAGAGGGCTACACAAATGCAGATATGACAGGTAACATAGACTCCAGGAAGTCTACATCAGGGTTCATGTTCATGTTTGTAGGGGGAGCGGTCTCTTGGCAGAGCAAGCTACAGAAGGTCATAGCATTGTCGACGATAGATGCCGATACATTACGGTCACAGAAGCATGTAAAGAGATGCTTTGGATGAATCCTACAGGAACTTAGCCTGAAGCAGGAGCAACACATGGTCTATTGTCATAGTCAAAGTGCTATACACTTGAGCAAGAATCCAAGTCAGCACTCCAAGTTAAAGCACATAGAAATTCGGTATCATTAGATCAGGGATACTTTGGAACAAAAGGTGTTATAGCTTGAGAAGGTTCATACGGACGATAATGGGTCAGACATGATGACCAAGGCATTGCTCAAGGGCAAGTTTGAGGTTTGTAGAAACCTAGCTGGCTTGAAGAATTTGAATTCCTCCTGAGTCGGAAAGGGGGGATTGGATGGGGTTTTCCTCCTCAGTTCAGAGGAGAGGTAGCGCGGTTTCCTTATTGGACTCTAATTCCTCCACTTGTGCGCAGTTTCCTTATGTGACTCTAATTCTTAAGGTTCTCTATTTAAGGGGTTCCAAAACGGGATTAGGGTATTCTACTCCAGGGTATTCTAAGGTTTCCTAAAGGTTTTTTAGGAGGGCTTAGGGCTATTAAAGGTGAGAGAGAGAGAGAGAGAGAGAGAAAGAGAGAGAGAGGAAGCTTGTGGAAGGGAGGCTATACACGTAGAGGTGATCTACCATATCTCAGCACTTCCACGTCATTGTAATCGGTGAGATCTCTCCATTTTCTTTGTTTCTCTTATTGTTTATCCACTTCTGCGTGAGTGAAGAAGGTTGTAACGTTCTACTTCATAGTAGATTGTTGATCTGGATGAGGTCTCGTGGTTTTTACGTCTTTGAGGGTTTTCCATGTAAAATTCTCTGGTGTCATGTGGTTTATGATTTGATTTATTTCATTGCTTTATTATTCCATAATTCTAGTTTGTATCAGGAAGCTAGATCCTAAGGTTTTGTGCAAGGCCCCCAACAAGGACATGTGACTAAAAATGATCCATTCAAGATTCAAGTGGGCCACATGAGAGGGAAAATTAGGGAATGAAATGTCTACCGTTGAAACCTTACGAGGCTCCACCTTGATGTTTATATACCATCCAAACCATTTATAAGGTGTTTCCCACTGGGATGAACTGAAAACGTAAAACTTATCCTGATAAATACTTTTGTGGCAATACAAATTTTCAATGGTGGTCCTTTAATCCCTATTATTTCCTCTTGTGTGGTCTACTTTGGTTGTAGATCCGGCTCATTTTTTATCACATATCCTAAAATGAACTCAAAAACTGATGAATAGGATGGATTTCTCACGAACATCACGGTAGGCCCCACTTATAGCTTCCTTGCATAGGAACTTCCTGCTGAAGGCATTGGAGCAAATCTTGCTGGTTTCGTGGTTGAATGGCACTCCTACACTATTATGTGGTTGGAGTTTCAAAAGTTGTGGCCCTAGCATGATGTATATGGCACGTTCACACCATCTATCCATCTTTCGTGGTCATTTTAGGGCATGGGCCCAAATATGAGGCGGATCCAAACTCAAGTTGACTACACTATGGGAAACGAAAAGGATTGAATGCTTAACCATGATGACTTTTTGGGGGGTCAAAAATATTGGATAAAAAGAAGAATTATGATGGGCCTTAGTTTAGGTCCATGTTACCCAATCAACAGGTTATACAAAAATAAATAAAAATAAAAATTACAATGGGCCCTATCATTTTTTTAAAGGTAAGATTTAATTGGCACCGTTAACTATTATAGGTCCACATGAGATTTGGATCTTTTTCATTTTTTAGGCTCATGCCTTGAAATTATAATCAACAAATAATGAATAATGTGGATCAAATAAATGCATCATTGTGGGGCCGACAAGAGTCCATTGTCATAGTAGATTTTGCAAGCCTTCAAAAGGAATAAAAGGCTTAAAAAGGCATTAATGTCTTTTTGGAATACAACAAATGAAGTTATCTAACAGCTGTGAGTTAAAGTCAAAATAGGTGGCTTTTTTACCATATTTCGAAACCATAGGCAAATTTTAAGAAATGGTTTAAAAACAAGCTTGTTTTTGCAATTCAACCAAAACTTAAGCGTCTGAACAACATTGTCTCTAGTTGTTTTCTAACACAATGGTCTAATAGGTGAATTGCATTGGCCCCACTTTCAATGTAAGCCATTAATGGATCATGTGTGGGTTCCACAAGAGATGAGGATCCAACAATCTAAGCCGTTAAAGCTCTAATACCATAATCCATTTTTTAAGAGAGAAAGAGGGGGAGATAATTGAATGATTTTCATCATTTTCTGTTCTCAACAGCTATATGGCTTACATAGTTTTCCACAGTGGGCGTGGTACTTGCCATGCTTGATAGCCTTAGATTGTGCAAGATTATGGGCATCCATGTGATGGACGCGATTTGAGGGTTAAGTTCTTTCTTTAGTTATGTGTGCATGAAGTTTTTCTTTTCCTTGTCAGTACACACAGATTTACATAACAATTAATTACTTTTATCTTAAGAGAGCTTGCCTAGTGTAATATCCCACCACATAGGGCACCATCTGGGTCTAATCTTGACTACATACTATTTTGACAAGATCTGGGAGCACCAGATTAACAACGTAGAAGTAGCCAGTGGAAAGTATGATATCCTCACGACATGCACCGAATGTAAAGAAGATATACAACTCATTGATGAACAAATCCTAAAAGAGTTGTGGCATTTGGGTGATTGTTGGATAATGACAAGTAACTGTTATGGCCATGTCAGCATTAGGGCATGTTTGAGAGTCTATTATTATGATAAGGATGCATTCAACAAAGGGAAGGCACGATCGAATTAAGGTAACTGTCATTGTATAGATAGCTATGCCCAATTTTGCCACGTGAGCAGCGGTTATTGTCACAACATAATCTAGGAGACTATAAATAGAAGAGAAGAGTTCAAAGAAGGAACCCTGGCATTAATCCAAAACCCAACTATAATCAATCAATCAAACTAGTGCAACGTTGTTTATCTAATCATTCGGGACACTTGTCATCTCCAGCGCTCTTTAGCCATAGAACCCTTAGCTTCTAAGAGTAGCTTAGTCCATCCTTGCTTCAAACCGAACTAACTTACACTGTAGTCTTAGGAGTCATCCAACAACGCTCATACAGTGTGTCGAAAGTAGCTTATAACTTCGACATTGACCATCCCTCACTCATTAGTGCATAGTTCGGTTAAGCCCCCTCTATTCTTAAGTAGGTCAATGATCTCGTTTAGTGGTAAGTCTCAATTTTTTGCTTCCATCTTCATTTTCCATTCAATCATATAGTTGTTGCACCTTCGAAACTCATTGATTTTTAAGGCAAAAAAGAACTCATTTGAGAAAGAGCCCCAACCTTCCCAAATTGTATGATTAGCACAATGATAGTTGGCTACATAGACAATTAGTCTCCGGATCATTCGATCAAGCATCGCTCTATCTCAATGCCAGGGGTTGGTGGCGTTCGGTTTGAATTAGGTCGTAAATCGATTTTGACACGCTCGTAAATCTCTCACATGTACCACATGGCCGAATTCCAAACCAACACATAATTGGGGCCTCCTCTCCTTTATTAGCTTTAAAAGCTTATATTTTATAATCATGCATGCATGCGAACATAAATTTTATCTATCATTACTATAAAGTTGAATAAAGATGAGATTACTCGGCTATATCTCCAAAATGGAGAGGCCTCTCACAGCCTCCCTGAAGGAAACAGCTTTAGACCGAGTATTAGTGCACTGATTTGTACACCTTGTTTATCAATCATATGAGTCATTGTGTCAGGGAGTCAGTTAAGCCCTTGAAAGCTGAAGACCGGAGACATAAGTGAACATGAGCATCAAGGAGCAAAAAACATGTATATGAGGTGCTTGGTGATTTTAAAACCCAAAACAACCATAAACCTCTAAATGATCCTTCCCTTAATAGAAAAGCCTCATGTGATCATCCTTTAGCCTCAGGAGCCTAATTGGAATATGATAAGAGAAGCTATAAGAAGTCCCGAGCTGCTGGAAAACAGACTGACCAAACCAGCAACTCAAAGGCATGCTTGAGTGAAGCTCAATCGATCGAATCGATTGACCGAACATGGCCAAAAATGTCCAGTAAGCATCTGGTCTAAAAATCAATTTAGTTCGAGCACTCGAGGCACAAGCTCGATCAATCGAGGAATCTTCGATTCCTCTAGAGCGATCAACATCGATCAATCAAACATGGCCAAAACAGTCTAGTGAGTTCACTGGATCATTTTCGGCCTAGCTTGATCAATTAAGGGCCTGGCTCTATTGCTCAAGCCTAGTCGTTGGAGTCTTTTGTTATAAATTTTATTCGGATCTTTGGGCATCTAGAGGGTTTTTTTTGGTGCAAATAGAGACTATGTATTTTCTCACTCGTAACACATATCTTATACCTCCGTTCGAAGCGTTTCATGTCAATCTTCTTGTGATCCTTTACTCTAATGAGCATTCCATGCCCCTATTTGAATATGTGGATAAACTCTCACCAAGTCAAATCCTTATCTAAACTTTGTAAAAGACCATTCTAGGTGAATCTCATAGGATTACAACATTCCGATGAGTTTTAGGAAATTCACCTAACTTCCATTGCCTTGATCACCTCATTGGCACTTCATATGCAATGCAGCAGTTGTATGATTTAAAGCATTGACAACGCATCGGCATCAACAATCGAATGAGCAATTAATGGGCGAATTCAAGCACGGGAGAGTTTTGAAGAAGCGACTCAAGATTGATGCATCAAAAGGGACTCAATTCGACAAGTAAATTGTCAAATTATAAGAGTCTGCACACTCATTCCTTGTATAGGATTGAGTGTAGAGTTTGTAACTAAAACTTGCGTAGGTTATTATGTAGGACAATATCACCATCGATACGGGTGTGTACGTGGTAAGTCCTTATGTATGCCACCGGACACGGGTGTGTAAGTGTTATTCTCCATGGGAGCCCCCGACAGGAGTAAACCTAAGTCATTGTGCTAGAACCATAGTTGTTGGTTAGCCGATAGAAAAAAAAAAAAAAAAGTCTCCTGTGAGAGCCGAGCCAATTAGAAATAGGCACAAGTCATTGCAAAGGAAGAAATAACATGGAAAAGATCTTTGAAGAGATTTGGAGCACTTTTTATGAAAGCACACCTAGTGCTAAGTTAGATTAGTACACGTACGTTATCTAATGATAGGCACGACCAAGAAGTTTAAGAGATATCAATAGAGAGATGATAAACGGTTAGAAGAATATAAAGAGGCAAAAGGATCTGAAAGTCCGATGTAACAACGAGTCAACTAGCATAACGGTTGCAGTAAAGAACAAAAACGGATGTAGAGCATATGCGTAGCAAAGAAGCTTATAAATAAACGTAGAAATTAATAGACTAAATCATCTCTTACCAACTAAACAAACGAATCACTTTTATCTTTTTTTCTTTTTTTTTTAAAAAAATTTTTATTATTATTATTTTTTAATTGTAACTTTAGCTCTATCTTAACAGCCGTAATAATCTTTAGCAGTAATATTTAGCTGTAATATATCTCTATGCTATTACCCTCGATTATTTTCATTTCAATACAAACAATTTTTCATTTACAAATGCTATTTGCAGTCTAATCCTGTGATCCATTGTAAGTACTCCCTTTGTGTATGATTGTTTTTGGTGGCTTGATATAACAAAAGCCGTTCCATGTGGAAGATGAAGTGCAAAATACTTGGATGGAGAAATCCACTTACCAAGTAGGTAAGTAGATGACCAATCTTCTCCCGTCTTGGTCAGATGTGATTGCATTCTAGGTTTATGCTTATTTGAGCGACCAGGGTTAAAGTTGTTCCATTTAAATTGAGCCGCACAATGGGTTCTTGCACGTACACACACGCCACACGTCACACGTGACAAAAACAAACCATGATAACATATGTGTGATGTATGCCACGTGGATGATCCCAGAGTGCCTGTGTATCAAATATCCGTAGAGTATCAAATAACTTCCCATGACTATTCTTTTGTATTAGGATGTACGGCCACACAATAGACAAATATCCATGGGTCAGGATGTTTTCTAACGTACAGCCTGTCGAATTTATGGTGACTAGATTCGGTAACATACACGCGAGTAATTGGCATCCCTTTTACATGTGCCAGTGTAGCTTATGGATGCGAGATCCGAGACGTCCTTCAGGTGGGTCCCACACATGATGCCCTGACAAAAGAATATTTATGATGGTCCGCTAGGGTCAATGGACAGTCCATGTGTGGAAGTAATGCTACGTCTCGTGTATCCCACCTCTGCTGATCTAAACCTCTTATCAGGTTGTTAATCTCCACAATGCACGTCCTTTTATTTAAGAAAAGCCAGATGTTCCCTGATCATCAGGTGGGCCAATGGCGTAGAACAAAATGGACGGTCGAAGATAAACCAACGAACGGAGTGCTTTTAAAGGACACGCGTACCCCTCAGAAGGAATCTACGCAGTTTGGTCCAGGTGATGCTTGATTTGATGGGATTCTCAGGCTCTCGAACGGACGGTTAGATATGCCGCTACAGGCAAGAGTGCATGCTTCTTGGCATTATTCCATGTTGGCAACTCTTCTTTCAGTGCAACTGGCATGCATGAACAAGGCCATTCTAGGCCGTCAATATTGTAGGCCATGTATAACACAGACTAAAATCAGTTTCATCAGACGATCTCAACCATCCGCTCCCCACCCTAAATTTTTCTAATCACCAATCTCACATAAATCGTCCATTTGGACGGTTAAAAGTCCTCCCATGAGTATGATTGGGGCCACCATAGTGGTTGAGGGGCATGCGTGTCATCGAGAAGGGACGTGGATTGTGCAGTAACTCACACGGAGAGTAAACTCTGTGAGGCCACCATGATGTATATGTCATTATCCACGCCGTCCATCCATTCTCTCGGTTCATTTTAGGGCATGAGCCCAAAATTGAAGCATATCCAATGCTCAAGTGGACCACACAACAAAAAACAATGGGAATTGAACGCCTGCCGTTGAAAACTTCAGTGGCCACAGAAATTATGTTTTCCTTTTTTCAATGTCTGTGTGACCTTATGATCGGTTGGATAAGAAATAAACATCACGGTGGGCCCAGAGAAGGTTTCGACGGTTGACATTATTATCCACACGGTTTTCTGTGGTGTGGTCTATTTGACTTTTGGACATGCTACGATTTTGGGTTCGTGCCCCAAAATGAGGTAGAAGAACGGATGGACGTCGTGGATGATGACACATACATCACGGTGGGCCCCACAGAGTTTACTTACATAATGCTACAGCGTGGTGAGTTACTGCACAATCCCCATCCATTAAGAAGGAGACGAGGTGTGTATGCTTGGATTGATGGGATAGGCGTTTGGAGGGGTGTGATCTCGAGGAATAGACAGGCCATGGTGTGGGTCCCACTCTCAGGGCATTGGGGGGATGGCGTGACTCGAGCTGCGCGTCATGGTGTCGTCAAAAGACAAGATTGTTTGACCAGATTGGCCCACGGATTCAATAAAATTACAAGACAAGTAAGGAAGTTTGGGATTTCTTTTTCCAAAAATCTGTCCTTTTTTCCAAAATTTCTAAAAATGTTTTCATGGGGTTTGAGCTCTTTCACATAATAACTTTCCAAGATTTTCAGCCAATCATAGTACTTATTACTGTACGTAAAAAGAAAGAAAGGGGGTGCCTATCAACTAGGTGGATGTGAATATCCTTCCTATAAAAGCTTTCATACTCTTGCAAACAGTGGTGGATGATACACAGGCGATTAGAAATTGCTTCGTTGGTACGTATGTAATTTAATATAAAACGTCCAAAAATGTGAATCCTAGTTTAGATCCGTCGTGAACAAAAATTTATGATTATCGGTGTTTACGCCACAATTTTTGCTCACACACGTGAACTAATAATACTAAGCCATATGTCGGTACCATGTGCCTAATAATGATGAAACCTTATGTTATGGCCACCCCCAACTCACGGCCTTTACGCGGTTACTACTGTGATGTGAGCTGTTCAAATTAGTTTGATATTTCCCAATCATCCTGGCCGGTCGCACCTCCTGGCTCTAAGTGATATGAATCTTATTGCATCTTGGATGCAGCCCTAGAGGCTTCTCAATTCTTTCAGAGTCCGCGATGGAGGCATAAGAGAGCGAGTTCGAATCGCGAACGATCAACAAGTGAAGGACCGATCCTTTAGCGCCACTACAGTTGCGAGACTGGTACTTGGCAACTCACGAGCAATATATAGGCTAAGGTTGCCCATCACTCCCTCACTCCTTTTTAAAGGCCCACCGCTCTTGTTCCTCTCCCGGTGGTCGAGTGACTTTGTTCCTCAATAAGAACATTGAACGCCCTCATTAGGAGTCATATAACCTGCCAAAAAAGCAAAGTAGCACAGAATTGAATTGATGAATTACATGTAGCCCTAATTTACTTTAAATCTAACTAGAAATGTATCTTATCACCAATTAAGATATGCTCGGCAAGGTCATCTCTTATAATTATTCTTAATTGGGAGATCTTCCCAAAGACGTTCACTTCTCTCGCGGCGATTATGAAGATACGTGAATCAGATCAACATCGAAGTATATGGGAATCAATGGATTCAAGATCGATTTGGGTCTAACGAGACCAATCCTATAAGATCTACGGATCTCTATAGGCACACCACCTAGAGAGTTGAAAACAGTTTCTGACTTTCAAAGATCTATTAAGTCAGGTGATTGCTTGCCTCCAAGTGCAGAGGTTCGTAAATAATATCCTGTGAATACAGGGTCGTCGTAAATAATATCATGTGAATACAGGGTCGATCCCACAGGGAGATGATTTATGAGAATAAGAAAATCAAATGTAAAATTAACTAAGTAATGGAAATTAAACAAATGAAATAATTTTAAAAGTTTTGAATGTATGAAATTCAATTAATTTGAAAATAACACCCAAGCTTCAAAGTTCCACACATAGGTTAATGTTCCATAAGTCATAATGACTTTGATAACACAATTGGGATCTGAGTACAATGGTCAGCCTAATCGAAAAATAAAACAGTTTAAATATTTTAATAAATGATATAAAAGATTAGAGAATTATGGATTAACATCATTGATATATATTCCCAAGTGCCAGTGATTTTAAGCATTTAATATCCATGAGATAATGAATCAAAAAAATGTAGCAGGCTAAGAACATCTCCCATTTACGAAATCTAACTAATCCAGGTTAAGCCTATCCATCAATATGGATCTCATATGATGGAAACATATGGATCTCACATGAGGATAAAAAACCTAAATCTAGATAATTGATAACATGCATACGCCATTTATCTCATTATTAAAAACAATTAATCATCATAATTTGTAAAATCATTAAACCAATGTGCTTCCCTTCTAGCCTGGATTAGAGGGAACTAGAAAAACATAGCTAAATTGCAAAATAGAAAAGCAACAAGAAAGAGATAAATGCAAATAGAAAATATCTAAAAGAAAAAAATAATTTATAAAACTTTAATAAAATTGAAAACTCTCTAAAAACCCTAAATCTTGCTCTTGAATGCTTTGAATGATCATAAGAATGCCCTAAGAAGCCCTATTTATAAGTGAGGAACTCCCTCCTTCAAACTAATTTGAAAAATTCAGAAACTGCCTCAAATTTACATAGTTTGCTAAAATAGACTTCGCTCTACGTAGTTTCCCAAAATAGACTTAAATCTGCGCAATTTCACAAAATGATCCAGAGTTTCAGAATATGCTTTTTTAGGACGATTTCGGGATTCCTTTTCTTCACTTCAAATATTTAATTTTCTTCATTCCTCACTTGATTTTCTTGGATCTTTGGCATGTGAATTCTTCAATCTTGGTCTCCTAAGATCCATCCCTTGCCTTGGTGATTCTTGAGTATCAAATTCATGCTTTTATCACCCTTTTCAATCCAAGCTCTTAAATTCACCTTGCAACACAAACACGAGTAAAATAGGTCATTAAGCATTATCATGTTCGTAAAACTAAGATAAAAATGAGGGAGAATATGCAATATTTGACCCTCAACATAAGACAAGGATGATCAAAGAACAATTGCACGTCTTGATTGTCAAGAATCTTAAATCAGTAAGGAAACCTGACAAGGATTGCATCGTCTCCCCAAGAAACAAAAGGAGCATGCAATGAAGAGCTCCAAGCCCATATGCTAAACATAATCTATCTATATAGCGTAATGTTGCTCTTATCCTAGTTTAGTTTTAATCCCTTTACTTCTATACAACCACGCTGCAGAATGTCTTAGGTTTATGTTAGCATAGGTTGTTATTGTCAGTGTCATCACTGTAGTATGCTTATGAGTAGTATAAATATCCACGACCTTCCATCAATGGATTCCCATCAACCAAGTCTTTACTTGGAAGATCAAACACTGGTCACATCCTGCTAACTAATCTATCTCAATTGTTTGTCCAACAGGCAATCATAAGTATTTATCTTTTGTTTATTTCTCTACTTTATTTTGTTTATCTATCGATTGTATTGAACTTCCAAATACATCAATAAAATCGACATTTTTAACTTCTTTAGTTTTAAATCTGTTCATCTTCATTATGTTGAGAAATACAAAGGTTACAATTATTAGTGAATAAAAGTCTTGAATGCAAAGTAAAAAATAAAATAAAAAATTCAAAAGGATTAACCCATATCCTTCCCAAACCGCCTAATTGTTATAATTGTCGGTGGTTGAGAGGGTGACCAAGTCCTTGAATTCGGTCTTAATCGGTTTGTCCAAGCACGGGGCATCAGTGTTCAACCAAACTTTAGTCAAGTATGACTTTAGCATACCCACACTTAGAGCTAGGCACGGGATGATTGGACTCGGCAGACTCAACTTTTCTAACTCATTCAAACTCGACTCGACCCGAATTGAGTGGGTGAGTCGATTCGAACCAAGTACATGCTATCCAATCCGAACTCAAACTGAGTCAACTTCGGGTACCCAGTAACTCGACTCAACTCGAAATCTGACTTAGTACTGACTCGACTCGATTTGAAACTCAACTGATACATGTAAAAAAAAAAAAAAAAAAAAAAAAAAAAAAAAAAAAAAAAAACCAAATTTGACATTTCAGATCTGAGATGCCATGTAGCTGATGGAGAGGTTGCAATTCTAACGGGTACACCTAGGTTCTGAGATGTGATTTCAGCCTGTGGATACCCGCAATACCTGACCCGACTCGGCGACTTGATGTTGACTCAACCAGACTCGATACCTGTGCTCGGGTCGGACTCAGTCCGGGTTAGTCCAGGCTAGACCCGGACTCAGATCGATTCAAGCATGCCGCATGGACTTGATATCAAGTCGGGTCGAGCTCGGGTCATGTTTATTTTAAACCCAGGTCGAGTCGGGTCAACCCTAACTCGGTGTGACTCAACTTGATGCCCGACTCTACCCACACTATCCTAATTGCACATGTTAACCCAATATTAGGCCCTCATTAACATACGTGCCTCATGTTTTATTGAAATTTGTAAACAATTGGAGTACATGACTATTGGATTTTTCAACATTTATTATATGGTTAAAAAAAGGATGGTCTTATTTGATTAAACAAGAGCCAACAAATTGGAGGATAGTGACATAGGGAAGGACGTGATGAGGTCGAAACTAGGAAGATCGATTTCATCTTGAATTCTCAATCCGACCAATCAATGTCTCATCCGGGATGTTAGGGAATCATGTCGTTGTATCACACCTTCTCGGGTGCGATTTTGCGATTCACTACTGGCATCGCCCTGCAATCAACGCGATTACGAATTTCAGTGCCTACTAGGGGCAGATCACCACCACGAATACGAAGATGCCCTAGGGTCTCCGTCATGCGATCGATGGAAGCATGCAACTCCTGCATGACTTGTCGATTATCTGGTTGTGTTGCTTTAAAAGTTGTCGTTGTTAAAGATAAATTTCCTAGAGCACCATCCATGAAAAGGTTGCATGACCCGCTGTTAGAAGCCATATATCTGAGGAGAAAGTCTCACTTCAATACCAAACTGACGTAGGGAAGGATGTGATAAAGTCGAGCACCGTCTTCCTCGATCGATAAACATCTTAATTTTACAAGGCACTTTTAAATCCACAAGAGGTTTCTCGAATCCACGAGAAAAATAGAAGAACTTCTAAGGAATTTTATTGATAGAATTGATGACTAATTTATAAGAAACGAGTTTAACCTTCTTAAATAACCCTAAACAAACCTTTTAAATGTAGTCAAAGAGTCTTAATCAAAATAGGAAACAAATTCAGAAAATTATGCAAATTTTCCATGTCCGTTAACCTATCATTGGCTAGTTGAGTCGATGGTCGAAATAGCCAAAAAGTGTCCAGAGATTTAAATTAGAAATTCTATGATTTTCGACCTATCGAACAATATTTTGACCCATTTAAACTATTGTTATGAAATATGTTGGAAAATCGAAAAATAAAAATAATTAAAGAAAATTATTTCATTTTACCACCGGCCTGAATCATGTAAAATTACGCTGTCCTTAAAGCATGATTCGCACCCTTATCAATTGCTAATGGGTTACAGGCGAATTGCTTCCAAGATAAGGTAAGCATATCTAGATCCTGCGTGCGGCAATCACAAAAAGTCTACCATGAAGGGTCTACTTAGGAACTTTTCAAACCAGTTGATCTTCTGGCAGATTCAATTAGCCAACATACTTGCAATATTCTTAGAAGGATATGAATTTTAGTAAGATCTGATGATTTGGAAGAGATTTGTTGGAGTTGATTAGTTTTGGACTGGAATGGTCCAGTTTCTACAAGCAATAGGGGAGTGGACCATTGCTAGGTTGTCATCAATGGTTCAAAACATTTGAAAAATGTTTCTGACTGTTGATATTGAATTTGAGTCGTTTCAAATCGTTGAATCGAAAGATCTGATCGTTGGATCATCAAAGCTCATCCGTTTTCAGATCGTTGCGTCTTTTAAGTCTGTTAACCATTTTCAAAACGACTGATGGTTTCGGATCCATAGATCTGACCGTTCTTAGTAGCCTATAAAACCCAGGCTCATCTCACACCCCTCTTATACTCTATGCGCAAAGTGCAAAGTGCGCCAACTTGCACCACTACAACCACATTACCCACGTTTGCATGCGTGTTCAAGTGTTAAGCACTGGAACACGCAACCCGAGCATATCAACCTCCAAAACTCTAAGTAAGAATATTACACACCTTCATATATAAAGCACGATTTTTTTTCCTCATTTTTGATGTAGTACTAAAGAAAAATTGCACTTTTTCATTTGAATTTTTTGAATTGATTTGGCACGAAAACGAAAATTCAAAAATATTTAATTTTTTGAAATAAGCCAACAAATCATCTGAAATTTCTTACAAATTTTAACTTGTGAATCATATCAATCCATTGGTAAAATTATGCTGAATTTTGTTCAATCCTTTTTTTAACTTCTTTCAATCCATGTACATTAGGACTATTAGGACAATGCTTGATCCTCGTCCTACATCAGATATCAGATAGTAACATTTAATCTTGGGGATGGGTTCAAGAGTTTACATGCCAATTTATGCCAGGTGGCGCCATGATATACGAAAGTACACTACACCAAAATCATGGATCTGGAACGACTAAGGATTTGGTTTAAAAATGGTTTTAAACCATATATAATTTGCCACGGTTTTGAATCGTTTTCGAATTTCCAACTCCATTCAACTTTTTAATGGTTAAGGTTGCTGTTCGAACTGCTTTTTTGGTGTGTCCCACTTGGGTTTTGGATCTTCCTGATTTTTAAGATCCTGTTTAATTATTATATTTTAAAAGATATGGACAGAGTGGATTTGATTAAGATCATCTCCGTGGACCCCACATAACCCCAGGCGGCACTAAGAAATATCTCTGCCTAGGGTCACAACCCATTTGATCCTAGCGTTGTTTCCCAAATCCGATAAAACCCTAATCTCTCACCCTCTCCCTTTCGCGATCTCTCTCTCTCTCTCTCTCTCTCTCTCTCTCTCTCTCTTTCTCTCTCTCTCACGCGATCTCCCTCTCCCTCTCGATCCCTCCCTCTCTCTCTCACGCGATCTCCCCCTCCCTCTCGATCCCTCCCTCTCTCTCACGCGATCTCCCTCTCCCTCTCGATCGTTCCCTCTCTCTCTTGATCTCCCTCACTCTCGATCTGTAATCCTTACTCCGCATCCACCAACCGCTGAAACCCTGCCGCATCTTCGGTCATCAATAGACCTTTTTTGAGCTCCCTCCTGTTGCCAATCTGAAGATGTAATGTTGCCTTTTGATTTTTGTGTTCATTTTGGTTTTGAATCTCTATTTTGAATATCTGTTTGGATGATGAAAACAGCTGTAATAGAACCCTAGTCGAAGCTCTGTTTGCTGAGAGTATTATCTTGAAGTGTTTTTTTTTTTTTTTCTTTCATGTTGATTGGTACGGGAGTGGGTTGGAGTTCAATAAAGTCAGTTTGGATCTTTAACCGTCTTTTTATCCAACTTGATTGGTAATGGTTTTTGGCTGGTTTGGTTTTAAATTATGAAATGTTATCTACCTACTCATGTTGAAACTCTGGTCAGTTTGGTTCCTGTGTTTTTGTGAAAGCAAAGCAAAATGATTAGCTAATATGCCCTGATTTTGTTCATTCTATGATTGCTTTGCTCATTGTGTAAGATGTGGGTGAGAAGTAGTCACATAAGGTTTGTGTTTCTTGGTATTGTTAGTCTTCTTTTGCTTATAATGTGCCTTGTAGTTCCAATGTTCATCCCATATCGAATCTAGAACCTTGGTGGTTCTCAGAATTTGTGTTACTTTATGATGAATATATGATTAAAGCGTGGATCATACCAATCAAATTACTTATTTTCAGTTTGATTGGGAATGAAAACATTAGTGAAATAAAAACATCAACGACAATAAAAAAAGGATCGTTGTTTTAATTAATTTTTTTGGAAACAAATCATTGTTTGAAAATTCAACATCTAACATCCAAATGTCTAGCTTTAAAAGATAGGTTTGAATTTGAAATCTACCAACCAAATCCGTAGAGTGAATTTGAGGCTAAAAATTCCCCCCTGCAATACTATGAAGTATTTCCAAGTTGTGGTTTGGGGACTTCGAAGCCAACAAGATAAGCTTGGTATTTGAGACCACAAAAAATTGAACTCTGCTTCCATGTTTTCCCAGATCACAAGAAAGCAAAGCTTCAGGAACATCGTGAACATATCACACTTGCGATTCCATGGAAAATGGGCAACTTCCTAATGTAACCTTAGCTTTTGTTTCTGCTAGTCTTAGCTTTTGTTTCTGCATAATTTGTTCATTCTTTACATCTATTTTTATGAATGGATAGCAAAATGATGAGCTAGTATTCTCTGAACCTGATGTGGAAAGAAACATGTAATGGTCTTCAAAGTTCCCTGATTGTTTTGCTCGTTACGTAAGATGTGGATGAGAAGTTGTCTCATAAGGTTAGTGTTTCTTGGAATTGTCGAGTCTTCTTTTGCTTGTGATGTGCATTGTAGTTCCTGTATTATTTTTTGGAATGCCTTTTAGATTTTGTTTTCTAAACAGTTTCGTTCATTCTTTCCTCTACCCATAAAAACAAGGGAAAAGATGAGCCATCTTCCTCTGAATTTGATACAGGAGCACATAAGCCATGTTGCAAGGAACCATCACATGAGCAAAGCATTAAAATTCGTACTTGGGCAGACTGCTAAGGATGGGTAGTTTAATTTTGGCATCTACTAGAATTGGAGTTGTATCTTTTGCAATTTACGGTTGTTTCTCTGTTTGCAGTTGTACTACACGTAATATTTGATAGTATTTAGCAGCAACTGGCATCGAGTATTGGTGCAGCTCTTGTGACAGTGTGGTAGCAGTCCGTAGTACTGACTCCTCTTTTGCATCTTAAAAGTAGTCCATGGGGATCTATTTGTTCTGATGAGTGCAGGACTTGCATGTCATCTTAATGCTTGTTGTGCATTGCCTTTGTATTCTTATTGACGAAAGAGTTAACAAAGGTGCACTCGGTGTTTTTTAGGATTTGGTTCGTGAGGGAGAAGAAGCATCTTTTACATCATAATTATTGCTAAGTCAATAGTAAAAACTTTCTTTGTTTTGTAGCAATTGATTATTAAGTTGCACGGCAGCAGGTGTGTTGTCAGCTCTGTAGATTTACCTATTCCCTGCTCTGCATAGCCTTTGGTTTGCTCATTTATAATGTAGCACTATATTTTGGTTTCATAGGTTAGTTTGAGAAAAAGTGTTCTCAATCAACAATTAATATCTTGGGAGAGGAAAATACCCTTTTGTTTTTGCAGGCCTTCTATTAAGGTGACCAATTGTGTTCATTGATAAACAACAAGGAAAGTTAAGAGCATTGGGGCCATGGAATCTTTTTTCTTTTTCTTTCTATTATTTATTTATAAATCAGGATAGCTCTTGTAAGTCACGTTAGGCAGGTCCAATATTCAGCAAGAACCATTCACTTTACATCCTTAGTTCTACAATCAATTTTATCTTGTATACACTTCAAAACATTCAAGATTAAAAAATTAAGACCCACTGCATTATCAATCAGATCTGTCCATCTATTAGACCTTAATAACGATTGCTTCGTTTTCAAAAATCAAACTTGTTGAACAGTCTTCTTATTCATCACTTTTCTTTAAGAAATTTAACTATTTTTCTTTTTCATATGGTTGCTTTAGGGGCCATCGATCAAATGGACAGAAATTTCTAATAGTGGACGTTACACAGAAAATCATGGACTCTGCTTGGCTGATGCATCATGGGGCCATAAGCCATGTTGCAAGGAACTTTGGTGTGATGCCCTTGTTTTTCGAGCAAAATCATTTGTTGATCTGGGGCAATATAAGTCCTATAACTCAAAATCAGCTTTTCTTTAAATTATTTATGTGATGCCCTTTTTTTCTGAGCAAAATCATTCATCTGTGTGACTTTGCTCAGGAACTATTTCTGCATCTGTTTGTAGTTCAGGGTATTATAATTCTATTATGAAAAATAGGTTTTTCTTTCAATTGATGTTGTGTTGTGCTTGTTTTTCTTTTGGAGTGAAACTATACGAAACTGGTACCATTTAGCCCACAGTTTATCATCCATGTTGTTTAACATAAAGTAGGGCGTGTTTCCTTTTATTGTTCTTGAAGAATGTGTTGTTGAAATTTGTGCTCTTATGCTGTTGGAATGATTTTCTTTTTGTAGATGGATAACATGGAGTGCTTTTTCAAGGAGAAAATGGGTGTCATTGCTATTTCAGGGCTTGGTTGCAGAAATATGTGCTTTGACTATAGAAATAGCATGGAACCAGAGCAGGAAGGTGCAGAAGAACAGATGGAAATAAATGGTGATGCTAAGGACGTGGTGCCGGATCAAAAGTACTGTGAGCGCCACATGCATAGAGGCCGTCAACGTTCAAGAACGCCTTTGGAAGGCAATGCCACTGCCAACAACAACACCACCACCACCACCAAAAACACCATCGATTCCAACACCAATCTCTCCATTTCAATCTTCTTTAATTACGGAGAGAATATTTTGTATGTTCAAATTTAAATAGTCTTACTGGGATCCACCACATTGCTTGTAGAAACTAGCAGAGCTGAATTACACTGCTGCGACCTCACCATAAAGCTGATTCCAAGGATCGATCTACAAGCTATGGCCCAAAAACTGGTATTCATCTTTCTTTTGTCCAGAAATTTGATTTGGCAGTGATTTTGGTCATGCATGGCCCAAAATCTGATATTTCTGTTTTCAGTTCATCCAGGTCCGTGTGATTTAATCAACAGGTTGGATGGCAAATAAACATTACAGTGGGCCTTGGGAAGTTTTTAATGGTAGGTGTTCAAAACATTCAGCTCAACCATCCGAATCATTTTCAATGTAATCTAATGAAACTCTTCATGGCTCATTTTTCTATTATGTAGACAATCCCTAAGGCAAATTCCAGTCTCTCTCATTTTTGAAATGAATGTGAGGGTTCTAATTCACAGACTTTTCAATGCTATTCAATTTCTGATGTTAAACAAAGGCCATTTAATTTAAGCCATTCTCAGAAGATGAAGAAAAAAAAATAAAAATAAATATTAACAGACACAAAATGAAAAATAAATCACAAAACGCGAACAAAATGGGTAAGAATTTAATAACCCATAAAAAAAATAATCTTTTTTCTTTTTACAGGAAAAAAATCGAAAAATAAAAAATAATAAAAGATGAAAAAAAGCCTTTTAAAAAAAAATTATTGTAATTTTCTACTCTCTTCTTAGAACTCTGTTTGTGCTTCAGCTGAAAAAAAGCCTTTTAGTTATCTTTTTATTTTGTGTGTAGGTTGGAGAAGTTTGATATGTGAACTTGATCTAATTGCCTTTTGCTTTGTTCACCCAGATCATCTACATTTGGCTGGACATGATGCATATTTGGATGTCTTATTCTTATGTATCTATTGGTTTTCTTTGTAGTGCGTAGTGCTTCTAATGTAGACTATTGAAGGTATTCCAAATGCAGTGGCAGTTCAGCTTGATGCAATGGATTATGGAAGCCTTTGTAAGTATATTGCAGAGGTATAGTTTTCCCATTGTACCTTCGAATTAATTTTATCTTCCTACAACTGTTCACATGGCGCTTTGAATTATCATACTGTGAGGATCATTCAGAAAATGTCAGTACATCTGATTGAATTATCATACTGCGAGGATCATTCAGAAAATGTCAGTACATCTGATTAAATTATCATACTGCGAGGATCATTTAGAAAATGTCAGTACATCTGATTGAATTTTACAGGTGCTTTCATTTTCCTGATGGTCTTACAAAAGGTTCTTAAGGTCTCATGAATTGCAGGTTACAATAAAATGCATGATAGCATTTAGTATAAGTTGTTGGTTTCCAAGCCCGACTTAGCTGAGTTTCATAGAACTCCGCGACTCAGCCCAGCGTTTGAGAAATTGGTTAAAAGCACCAATCTGAGTGTAAAGAGATGCAAGGAAACCATGAAAAAAATTGAGGAAAATAGTGAAAAAAGATTCTAGGGACATGTAGCTTCAATCTAATGATTAAATACATGTGTTTGGTGGGTATATGCAAACGTGATTATCATTATGCCTTTCCTCTATTATTTTTGCAGGTTAGGCAGGATTTCTTGGCAATCACATGCTTTGCTGCTGTTTGTTTCCTTGCTCTGTTGCTTTTAGGCTTTGTCGTTTGGTTTTTCAGTAATTGTGCTCTCAGGTTTGGCTAAATTTTCAATTCAAGCTAAAATTAGCTGCCTTTGTTGAATCTCTGATCACTTCCTTGTCAAAGGTTTCTCAACCCCTGGAGTGGAGAACTACAATAGGCACTTACATTCTTTTAACTTCCAGGTCCATCTATAAAATGAGATTCATAGATGATTGATCCATTGTATGGAAATTGATTAGGTGGTGGCCTTAGATTAAGTACTTTAGACTCTGTTGCATCTACTTTTGTAACCATTGGTGGTATCTGAACTAGTACCCAAAGCAAACTAAATGGACATGAATTAAAAATATGAAATGATACTGAATTCACTTTAGTTGCACCACCACTATTAAATATTAAAATATCAACAGACATTCAAGACATTTGCTCTATATGGATCGTGTGTGCCTTGGATAAATAACTTGGCATTTCACAGTGATTGATTGATTCTAAATTGTTTGAAATTACATTATTTGTGATATTTGGGATATTTTGATAAACATGATGCATAGGCGCAGTATATGCCTTTTGTTAATGTTTGGAGCAATCAATAGTTGTGAAGCTAGTTCCATTACATTAACTAGAATTCTTTGCTTGCTTTACTCCTATTTTCAGGAAATGGTGAAGGGTGGGAAGCTAATCTTCTCATTTGATGCAACAAAGAAAGCTCGCTTTGGTGTACTCCTACGATATGCAAAAGATGAGCTTCAAATTAGATGGTTTGAGCTCCCAAATTGCTTTTATCATCCATAATGGTGAGTGTTTTTTTTTTTTTTTTTTTTTCCTTTAATAGACCAACAACAATGCCTTGGGAAACATTTCAAGCTTTGCCTGATGTACATTTTGCATCATAATCCTATATGTCATAAGTCATATCAAGCAGGGTTAATTGGCCTAGGCACTGAAAGGTCCCAGATGTTTGTGTTTCTAGTTCTTTGTAACATGCTCCCATTCTTCAATCTTGATCATTAGTGGGGAGACTCTTCTTTTTCACTCGGTTACCAATTAAATTCAATTTCTATAGTTATTTATATTCTTAGGTGAGAAGCATCTTGTTCCTGTGGGTCTAGGAGATGATGATCAATGCATTGAGGAGGGAACTTCACACGCCATCTCCACAAAGCTATAATTTAAAGTGCTAGCCTTTATTGTAGCTTATTTTGTAAATTTGATTTTTGCAATGAAACATCTTCAAGCACATTATTTTCTTATGTTTTTATTTGGATTAATCTCTATTTTGATGGAATGTAATAAACTTCTGATAATTTATTTCCCTTGATCTTAAATTTCATGTGTTTGTCTGGGTTTAAAATTGTTCCTAAAATTCCGTCTTAAAATCTGACCGTTGGCAACATTAAGAAGGTTTAAAACCATTTTTGAAATTTTGTTCCTAAAATGACCGTTGGCACCAGAACGGTTTAAAACCGTTCCTAAAATTCCATCTCAGAAATTGGAAACGGTACCCAAAACGGTTCTGAACCGTTCCTATTTTTCTGCGACGCCTCATTTAAGAACGGTTTTAAACCGTTCCTGAAGCATTTAGGAACGGTTAAAAACCGCTCCTAAATGATGATCTTGGTGTAGTGGTATCAAATAACTTTACTTCTCTTTTGACACGAAGCGTCTGCATGGGGTGGAGTGGCTCTACTCTTGTGAAAGTTTACCGCTATTTTTAAATTTAAATATGGTGATGACTCTTCCACTCGACCCATGTTGTAGCTATACGGAAATCCAGACCGTCCAATTGATGACCCGATTGTGGATGATGTAACCCAAATAGTAATGTTTTGAATTTGGACCACCCACTATTTTACCTTTGAACATATACTCGATATATAAATTTTGGACGACTAGGATTGCTTGATCATGGTGATCTTAGATATAGACTCTATCTACACTAGAGCTAGGCACGGGATGACTTGACTCACCTAACTCGGCTCGTCCGACTCGTTTGGACCAGATTTGAACTGAACTGAATGGGTAAGTCAGTCCGAACTGAGTAGGATTCACCCAATCCGAACTCAAACTAGTCGAGTTCGAGTTATCCAGTAACTCGACCCGAAACTTGATCCGGTCATACTCGACTCGATCCAAAACCAACTCGACTCGGATTCACTTATGCGTGTGTGTAATTAAAATTTCTAGTTTTAAGTATCTTTAATAACATACACCGCACCTGACCACAACCCGACCCGATCCCAAACTCTCTCTCCCTCCTTCATCATCCTCCTCTTCCAAACCCAGCAACCACCCATGACCTACCACCATTACCACCCTCCTCTCTCTCTCTCTCTCTCTCTCTCTCTCTCTCTCTCTCTCTCATCTTCCAAACCCGGCAGCCACCCACCACTATCACCACCATACTCTCTCTCTTCTCCACTTCCTCCCTCCCTCATCTCTTGATCTGAATCGGTTCCAACTCGAACTGACTTGGTACTTTTGACCAGGTCGAACTAGGTCCAAATTAGTCTAGGATAGACCCGGACACAGATCGGTTCAGACATGTTGGACTAGGTACTGAGTCAAGTCGAGTTCGGGTCAGGCTTATTTCAAAACCAGATTGAGTCGGGTTAGCCCTAACTCTGTCCGACTCGATTCGATGCCCATCTCTAATCTACACTATGCCCCACTGATTGGATGATCTGGATGGCTGTACATAAGTGTCACATGTAAGCAGGACGAGTCACCACTATTTTCCCTGGGGTGCTGTTATCGTATATGGAAGGGGCGTGAATGTCATTTCCAACCTTTGTTTTTATGCTTAGGACTTAACCATTGATCCACGTCATCTTTGGTGGCCCAGTAGCGGATTAATAGCTTGGGGTAATGGTCTGGTAAAAGACTAACTGAATAGACGCGAGGTTCACAAAGGACTGTCTGTAATATTCTAGTAAAAGACCATTGATTAGGCGGTTAGGATCATTATTTATTGCAAATCTCACACTTGATTAGGTGGGCCACCTTCTGAGGTTCTGAGAGTCACGTGATACCTACGTGTAACAGGTTTTACAGTTTCAATTTGCAGTCACACCACTGATTGATAGTGGCGCCCTTTTCTTTCTAACTTTGGTAATACAATGGGACAGACTTGTACCATGTAATACAATGGATGTTAGTTTTACACAAGCTAATTTTAACCATCTGAATTTGATCTTAACCATCCATTTCATAGCCATTACTTCAATGGTTAGGATTGTTTGGTCGGTGTGGCTTTAGTGTGCGATTTGGATGATCTTGATAGGTAGAGATCAGTGGCACATTTGATGAGGATGGGTCATTACCATTTTTAAATCATGTCGACGCCCTCAAGAGTCTGAACAATGTGTAGTAAGTGATTTTCTACACATTGTTCACGTAACACCCATATCCATAGCTCAACTGGCGGACTGAGTGGAGATAACTCGTTTCAACACTTGAGGTCTTGGTATCGATCCCTAGCGGAGGTGGCTAACATGGAGTGTGTGTACTGACATTGGTGTATACTAATTACGCGCTTGATACATGATACAAATTTTAAAGGAGTAGTTGCCCTATACATTAGCTTGTTCATCATATATAATCAATAACATTACAGGTACAAAAAAATAAGACTTGTATTGAAAATATGATAAGACTAATGTAATAATGAAAATATTAGCCAACCTGCAACATGCATGCAAGATCCGGAATAAATGGGACGCGGATTGCGTCCTACCCTCAGATCATTTACCACACCAAACGAAGCTGCAGTGATAATGACACTCACTGTTGAAACCTTTCTAAGAGCCACCGTGATTGAATGTGCATGCAAGGGTCTATGATGTAAGTGTTTTATCCACGCCATTAATCATTTTTCTCAGATCATTTACCACACCAAACGAAGCTGCAGTGATAATGACACTCACTGTTGAAACCTTTCTAAGAGCCACCGTGATTTTTTTTTACCATACAACCAATTCATAAGGTCATGTAGACATGGATGAAGCGAAAAAAACAAATACCAGGTTGATTCGAAACTTTTATAGCTCCCAAGAAGTTTTTAATGGTGGACGTTCAATCCCCAATTTGTGGTCCACTTAAGCCTTGTTCCTGCCTCATTTTTTGGCTCATACCTTAAAATGATCTGAGAAAAATGATTAACGGCGTGGATAAAACACTTACATCATGGTTGTCCTTATAGATCCATGCCCAATTTACAGTCAGTGTATTAGGTCGATATGATCTGTAAATTGCCGATATACAACTTTCATTGGCGATCCACATATCATATTGACGATCAAGAGATAATATCGGCAATTGACAGATCATACTAGTGATCCACAATTCATATAACATTTAATATGTTATAGATAATTTCTATGGATGAATTTGTATGATTACACTTGAATCTAATTTTTCATCTTTATAAAATCCTATTTCGATGCTAGAAAGCATGGTCATTGCTTAGAATACTCTAATATAAAGGTCACCGCCAAGTGCTTAGTAGAATTTTTAACTACTAAAGCATGAATTTAGCAAATGCCCTATCATGAGGGATATATTTAAAAGAACCCAATTCAGGTATTTACTTGATTTCAATTAAGGAAAATTGAAGGCAAATGGACCATTGATCCACTGCTTGATGTAAAGGGACCTGGTGACCTCCGCTTTGACTTCAATGGCACCATTCTCCAATTTAAGGAGATTAACTTTGCCTTGATTATGGGTTTGAAGTAGGAAAAACCAAAGGAATCTTTGAAGACCGATCGAAGATTGTCAAAATGGAAGAGTCTTAGGGATCAATTATTTAAAAATCAGTCTCATATTACGAAGGCAGATTTGTTGAAGGCATTACTTTCTCTACAAGGGAGTACCAATAATGTGTGTGTCGTAAGGTTGGCGATGTTGATGTGCATGGAGAACTTGTTAGATCGCCCAAAAAGAACGATTACGTAGAACAATATATAGATTAGTAAATAATTTTGAAGCATTTGATCATCAGCCTTGGGGGAGTGTGGGATATGAGATCTTGAAAGGAGAAGCAAATACTATAATTAAGAAACACCTTCCGAACACTTATGACTTCCACAGAAGACCATATGCCCTACAAGTAATTTTTTCCTATGAGTTTTCTTAAAGTATTATGGCATTATGTTATGCATTAATTTAAATTTTCTTATTTCCCTCATTTAACAAGTTTGGGCATATGAGGTTTTCCCTATGCACCCTAAAGAGTTGGGCCACCAGACGCAGTCCGATTAGAATTTCATGATTCTTGAATTGGAAGATGACTAGGGTGGTCAAATACAAGCAGATATCAAAAGTTTTTACAAATATTGAAGTTAAAATATAACCTCAAACTTTATTTGTTCGTATTGTATTTCATGCTTCTGATATTACAAATATATTGTTGCAACTTAGGCTTAGCGGCAAAACTCATTTTCACCATAATGAGGAAAAAATGCATTTATTAAACAAGTTCAAGAATTTGTTGATGAGAAGAAAGAGGTCGAGAAGAGAGAGGTGGTGAAGGAGAGTATGACCAAGAGGAAGATGGTCAATGAGATGGAGGCGGGGCGAAGAGTAGTGCCAAGAAGAAGAAGAAGGTCTCGAAAGAGACCTGCTCGAGAAGAATGAACTCCTACCAGAAGTTGTTATCAGAAAAAATTACGCAGTATGAAAAGGAGAATATCCAGCTGCGCAACAAAGTTAACTTTTTACAATCCGAGGTAGAGTGGTTGAAGGTATTTAAAATTTTAATTGTTTTCATGTCTGAATCTTTTTTATTGCGATTCAACCAATATATGTGATGCTCATACAGGGTATGCATGACACATCGGTAGGGGTTGTAGTGCAAGTCCAGCCCTCTCGATCTACTGAGTTTATATTTATGGACCCATTAAGAAGGCTTAGTCTTGAAGAAAAAGAATTTGTGAAGGCGGCCTATGTTGACGGTGCTCATGCTTAGTTAAAATGTCTATGGGAGAATACATGGGTTGATGACCAAGTAAAAGCTTAGTACAAGTCTTCTTTGTACTTCAATTTATATTATACATATTTATTAATAATTTGGGGCGGCTTGCATAAGAATCGACTTGTATATAAATTTTTTTTGTTGATCGACATCTATAATGCCCTGAAGCATACTCTCAGGATTGCATGTTTGCAATGGCATTATTCTAGGTAATGTCTATCTTCTAATATGTATGTGACGCAAGGATGAACGTGATGAGGATAAATACTCTGAATCCACGGAGCTTCTCTGGATTCCTCACAGAGACTTCTCGAATCCACGAGGAAAGAAAGCAGAAAATAGAAATAAATTCTAATAAATTTGAAACTGATTAATTCCTTCATAAAAATGAGTTCACAACCTTTTAAATAGGGATACCAAACAATGGGGAAGAAATCAGAATCAAACTACAACTAAAACTCCTAGAATTCGCGACTTACTATAAATAGTAAACTTACTATTTATAGACGATCGTGATGTTACTAGTGCGTAAGGTTTTCGGCCAAAAATAGTAAGTGTCCTATTTGGCTTCACCAAACCGTTCTCCTAATTATTCTAAGCTCTTTTCATGTTGGGCGCAACTCCTAAAGCCCGACAGATGAAGAGTTATAATCAAACTAAAACTTACTATTTATAGTAAAAACGAAAATAAAGCGGGGAAACGACCGTCAAGTCAGGGGTTTTTCGTAATTCTGAGCGTCGCAACCCCGCATAGTAGGGTTGGTTGGCTAAAGTAGCTCGTTCTACCCCCAAAATCATATATTTTACGTCAGATAACTCATTCCGGATTGCGAGATACGCCCGATTTAAGGTTCGACGGTCCGGATCACTTCTGTCGTCGACTGAGCCTTTTCTGATCCATCTTGGCCATGAAACTGTCGGTGACCCGCTGTACATCAGTATGTATAACTTATATTGGAATCAATATAACTTATAGTAATTTGATTCATTTGTGACATCAACTTTTTTAGGGCAAAGTTGAGCTTCTACTAGAATAAGGTGCCAAAATACATGTTTATAGAGCTAGACATGACATCTTCAAGGATATTAATCCTAATGTTTTGACTATTATTATCCTAGACCACTTTCGAAAGGGGATGTGAAATTTTGATTATGTAAGTTTGTCATTATACTAGTACGTGACTTACTTGACTTATTGTTATAAACTGTGGTTGATTCAGATGTACTTATAGTACAACTTATGTGTTTTGTAGGTATACTTTCAACACAATATGGAAAACAATCACTGGATTTTGATTGTCATGCACCTGTAAAGAAGACTTGTTTGATTGCTCGATAACATGGATACCAATTGAGACAGCAAATACAATGAGTTTATAACTAGCTTCATGGAGGGGTTGAGATGCTTGTTCCATCTATATGATGGGGGCAATAATTTTATAGAAGTCAGATGGATTTTTAAAATAGTAAGTGGGATCCCAAAATAGACTTTTAGCCATGAATGCGAGGTATTCGTTATTAAACACATCGACTTCCTATGTAGCAATAGGGAGATCGTATTCAACCCGGTAAGATTCCAATGAAATTTTCTCATTTTGATTCTCTATTGCTTATTCATCATGTCTTGAATAATATTAACCTATAGGATCAAATCTCTTATTTT
>JAJHSJ010000011.1:50663786-50877999 GCA_021015155.1 Magnolia officinalis | reverse complement strand
TTCTTTTCTTTTTCTTTTTTCTATCAAGACTCATTATAACAGGCCAATAGTCTTACCATCCAGCACGAACAAAAAATAAATCATCCGCAGTTATAGACACTAAGAGAGATTTCTTTTTGAGGATTTTCATTTTAAAAGGTTATAACTCTGTAGGGGCCGTTTGGATGCCTTTTACTTCTGTAAAATGTAAAAAGTCAAAGTAGGGCAGAAAGTCAGGTCAGATTGGTCAGGTGGATACATGCTAATATTTTTGTTATTAAATAATCCGTTATATTTCAATACCGTCTTATTTTTTATACTTCTGATTTTATTAATTATATATTCATTTATTTACAGTAAAAAAGCTTCATTTTTTCTAAACAAACAAGGTAAAATACAGGACAACTACTCCTTTAGAAGTTACGTTGTGTAGCATGCAATTTATTTAGGAGAGAGAAATCTGACATACTTTGTTAGCTCAAGTCATCTAAAATGGCATGGACCAATGAGACCCTATGAGGTCAGGAAGGGCTCATATATTTATAGATCGCCATTACAAGTAATTGGGAGACGGAGAGATTCCAATATAATTACAGCACGCCTGAAGCCAGATCATTTTATATAGCTGGGGATACAAGGAAGAAATCCGGATAGAAAATATTTAAAGTGGAGAATTATAAAAAAAAATAAAAATAAAATTCTTCCTATTAAGAATATCAATATTAAGACATAAGAATTTCATGTGCCTTCAAGAAAGACAATCCGCACTCAATTATAATTTATATATCGATCGGGTTCGGGCAACCTGATACCTCAACCTGAGCCAGACCCAAGTTTTATCGGGTTGGTGTTTATATACCCAAGCTTGAGACCAAACCCAATACATCTTGCTTGAGCCCAACCTAATGTCAGGACTTTCAGCCCTAGTTACAAGAAAGTGAGTTAGGATGATGCAGCAGCCAATAAGTTCTCCAGCTACACTAAAGGGATGCCCTAAAACCCTCTCTTCATCTTTATTTATTTATTTAATTTATAATGTATTTTATATCTGGCAAGGCTTTAGATGGCACTGGTATAGCCACGTGGCGGCTACTGGTTAGTGCCCTGTGAGGCAGACCATCTTATAGGTGTTTTGGACCACACCATAGGGAAACAGTAGTAATTGAATGTCCACCATTAAAAACCTCCAGTCCACTGTAATGTTTGGTTGACATTTGACTTGTTGATTAGGTCATAAGGACTTGATGAAGGGAAAAAACAAATATCAATTTGATCCAAAACTTTCATGGTAGCCAAGTTTATAATGGTGGGCATTCAATTAACATTGTTTCATGTCATATGGATCACTTGAGATTTACACCAGTGTTTAAAAATCATACATTCAG
This sequence comes from Magnolia officinalis, assembly GCA_021015155.1. Classification (NCBI taxonomy): domain Eukaryota; kingdom Viridiplantae; phylum Streptophyta; class Magnoliopsida; order Magnoliales; family Magnoliaceae; genus Magnolia; species Magnolia officinalis. The sequence goes on along the minus strand of JAJHSJ010000011.1, from coordinate 50,876,635 downwards.
GGCGTCCTATTTACAATGCATTTCTGGCATTGTATTGGGTTGATATGGTTTCGCATTGGCCAATACGAATCAACTAGACAGGCCAATATGGTTTCACATTGGCCCTCAGCAGTAACCATCAACCCATCAGACGGGCCATACCCAAACATCCCCTCAATACAAGCCCTCCCATTGCAATAGTGGTAGTATTCAACTTTAATGGTGGGCATTCAATCACCATAGTGGTGAAATCCCACGACGTGCGTGTGTAGGGTGTGTGTGCGTATGGCGTGAGTGTGTAAAAAAAAAATCACCACAGATTCAGAAAACAGAGAGAAGAGAGAGAGAGAGAGAGAGAGAGAGAGAGAGAGAGAGAGGAGAGAGAGAGAGAGAGAGAGAGAGAGAGAGAGAGAGAGAGAGAGAAACTTACCGTCCTTCTTTTTCTTCTCCTTCTCCTTCTTCTTCTCCTTCTTGCGGTGAAAGGGGGTTTTAACAACAGAGATAGGGGAATGCGGCCAATAGATAGGGAGAGAGGGTGAGGCAGAGTGGGAGATCGAGAGAGGGCAAGGGAAAGAGAGAGGCTGAGTGCGAGAGAGAGATGGAGAGATGGGTTTTCGTCTGCCTGCGTGCGGGAGAAAATGGCGGACGAAAATGTTTTGGTTTGGGGAGGGCGTTTTGGCAGTGGATTGTATACTGAGTAACTCGGTATGCTTAGTGTACTGACTAAACTCTGTGGGTCCCACAGTCATTCGTGAATTTTATCCACTCCGTCCATACATTTTAGAAGATAATTTTAGGTCTTTAGCCTAAAATTGAAGCATATCCAAAGCTCACATGGACCACACCACCGGAAACAGTGTGAATTCAACATCTACCATTGAAAATTTTGTGGGGGCCATAAAAGTTTTAGATCAATATGATATTTGTGCTTTCACTTCTTCCATGTCTTTATGATATTCTGAACAGGTTGGATGACAAATGAACATCACTGCGGGCCATAGAAATGTTTCAACGGTGGAAATCATTATTCCCATGGTTTCCTATGGTATGTATCCACTTGAGTTTTAGATATACCTCAATTTTGGTATCAACCACTAAAATGATCTTAAAAAATGGATGGACGGAGTGGATAAGACAATTGCATTCATGGTGGGCCCAATTGAGTTTACTCAGTACGATAAGAGCGTACTGCTCAGTACGCAATCTCATTTACGGGATTTCTGAAGAGGCGTATGACGGACAGCCCCTTTGGGAGTTGCGTTTTAGGACCGTGGGGCCCATTGGATATGTATTCTACATATCCACTCCGTCCATTAATTTTAAATTATTATTTTAAATGCTGATATAAAAAATGAGTCAGATCGAATCTGTAACGAAACCACACAACATATTAACAGTAGATAATTAATTTTTATTATTTCTTATGGTGTGGTCCACTTAGACATTTAATTTATATAATTTTTGAGCTCATCTACTAAAATTATATATCAGAATTAATGGGCGGCTTAGATGACCCCATGGAGCCCCATAAGCACCATCTACGTTTAATACCGTTGATTTGAGGAGTTATGCTTTAGCTATAGATCACCTAGGATTTAGCTAAGGATTAAATCCGTAGCTAAATTTGCTACGGATTTAATCCGTAGCTAAATGCTTTCCACTTCCTTAGCCTTTACTCGATTTTTTGGTAGTGAGCCCAATTGGATCGGCCCAACTAATTTCGCTAATATATACTATATGACAAGTATCAGTAACATAAGATATAAAGTTCACATACTAGTATATATAACCATACGAAGAACTTTAATATTCTAGTATCGGAGAGTCATGAATGGTACATAAGAACTTATAAACTGTCTAAATTGTAAACTGCACTTTAAATGTGAACAATATATTAACATTATCATTTAAGTGTATGAATATGATGGATAACTAGGTGGGGTGTATGCTTGGTTGATAATGAATCGAATTTGACAGGAGTGTGCTACAGAAAAACTTTAATTTTCTCAAAGAACATAATGGTTCATAAATAACCAGTCACCAATTACCATCAATCGTACACGTGGCATACATATCTTTAACCTATATGGTGGGCCCTAGCCCATCTAGGCTTGGCCCTGGTCTTAGCCCAACCTAGTTCTCTAAGGTGAGGACTAGGGCTGAGGCCTCTTTAACCCATTAGAGCTTGGCCGTGCTAGGGCTAGGGCTTAGGGTTTAGGGCTCTGGGGCTAGGTTAAGGCCCACTTCGGCCCAGCTTGGGGCATTGCCACTAACCGTGGGTAAAATGTGTGTAGAATATGAAGAAAAGTAGTAAAACAAAGTTGGTAGCGAAAATGAAGTGTGAACCTTTAAAGAAAAGTTATTTTATTTTATTTTATTTTTACTTGCTGGTTAGGCTAAAAGGAACAAGTGATAATTTGAAAAAATCCTAATAAAATAACAAAGAAAATGGCTCTTGTGGAATATGGAACCTTTGATCGATACGTAACGTGGGGCCACCCTCTAAAGTCAGCAGGAGGTGAGAGTGGATTAAGTGAAACCCTGGATCCACCGAGATGGGTGGGACCTCTAATTGTAGGGCCCACTTCGATGTATGTGTCTTAAATCTACACTGTCTGAACCATTTTGAAAGCTTGTTTTAGGGTATGATTCAGAGAATGAAGTAGATCCAAATCTTATGTGGACCATACCACAGGAAACAATACTGATTGAATCCCCACCATTAAAAAGTACTTCATAGGGTTCACCGGAATGTTATTTTCCATCCAACCTATTGATAAGGTCACAAAGATCTCGATGAAGAGACCCCACACATATTAGCTTAATCCAAAACATTTGTGGTGCCATGAGAAGTTTTTAATGGTTGATTACCACCATTTCCTATATTATGGTCCATCCGAGATTTCAATATGCTTTTTTTTTTTTGGATCATGCCCTAAAATGAGCTTTCAATACAGATGACAGTGTGGATTTAGTCACATATATCACAGTGGGCCCCATAGGGTCCCACCCACCTCGGTGGATCCGTGGTCTCACCTAATCCGCTCCTCCAAAAAATGGACCTTGCGGTGGACCATGTCCAATATTCGCACTGATTCAAAATTAGTTCGGTCATGATATCATTTCAGATCAGCTGCTAAGGGCCTGTTTGGCTGGGTGGATTGAGCGGGATTAGGAGGGATGAGATCAATTTTAAGGTAATGATGGTGATGTCAGTGGATGGAATCGAGTTCCATCGGATTGCTAAATCCTGGGACAATGTTCGAAACCTGTTTGGATGGATCGGATTATCTCGGGATGAACTGCAAAATCTGTTTAGGATGGTAGATGGGATGTGGCCATCCTGCAGCTCTAACATAGGGAGTGTTTGAGAACGCATGGGATTAAACATAAAAATGGTAGGAAGGCTGGGAGCTTTCTCTCGCCAGAAAGAATTTGAACGGACAATGTCCGTTTGGCCTGGACATGGCCCACCATTGAGAACCCCCTTCAATGATCGGAATCGTCCATTGTGTTTGGTGGGGGGTTTCGATCAAAACCCTGGAGTTCTCACCCGATGATGCACACGTGTGCGGCCTCGGCCTCGAAAGCAAGATGAGCAGCATGTGGGGTATTTCCGAAAGTGGAAAGCTTATGCCTCACGGGTTTAAGATGCGTGAGGCTGAATCCATGCATCTTAACCTTTCATTTAGAGCAATCCTAACTTTCCGTTTCATCCGGTTAAGGTTGAATCCACACATCACCTGTATGTGGATGAGCGGGACGAAGATAATCTCTCCGAATCCCTCGTCTTAACGACAAACAAGGCTCGAGGAAGACGGATGGACGGTGCTGTTTCCCAGGTGTCTTGCTGAATACCGCCGAATATCCCTTGGGTTATGGCGGTTCAGTTCAGATCCATGGTCCAAACACGCGCGTGGGTTACGGGGATGGGATCGAGTGCTGCCATCCCACCTAATCCCATTTAATCTGTCCATCCAAAGAGGCCCTAAAGGTTGTCATCTCAACCAAGGGCGAGGGCATCCAGAAGAGAAGCGGATTGCTTGGTGTGCCACACACCACCTACCTCCATGGTGTGTTGATGTAATAAAGTTTATGTAAACCTCACCTTGATGTATGTGTTATCTTCTCACTGTCCGTCCATTTTCTAAGATCATTTTAGAACATAAGCCCAAAAAAAAGGAAGATCAAAAGCTCAAGTAAACCACATCATGTTGTTTATTTTCCATCCAAACTGTTCATAAAGTCACATAGACATGGATGAAGGGAAAGTACAAGTATCAGCTTGATCTAAAACTTCTGTGGCTAGCAAGAAGTTTTCGAATGGTTGGGGCACCACTGTCTCCATTGCTTTATGTGGTGTGGTCTACTTAAGCTCCGGATCTTCTTCATTTTTGAATGGCAAGCAAGAAGCTCATAACTTAAAATGATCTCAAGAAATGAATGGACAGTGTGGATATAATACACATTATGGTAGGGCTCATGAAACGTTGCCACATCAACACATCACCTGTGGCACACCACGCAATCCGCTTCTTTCGAAAGAGCATACAGTAGGCGGATGCAAGTTGAAGCATAAGATCAATGGACGCGGATTGCGTCCTACCCCTGCCCGGAGGATAATCCGTCCGGGCAGGGCTCTGTGGGGCCCATTGTGATGTAATTATTTTATCCACACCGTTAATCGTTTTTATATGATCATTTAAAGATATTATACAAAAAACGAAGCAGATATAAAAATCCAGTGGACCACATCAAAGGAAGCTGCAGTGATAATGACACCCACCATTGAAACATTTCTAAGGGCCTCCGTGATTTTTTTTTTTTTTTACCACCCAACCTATTAATAAGGTCATGCAGACTTGGATGAAGTGAAAACATAAATTTCATCTTGATCCAACACTTCTCCAGCTCCCATGAAGTTTTTAATGGTGCAAATTTAATCCCCAATTTGTGGTCCACTTAAGCACTGAACCTACCTCAAATTTTGGCTCCTAAATTTAAGTAATCATATAAAAACAATTAACGGTGTGGATAAAATACTTACATCATGGTGGTTACTACAGAGCCCTGCTGGACGGATTACTGTCCCGGCGAGGGTAGGACGCAATCCGAGTCCAAGATAAATGGAAGCGGATTGCGTCCTCCCCTGCCCGTCTCTAGCAAGGATCGGGCGGGTCTGTGTGGACGTCCACCGTGATGTTTCTGTTTATCCACGCGGTCCATCCCTTTTCTCACATTATTTTAAACTATGAGTCAAAACAATAGGCAGATCCAACGATGAAGTGGACCACACCAAAATAGTAATCTTTGGTTGCATTAAATGCACAATGCACTAAATACAAGATCATATGTGGTGTGGTCCATTTGAGAGTTGAATCTACCTCATTTTTGGGATTGTAGCTTAAAATGACCTGATAAATGAGATGAACGGTATGGATAAACAGATAAATTACGCTGGGCCCCACACACATCCGCCCGTTCCTTGGTAGGACGCAATCCCCTTCCAAGATTAAGAGCATGGACGAAAATCAGCTGGTCTTTGGGCTACCACAGTTAGGAAGCACCACATACACCAGACGCTCCTCTAGCTACACGTGCCAACCTGATGCAATTGTGGGACATCCACATCTCATCATGCACATGATCAGGGCCAAATAATCAGACCCCTCAAATGTCCGCAAATCTACGAAAACAATGAATAATTCTAAAATAATTTCCAACGGTCCACGTTCAACATATAGATGTGGGCCACCTGATGAGTAGACCTTTCTAATCTTAAGGTCAGGTCATGTTGACAGGAGAGTCAATTATATGATCGGCTCAGATGCTCCACACACTTCATGTTGGCAAGTGTGTGGTGCCCTAATAGACCTTTCACCATACAACTTTTCCCGATATGGACTAAAATCATGCTATATGAAATTCATGTCTTTTTTCCCAATTTTGTCAGTTATATTGATATGATTTTCCATCAATCTCATGTCTTTTTTCACAATTTTGTCGCTTGTACTGATATGATTTCCATCAATCTGCATCTGTCCCCACCATTAGGACTCTTATTTCAATCACTCACTGAATTAGTGCTCACGTTGCATTCACAATTTATCCGTGAAAGAGAGAGGTAGGCAAAAAGAAATTTACAAATGGTCTCACCCATCCACACGGGTGATTTCTTACATGTGGACCCATGGTTTCGTGATCTAAGCCATTGATTTGATGGGCCCCACTATGGATGGAGAATGACCCACATAACTCGTGGATTGGAAGATCCCAACGCTTTGTGCTTAATGGAAGAAAAACGTTCAACACCCAAGCACTTTGGGCCCAGTGAGATTTCGTGTGACATCCATTCCATCCATCAGTTTTGACATCTAATGATACGGCCTGAGCCTAAAAATCCGATGGATGTGGAACTCAGGTGGGCCATAATACATGGAAGGATGAGGATGGGAATGCCCACCTTGGAACTCTCCTTGGGCCACCATGTTGTTTATATTCCATCCAAGCCGTTCATCGGATGTGATCCTTCCGGATGAAAATATATTTCAAAAATTAAGTCTGATCCAAAACTCAGGTGAGCCACATCGAGTGAATTTAAAGGTTTTAAGCCTGATTTTATATTACCTCCGTGGTATGGCCCACTAAAAGTTTTTCATAACCTTGTTTTTCTTATGTGCAGTGAAATTGAGGTGGATCAACGGATGGGTGGAGTCATACAAATATAACAGTAGGCCCTACAGAGCTCCCTTGTTGGACACGCTTCCATTCCGTCCCTTAACAATGTGGACCATTTGGAAGCGGATTAGGAGTTACGCATTTAACACGTCGGTGAGCGTTTCTCTGACTGTTATGCCCACTTTGATGTATATGTTGTTTGTTCTTTCAGCTCATTTTACTCATGTAACGGCAGTCTAGCTAGATAAGGTTATTTTGAGTCGTGTTCCCAATTTGTGTTCCCAATTTATTTATTATTTTGGCTGGGAGAGAATATTAACAGTAACTCTATTATCAATGAGAACTCGAGTAATTGGATACCTTTTTAAGTATACCGAGGTATTCAATGACTCAAAATGTCGAGTCATTCTGAGGGTCGGTCTTTCAATAATTACTTTTTCAGAAGGGAATCCTGGTTCGATCGTTACGGTCAACACCTTTTTAGCTTCCTCATCAGAATCAAATGAACAATGATCTATGATTATAGGAGGGCTCCTTCCATTCTATTTGGTTGAGATGGTTTAATATGAAAACTTAATGGGTATATTAAAATCCAATGTAATTGGTGGGATGAACCAAACTCTATGACCGAATTCGGACATTGCCTTCACGTGTCTCTGAATTTGGCTACCTATGCACTTCATTTATATTTTCATTCTTTATTTCTTCATTTGGTTCAGAAGAGGTTGATTCTAATGTTCTTGTTTTAGCAAACAATTCTTCAATCAAAAGATCATATAAGAACTTTTCATCGCATAAGTATTCGGTCGATCCTTCTATATATTGTTGCCCTATATTAATTTCTATTTTAACTGAGTCAAACCCCACAAGAAGTTCGGCCATATTGACCAATATCTATTCTTCCCTTTATGTCTTTGGTATCGCCAACCTCGATCGAGTTGACGGGTCATTCATTTGAGATTCATCCTAAAAGGCGGCTAATTATCTTCTCTTTACTGCCTGCTATTTTTGCTAAAGTCGTTTTTGAGTAGGATTCATACCTTTTGGTATTGCTAGGAATTTCAGATGACTATGCCTTTTCCACACTCCTTAGATAGGTCGATGTTTAACTATCCGTTGCCCTTGGACGGGCTCACGGTGATGTTTTTGAGTAGGATATTCATTCTCAGACTGGTCGATGTTTAACTATCCTTTGCCCTTGGACGGGCTCATCATGGTGATGTTTTTGAGTAGGACACTCCTTCTCAGGTAGGTCGATGTTTAACTATCCTTTGACCAATATCTGTTCTTCCCTTTATGTCTTTGGTATCGCCAGCCTCGATCGAGTTGGCGGGTACTTCATCTGAGATTCATCCTAAAATGCGGCTAATTGTCTTATCTTTATTGCCTGCTATTTTTGTTAAAGTTGTTTTTGAGTAGGAGTCATCCCTTTTGGTACTGCTAGGAATTTTGGATGACTATGTCTTTTCCACACTCTGTCTTGGACAGGTCGATGTTTAACTATCCTTTGCCCTTGGACGCTCATGGCGATCGCTGGCATGTTTAACCGTTTGTGGATAAAAGGAATTTCCTTGTTCATATTTTCGATTGTAAGATTTTCTTGCTTATTATTTTGGTTGATAAAATCTCTCATTTGATTGAGTCAGCCTCGCATATTTCTCACAAAGGTTTTAATAATTTGACATTATTGCCCTAGGACGTGCTTTGATCTATTCGACTGTAGGCTTAGGCCTTACACTCATTTTACCATCCTTTTGCTCATTACCTTGACCAATTTGAACTCCAAAAATCATTTTTTTTTCTGCGGTCGAACCGGCCTTTGAAGATTAATGGTAATCATGTTGATCTCCATATTGGACGAAAACGGATCAATATCTATCAACTTTGTTTCTTTTTCTTTTTCAGGGAACTTCAGCAACCCTTTATTGATGTTGTCATGAATAACATTCCTGAAATTAACATATTCGTTAGTTGAATACGACCGAGTTCCATGTCATTTACAATAATTAATTTTCTTTAGTTCTTTGGCTATCAAAATCTTATAGTTAATAAGAATTTTGATAAATTTTCCAGCTAACATAATATCAAAGATTTTGTTAGCGCAAGAAATATCAAAGATGTACGTTCTTTAAACTTTCTAATTAGAGGATGTCGTTGCCTTTACTTTAACTAAGGCCGAGCATGTGAATGACTATTTAGCCATTACTTCAGCCACTACAACATCATAATTAATGTCATAATAATATGTTCTTGTTGATGAATTCTTTTATCGTATTGGCTCTTGAAGCAAAGCCTCATACCGAAACACCTTTCTGGTTAAATCATAACGATTTGTGAATTATATCCCAATAAACTTCTTTCGAAGTTTGAACTTTAACTTATCTTGGGCTAACTGGACAAATTCTTCTTCGATTATGACTACCTTTCATCGGTTTTTGTTATTTTAAGTCGAGAAATATAATCTTGGACCGATTCTTTTGACAATTGTTGAAAATGAGCAAGATCGGCCATGGAAATTTAATTGTTCTTATAAAAGAACTAAGTATGAAACTTTCTTCTATCTCTTGTCAATTATGTATGAAATTTGGTAGTAGATTGTGATACCAGGTGAAAGCTACCCTAGTGAGTTAATGACTAAATAATTATAATTTATAATACTCATTATTGGTCAACTCTCCACATTATATGGTAAATCGACTTATGTGTTCTATGGTTAATTGACCTACATCACCTATAAAAAATGTAAAGTTAGGTTGATAATTCACCGGTAATTGTTATTTCCGGTTGATCCAATCAGGATGTGGCTTATGATAAACTAAAATAGTCGTTCGGCCAAGAACTTGGCCTGCTACTTCGTAAACCAATTGACAATTTGGTTACGCTCACAGTATTGTTGTGTAAAAAATAACGATATTTTTCTACCAACTTGATATTACTCTTCATTATACAATTAATTTCTAGGCAAATGTTGTCCCCTAGGTATCCCTTGATTCCTAGTTTCAGGGATTAAATTCCTGAAATTAGGAATAGTAGTTCAGTTGAGAACTTGGTCTGTGTTGAGGGTAAAATATTGCATATCTGACCCCAGTAATTTCCTGGATTTACGAACATGATGTCGTTTTATGCCGTCATTTAATCGTGTTTGTGATACAAGGAACATTTGCGAGCTTGGACCAAAACAGAGTGCTAAAAGCATGGATTTAACGTTCGGGAATCACCAAGGCAATGGACGGGGCTCCAGGGGACCGATATTGAAGAGTTTACACGCCAGGTATCCGACGAAGTCAAGCTGTTCACATTAAAGAGGCCTAAAAGATGTCCAGAATGCGTGATCACAAGGCTTCCCGCCATCTGATTGGCTTAAAACTGCATATATGGTCTAAGGACCATAAATTAACTGTAAAAGTTAAATTTCAACCATTGGATCCCTTTGGAAGTGGCTCAATGGTCAGTTTAGACCATGAATCATCAATTTGGGACCCACTTGAGATCTGGACGTGCTTCGATCTTGGACTCAACCCATTATATGCGGTAAGAAATGGAATGGATGGAGAAGATCGCTCATAAACATCACATCGGGACCCACATACGTGAAGTGTGTGCACCATGTACATGCACTGGAAGTGCACCGAACCAATGCATTTGGTCATAGTCGGTTTGACCGACTTTCCTTAAACAGAGAAGCAAGTCTCTGTTTTTCTCATTACTCACGGACATCCGTTGGGAGGATGCATGGCCCACCTTCATCATCCGGACGGTTGATCCAAGCCATCCAATGCACTCAGGAGGAGAATTCGACCACACCTTAGGAGATCTTGGCCCAAGAATCGTCAGAATCTGCGCTCTTGCTCACTGAAGGGTTGAATCACCACCAAACGATAGATTCGGTGGGCCGCATCAAGAGACAGCAGAAACCATCCATTTCCAGTAGGTTTTTCGTCGTGCATTCAATAGACGGATTGGATTTGTAAGAAACACCAAGATGTGGGCCCCACGGGTTACGCAAACTTGATTTTTCGCATGTATTACGCACTAACAGCGTCCGGAGAAAATCGGACGTTCCGGCTGATTGTGTGATCATGGTCAGGATCGGACCCATGATCCTGACCGTCCAAAGTCACAAGAAGTGGGTCCCGAACCCCACCATGGAGACCGATTAGAAAAAAAAGAATTCGCAGGCCATCTGCATGACGTTGCCGACTTACCTGCGCAAGAAGGAGCTGCGAAACCGACCGACTTCACAGCAGTGTGTAATGTGTACGCACCTAGCCATCAAACTCCAGCACTGACTCCACTCCGCCCGGCTACCTATAAAAAGAGAAGAGGAGAAAGAGCCAGGGGGATCTTTGTTTTTGGACGTTGCAAGAGAGGAAGGAGCAGAGAGAGAATTTGTTTTTAGATTTTTTTTTCTTTTTACTTTTCTTTTTCTTTCTTTTGTTTTGAGCTTTAGTCTAACCATGTTTATGGTTAGCTAATCCTCCTAGCTAGGGCTAGGAAGTGAAGCTTGTAGTGCTATGGGAAATCTTACACTTTGGTTCATACCTGAATTACTTTAATCCTAGTTCAACTTAAGGAATTTTTCTGGTTGTTAATGGTTTATTGTGATTAAAATTACAGTAGATCTGCTATAGCTTGAGTAATTCCTTTTCCTTTTATGTTTATGACATCAGGAAGCCCTGTTGTTCACCATCGTCTCCTGGGCATGGTTAGATGTCGGTACCCTTCCTAACCTTCATAGCATGTTGATTGGTTGGTAATTAGTTTAATTCTGTTGTTTACTTTGTCTCCTGAGCATGGTTTGGTGATGGAATCCATTCTAATTCATATACCTTTCATCTCTTGAAGACGATATCAAGGTCAGTTCATTTTGATTTTCAAGGTTACACCTTTAATCTCCCTGGTCTCTACAAGTGGATCCTCTGAATCCCTAGTTTCCTACCTCTGAATTTCTTAAGTTTTAGATAATTATTTCACCATCATTCTTCACATTACAATCGTTTTAGATTTCATCTTAGCCTAGTTTTAGTTCTGGTTATTTTCAGATAACGTACAGGTTTCAGTCCCTGCGGATTCGACCTCGGTCTCACCGAGTTTTATTACTACATCACAACCCTATACTTGGGGAGTGAACAGTCTGCTACTTCCTGAACCAGTTGAGCAATTTAGTTATGCTCTCAGTATTGTTATGCAACAACTGGTGGTATTTCTGGATTAACCTGATATTGTTCTTTATTATATGACTGATTTCTAGGCAAAAGTTGTCCCCCCAGGTGTCCCTTGATTCCTGACTTCAATGATTAAGTTTATATTCTCACATTCAAGACCTCTGAAATTTACTGGTGGTGGTGAATTTTGCATGCCCTAGACAAGAATACATTTAAGATATTTAAAATATACCAGTATCGGTGAATTTCACACATCCTGGATTGGACCAAGGATATGGAGAGGTGGTATATTTATCCATAAAGGAAGTGTTTATGGCATTGGCTGGGCTAGTGATACAGGTATTGAATTCCCAACAGAATCAATATCGACCTGTTGCTGAGGTGCAACAGGTACCCTTTCAGTAAACAAAGCCACCAACCTATTCATGCTCTTGATATGGCTGACTAAACTCGTGAGTGTTCAGCCTGAACTCATGACAATTCTACAATGTGCTAGCTGAATCCCCCTTTACATATCAACTATCCTTATTGACATAATCTCAAAAGGCTCAATCCGGGATGTCGATAGTCTATCTGGATTTGGTAGAACATGCACCTGGCTAGGTGATAGATTTCCTTCCTCAGGTACCTGTTGAACTTGAACTCCTCCTCGTGAGCAGGAGGCTCATTGGTTACAACAACATTAGTAGCGACTATTGAAGCATTATGATCACTTCTTCGGCTCATGATTTTGAGAAATTATTGCACTGGTAAGTATACTTGTGTCAAAAGTGTTCTTTTTAACAGTCAGTGCAAAATGAATATTAATGACATCCAAGTAGTTTTTTGAGTCCCACCAAGCATTTAAAAAATGTTGGCACTCCAGTTTATTTTCTGTCATGCATTGTAAATCATATTGGTCCCACATGGTAAGAACGATTTATTATTAGCTAAAATTAATTCTACCGGTTTATTATTAGCTAAAATTAATTCTACTCTATCTTAATTCCAAAATATAATGAATTGGTGTGGTAATGATGGAATACACGAGAATGAATGATTCCAATTTCGTACAAGTAAAGCATAATAATTTGATGAAGTGTCAACCATAAAGAAAGCGCCTAACATCTTCTTGGTTCCCATCATTAGTTTGACCGGTAAAGTACCATGCGTTTGCGTTACTCTAGCAAATATATTCATCGTGACCTTGGTTGGGATAAGATCATCTTAAGTCTTTCCCAATTTATCCATCATTCTATCTAGGAGAATGTTACCGACAACTCCATTATCGACCAAAACCCGAGTGAGTAGACATTCTTCCAAGGGTACTGAGATATACAGTGGCTTCAAATGTTGGGTTATTGTGAGGTTCGACCTTTTAATAGTTAATTTTTCAGTAGGGATTCTGATTCGACTGTCTTGATCGACACCCTTTTGAATTTCTCCTCGAAATCAAAGGAACCATGCTGCATAGTTGTAGGAGGGTTTAACTCTTCGACTTCACCTTGCATCTTATCTAGTTGAGATGATTTAGCCTGAAAACATAATGGCAGTGTCAACACTATATTACAATCCAATGTAATTGGTGAGAATAAGCCAAATTGTATGATCGAATTCAGACATTGCCCCCCCTGGTGTCTTCAAATTCGGTTTCCTATCCACTTCATTTGCATGTTCATTCTTGATTCCAGCATTCGGTTTAGAAGATATCATTTCTAATGCTCTTGCTTCAACAAACAATCCTTCAATCAAAAGATCATCTAAGAACTCTTCATCGCTTGAGTATTCGATCGATCCTTCCATATCCATTCATGCCTTATCGTAATTTTGATTTTTGACTGAGTTAAGCTCCACATGAAGTTCGGCCATATTGTCTGATACTTGTTCTCCTCCTTCTATCTTTGGTACCACCAACCTCGAGCAGGTTGGCAGGTATTGCCAACCTCAAAGGGAAAAAAGTGGGTGAATGCATATACATCTATGATTGTTGGACCCATGGGGCCGCATCCAAAGTGGAATTGTATATTCCATCCTACATTTGGAATCAATGGAGATGATTGGATTAATCTAGGTATCATATCAACTAGTCCCAATAGGAGATACTAGGGGATGTCTGATGAAATTTGAAATCCATTTCATATGTGGGCCTCAAGTTAATGCATGTGTTTTTATTCACGTAGTTCATTCATATGTTCCCTGATGAGATTTCATTGGCGATGCGCAATGGAAAGTATTTTTCTCTAAATTTAAAAATAAAATCCCAATCCTAAGATCTCTTGAGTACGATCATGTGCAATTTCTAAAATCAAATAACTAACTTGAGAATGTTAGATTATACTTGAAATCTGATGTTGCATATTGATCAAATGTCGATAATTGTCCTCTAACATAGGAGGTCTCTCTTCGATTTATCCCAGTACTAAAGAGAACTAGATAGCTCAACGAATTTTCTCTGGCAGGTGGCAATGAATTCCATAACCTTCCATAAGGATAGGCTACATAAAGATGGAGAAGATGTGGAAGGGGGATGGAGATCTCATTCTTTTACTTTCTCTATATTCTTTCTCTTCTCTCTCTGATTCAAATGCCCAAGGGGAAAGGGGTGTTTAGGGCTTCTCGTTTTTCTTTTTTTTTTTTTTTTTTTTTTTTTTTTTTTTTTTATAAATTTTAAAATTCTAGAATAGAATCAAATATACGAGGAGGTTAGGGTTTCGGAGGAATACTAGTATGGTACTCTGCCACCATATACATAACTTTGTAACCTACTGTGAGGGACGTGCGTCAATCTGTCACATTTATGTATATACTCATGATTTAATCCTTCCACTGATATGACCATCCACTAATGATCATATCTCATGCCAATCAAAGTAAACCATCAAGTTATCATCAAGTGTAATCAAAATAGTTTTAATAGTTAAAATAAAATGTCAATGGTTAAAAACCTTTGAAAAACCAATTAAAACAATTAAAGTGCTCAGCCCAACAGAAAAATCACTTAATGAGTCCCTGCTGTATCCAGATCAAAGTCATGAACATGTTCCTAGGTAAACTAGTGAATCCATTATTGGACCGTGTAAGAATTAATGACTCTTGATGGAAGCACCTAGCCATGTCTACTTTATTGACCTATTCATGGACCTTGTAGGAAGAGCAGAAGTTGACCAATCAAGATTGTGACTTTACATGTCCTCAGGTTTAAGGATTAATTATCTTTTATGCATCATCAAGTCTTGATCTTACGATCACAATTTAGGCTAATGGGTTCCCGATTGTTAACTTGATCTTGATCCATCAATGTGAGTGATCAAAGGTCTGAATTTAAATCATTTATTCATAGAATACTCATACTCCTGTGCAGTGTAGGGGCAAGGTATAACATAACACAAAGTTGGTTCCCGATGGTGGAGACTATTCATCATGACCTAGTTAGTTCCCTCAGACAAGATTATCAAACATATCATGAAATGATGTCCATAGGTGTGCCACATGCGCCTATGACTATCATTGCCTATGAAGGTACTGAGATCCATGAACCACAACTCTCTGAGGTCAATGACCATCATATCTAATCTCAAGTTTCCAAGAATTATCAGAGGAATCACTCCTTAACAAATCCATAAGGAAGATTCAAGGTAATACTGCACGGTAAGGATCAATAGGATGTTCACTAAGAACTCATGGTCATCATGATTTACTGCGGAGCTTACATTGGTTTTTTAAGGTACTAGCTCTAACACGACCCTTATACATGACACTGAAGTTATGCATACATATAAGTGACCAACAACATTAATTGATAGATCTGGTCCATTTTACAATTCTATGGTCTACCAAATGCTTATTTCACTTAGTATAATTTTTTTTTTTTTTTTTTTCAAATAAAGAATTTAATCCCGAATTTTGCATTAGGTGGAATTAACAACGTTATCATAGCTGATGCAGGTCACCTATAGGTGCATCCACGTGCATCATACATGTGGATGTACTCTTTGTTTTTTTATTTTTATTTTTTTTTACATGCACTCGCACCCACGCACTTACACCACAATGGGTACTCGAAGCATGACCACGTGTTGAAACTTTGTGAGTACATCACCGAGGCATGAGTAAAGACCCACATGTGGATGCATTTAGATCAATCTAAACCGTTTGAATCCTGTCTCCATCTATAGATGGACATTAGACAATCTTAACCATTTAAGAAATTACAATAAAGGGACTTTTAAGAGTGAATGGTCGTCAGCCTAATGTCAACAACAAAATTGAATGGTCAAAATCATCCAATCAGCAGGTATGGTTTTGGGGTACTCCTCGTCGAAGGTGGAGCTCACACATTTTGAACTATCTAGAGAAAGGAGTCGGGATCCTCTGTTATCGGGTCAACAGGATTTTCCTGTTACCCTAGTGGTTTGGCGTCGGAAGCTTTTTATTTTTATTTTTTCAATGAGTGTTGACGTGGACCAATGATTTTTAGGGTATTAGGAATTCTCGGTTGACCTGGTAACGGAGGATCCGGACTCAGAAAGAGAAATAGAAAATGGACAAAGAATAACAAGATGACACATCACACACACAGGCTGGTGAAGTTCTTTCAACGTCAATAATCAATGAATTGGCTGAATGTGTTTTCACCGTACCATGATTGAGTAGACTCCTATGTTAGTACCATTTAAAAATTCACGGTGAATCTACAAAGGTACACAGGGAATGCTAATCATCTGATTTTTTCGTTGAAATTTGGGCCACTGAAAATTTGACTTTTACCCGTCCAATTGATAGCCATTAATTGAATGGATAAGATTCTCCATAAATGTTATTTTAAACATATCCTCCACCCACATTAGAAACAACAATTTGTCTACTTTGCCACATCATTGTCTGCTCTCACCTTTCTTACAAAGGAAAAAGAAAAAAGAAAAAATTAATAAATTGTTGGGCAAAGCCAATTAAATTTCAAAAGAGAGAATTCCCCAAATATGCTAAAAAATATAAGAAAATAAGTGAATTATTCAATAATAGATAATACAAATTAGGAATTGATGGCTAAACATGCCATTGACTTCTAGACAACCATTTTCCACTATAGGAAATGAAATTTTATATTAGAGTTCCCACATGAAATAGGGGATTATACAAAATTAGGATGAAGTGTAGCATTGATTTTAGTGGGCCCCATGTCAAGTTCCCCTGGAAAATGGAAAATAAAAATAAAAATAACGCTTTCCAACCTAATTCCTATAATTGATATGTTTTTTATTTTATTTTTATTTTTATTTTATTTTTTATTTTTTATTATAAAAAAAACTTCCACAATTGCAACTACAAAATTGCAATTTTAACTGTTCAAAATCGCAGGCCCAATTGTCGACTTGATAGCCACTAATTGGATGTATGATATGGCCTGATCATTGTGATTTTGGGGACATATTGGTTCATCCATAATGGGACCCACAATTTACATGCCTGGAGTGTTGTTGCTGTTCAATCCGACATGTGGCCACATGTATAATGAACAAGTTGAATTCGGTTAAATGCGTTCGATTAGAAGTAGAGTTAGACATGTCATAGATGTACTCGACTTGAATTGATTGAATGGTTGTGATCACAAGGGTCAAAGTAGCTGGATTAGAATCAGACCCAATAAAGGTTAATCTGATTGTTCAACCATCAATTGTTACGGCGATTAGCCCTTCAAAATGGGATCTTTTTAACCCGGAGATAAAGATTTTTCTTTCAACTATTATAGTTGTCACGCTTCGAAATTCAGAACCCGAGTACAATGACCATGATCCCAAGTTTTAGGGTGTGAACTAATGTTTCATACATTTATACATTCATATTAACATTCAAATCATCATTCATACAAACCAAATCATAATTTAATTATCCAAATATGCAAGTGTTGTTAATGGATACAATAGAGATCAAACTATCAAAATAAACTTCATGAATTAAAATCTAATAATTCAACTACTTCTAATCCTCTCATCATTCTTTCTACTTAAAATTTCATTACAAGCTGCCATATAAAAAGATAAATAGAGATCTAATTCTAATGAAAGTAACCATCTAGGTATTCTTCATCTCCAACTCCTATCTCATTGCATAAACCTGCAACTGTTGTTAACGTGGTGAGTTAGCAGCCCTATGAAATCATATGTACCACATGTTTGAAATAAACTCGATGGAGGCAAATAAACATAGGTTTAAAGGACAACAAGATAAAGTAAAAGGATGTAATGGATTGGAAATGGATATATATAATGGAGACAGGTGAAATATATATCAAAATAACATGTCATAATACGACTTTCTCATAATAAGTATGATGTCATGATGCATGAATCGTTCAATGCATGCAATACTAGTCATCTTGGGTATGATCTCTTAAGTAACTCCCACTCGATAATCCCACCACAGTCATCCTTGCAATATATATAATGAGAAATCGCACATGATAATCCCACCAAAATTATCATCCTTGCCATATAGGCCAAGGGAAGTCTCCCTCGATAATCCCACTGCAATTATCATAATTGTCATAAAGGCCAAGGGAACTCCTGCTTGATAATCCCACCGCAATTCATCGTATAATAAATTTAATGAATTCCATGATGAGGCATATAATTCAATCATCAAGCACTTAATATTTTCAATGCAATTCAAGAAAATCCAAGAACACAAGTTCAAACACTCATAATCATGATGTATGCAGACATAAGAATCAACATGCAATGTAAGGTACACATGTTAGAATACATCAATAGTTGAATCACATATGGTAAGAATACAATATAAATTCATGAAAATAATACATCATAGATTAAGGTTCAAAAGAGATAATGATATAATAGGTATATTATCAATTGAATACAATAAAAAAA
Organism: Magnolia officinalis; assembly: GCA_021015155.1. Taxonomy (NCBI): domain Eukaryota; kingdom Viridiplantae; phylum Streptophyta; class Magnoliopsida; order Magnoliales; family Magnoliaceae; genus Magnolia; species Magnolia officinalis. The sequence continues at coordinate 50,857,947 of JAJHSJ010000011.1, read as the reverse complement.
TAAAAATACATCAATACTCAAGAATTTAAAGACGCGAAATCAAGGGGAATGACTTCAAGTAAAAAAGAAAAGAAAATGGCTATTCCCAAGAAAATTTGAGTTGAATATACAACAAGAGGTTAGCCTGAGTTAAGAGAGCTAGGCCCGAGACAGTAAAAGGGTTAATACAACTATACACAATTCTTAATTGAAGAGTTGAGAGCATCCCATATCTAGCACCACAAAAACTTTCAAGAAAATGAATAGACAGGAAATTCAAGAAAACGAAGAGATCAGCAAGAAAGTAAAATTACACTAACTTTAAATCAAAGGAAGAGGAAATCAAACAAGTCAAACGATCACTTTTTTTTTTTTTTTTTTTACACACGTACACACACCCCCACACACTCACGCCACACGCACACACACCCCACACATGCACCATGGGTACTCAAACCCTTGACCCGGTGTTGAAACTCCAGGGTCTACCACCCGGGTAAGAGTAAGGACCCATCAAAGGATCACTTAGTTATGAATTGCAGAAAGAAAAAATAGAGATAATGAGAAAATTTAATGAATTTAACAAGGAAGGAATTCAAACGTCATGGAAGATCACTCATCTAGGTAGAATTTATTCTCTTTGCCTTCCCTCTCTCACTTCCTCTTTCTCTTGATATATGCACCCCACCCCCCCTTTATACTTAACAATACCATTGACTATCCTTCTTGGACATGTAACTTTACATGTGCAGAGACATTTGTGTGTGCCGCCAAAAAACAAATTTGAAAAAATAAAGGAATTGTTGCTTTTTTGTTTAATCCCATATCAGATAGAGTGGGAGAAAACTTTTGGTTTATAAGTCTTTGAGTGTGGAGTATCTAACAGATTCAATCAAAATCCGATCTGATCTTTCTAAACAGTTTCTATTTTAAGTTTGTTCAAGAACTTGCTGAGTGACTAGAACATTATTTGAGTCACTAAGTTCGACCATTCAACAAATCTGCTAGAGTTCCAAACTGCGTTAACCGAGTCCTTAAGTAGGTCCTTTATGATTGCTGCACGTAGAACCTAAAGAAAAAGACTTGTCTTATCCTAGAAGAAATTCAACTGTAACCCATTAGCGATCCCAGTTCAACTAAGAAGGAGGCGAATTAAGATTTAAGGACATCGTATTACACACATGATTTAGCCTGGTGTTAATTTTATTTTTATCTTTCGGTTTCCAATATTATTAAGAAATATTTTCCAATAAGCTTTCTTTCTAGTGGTGAATGCTCCACTCGATGAGGACATGATCTCTTTGCGAAATCCTTCCGCAGAAACTCTGACAACGGAAGGATATATGGGGCCCACCATGATGTTTGTAAGAAATCCATCATGCCCGACCATTTTTCCATATGATTCTAGGACATGACCTTTAAAAGGAGGCATATCCAAGGCTTAAGTGGGTCGCATCAAAGAAACAAAGGGAAGATGAATACCTACCGATAAAACCTCCCTAGCATTATATGTTTTCTTCTTTCTTTCTTTATTCTTTCTTTCTTCTCTTTTCTTTATATAACTAGTCTTTATTGAGAACCACTGATTAGATGAATGGTACAGATCATTGGATCCTTCTGATGGTATGGTGGGTTAAATGGGTGCGGGACCCACCTTAGTGACAAAGTAGAAAAAAAGAAATTGAGAAGAAGGCCTTACAATTGGGTTACTCGGAATATTGCTATTTATGTTTTTTTTTTTTTTTTTTTTTTTTTTTTTTTTTTTTTTTTTTTATAAATGGGACCCTGTTGGGTATTTGCAATGATTTGAGGCAGTTCTAACTCTTAAGTGGCCCACACATTAGAATGTAGGTAACGTGATACCCACGTCAGAAACTTTCTTTCTTTCTTTCTTCTTCTTCTTCTTCTTTTTTTTTTTTTTCTTTGACTCGGTTTTCATTTTCTGATCAAACTTACCATTGTCCATAGAGTCTGAATGCACTGTTTGATTGGGGCGAAACTTCACCACAACCCACCATTTTCGTGCTCTTTCTACATACTAATTTGGGTCATGATCTTTCAGTGGTGCTTGTGATGCATTTTAATGGACTATGTGACTCTGTGGTCCAAAACAACTCTTGTACAAGTCTAATGGAAAAGCCATCCGCAAGTTTTGATGTATACCCCACGAGCTTCAAAATGATCAGTTTACTTTGAGGTTTGGGTGACCCGATTGAAAGAAACAAATATGATGGACGATCAGATGATGGGCTAAATTCAAAGTAATTGGATGTTTAGGACCTAAATCATTTATACATTAAATGGTCAATTTCGTAAACGGATTAGCACAAAGTGAGTTTTTGAAGTGATCCATGGGTAAGCTTGTACACCATTAGATCCTCAAGTAACTTGTACACATGTATGAGGTCTTTAGATCATGATTTCAACGATAGTTGAAGCATATACATAGGTGATGAACAAGATGAACAAGTCGAAATCAAAATTGGAGGTGTGTATGAATGAGTTGACAATCTTGTAATTGGTTTATTTTTATTGACTGGCCTAAAATCAAAATGGATGATCATATATCTTTATCTAATGATAAATACTTGTTTGGATAGCTGGTTTGATAAACGATATGGTATTTTAGGATATATGAGGGTCTAAAGTTTATCATAAGGTGTATGTGGTACTAGTGTGTACATGTACATGTTTCCTTGTATAAAATGAAATGAAAATTTTCATTGGATAAAATACACATGTGATAGAGCACTCATGTACCTACTTATGCGTAAAAAATTTCAGGTTCTTACATTCTCCCCCTTTTACTAAAAATTTCATCCTTGAAATTTACAAACCTACATCCATGTTGAAATCGGGTGTCACATTCACGTAGGTGTAATATTACGCCGGTGCTTCCTCGAGCTATGACTCTTCTTCAAATGATGGTTCCATGTAGTTATATGTTGAAGTTGGTTGTTCTTCAAGTGATACTTTATATGATGTAAACTTAGTATTGAGCTGGTTAGTGTGCTGTCTAACCTCCTGGTTTGTATTGTTGTTGCTGAAGATCCCCCTCCTAGGTCATGTATGGTGTAAATCTAGACAACTTAGTCAACTTAATCTCGTAGCACCTAACATATATTTATCCTTGCTCTAAGTTTACTAATTTAATAGTATTTCCTATCGTGAACACTCTTCGGGAAGTATTAGTTATTGAACCTCTTACAAAACAAATTCTAAATACACACAATCCCCGTTATAATGGATCGGATCGTAGTTCTCCACCAATAATCGGTCATGTCATCTAGTAAGAGGTGGCTAAAGTCTATTTTCCTCTTAATATCTTTGAAATTTTGATTCTTCCTCATCTTCGCCTCTATAGAATAGGGTAAACCTCCGAGATAGGTGGTCTTAATCGTTTAAGCCCTCTAAGTATGCTTTCAAACCCTCTATAAGCTACAATTATAGGTCTTCATTATTCTTTTGGGTCTCTTGCTCTGAAATATCTACTAAGTTTCAAGGGGACCAAAACATTCTTCCAAGACTTGTCAATTATCAACTAGATCACATCATTAGTAACATGGGAAGTCCTAACTTCAACTTCTCTAGGTAAAAGCCATAACCTATACCTAGGGTCCTCGATAGAATCTAAGGCCTAAGCTTTAATACCAATCTATCCCTTCCCAAAATTTGGACCCAGAGTACAATGACCTTGATCCCGAGTTCTAGGGTGTGAACTAATGTTTTGTACATTTATACATCTACATTAACATTCAAATAATCATTCATCTAAACAAAAGCATAATTTAATAATCCAAACCATAATAAATTAAACTTAAATCGTTAAAGTAAACTTCATGAATCAAAGTCTAATAATTCAACTACTACTAATCATGCCATCACTCTTTCTACTTAAAATTTTGTTACAAGCTTCTAAATAAAAACATAAACAAAAATCTAATCTTAATGAAAGTAGCTATCTAGGTACTCTTCATCTCTAGCTTCCCTCTTATTTAGTAAACCTGCAATTTTTTTTTTTTTTTTTTATAAAAATTAATTTAGTGAACTAAAAGCCTAGTGAGATCATATCCACCAAGAGTTTCAAATAGAATAAATGGTGGAAAATAAATAAATGTTTAAAGAATAACAAGATAAAGTATGAGGATGCCATGGATTGGAAAAGAATACAATGGAGATAGGTATATATATCAAGATGTCATGCCATGATACAAGCTTCTCAGAATAAGTATAATGTCATTGTGCATGAATAATTTAATACATGCAATGTAAGGGAACACCCTCCCCTCCCATATGATAATCCCACCACAATCATCATCCTTACCAAAAAGGCCAAGGGAATCCTAACTCATTAATCCCACCGCAATCATCATCCTTTCCATGAAGGCTAAGGGAAACGCCGATCAATAATACCATTGCAATCATCATCCTTACGATAAAGGCCAAGGAAACCTCTGCCTGATAATCCTACAACAATCATTATCCTTGCCATAAAGGCCAAGGGAAGCCTCGATCGATAATCCCACTGCAATTCATAGTATAATAAATTTAATGCGTTCCATGCATACATGTTCAAGCACTAATAATCATGATATATACAGACACAAGAATCAATATGCAATATAAGGTACACATGTTATAGTCATAATAGTTCAAGAATCACATGAGGCAAGAATACAATATAAATTTAGAAAATAATGCATCACAAATTAAGGTTCAAAAGAGATAATGATAATAGGCCTATCATCAATAGAATATAATCAAGAAAATATATTGATACTCAAGAATTTAAAGATGCAAAATCGAGAAAAATACCTTAAGAGTCAAAATGGAAAGAAAAAGGCTATTCACAAACAAATTTGAGTTGAATACAAAACAAGAGGCTAGCTATCCCTAAGTCAATAGGGCTTGGGCCAAGATAATAAAAGGGTTCATACAAATACACATGATTCTTACTTGAAGAGTTGAGAATGTCCCATATGAAAGACTACGAAAACTTTCAAGGAAATGAAAAAAAAAAATGAGAAATCAAGAAAATGAGAAAATTCAGCCACTACAGGAAATTGCTCTTTTACCGGCGACATAATTTGTCATTATTTTATCATTTTTCGTCGGTAATGATTATTATTGACGAAATATGTCGTTGTTAAGATCGTCGCAATAAGACTGTGGCTGAAGACTTTTCTTGACAAAATATGACTTCGTCGGCAATGATAAAACAAATACCGACAACTAAAATCGTTAGCCAAACATGTTACTTTTGGTAGAAAAAATAATATATTTCATCGGTGAAAACAGCTTATATCGACGAATAGTCGGTATAACCGTGGATAGACGACATTACCGATGAGTATGTTCGTCGGTAAAACAATAATACCGATGAGTATGTTCGTCGGCATAAGCCCGGATAAACGATATTACCGACAAGTACGTTCGTCGGTAAAACAATAATATCGACGAGTATGTTGATCGGCATAAGCCCACTATTACTGACGAAATAATTCGTCGGTATATCTCATATATAGATCATTGGGTATAAATTTTTGTATTAATTTGTACCTATGAAATATTTTGTCGGTATAAGTTTTCAACCTACTATTACCAACGAAATATTTCATCGGTAATAGTCTGTTTCTTCCTAGTTTCATTTATTTTCAAAATTCAGAAAAAAAACTCCTGATATATACCTGTAAATACACCTGTTACAATACATTTTCATCATATTCACATCCACATCCATCCAAACACAAACTGCATCCATCCAAACACAAATCACATCCATCCATACATAAACAATCATATCCACATCCACATACAACCCACATTCATCCACGCACAAATACACATAAGTTTAACATTCGTATATAAAATAAATCATAAATAAAATAAAAAAATCCTATCCACATCCACATACAACCCACATTCATCCATGCATAAATACATATAAGTTTAACATTCGTATATAAAATAAATCATAAATAAAATAAAAAAATCATGAAGATGAAGGCGAAGGTGGTGGGGCATTGGTGGCAAAGTGTGCAATGAGGCCTGAAACATCTCCTTCATCCGTCGCTCATGCTCCACCAGCATCTCCTCGATCCTCCTCTCCTACTCCTCCCGTCGCCTCTCCTCCTCTCTCCGCGTCTGCTCCTCATCCTTCCTATGCCTCTGCTCCTCCTCCCTCTGCCTCTCTAGCTGCTCTTTGATTTCATCGACGACGACCTGTAGCTGTTGAACCTCTCTCTCTACGATATCAGCTTGGCATAGGGTACTCTCCCCAACGACGGATCAGTTGGAGGTAGCTTGAGCAGGTGCCATGAGCTTGGTACCATGACCAAGTCCATGCACATATCCAGAACGGGTGCCAAGCACCTCGCTCAGGATATCTGGCTCACTCTGCTGACTACCATCGGGAGTGGGCTGACTGTGTATGGTGTCCATCGCCGTCTGTAATGGAAACATATGAATTTTCATAACGAATGATATTATTATAATTCAATGCAATTAAATTTACAATGTAAGGATATTTACCCAATTCTCACTGGCTCTAGGATGAACCCAAGATCTTGTTGCTTGCCGATAGTGAGTCCCTCTGTATAGGTCTACTGGTTTAGGCTCCTAGCCGGTGACAAAATTTTGCTGTGCAATTGAAAGGACAATAGAGTTAATATAAATGCATAGAAAGATTATATCAACTTAATAATCACCAGTAATTTCTTACCATGTCGTAACGATGTCATACAAATGACTTTGAATTAGCTACGTGGGTCACTTGTAATTTTTCCCTATTTGTAGAATTTATTCTGCTCATCTTCTGAACACATTATTCATAGAGAAATTTACCACTGTACGACCCATTTACCTTCTTAAGCCCACTTCTTTTTACCTCACCAAAATAAGCCCAGCCATACGACGACTTACCAAAGGTCGAAAATGCCCCTGCTTTTTTCCTTCAAGCGGATCGGCTGGTGCTCGAAGATGAGCGCTGACGCTCCTCGAATTCCGAGTTGTACGAACGGTTCAAAAGAGATCAAAGTTACATGGGCCCCATAGCTATGTATTTATTATATCCATAACGTTCATCCATATTTCGAGATCATTTCGGAGCATTACCCAAAAAAAAAAATCATATCCAAAGATCAACTGGACTACACCACAAAGAGCAGCGAGAAAATTGATTTTCACCGTAAAAATTTTATAGGGCCCACCATAACATTTATTTTCCATCCAATCTATTCATAAGGTCACAAAGACCTGGATGAAGAGGAAAAATAAATTTCATAATGATCCAAAACTTCTGTAACCCCTAAAAGGGTTTCAATGGTAGACGTTCAATTCCCCACTGCCTTTTATAGTGTGGTCCACTTGATAGTTAGATCTGTCTTATTTTTTGTCTCAAGCCCTAGTATGAGCTTGCCAAATAGATGGTCGATTTGGATATAACACAGACCTCATGATGGGACCCACAAAAGTAACGAGGATTCCACAATAAAAAAAAGGCCAGACTGCCACGGCAGTCTGGCAGATTTTTTATTTTTATTTTTATTTTTATTTTTATTTTTACAAGGAGAAAATTTTTCCCCCTTACATTTTTTCTAATACATAATTATGTAAATATGTATATATATAAGTATATAAAAATATTTTTCTATCTTTTAATTCATTTCCTTGTCTATTTATTTAACAAGCATATCTTTTAAACTAGAATGAGTTACTTAACGTACCACATTTGATTTTAGGGTAGGAGAAGTTAATTTAGCCAACCAACCTAGTTATTTTTCAAGATTCCATTGGGTCGATGGTCGAAAATCCATATCATTCACTTCGCGGTCAATTTTAATCAGTTCGTGGTCAATTTCATTCACTTCGCGGTCAATTACATTCACTTCACGGTCAATTTCAATCAGTTAGCGGTAAATTTCATTAACTTCGCGATCAATTCTATGCATTTCACGGTGAATTTTGACGAATTCCCTTCACTTCACGGTCAACTCCATGCATTTTGAGGTCAATTCCCTTCACTCATGGTCAATTCCATGCATTTTACGGTTAATTCCCTTCACTTCACGGTCAATGCTGTGCATTTCACAGTCAATTCTTTTCATTTCACGGTCAATTCCAAGCATTTCACAGTCAATTCCGACGATTCCCCTTCACTTCACGGTCAATTCAATGCATTTCACAGTCAATTCTCTTCACTTCACGGTCAATTCCGTGCATTTCATGGTCAATTCCCTTCATTTCATGGCCAAATTCAAGCATTTCATAGTCAATTTTGGTGATTCCCCTTCACTTCATGGTCAATTCCATGCATTTCATGGTCAATCACCATTATTGACTGTGAAATGCATGGAATTGGCCGTGAAGTGAAGCGAATTGACCGTGAAATGCATGGAATTGACCGTGAAGTGAAGGGGATTGACCGTGAAATGAATGGAAATGACCGTGAAATGCATGGAAATGACCGTGAGTGAAAGGGAATCATCGGGATTGACCATAAAATGAATGGAAATGACCGTGAAGTGAAGGGAATTGACCGTGAAATGCATGGAATTGACCGTAAAGTGAAGGGGATTGACTGTGAAATGAATTGAATTAACCATGAAGTGAAGGGGAATCACCGGAATTGACCGTGAAATGCATGAAATTGACCGTGAATGAAGGGAATTGACCGTGAAATGCACGAAATTGACCGTGAAGTGAAGAAAATTGATCGTAAAATGAATTGAATTGACCGTGAAGTGAAAGGGAATCGATGAACCGTGAAATGCATGAAATTGACTGTGAAGTGAAGAGAATTGACCATGAAATGCATGGAATTGACCGTGAAGTGAAGGGGATTGACTGTGAAATGAATTGAATTGACTGTAAAGTGAAGGAGAATCACTGGAATTGACCGTGAAATGTATGGAATTGACCATGAAATGAAGGGAATTGACCGTGAAATGCACGGAATTGACCATGAAGTGAAGGGAATTGACCGTGAAATGTATTAAATTGGTCGTGAAGTGAAAGGGAATCACCGGGATTGACTGTGAAATGAATGAAAATGACCGTGAAGTGAAGGGAATCGACCATGAAATGCACGGAATTGAGCGTGAAATGAATGAAAATGACCATGAAGTGAAGGGAATTGACCGTGAAATGCATGGAATTGACCGTGAAGTGAAGAGGAATGACCGTGAAATGAATTTAATTAACCGTGAAGTGAATGGGAATCACTGGACCTGATCACGAAATGCATGAAATTGACTGTGAAATGAAGGTAATTGATCCTGAAATGCACGGAATTGACTATGAAGAGAAGGGAATTGACCGTGAAGTGAACGGGAATCACCGAAATTGACCATGAAATGCTTGAAATTGATCGTGAAGTGAAGGGAATTGACCGTGAAATGCATGGAATTGATTGTGAAGAGAAGGGAATTGACCATGAAATGAAGGGAATTAACCGTGAAATGCACGAAATTGACCATGGAGTGAAGGGAATTGACCGTGAAATGCATTGAATTGACCGTGAAATGAAAGGGAATCGTTGGGATTGACCGTGAAATGAATGGAAATGACCATGAAGTGAAGGGAATTGACAGTGAAGTGAAGGGGATTGACTGTGAAATGAATTGAATTAACCGTGAAGTGAAGGAGAATCGCCGGAATTGACCGTGAAATGCATGAATTGACCGTGAAATGCACAGAATTGACCGTGAAATGAATGGAAATGACTGTGAAGTGAAGGGAATTGACTGTGAAATGCATGAAATTGACCGTGAAGTGAAGGGGATTGACCGTGAAATGAATTGAATTGACTGTTAAGTGAAGGGGAATTGCCGGAATTGACCGTGAATGCATGGAATTGACCGTGAAATGAAGGGAATTGATCGTGAAATGCACGGAATTGACCATGGAATGCATGAAATTGATCGTGAAGTGAAGGGGAATCATCGGGATTGACCGTGAAATGCATGAAATTGACTATTAAGTGAAGGGGAATCGCCGGAATTAACCGTGAAATGCATGGAATTAACCATGAAATGAAGGGAATTGACCTTTAAATGCATGAAATTGACCGTGAAGTGAAGGGAATTGACCGTGGAATGCATGGAATTGATCGTGAAGTGAAGGGGAATCATCGGGATTGACTGTGAAATGCATGGAATTGACCGTGAAGTGAAGAGAATTGACCGCGAAATGCATGGAACTGAATGTGAAGTGAAGGGGATTGACCGTGAAATGAATTGAATTAACCGTGAAGTGAAGGGGAATCCCCAGAATTGATTGTGAAATGCATGAATTGACCATGAAATGCACGGAATTGACCGTGCAATGAATGGAAATGACAATGAAGTGAAGGGAATTGACTGTGAAATGCAAGAATTGACTGTGAAATGCACGAAATTGACCGTGTAATGAATGGAAATGACAATGAAGTGAAGGGAATTGACTGTGAAATGCATGAATTGACCGTGAAATGCACGGAATTGACCGTGCAATGAATGAAAATGACCATGAAGTGAAGGGAATTGACTGTGAAATGCATGGAATTGATCGTGAAGTGAAGGGGATTGACCGTGAAATGAATTGAATTGACCGTGATGTGAAGGGGAATGGCCGGAATTGACTGTGAAATGCTGGAATTGACCGTGAAATGAAGGAATTTGACCATGAAATACACGGAATTGACCGTGAAGTGAAGTGAATTAACTGTGAAATGCATGGAATTGACTATGAAGTGAAGGGGAATCATCGGGATTGACCGTGAAATGCATGGAATTGACCTTGAAATGAAGGGAATTGACCGTGAAATGCATGGAATTGACCATGAAATGAAGGGAATTGACCCTGAATGCAACTCATAGTCAATTCCGACAATTCCCCTTCACTTCACGGTCAATACGGTCAATTCAATTCATTTCATGGTCAATTCCCTTCACTTCACGATCAATTTCGTGCATTTCACGGTCAATTTCACAGTCAATTCCCTTCACTTCATGGTCAATTCTATGCATTTCACAGTCAATTCCCATTATTTCATGGTCAATTCCATGCATTTCATGGTCAATCCTGACAATTCCCCTTCTCTTCACGGTCAATTCCTTGCATTTCACTGTCAATTCCATTCACTTCATGGTAAATTCCGTGCATTTCACAGTCAATTCCCTTCATTTCACGGTTAATTCCATGCATTTTATGGTCAATCGCGACGATTCCCTTCTCTTCACGGTCAACAACGGTCAATTCCCTTCACTCCATGGTTAATTTCGTGCATTTGACAGTCAATTCCCTTCATTTCACGGTCAATTCCATGCATTTCACGATCAATCCCGGCGATTCCCCTTCACTTCACGGTCAATTTAATGCATTTCGCGGTCAATTCCCTTCACTTCACGGTCAATTCCGTGCATTTCATGGTCAATTCCCTTCATTTCACGGTCAATTTCATGCATTTCAGGGTCAATTCATGTTATTCCCTATCACTTCACGGTCAATTCAATGCATTTCACGGTCAATTCCCTTCACTTCACTGTCAATTCTGTGCATTTCACAGTCAATTCCCTTCATTTCACGGTCAATTTCATGCATTTCACGGTCAATTTCAGCGATTCCCCTTCACTTCACGGTCAATTTAATTCATTTCACAGTCAATCCCCTTCACTTCATGGTCATTTCCATTTATTTCACGGTCAATCCCAACGATTCCCTTTCACTTCACGGTCAATTCAATGCATTTCAGGGTCAATTCCCTTCACTTCACGGTCAATTCCGTGCATTTTACGGTCGATTCCATTCACTTCACGGTCAATCCCGGCGATTCCCTTTCACTTAACGGTCAATTCAATGCATTTCACAGTCAATTCCCTTCAATTCCGGTGATTGACCGTGAAATGCATGGAATTGACTGTGAAGTGAAGGGGAATCGCCAGAATTTACCATGGAATGCCTGGAGTTGACCGTGAAGTGAAGGGAATTGACCGTGAAATGCATTGAATTGACCATGAAGTAAAGGGAATTGACCGTGAAATGCATTGAATTGACCCTGAAGTGAAGCGGAATCACCAAAATTGACCGTGAAATGCATGGAATTGACCGTGAATGAAGGGAATTGATCGTGAAATGCACGAAATTGACCGTGAAGTGAAGGGAATTGACTGTGAAATGCATGAAATTGATTGTGAAGTGAAGGGGAATCGCCGGGATTGACCGTGAAATGCATGGAATTAACCGTGAAGTGAAGGGAATTGAGCTCGAAATGCATGGAATTGACCGTGAAGTGAAGGGAATTCGCCGAAATTCACCACGAAATGCATGGAATTGATCGCGAAGTTAATGAAATTTACTGCGAACTGATTGAAATTGACCATGATGTGAATGAAATTGACCGTGAAGTGAATGAAATGAATGAAATTGACTGCGAACTGATTGAAATTGATCGCAGTCTGGGCTTTTTTTTTTTTTACTGTGGATTCTCGTTTCTTTTGTGGGTCCCATCATGAGGTCTGTGTTATATCAAAATTGACCATCTATTTGGTGAGCTCATATTAGGGCTTGAGACGAAAAATAAGACAGATCTAACTATCAAGTGGAGCACACTGTAAAAGGTAGTGGGGAATTAAACGTCTGCCATTGAAACCCTTTTAGGCATTACAGAAGTTTTGGATCATTATGAAATTTGTTTTTCTTCTTCATCTAAGTCTTTGTGACCTTATGAATAAGATTAGATGGAAAATAAATGTTATGGTGGGCCCTACAAAATTTTTAATGGTGAAAATCAATTTTCCTGCTGCTCTTTGTGTGTGGTCCAGTTGATCTTAGGATATGATTTTTTTTTTTTTTTTTTGATAATGCTCTGAAATGATCCCAAAATATGGATGAACATTGTGGATATAATAAATACATAATTGCGGGGCCATGTAACTTTGATCTCTTTTGAACTGTTCGTACAACTCGGAGTTCGAGGAGCGTTAGCACTGGTCTTCAAGCACCAGCCTATCTGCTTGAAGTAAAAAGTAGGGGCATTTTTGACCTTTGGCAAGTCGTCCGTACAGCTGGGGCTTATTTTGGTGAGGTAAAAAAAAAGTGGGCTTAAAACGATAAATGGGGCATAAATAGGTAGTACCGTGATAAATTTCTCTTATTCATAATGCATTGTTATTAATTGCGAATTTAATTGTTACCTTAAGATATTGTTAATATGTAAATATTACCTTAAAAGCCTCAGACGAAAATCTCTCGCAGAGTATCTGCCAGTCGTCTATAGTCACGTGCGGCGGTGCGGACAGTATGGTCTCATCGTAGGTCCTCCACCGCTTGTACTGCTGGTGTAACTCTTCGCGGTACTCATTGAACTACTCCCTGATTATGTCGTCGACTGTATGGGAAATGTAAGGAACACTCAAATCTAAGACAAATTTATCCTGCAGTTTCGTAAATAATATATTAAGGCGATAAACTTATTAAGAAAATAACTTAACCATAAATGAACTTTCAAAAAAAAAATTAATTTATTAAAATTTACCTTAAGGCGCTGATGGATGACCTACCACACATCATCTATCACGTCTGCCCAATAGGGGGTGGTGGTAGGGATCAGAGATCGGCATAGGACACCGACCTCCAACGTAAACAACCTAGCATTGTCCCCAACAGGTTTAAGACAGTCCTGTGAGAACTCTACCGTCACCCTACCCTCACACATAAGTCGCTCTAAAACTAACCCACGCCTGGGTCTACGTCCTCGTCGGCTGGTCGACGATGCTGTCGCAAAAGAATATGTAAGTCTAAACATAAACAGAAGTCACTAAATAAATATATGTCTAGACTTACATGCAGTGCCCGGTGTATGCTCAACCGAGCGCTCAAACGCTTGTAATGCAGCATGCGATATCGATGTTGTCTCCGTCGCATCACGGGTGGAAGGGGTAGATTTAGTGCGCAAACGACCTGATCTCCCACCTGGTGCCATAAATGAATATGTGCGAACTATGAACTTATAAATTTAAACAATATCAGTACAAATGTGTGAACATCAATATAATATACACGTTAAACTTTACAGTGCAAGCGGAATATACTAAAACATTATACAAGTAGTGTTGATGGTAGAATGAATTTGTACTTATGCTTAGAGAGATGATTAAAATATGATTAGACCATTACACTATAATGCAAGTAGAATATAATAAAACCGTAAATATTCTAGTAAAATTTAGAAATTCTATTACACATTGTCATTCTATATTAAATACATGTATTTCATTGTAATACGAAATAACTTTGGATCAACTATTCGAAGTACTCCCTGCGTAAGTTATTGTACACTGTAGAAGTATATGTCAAGCTGTGTGAAGCACTTAACATTGTTACAGTCAACATGCCTGTAACAATAAGAGAAATCTAGTCTCTCGGGACTCCATTTAAATGTGCAAGTGACAAAATCGCATCTTCCATATGAAGTTTCCCGCGGTTATATTCCTCCATCAGGTTTGAAATTTCTTTGAGATTGTATAATCTTTCATCTGAGTCATCGTCGATATATTCCTCCCTACACTCATCGACCAGACCGGGTATCTCTTTGGCTCTACCAGAAGAAGATAGGGCCAAAAAGTCCCTCCACAACAGCTGATGAAGTATATTGCGTGCTTCCACTACGATCCGGTTTGAGGAGGACATGATTAGAAATTGACTCAACTACAAATGTGGATTATAAACGAATTAATTAAAGGAATAAATCATGACTTGTAAAACATGTATACATGTAATAATCAAATTATTCGAATTGAAAAATGACATGTAAATCATGTGTACATGTAATAATTATCGTCTGTATCACTATAGCTTAGGACTATTTCTTCTTCACCATTACTATCGCTGATCAATATTTCCTCTTCATCGTCTGTAACGTCCTCATCAATGAAACCGCTAACATCTCTAATAATGTCATGTATTATTGAGGCATCAATATGATCAGGTGGCACATCATCTCTATCCAATTGCACCACATCAATATCAACATTTGGATCAGTCCCTCTATCTCCAGATGGCATATCTTCTTGATATGCTTGTTCAACCCTAGACGTTTCATTTCCTCCATCCTCGTTATCTTGAACATTTGGTTCGGAAACATCAAATACGTTCCTGGGCTTTATTTTCTACACCACGTGCCAAGAGCCGCCTAATTTGGTGTCAGCGAGGTAAAATACTTGTTCGGCTTGGCTGGCGATGACAAACGGGTCCTCTTTAAACTACTTCTGAGATAAATTTAAGCTCGTAAAGTAGTCGTCAGTCTATATTCCCAACTTCTTATTTCCAATGTCCTACCAATCACATTTAAATAAGTACATTCGCTTTCTCATACAATAACTCTGCTCAATAATATATGTCAAAACGGCATAAAAGTCAATTTCTACCTCCTCATGCGTTCCCTTCACAACCACCCCACTATTTTGTGTGGTCCTATACTTCTCACGCTCTTCAGTGTGTCACTGAATCCCGTTTACAATACAACATATATATCTAGATACACGTCTATCAGGGCCACACGCCAGTGAGTAGAGTGCATCAGATGCATCTGCAGAGTTGCAAATGCACAATGTCTTCATCTATTATCACATACAGAATGTAATTGTTTAGAGATTTTCTTAGGTTTAAATATTGTGCAATATAACAAAATTCTAAGTGTGGTGAGATACAAGGTGAAATCTTACACATTTTATGAACCATTCTGAAAACTGATCCTGATGCATTCGATCATAATTTGTAAGGTATTGGGACTTCATCTCCTCGATGTGTTTACTACACATAATTAGCACGTCATCAGCAAGAAACATTAAGATCATCGTATGTAGAGATACAATTATTGAGGGAAGACTTACTCTAAGTACGACTCTATTTCTTCACAATTATGCAACACATACCACCGGGCCTTTGGTTGATCTCCAAGGTCCATATCCTGAAACGTCGGGGATTCTAAAGGACGAATGTTATGTGCGAATACAGATATGAGTCTTTATTAATGCTCCTGCCTTCGTCGGCATTCCGATCTTCTCGGTTGAATTTAGTCTCTATGCCACGAAGATATATGGAGCAAAATGTTAGGCACTCATTATTAATGTACGCCTTAACAATGGATCTCTCTGGACATGCCTTATTACTCACAAATCGTTTTAGTGTGTGAAGGTATTTGTACACAAAACCACTATGTTATAAGTATGAAAACATGGATATATGTAGTTTACAGAATGAATAAAAATTTTAATAAGTTCTACCACCTTTCGATCGGATACATCCAAAGATATTGTACCGGGGCTGCAAACTTCGCCTCGTGCGGTAAGTGAATCGCTAGGTGTACCATGACATCAAAAAATACAAGTGAAAATATTCTTTCAAGTTTACAAAGGATTACGACAATGTCCCTCTCCATTCGTTTAATAACTTCTACATTCAACGATTTTGAACACAAATCCTTAAAGAATATCCCCAACTCAATCAGCGACACACTGATATCTTTGCTCAGGAATCCACGAATCGCAACCGGTAGTCAATGTTGCAAAAGGACGTGACAATCATGACTTTTCATTCATGTTTCCTTACAGTCCATAATGTTTATGCGCTAAGAGATATTTGACGCATACCTATCGGGAAACTTCACCGATCTCAACCATTCACATAAACGCTTTTTCCCCTAGTTTTATCAATGTTTAGCAGGCTGTTGGTATAATACATGAATTTTCATGTGGTTGCATGTGACGCCCCGGTCACTGTTTCATGTGGGCGGGCACACATGTGGGCAGGCCCCCAAGTGCGGCTGGCAGGCTACTGTGCTGGGCGAGCTACTGTTGCAGTTGACTGTAGCGTAACTTGTCCCACATCGGAAGAGTTGTCTGGAGTTGTGGTGGTTATATGTCGGGTTTCTCCCTTAATAGACATGACGCGTTTTAAAGCCGTGAGCTTCGGCAAAGCGAACAATATCATGTGCTGTGGGGGTGGGCCTTACAAATGGTATCAGACCCGAGGACGGCTCTGCCCTCGATGGGGGATAATGTGACGCCCCGGTCACTGTTTCATGTGGGCGGACACACGTGGGCGGGCACACATGTGGGCGGGCCCCCAAGTGCGACTGGCAGGCTACTGTGTGGCTGGCAGGCTACTGTGCTGGGTGAGCTACTGTTGCAGTTGACTGTACCGTAACTTGTCCCACATCGAAAGAGTTGTCTAGAGTTGTGGTGGTTATATGTTGGGTTTCTCCCTTAACAGACATGACGCGTTTTAAAGCTATGAGCTTCGGCAAAGCAGACAATATCATGTGCTGTGGGGGTGGGCCTTACATTGCAAGTGCAACTCTTTCCTTAAACTCATTGCTTGTAGATCTAATCGAGCCTTAAAACTGTCTTTTGTTTTTTTCTCTATATTCATCAATGTTCCGAAGACATTGTCACATATATTCTTCTCAATATGCATGACATCCAAGTTGTGTCACAATTTCAGATCACTCCAATAGGGCAACGGCTCACTCCCCAAGTATAGGGTTGTAATGTAATAATAAACTTGGTGAGACTGAGGTCGAATCCACAGGGACTGAAACCTGTACGTATTCTGAAACTAAATAGAACTAGAACTAGACTAAGATGAAATCCAAATCGACTGTAAATTGAGGAATAATGATGAGATAAAAAACTTAAAGAATTCAGAGGTAAGAAACTAGGGTGTCAAGGATCCACTTGTAGCAATTGGGGAACTACCTTGCATTGATTCACGAACACAACTGGCAAGAAGAGATTTGTCAGATCTCTGAACTTCTCATGAATCTAATTATCAAAAGATTAGAATGGTAAAGATTTGGAAGTGATTCTGTCACCAAACCATGCCCAAGAGACTATGGCAAACAACAACAATTTACCAATCACACAACCAATCATAAGAGAATTGTGAAAGTTAGGAAGGGTTCCATCACCCAACCATGCCCAGGAGACAATGGTGAATAACAGGGCCTCCTAAGTTCACAATCTTATAATGAAAAGAACATACTCAAAGCTATTACAGATCTACTGTAATTTGAGTCACAATAAACCATTAAAACTAAAAGTATTCCTTAATAATCAAACTAGAATTCATAAGAGTTCAATAACCGTGGATCAAAGCAAAACTACCATCCTAATTATGCTACAAGCTTTACCTCTTAGCCCTAGCTAAGAGGCTTAGCCTAGCAACATGATTAGGCTAAACAAAATAAACAAAAGAAAAATAAACAAAACAACTCCACTCTTTATGTCTCTGTGCTCCACGCCCAAGCTCAACCCGAGCCAAGATTCCCCTCTTTCTGTCCCTCGTCTTTCTTTTATACGAGCCAGCAAAGTCGGTCCCAAGTTTCCGCATAAGAGGCGGTTTATATGCATAAGTTTACGCAGCAAGGCCTTTTTAGAAACTCCTTTACGCATGCCAAACCGCTCGTCTAAGTAATCTGACTTCATTTTGAAGTTGAAAGCCCATTTCTCAAGAGGTTGAACGGTCTGGATCATCAATCCGATCGTCCTTGAGATCACATAAGGGTCCACTGGAGTCGATAACGTCCGAGTGTTTTCGGACTCTGTTGCTTGCGTAACAGAAGTGAAAACTCTAATTTTGCGTTACTGTGGGGCCCATATGCCATGGTTTTCAAAGAATCAGCGCTGTCCATTGAAATACCCTCGAAAAATCAGTCAAGAATGAACGGTTTTGGATTGGATTCAATGTGGCCCACGGATTTTCCCCTCTGCCGTCTATCCTCCGTTTGAACGACTGGTTTTAGATCCTCGCGATATTCTGTTATTCCTCAAACTAGTCAGTAATAAAAGGCTCGATGGGAGACCAATGGACGGTTCGGATCATGAAAAGGGACGATGTGTGGGGCCCACTATCAAAACCCAATCACATGCATGTCTGTCATTGGACGTTTTCGCACTATTTGGATGTTTTGTACAAAAATAGGTGGGGCCCACTTCTGATGCCTGTCCTAGAAATCCACTCCCTCTATCGGCTCATTTACGAAATGTTGGCCTATGGCCTCTAGTTTAAAGTAGATCCGACTTCAGGGTGGGCCACACGCTCATGGACAACGTTCACCAAAAACATAATCTGCTTCACGTAGCCATGCATGCCATATATTTACAAATTTGCCATCCTATTTTGTTATAACTTCTGCCGTCCGTATCTCTTTACTGTATCGTCCAAAAGAGGTGAAATTTGATGGTTATCCACCGTTTTTCATGCTCTTTCCATCGGTTCAGTTCGGGTCCCGATCTCCCAAGGATGTCCAAGATATTTTTTTAATGGTTATTGTCTGATCTTGTCCATTGGGTCACTTACACACTGATCCAAGGGCTGAATTTTGACATGTACGGTTAATTTATGGTCCTCAAGCCATATATGAAGTTTCAAGCCGAACGAATGGTGGGAACCCTGTGATCTTTCATTTTGGACGTCTTTCGGGTTACTTGAGCTTTAGTCTCTCAATTTTCTTGGATCTTTGGCGTACAAATATGTCGATCTTGCTCTCCTCGAGTCCATACCATGCTTTGGTAAATTCGGAGTGTCAAATCTATGCATTTAGTACCCTTTTTCAGTCCAAGCTCTTAAAGTCACCTTGCATCACAAACACGATTAAAATAGGCTATTAAACAGTATCATGTTCATAAATGCAGGTAATAATTGGGGTCTGATATGTATATTTGACTCTTAACATAACCCCCAACCAGCATCTTGCTAGTCCCGAGTAAAGTATGCGAAAAAATAAGTTGAGAACTACAGGACAATTTATATGAAACCGAGTGATATTTTTGAAAATTGATTTAGTTATGAGAGATCTAAGATGCATGTATGATGGGTCTTACTTTCTCCTGTACTCGAGCGTTTGGTAGACTTCATAATCAAGTTTAAAATATTAATCCATCAATTAGAAAAATTCTAAGCATTGAGTTTCATCGGTGTAAAGTGTGATCTCGACTTATCACCATTAAGATCCGATTCATTATTTCATGATGTCATTGGCAACCAACAAGAGTATTCAGGACAACCACCTAAACCAAAACTTGCCTCACAGATCAACTTTTTCATTCTAACAGCTTTTGATTTTTCCATAAACAGTAGTGCCAAAGAAGGGAATCAAATCCTCACTTATAGGGAGCAAACCTATGGTGAAAACCGGTCGCCTAACTTTTTCAATTATCAACCATGAGGAATCAAATCTCACTTATAGGGAGCAAACCTATGGTGAAGTTTGTTCACCCAACCCTTTTCGCAAGCAACTATTTTTGTAGCTGGGTATTTTCTTTTTCTTTCATTCTTCTTATCGAACATGGTGGACAAATTCCCCAGGTCGGTTCCTTTCATGCTTACTGATTACCAAGTCAACCCTTCAATATCAAACTGAACCCTTAATGTGAAAGCGAGATGTGACATGTGAAATCATGACTCAATCAATGTTTAAAACTTCTAATCATGGATTAACAATTCAAACTTAACTGTGAAATCTAACAGACACTGAATCCAAGAGTCATAAATTACCAACATCACGTATCTTGAAATTCTAGTGCTCTACATGACTGTCAAGATCACTTCGAATGTCCAAGAAAGTTCAGAAAAAATTTTAAAAATTTTCACAATTTTTACTCAAGACCAAGAAAACACTGATTAGGTTACCTAATCTCCCACCCCCAACCTAAAATCTACATTGTCCTCAATGTAAAAGATCTAAACATGCAATGCACATGGGACAACGACATTAAAGAAAAAGTGATGGGAAGATAGTACCTGGATAACGAATCGAGAGAGATTTTTCAAGAGATTGCTGGGAGAGAGCAGGTCAGTACAAGAGTGAAAGCAACAAAAATAACAAAACAAAATCCTACTTATACCACTTTCGCAGGTGCTTTCGATTGCATTTAGCGTATGCAACAAGCCTTTAAACCCTTAGGTTGCTCCTAGTGGACGAGTTGTAGTCTCGTGAGGGTTTGCAGCAATGTTACCTATAAACATTAAATTAACTGACTAGGAAAATGAAATGAAAAGCTGGGTTGCCTCCCAGGAGCGCTAAGTTTACCGTCTATCATAAAACAACATAAAACAAACTACCCTAGTCTTATGAAAGTAAGGAAAAACTACTCGATCATGCCGCAAGGTTCCTCTTCCGGCCAATATCTTGATAAGTTTCTCAGTAAGTTCCTCAACAGGATCATCCAAAAGCCCTTTTTTGCAATAGGCTTTGATGCCCTGGAGCATGAATGGCCAAAGAGACTTATGTACCTTAGCAAAAATTTGTCGTTGATCCACCTGAGTTATCCAAAGTATATATGATTCACCTGTGTCAGAAAAAGTCTCAAAGTTAGTATCCCATGGTGAATTAAAGACTACAGGTAGATAAAATTCAGAAAAATTTTCGAGAAGTAATCTAGTCTCAATGCATTCCGAAGTTCCAGGCTTCGATTTAATTTTCAGCTCATCTTCCTTTAGTGGTAAACATTCAGGGTCTGGGGAAGGAGGGGCTTCAGAGTGAGGGTTCTCTCGGTCAGTGATGACTACCGAGATGTTGTCTTGCAAGGCATCCACTTTTTCTTTTGACATGAGATCGTTTGAATCTGCAAAGTGTGCCAAGGAATCATTCAAAAAGTTGGGAAGTTCAGCTAAGCGTGACTTATTTTCCACGTTGGAGCTCGTGATGATCTGTCTAAGAAATCCATCATCCTTGAAAGTGGATGGAGGTACGCTCTCTTGCTCCAGTCCTGCACAGACAGATTGAAAATCAATAGGGGAAGCATCGATGTGGTCACTCTGTTCATTAAAACTACTCAATCGAGGTGTTGAATCGTAAAAATTTGACAGTTCAGATGGTGACCTCAACTGGGTGGTTTCAATTTCAGGAGTCATATTAAGTGACTCGTCCATCTCCCGCATCATATCATCATTCAATTCAGGGGAGTGGTCTAAACATGCATCACAAGGGTTGGAAGGGTCAGTTAAAATTGGTTTATTCTCCACATTCAAATCAGTCATGTCAGACAAGTGAAGTAGATCATTATGGTTGACAACTTCCTGAACCTCTTAATCATTGGCAGGGGCTACACTTGAGATTAAATCTCAATACTCATCATCGTCAAGTTCCGTGCATTGTGCACTTGGGATGGGATCACATTCCTCACATTCTATTCCTTGATTGGGTTGATGTTCAAATAAACTAACCTCTACCTCATCAATGTAATCATGTGTATCATATGAGTGAAGTGTGTCACTATCATTATATTTAAAAGACACCCACGTCTTTTGATCATTCCTTTGGATAGTCATCGAGATCGACTCATCGGGAAATTGAACCATGTGCTCATCAATACGATCCAACTCTTTATTCCCAATTGTACTATTTTCCATAGTCGCATCACGTGAACTCCACTGTTGTGCATCTTTTACAAGTTCTTGAAATTGTTGGAGCGTGTTTTGTTGAATGAGCTCCAGATTTTGCATGGAGTTCTGAAGTGAATTCTCTTAGATCGTTCTTTGTTGGATTTCTGAGGTATAGGACCCAAGAGAATCGTTATCATGATGCATTATTGATTCAACTTCCCAATTTTGATGGTTCCATTGATCATATGTATGAGGTTGTGTATGGAGAGTTGGATTCGGTTGAGGTTGAGGTGCATTAGCCTCAATTAACTTATCAAGGCGTGATTCAAGCTCTTCTATTAATTTTCTCATGTCTGCAGCAGAGTCTGTGTCACTTTGAGATGAATTCTCTTGGATCGATTTTGGTTGAATCTCAAAGGTGGGGGATCTAAGAGAATTATCACTATAACATGTTGTTGGTTCATCTTTCCGATATTGATGGTTCCACTGATTAGAGTCGTACGGATCATGTGTGGGAGAATCTGATGGTTGGTAATACATATTATCACTCATAATATAATCACGCATTGTTTTCTTTTTCTTGGATGAGTGATAATAATTCTCACTCCCATAGTTATGATAACCCCAACACTCACGTACTGTCTTGTTAATCCATGGGGTGTAATTGTTCTCCTACATATGATCGCGTAAGGATTTCTTAACCAATGAAGCGTTATACTCTGGTCGGTTCTCGATGATTGTTTCAAGAAAATTCTGAGACATAGGTTGATTTCTATCATAATTATCATCCCAATATAGATTATTCTTCTCAGCATACTGACGTTCCCACTCGTGCATATACATGATGAGTCCCCAACTCTGATTCTAATCCTAAGAAAATAGAAGAAAAGGTCCTATAATAGTATGGAAAGTAGGTAGAGGAGAAGTTAGAAGGAAGTTACCAAGTTAGAAATTCCTATGTTAAGATCCTGCAAAAGAAAACAAAAGAAATTAGTTCCTAAAAATAGATATTCTAAAGTTAGAAAATTCTAAGATGGAGATAGAAAGTTAGTTTCTAAAATGGGAAGAATTCCTAAAAATAGAAAATACAACCCTAAGCCTAAAATAGAAAAAGTAGAGAAGTTAGAAAGATATCACCCAATTAGAAGTTTCTATCTTAGAATCCTACAAAACAAGAAAACAGGTTAGTTTCTATAAATCAGAAAAACCTAAACCTAAAGTTAGTAAAATCCTAATCTTAATATAATTCTAAAACCAATTAATTTCAGAAATATGTAGCCGTTAGTCCCCGGCAACGGCGCCAAAAACTTGTTCACTCCCCAAGTATAGGGTTGTAATGTAATAATAAACTCGGTGAGACCGAGGTCGAATCCACAGGGACTGAAACCTGTACGTATTCTGAAACTAAATAGAACTAGAACTAGACTAAGATGAAATCTAAATCGACTGTAAATTGAGGAATAATGATGAGATAAAAAACTTAAAGAATTCAGAGGTAAGAAACTAGGGTGTCAAGGATCCACTTGTAGCAATTGGGGAGCTACCTTGCATTGATTCACGAACACAACCGGCAAGAAGAGATTTGTCAGATCTCTGAACTTCTCATGAATCTAATTATCAAAAGATTAGAATGGTAAAGATTTGGAAGTGATTCTGTCACCAAACCATGCCCAAGAGACTATGGCAAACAACAACAATTTACCAATCACACAACCAATCATAAGAGAATTGTGAAAGTTAGGAAGGGTTCCATCACCCAACCATGCCCAGGAGACAATGGTGAATAACAGGGCCTCCTAAGTTCACAATCTTATAATGAAAAGAACATACTCAAAGCTATTGCAGATCTACTGTAATTTGAGTCACAATAAACCATTAAAACTAAAAGTATTCCTTAATAATCAAACTAGAATTCATAAGAGTTCAATAACTGTGGATCAAAGCAAAGCTACCATCCTAATTATGCTACAAGCTTCACCTCTTAGCCCTAGCTAAGCGGTTTAGCCTAGCAACATGATTAGGCTAAACAAAATAAACAAAACAACTCCACTCTCTGTGTCTCTGTGCTCCACGCCCAAGCTCAACCCGAGCCAAGATCCCCCTCTTTCTGTCCCTCGTCTTTCTTTTATACGAGCCAGCAAAGTCGGTCCCAAGTTTCCGCATAAGAGGCGGTTTATATGCATAAGTTTACGCAGCAAGGCCTTTTTAGAAACTCCTTTACGCACGCCAAACCGCTCGTCTAAGTAATCTGACTTCATTCTGAAGTTGAAAGCCCATTTCTCAAGAGGTTGAACGGTCTGGATCATCAATCCGATCGTCCTTGAGATCACATAAGGGTCCACTGGAGTCGGCAACGTCCGAGTGTTTCCGGACTCTGTTGCTTGCGTAATAGAAGTGAAAACTCTGATTTTGTGTTACTGTGGGACCCATATGCCATGGTTTTCGAAGAATCAGCGCTGCCCATTGAAATACCCTCGAAAAACCAGTCAAGAATGAACGGTTTTGGATTGGATTCAATGTGGCCCACGGATTTTCCCCTCTGCCGTCTATCCTCGGTTTGAACGACTGGTTTTAGATCCTCGCGATATTCTGTTATTCCGCAACCTAGTTAGTAATAAAAGGCTCAATGGGAGACCAATGGACGGTTCGGATCATGAAAAGGGACGATGTGTGGGGCCCATTATCAAAACCCAATCACATGCATGTCTGTTACTGGACGTTTTCGAACTATTTGGATGTTTTGTACAAAAAATAGGTGGGGCCTACTTCTGATGCCTGTCCTAGAAATCCACTCCCTCTATCGGCTCCTATACGTAATGTTGGCCTATGGCCTCTAGTTTAAAGTAGATCCGACTTCAGGGTGGGCCACACGCTCATGGACAACGCTCACCGTTAAAAACAAAATCTGCTTCACGTAGCCATGCATACCATATATTTACAAATTTGCCATCCTATTTTGTTATAACTTCTGACGTCCGTATCTGCTTACTGTATCGTCCAAAAGAGGTGAAATTTGACGGTTATCCACCGTTTTTCATGCTCTTTCCATCGGTTCAGTTCGGGTCCCGATCTCCCAAGGATGTCCAAGATATTTTTTTAATGGTTATTGTCTGATCTTGTCCATTGGGTCACTTACACACTGATCCAAGGGCTGAATTTTGACATGTACGGTTAATTTATAGTCCTCAAGCCATATATGAAGTTTCAAGCCGAACGGATGGTGGGAACCCTGTGATCTTTCATTTTGGACGTCTTTTGGGTTACTTGAGCTTTAGGTTCTCGATTTTCTTGGATCTTTGGCGTACAAATATGTCGATCTTGGTTTCCTCGAGTCCATCCCATGCTTTGGTAAATTCGGAGTGTCAAATCTATGCATTTAGCACCCTTTTTCAGTCCAAGCTCTTAAAGTCACCTTGCATCACAAACACGATTAAAATAGGCTATTAAACAGTATCATGTTCATAAATGCAGGTAATAATTGGGGTCTGATATGTAATATTTGACTCTTAACAGCAACTAAAAAAAATGCTCTTCTTCCTCCAGTTATACTCCAATAATGTACGTTTCCTTTTCTTCACGTGCGGTGCCTGACCAAATATAACTTTTCCAATGTTACTTAATTGTTGTATCACATCTTATCTAGATAGCTCTTTCGGTGGTAGCTTATGATCTTGTTTTCCATCAAAGATCATCGTCTTCATGCGCCAACTATGATCGCTCAGAAGGAAGTGACGATGGCCCATATAACACATTTTTTTTACCATGCTTCAATAACAATGAACAAGTCTCAATACTATATGTAGCACAAGCCAACTTTCCCTTCGTGCTCCACCCAAACAAATTCCCATACGCAGGAAGTCATTTATTATCCACAAGACCGCTACATGCAATCAAAATGTTTGTCTTACAAATTTGTCATATGTCTGTACACCTTGACTCCACAACTCATTTAACTCATCTACTAACGATCGCAAATACACATCAATGTCATTCCCTGGTGACTTGGGTTCAGGAATAAGCAATGACATCATGAAAAATAACTCCTTCATACACAACCAAGGAAGTAAATTGTAGGGTATAAGAACCACTGGCCACATATGAAAGTGCCCTGGTTTGTCAAGTTACGTGAGGATTGAGACAGATTGTCTACAGAGACTGATAGGAAGACCAATTCAAGCGTCTTCCTCAACCGGATGTGTGCAAAGCTCGCCATAGGTAAATTTAAAAGCCTCACATCCCATGTCCTAAAGCATCAGGTGAATAAAACCCGTAAAAATAAGTTAGAAAATCATAGGGTTTTAAGGTGAGAAAATTTTTTCAAATAGGAAAATCACTAAGTTTTTCTTGCCTTGTTGATTTTATCAAAACACCCTCGGTATGATCGACCTGCACTGTCAAGTCCTCGATGCTTCATCGATACCATCGAAAAGAGGACCAAATATGTCCAGCAACTCCACAAAATATCTGGACGAATTATCGACGTATTGATACACCTATCGATATCGTCGATACTTAAATCTCGAGCACATCGAAAGTTGCTCGATAAGATCGACAGGCAGATTTCCGGCGCCCCTGTTTTTTTTTTTAAATTTCAAATTCCTTCGATATATCGATGGTCCTTTCGATATGATCTAAACTCAAATATCGATAAGATCGGAAGACCATCAATGATATCGATCAAGGGCGCCCATTTCTTCTAGCAGATATTTTAAGATGTTTTAACTTTGATCGGGGGCCATTCGAGGAAATTGATATTCATATGTCGATGATATCGAGGCCGAGTCGATTGCATCGATAATGGACACAAACTGTCCAACAAGCTTACTAGTAAATCTATACAATTTATCGATGCATCGACACTGCCTTCGATATCATCGATATGCAAATTCCGATGACATCGGCTGACCCTCGATCATTTCTTAAAAACCTGAAATATCTCAAGTCAAGTCTCTCTCATTTTTCAAGTATCGATGGATCGAACCTATCATCAATGGAATTGGAGTTTCAAATCCGATGACATCGACAATTATTTCGATTCATCGATCAGTTAGCAAAAGGTTTCAAAAGCGTATGACTTTGAGGTTGAGTCATCGAGCATATCATCGATGCTATCGAGAGTATACGCTCGATGATATTGAACTCAGTCATAAATGTGACCATTTTATATCTGTCGGAACCTTTTGCCTATATATAGAGGACTTGTCTATTGTTGCTGGGAGAGAAAGTAGAGAGAGCTTTTGAGTGTTTAACCTTAGATCATATACCCAAAGCCCTTTCTCTTAGGGAAGTTCATCCTCCAATCCACCCTTACCATTGATATTCAATAGAGTGGATTGGGGAATGAACTTTTCATTCAAGGATCCTCCAGCTACTAGCTTAATGGCAAATCATTAAGCTGGGATGCCTTAAATGCCTAGATGATTGGAACTACTCTATCTTCCTTATAGGAAAACCTTTAGAGAGTAGGATTCCATCATAACCTTGACCCAACCCAAAGCTGAGTATTGGTATATCATTTTGTGTTGCAGATCAAGGGAGCAGAAGACTCTTCGTCAACAAGGAGGAGGAGATCTTCGGCATTGTGCTTATCGTGCTCAACAACTTATTTGTAAGTAACCAGAGTCCAAGAGGATGCTTGTGATTATTCCTTTGTAGGATTGGGTCTTAAGTGGTTCTCACCCTTTGAAGTCCTCGTAGGAGGCCTCCAGCGGGAGTGTACGTAGTGGGTGCGTTGTGTGGACCCTTGCTCTGTGGAGAGCATAAATATCTGGTTGAAGGTGAACCACTCAAAACCTTAGGTTTGAGGTCAACCGCAGTGAAACCTCAGGTTTGAGGTGAACTGTGTAGAAACCTCCGTTAGGGTCTTATGAAATATCCTCGGCCAGTGTGCCTAAAAGTGGGTGCGTCGTGTTGACCCTTGTTCGTGAGAGCATAAATAGTCAGCCTCAATGTAGGTTGTAAAGGTTAAAGGTGAACCTGATTTAAAACCTTAGGTTTGAGGTGAACCGCTATGAAACCTCCTTAGTGAAATCCGACACACTCAAGGGTTGAGTACGTCTGCCAGGAGTGGAGTAGACTGATCATCGAACCACTATAAAAATGACTGTGTTTAAGATTGCTATTTTCTGAATGTGTGATTTACTTTAATACTTTCATACCTGAATATCTGAGAACACACCTCACACACAAACACAGTTATATCCATCATAAACTAGTTTACATACTGTCCACTTATTAAATAGTTTGTGATTGGATCCTCTACCAGGCTTGGAAGCCAGTGGAGTTATTTTTGAGTAATCATAATATGAGCTTGTTGTTAGGATTAGTGCAATAGGATTTTAAATAAATCATTAAAAACTTTAAAATTCTTATTCACCCCCCCTAGGGCATATTGGCACATCCCTACTTCAACTAAAGTGGTCTTCATCACAATTTCAATTGGTATCAAAGCCAAGTTTCTCTTTAAGGGCTTCACCGCCTAGAGAGTGATCTTAAGTAAAGTTGAGAATATGGCCAGAGGAGAGGGCTCATCGGTATGGCCAGAGGAGAGGGCTCATCGATCTCTAGACCTCCAGTATTTGATGGTTCAAATTATACTTATTGGAAGTCTAGGATGCACTATTTGGATCATGATGTTTGGACATAGTTGAAACCAGATATGTGTCACCAAGTGATCAAATTGTTCTAAAAAATGGCACAATTATCTCCAAACCTAAATCCAACGAAATATGGACTGCATTCGAGAAAGAAAAACAAACAAAGCAATGAATGAGATCTACTATGTTGTGTCCTAAGAAGTATTCGTGCGACACATCTAAAGAGGCATGGGGTCTATTGGAAACAACCTATAAGGGAGCAAGCATAGTAAAAAGGTCCTAGGTACAAATCTTAATATTTTAATTTGAACACATCAGAATGGAGGATGATGAGACCTTCATGGAATTCCTTTTAAAAAACTGAATATCATTTGTAATTCCATGGGTGGATTAGGAAAGGAAGTTCTGGTCTAAAAATCTTGAAGGAAAATACTAAGATCCCTACCAGAACGTTTCAACTCAAAAGTTTCAATCATTGAAGAGTGTAGGAATATAAATGAAATGAAAGTAGAAGAACTAGTAGGTTCCCTATAAACTTTTGAACTACACTTCAAAGAAACTCCTAAATCCAAAAATACTATCCTTAAAACTTCAAAGAATACTTTAAATGAGGAAGATGAAAGTGAAAGGGAAAATGAAGATGAGGGAGTGACTTTGTTGACTCAACGGTTCAGAAAAGTTCTTTCGTAAAGATCATGGTCGACCATTTAAAGGAAGACAACTGGACAACAAACATTCTACAGGTAAATCTGGTAAAAAGACCAAGTAACCACAATGCTATACCTGTCGAAAGTTTGGGCATCTATCTACTAAATGTCCAAATAGAAAAACTAAGGGAAAGGCAATGGCAGTCACATGGGATGATACTGAAGAGTCAAATTCTGAATGTAGTGACTCAGAGAGTGATGTAGACCGAATATCCTTAAAAGACTTGGAATAAATGAAAACAATATATATATATATATATATATATATATATATATATATATATATATATATATATATATATATATATATATATATATTGTTTTCATTTATTCCAAGTCTTTTAAGGATATTCGGTCTACATCACTCTCTGAAGAGTCAAATTCTGAATGTAGTGACTCAGAGGTGATGTAGACCGAATATCCTAAAAGACTTGGAATAAATGAAAACAATATATATATATATATATATATATAAATTGCTGCAATTAGATCTAGGCAAAACATTGGAAATCAATACACACTTGATTAATGATCTACAACAATACCACTCTGAAAATGATAAGCCGAACAGAATCAATCTGTCCCTTAAATCTGAATCTTTGAAACTTACTAAACAGATTAAACTATTGAAAGATTAAAATGAGCATCTAAAGAATGAAAACCACATACTTATGTTTGATATAGAGAAATACAAAAAATCTACTGAAGTAAATTATAAACTTTCCCAGAATAGTGAAAAAATAGAAAAACCCTTAGGGATGGGATGACCTGGGAAAGATAAGAGTGGATTAGGATATGAAAAATTCAAATATAAAAATAAAGCACCAATGTTCGAGAAAGCAGCTGCATCAGGAAGTAAAACAAAAGCTACTTTTATCTATCATTCATGTGGAGACTCTGGTCATTATAAATTTGAATGCTTGTCACCTAGGAAGACTCAACTCATTTCTGGTCTAAATCATACTGGTAAATACAGACCAACCAGAAGAACAATACAAAGTGTTAAGAGTCCACCTAGGAATATGACTAGAGGTAATACACATCCATCATCACCCAAAATGACCGAGAGAATGAAGGAGTTATAGAATCAAGTGGCTGAACTAAATCAGAAAACAAATGAATTCGTGAAACATGGAAACATGGTTCAGCTACACAACAATTGAGCAAGGAAAACATGTCCAAGTCATGACATCTAAATCTGGATGAATGTTGTAATGATATAATGGTTTTCATGATATATTTGAGGTCTCCACTCCTCGTTTTTTTTAAAAATATAATTTTGGATGGTACAACTTTTGTACAAATTTTGATGTGTATACATGCTGATATGAAAATATTCTATGATATGCATATCATCGAAGTAATCAAATCAATGTCATATTCTTTTCCTTCGATAAGCCTATTGATGAGATCGAAGTATGTTCGATGTCATCGAACAATTCCGCCCGATAAAAGTCGGGCGAGTAGAAAAATTTACCCGTCACTTTTTACCATTTCCATTTGGGTGGTTCGTCTTTTAGAACATTTCATCCTGGCCAGTCGTCTGCCCCTAAAATCCGAGGATACCCAACGTCTACTTCCTACAAATGCAAATGTATTGGAAAAATATACTGGGAGGAGTCTGGTACATGAACGACGGATTGATAGGGAGTGCATACAAACATACAATCTAGAATCTCTTTTGGATGTAGTTGATTGGTTGCCCATTTTGGACTTTAGTGGTATGTGTCATGATGAAAGGACTAATCGCTTTCTTACGTACTGTCACTCTCTGGTCCTCGATCCTCCATCGATAACTATCTCTGTTGGGGAAGAAAGTGTTGAAATCACGACCGAATTCATTGCCAACATATTTGGTCCTACCTTGTCTTCTATCGGTCTATCTAGTCTTGACATCGAGGACCTGACAAATCGAGCCGTGTTGAGGGTCAAATATTGCATATCAGACCCCGATTATTTCCTGGATTTACGAACATGATACTGTTTAACGCCCGATTTTAACTGTGTTTGTGATACAGGGTGTATTTTAGAACATATGACTGGAAAGGACGATAAAAGCATGGATTTAACACTCTGGCATTACCACAGTAAGGGAAGGACTCCAGTGGACCGATATTGAAGAATTTACACGCCAAGGATCCGAGAAAATCAAGCCGTTCACGTTAAAGAAGCCTGAAATTGGTTGCAAAATGCAAGATCACATGGTTCCCGCCATCAGATTGACTCGAAACTTCATACATGTGATGGGGGCCGTAAATTAACCGTACATATTAAATTTCAGCCATTGAAGATCTCAGGAAGTGGTCCAACGGATAGATCAGCTCATTAATCTCCAATTTGGGGCCTACCTGATATTTGGAACTGCTTCAACTTTGGTATTGACGGCATAAATGATATGGCAGAATGAATGGACGGAGCAGATTTCTCCTAAACATCTCTGTGGGACCCACATGTACAACACATGTGTACGGTGCATAAGTGCACCGGCTGTGCACCTAAAACTTCAACGGTCGGTCAGCGGCGCTGACCGACTTTTCATCTCAAAAAAATCCAAAACGGAAATTTCCGTTTCCTGTTTCGCAACCGAAACTATCGGTTGATGTTGTGGGCCCCACTCATCATCTTAAATGATGATCCGAGCTGTTCATTCGTTCCACGGGTCGACAAACATGCTTGCCTAGATGGCATAATCGCAAAATACTGCAAAGATAAATTTTTGACCGTTAAAATGAAGAATGGACGGTAGAGCTAAAAATTGGGTGGGCCTCATCAACAGACAACCAAAACCACTCTTTCCCGAACGGTTTTTCGAGTAGGAACCAATGGACGGTTTGGATTGATGAAAAGAACAACGAAGTGGGCTCCACCATCACCACAGCGGGACGGCTCTGCATCTCTGTTACGCGCGTCCGGAAATCGCCGGATTTTTTGGGTTGTTACACGACCATAGAGAGGGTCGGTCCAATGATCCAAACCGTTCAGAAGCAAGAGAAGTGGGTTTTCACCCTTCCTATGAAGTTAAAATCACTAGAATGGGTGATTTCTTCTCGTGGTTTAGGATTAAACGCAGCTGTCGTTGCGTTTTTGCGGCGCAGAATCAGCAGTCGCAGTTCGGTTCTGCTGCGGACGGAAGTGTGAAACGAGGCCGGTTCTCCCTGTTCAAAACGGATCTCGATCACTCTATAAAGAGAGAAACGTGAAGAGAGAAGGGGGGAGGAAGCTAGGGCAACCGTGGAGACGGGTTGGAACGTGAGAGAGAGAGTTTTGAGAGTTTTCTTTTCTTTTTCTTTTTCTTTTTCTTTATTTTAGAATCAGCCGATCATGACCATAATCGGCTGAATCTCTTAGCTAGGGCTAAGAGGTGAAGCTTGTAGCGTGATGGGTGATTTTATGGCCTGGATTCATAACTGAATTGATTTTTATCTTGGTTTGATTTTAAGGAATGCGATTAGTTTTTAATGGTTGTTTGTGACTGACATTACAATAAATCTGCAATAGCTTGAGCATTTCCTTTTCCCTTCTTGTGATTATGAAGCCAGGACGCCTTGTTGTTCACCATCGCCCCTTGGACATGGTGGAATGACGGAACTCTCCCTGACATTCATACATCACTCAGATTGGCTGTGAATTGGTTTAATTCTGTTGTTTACTTTGTCTCCTCGGCATGGTTATGTGATGGAATCCATTCTGATTTACACCCGTTTGATCTCCTGAAAACTAGATTAAATGAAGTTCAGAATCGATTTTCAAGTTATATCTTCCAACTGGACGAAGATGGGACTCGAAGTCCAGTTGAGTTTATGAATCGACCGTAGATCTCCCTGATCTCTACAAGTGGATCCTCTGAATCCCTAGTTCCCTACCTTTTGAATTCTACATATTTTAGTTTACTAGTCCACCATTATTTCTAAAATTCACCCGATTTATATTTTATCTTAGCCTAGTTCTAGATCTGGTTATTTTCAGTTAACGTACAGGTTTCAATCCCTGTGGATTCGACCTCGGTCTTACCGAGTTTTTACTACATCACAACCCTATACTTGGGGAGTGAACAAGCCGATCTTACCTCCTTCATGGTCTTGGTTCTATACAGCATTGTGTCTGGTATTAAGCTATGTTTGCCCACTTTAATTCTCCACTAATTAGCTTGTGTCATTTTCACCTCCAGAGCAACTCAGCTACCTTTTCCTTATATCATCCATGTGTTGTGTGATCAAATTGAACTACCTATGACGAATGATCCTGAGCATCCAATGCAACATTTTAACTAGGTCAATATACGAAAGATGGATCTTAAGTTTCATCAGTATGCAGAAGGACAGCCCGAGGAAGAGATACATGAAGACGCAGAGACAAGAGAAAGAGCAGCACCTACTGAAGGAGAACCACAGGAGCCAAGACTCGTTTCGACTACACCGGAATTTGCACCGACTCATCGTCATTAATTACATCAGGATCGGGTCGGGAGAACGATGTGAGGAATGGTATGAATTGAAGATAAGTTTGATAAGCACGGTGAGCGACTTTCAGCCCTGGAAAGGATGGTTGCTGGACTGAGAGGACACAACACCATCCAGCTCAGCCCCGTGACTTTAACTTTACTCATCACATACACCTGCTCATCACTCATACTGAGAATATTTTTTTTTATCCTAAGTACTTAAGAGTGTATGTGATGATCTACTGACGTGTATGGTTTGTCTGTTTTTGTGCTTGTCGGTCCTTGGAAGAATCACAATGGTTTACCAAACTAGGATTTGTCTTGGAATGATAGTCCTCTAGGTGAGGAAAATATTTATTTTGATATGCCCATGGTTGAGCCAAATTTTGATGGTTGGTGATTGGGTGCCCATGGGCTTGGTAATGGTGATGGAATAAACTGTTAAAGCTACTGCTGTCTGTGGCAGTATATGTTTGAATATTTTGGATATGGCTAAGTATAACTCTTATCTTTACTGCCATGATTATGTCTTGAGTTCCTCTCGTTGTAACGCCCTGAAAATTGGGGGTCGAGCATAAACTCAACTCCCGAGTTCCAACGCATCACTTATGCAACAAAATGAATGATGATTGAATGTTGTCTGCATTAATGTAGTGAACATGAGTGAGATTAAGCCAAAACAACATATCATACTCCAGAGACAGTTAAATTGCAAGCGGAAGACTGTGATAGATATATAAAATATAAAAGCTGTTGTGAGTCTCCAGAGTGTGATAAGGTTACCAGGTTAATGAATTACAAGTACAGTTCAAATTATATCAAATGTGTAGTGTCATCTAGTCAACATCTCTGTAATCCCGTCGATCAAGACACGGCTCACGTGAAGCCATCAGCATAGCATATACGAACAAACATCATCGTCATCATACAGGTCCGGCTCCGCCTCAAGTGTAGCATCACCATCTGCAACCAAACAAAGTCTGGTGGGTGTTCGGAACACCATCCCGTAACGTGGGAGTGAGTAGCTAACTCAGTGGAATAATAAAGCATAGGTTAACATGTTATCGACTCAGTCAAGCAGTAATGATAAAGCATTATAATCAAACACTCCTAACTACTCTTGTTAATGCAAGTATGAATGCAGTCATGATGGATGCCCTCACCGACATACTCCCTCATGCGACACCATCTTACGTTCGTGGCATGCTTGCTTTCCTCAGTGCTCCACATCTTCTAGGCACATGCAATACATGATGAGCATGATTACCGAGTTGTTATTAGTCCATTTCAAATAGCAGGATTGGGAAACTAAGGTACCACCCTTGTATCATTCCCAAACATGATCTATTCTAGGGTCGTCAGTCCTAGACATTCTCATACGATGGTGTGTTTCTAGGTCGCTGCAAGGGCTTCCAGGGTTGTTACACGGAATCGTTGCAACACTCCCCCATCACCTTATCAATACAGGCCTAGTTTATACTCTGTTACTACGGGAAGGCTCATCGCCTCATCGCAGATTTAGACTATGCTCGAGGTCACTACACCGGGTACGGTCAGGGCTGCTAGGGCTGTTACATGGAATCGTTGCACCACTCTCCCATCACCTTCAAGTAGCCGACAGCTTGAATATAGTGTCCCATACCACCATAATCAACTCATGAGTCTGGTTGCTCACTGGTCACTACGGGGAGGCACGTGGCCCCAGCGTAGGCCAACAGCTCGACCACGGTGTCCCATACCACCATGCCCGGCTCATGAGTCTTAGCGGATCGAGGTACCATGGTTGACGGGATTCTACTGGTAAGTTTGGTACCCTAGGTTCAAGCAGTGGTGACCAAGCATGGTGAACATACATTAGACATATCGGGTTATTTGACGGGCCTGACTAGCTCGAGCGCACAATCAACTGAACGACATGAAGTGCATAAGCACTTCGCGTGGCCTAACCACTGTCATCCACTGAAGTACGACTCAAATTCGTCAAACACATCTTACGTGGTGAAATGAATCTCAACCACGATCTCAAATCTGGTACCGATTGCCTGGACTATAGACGTAGTCCCAAACTCAATCAATCCTTATTTAGAACATGTAGAGTAAAGCATAATAGACAAAGTAAATCAAGCATGTTAACAAGCATATTATAAAGCATGTTATAAAGCATGTTGTAAAACACTATATAAACAAGAATACAAACACATATGTTTCACAAGTAAGCGGTTAAAGTAAACAACCACATGGAGGAAATCATGCAGTTCTTGAAGGTAGTTGAGAATCCCATCTCAACACCTATCTAAGGCACCATTATCCAAGCACTTACTCTTACAAGCATTTTCACAAACACTTAGAATACACTATTTCAACATACATAGTGTATGTTAGTAAAACATGTATTAGGGCGAATCCTTTCACCAAGCAAGTATTTTACGCATATATAACATGTTCATACAGAAAATAGTCATGGCAAACACATCTCCAAAATATATACATATACGGTACTTTCTACAATACACTATTTCTACATACATAGTGTATATTAGCAAACATGTATTATGGCGAATCTTTTCACCAAATAAGTATTTTATCCATATACCATATATTCATAAAACAAATAATCATGGCAAACACATTTCCAAAATTTATATGTATACGGTATTTCTACGGATACCTAGAATATGTAAAATTCCATATTCTACATTTTTAATCGAAATGGAAAACAAACAGCACTTTGTACATGTGCAATTGCATGCAGATCATGAATCTATCATTATCTAACATTGAAAGCATTGAAAACCATAACCTATACATCTAAAGTCCACACATTTTGTCGTAGAATAGTAACGAAGTCAATAGGTTTGCTAAGCTTTTGTATATGGCAGTTTGGCAACCTATGGAATTAAATAAGTTAGCTATTTCATAACCCACAACTATCAAAAACCCCAAATCAGATTAGGGTTAGGGTTTCTTACCTAGAAATGACGCCGGAATCGCCGGGAAAGCGATGAGAATGGAGTGGTTGAGCATGGATAGTAGCAGGGAAGAGTGGCAGGAAGGTTCTCCCACTTCTCTCTCACTTTCTCTCTCTTTTCTCTCTTCTCTCTCTAGGGTTTCTCTCAAATTCGTATGGCTGCAATGAGAGAGGGTTTAAGGTCCTTATATAGCCTAAAAACTCACCGAAATAAACTCCAAGTCAAAGTATACTTAGGTTATAACCAAAGCGGGTCAGTTTCAGCTCAACGGAGGACTTCTGACGAGTCTCCTTGAGCTAAAGGTCGGACTTAAGCTCACCGACACCGGATTTACGTTTAGTTAAGTTTTCATTTCAGTCGGGATTCCAGATCATGCATGGCGGACCAGTTTCAGTTCAACGGTCAGCGAATCTCGATCGGAGATTCCGAGTACATGGATATGTGTATGAAATTTCTCCTGATCCGAGGGTATAATTTGGTCTGATTCTGACGGTCTGGTTGCTTAAAACTGATCCGCAAGCGACACGTGCCAGATCACTATTCAAGATATTTATTTTGTAAAGAAAACAAGTGTTTTCACACTCTCTCGCTCCGGATTCAAGCGAACAGCCGTGGGACACTGTCTGGATTTGATTTCCGAGATGGTTGTCAAGCCCAGCGAGGCGGTCCTAAGTCCTTAACTTCGTATTATTCGGACTCCCGATGTGCGGTCTAGACCTGATACGGAGTTTCAATGTGTTCCTGAGAGCAGGCGGGTAATGAGTTTGATCCTAGACTTTAGGGTAACCTAGCGTCAATGATTCTACAAGTTTTGGGTCTTGTAGATCATATTTAAAGCGATTCCAACAGATTTCATGGATAATCTAGTTTAGCACTTAGTTAACTTTGTCAAATTTCTAAAGGATTTAATCCTAAGTGATTTCTGGTCGAGGTGGTACTCAGTCCTTTGTAGCAATGTTTAGTTTAAGTATTGTTCTTTATTACCTAAACTTTAAGATAACGTTTAATGTGAAAGTACTTAGAAAATTTAAAGAACAAGGTGGTGAAGGGTGGGATTTGTGACAGAAATGGGTTTACAAGCGATTTTAGACTTTGGGATTGAGTTCTGACAAGTTAATAAGGTGTTAGGATCGACCCATTGCCTCAGGACGTCTAATCCCAGGTTGGCAAAAATCCGGGATGTTACACTAGTTTACTAAGTTTCTGCTATGGATTGCATGAGATGTCTTTAATGAATATTTTAACTGCTATATAACTGCACTATTTTATCTAATATGCATCCACAGGGTCTGAAATTGATGTCTGCTTAAACTGATTTGATTATTATACATCAATTGATCCGCTTCTGCCTGTTTGGTTCTCCCAAGAAATTCACTCTTCAGTCAATATCACTTGATCTATCTTTGTCAATGACTGACAAAAAGGGAGAGAATATTTACAAACACCCCGAATGGAAATTGTATATCAGCCTAGATGTTGTTGCAGGTGTTAGGGGGAGCAGCTGCAATGAGCAAGGGGGAGTTGGAATTTACAAGTAAGGGGGAGCAGCTACTGGGTGTGTACATGGGCTAGAAATTATAAAATTGTGTAAAAGCATATACACGCAATTTAGGGTGCGTCTGTCTAGAGTGTTCTAGGGTGTTTTGGGGATTTTGTCACGTAATTGTCAAATGGGGAGATTGAAAGTACCCTGGTTTGTCAAGTTACATGAGGATTGAGACAGATTGTCTACAGAGCCTGATAGGAAGACCAATTCAAGCGTCTGCCTCAACCGGATGTGTGCAAAGCTCGCCATAGGTAAATTTAAAAGCTTCACATACCATGTCCCAAAACACCAGGTGAATAAAACCCTTACAAACAAGTTAGAAAATCATAGGGTTTTAAGGTGAGAAAACTTTTTCAAATTGGAAAAACTCTAAGTTTTTCTTGCCTTGTCGATTTTATTGAAACACCCTCAATATGATCGACCTACACTGTCGAGTCCTCGATGCTTCATCGATACCATCGAAAAGAGGACCAAATATGTCCAGCAACTTCACAACATATCTGGATGAATTATCGATGTATCGATACACCTATCGAGATCATCGATACTCAAATCTCGAGCACATCGAAAGTGGCTCGATAAGATCAACGGACAGATTTTCGGCGCTCCTATTTTTTAAAGAAAATTTCAAATTCCTTCGATATATCGATGGTCGTTCCGATATGATCTAAACTCAAATATTGACAAGATTGGAAGACCATCAATGATATCGATCGAGGGCGCGCATTTCTTCCAGCAGATATTTCAGGATGTTTTAACTTTGATCGATATTCATATGTCGATGATATCGAGGCCGAGTCGATTGTATCGATAATGGATACAAACTGTCCAGCAAGCTCACTGGAAAATCTATACGATTTATTGATGCATCGACACTACCTTCGATATATCGATATGCAAATTCCGATGCTATCGGCTGACCCTCGATCATTTCTTGAAACCTGAAATATCTCAAGTCAAGTCTCTCTCATTTTTCAAGTACCGATGAATCGAACCTATCATCGATGTAATCGGAGTTCGAAATCCAATGACATCGACAATTGTTTTGATTCATCGATCAGTTGGCAAAAGGTTTCAAAAGCGTATGACTTTGAGGTTGAGTCTTCAAGCATACCATCGATGCTATTAAGAGTATACGCTCGATGATATCGAACCTGCTCATTGATATCGAACTCAGTCATAAATGTGACCGTTTTATATCCGTTGGAACCTTTTGCCTATATAAAGAGGACTTGTCTATTGTTGCTGGGAGAGAAAGTAGAGAGAGCTTTTGAGTGTTTAACCTTAGATCATATACCCAAATCCCTTTCTCTTAGGGAAGTTCATCCTCCAATCCACCCTTACCATTGATATTCAATAGAGTGGATTGGGAAATGAACTTTCACATTCGAGGATCCTCCAACTACTAGCTTAATGGAAAATCATTAAGCTAGGATGCTTTGAATGCCTAGATGATTGGAACTACTCTATCTTCCTTATAGGAAAACCTTTAGAGAGTAGGATTCCATCATAACCTTGACCCAACCCAAAGTCGAGTATTGGTATATCATTTTGTGTTGCGAATGAAGGGAGCAGAAGACTCTTCGTCAACAAGGAGGAGTAGATTGTGCTTATTAGGACTCATCAACTTATTTGTAAGTATCTAGAGTCCAAGAGGACACTTATGCTCATTTCTTTGTAGGATTGGGTCTTAAATGGCTCTCACCCTTTGAAGTCCTCATAGGAGGCCTCCGGCGGGAGTGTATGTGGTGGGTGCGTTGTGTGGACCCTTGCTCTGTGGAGAGCATAAATATCTGGTTGAAGGTGAACCAGTCAAAACCTTAGGTTTGAGGTCAACCGCAGTGAAACCTCGGGTTTGAGGTGAACCGTGTAGAAACCTCCGTTAGGGTCTTATGGAAGATCCTTGGCCAGTGTGCCTAAAAGTGGGTGTGTTGTGTTGAACCTTGCTCGTGAGAGCATAAACAGTCAGCCTCAGTGTAGGTTGTAAAGGTTGAAGGTGAACCTGATTTAAAACCTTAAGTTTGAGGTGAACCACTGTGAAATCTCCTTAGTGAAATCCGGCACACTCAAGGGTTGAGTACGTCTTCCGGGAGTGTAGTAGAATGATCATCGAACCACTATAAAAATGACTGTGTTTAAGATTGCTATTTTCTGAATGTGTGATTTACTTTAATACTTTCATACCTGAATATCTGACATCGCACCTCACACACAAATACAGTCATATCCATCATAAACTAGTTTGCCTACTGTCCACTTATTAAATAGTTTGTGATTGGATCCTCCACCAGGCTTGGAAGCCAGTGGAGTTATTTTTGAGTAATCCTAATATGAGTTTGTTGTTAGGATTAGTGCAATAGGATTTTAAATAAATCATTAAAAACTTTAAAAGTCCTATTCACCCCCTTTAGGACATTATCACATCCCTACTTCAACTAAAGCGGTCTTCACCGTAATTTCAACATACTGTACGAGTTACTCATATTACCAAATAAATTAAAACCATCACTTGCAAGACCTAGTCGAACATTGTGAGAATCCTCGGCAAACCAGCCATATTGCTTATCAAAATTTTGTCAGGCTTCATAGTCTACAGGGTGCCTCAATGTACTATCATCATGAACGTGTTTCTCCTTATGCCACCTCATATCTTTAGCCGTCTTGTGAGACGTAAATAATCTCTGCAATTTGGGTTTCAATGGGAAGTACCTTAACACCTTTTGCAGGATTTTCTTATGCTTGGTTTCGTCATACTTCCACCTAGACTCTTCACATTCTGGACACTCTTCAACATTTTCATGCCTTTTCAATATAATACACAATCATTTATACATGCATGTATGAGGATGTAACCAAGGCCCAAGTCTCGTATCAAGGTTTTGCCTCATAATGAGACTTAGGCAATGTCTCACCATCTGGTAATGTTTCTTTCGACAAGTCAAGTAACATGTTGAACAATTTATTACTCCAACGATTTATTGTCTTCAAATGAAGTAACCTTGTAAGAAAATTCAACTTGGAGAAGTTCTCACACTCCGGATAAAGTGGACGTTGTGCATCCCTCAACAACCTACTAAACTTTTCTGATTTGACATCACCTATATGAGGAATATCTTGCTACTACTTGTCACTACAAAATCAATATTCGCAATTGTTCCCTTGAACACATCCCCTATGATATCTTGTATTTCGTCAACGTCTTCATCCTCGTCATCTGGCACAATTGGGTCAGCAAGGACTTCAGTGGCCACAACTCTTTGGTGGAACTCTTCACCATGATGGATCCACCAATTGTAACCCTGGTCAATCCCAATTAAGAACAAATCATCTTCTACTTTGTCTAAAGTCTTATGAATTATGTTCTTGCATTTTCGATATGGACACCTAATCCTATTGCCTGAAGCTGCCCGATATCACGCAAATTCCAAGAACTCTTGAACCCCTTGTTTATACTCTGGGCCAAACCTGTTCTTAGCTCGCATCCAACTCTTATTCATCTCTACAATGAAAACATTAGAGTCAGTTTACGGAAATAGGTTTAAGATTAGGGTTATAGGTTTAGGATTAGGTGTAGATTTAGGTTTAGGTTTAGGGATTCAGGTTTAGTTTCGGGTTCATGATTGGGTTTAGGATTAGGTTTTCAAGTTTAGGTTTAGGTTTAGTTTCGGGTTATAGGTTTAGGATTAGGTGTAGGTTTAGGTTTAGAGATTTGAGTTTAGGTTTAGGTTTAGGAATTCGTGTTCAGTTTTGGGTTCGGGATCGGGTTTAGGTTTAGGTTTTCAAGTTTAGGTTTAGGTTTAGGTTAGGGTTATAGGTTTGGGTTTAGGTGTAGGTTTAAGTTAGGTGAATTAAGTTTAGGTTTAGGTTAGGGTTATAGGTTTAGGTTTAGGTTTTGGTTTAGGTTTAGGTTAGGGTTATAAGTTTAGGTTTAGGTGTAGGTTTAGGTTTAGGGATTTGAGATTAGGTTTAGGTTTAGGTTTAGGAATTGGGGTTCGGGATCGGGTTTAGGTTTAGGTTTAGGTTTAGGTTATAGGTTTAGGTGTAGGTTTAGGTTTAGGGATTTGAGAATATGTTTAGGTTTAGGTTTAGGCTTCGGGTTTAGGGATTCGAATTCGAGTTCGGGTTCGGGATCGGGTTTAGGTTTAGGTTTTTAAGTTTAGGTTTAGGTTTAGGTTAGGGAGTTGAGATTAGGATTAGGTGTAGGTTTAGGTTTAGGGATTTGAGTTTTAGTTTAGGTTTAGGTTTAGGAATTCGGGTTCGGGATCGGATTTAGGTTTAGGTTTTCAAGTTTAGGTTTAGGTTAGGGTTATAGGTTTAGGTTTAAGTGTAGGTTTAGGTTTAGGGATTTGAGTTTCAGTTTAGGTTTAGTTTTAGGAATTCGGGTTCAGGTTTGGGTTCAGGATCGGGTTTAGGTTTAGGTTTAGGTTAGGGATCTGTTTAACCTTATCGACATGTTTGATGCCAAATAACATTATAGTGGGCCCGACGAAGTTTTTAACGCTGGGCATTCAATCAGCATTGTTTTCCTGTGGTGTGATCCACACTTGATCTTTGGATGTGCCTCAATTTGGGAAATCCTCTAAAAAGTTGTTGTAAACGCAGATGGACGACGTAGATGTATAACACATAGATCGAGTTGGGTCCCATAGTCAAGGCCTAACCCACTAAGCTAGTTACGCCTGAAATCGGATGTGTCTTGAGTTACTCAGTACGCTCAATTGGGCCCACTGTAAATATATGTAGTTTATCTACACCATCCATCTGCTTTTCCAGATCATTTAAGAGGTTGAAACCAAAATTGAATCATATCCAAAACTCAGGTGGACCATACCGTGGGTATAATGATTTCCATCATTGAAACCTTTCTATGGGCTGCAGTGATGTTTATTTATCATCCAACCTGTTCACAAGATCACACAAACATTGATGAAGGGAAAAATTAAATATCAACGGTTCTCACCTTCTAGGGACCCCCGCTCAACATCAGGATAGATCCGACGCACATCCGGGTTTGCTCTATCAATTTCGAGCTAATACATAAATACGGGCCTATCCAAATGGCCAAGCCACCCATATTGTTGTCCATAGGAAATGGACAATTTCATCATGGTCATAATAGCTGTTTCCACCTTCTAGGGACCACTGCTCAACATCTGGATAGCTTCGACGCACATCCGGGTATGCTCCATCAGGTGGGTCATGCTCTTTCAAAACTCAGGTGCGCTAAAGCATATAGAACAAATGGATGGATAGAAAGCGTCCATTTGATTGTCAGTTCACTTTACATATTGTGGC
The DNA here is from genome assembly GCA_021015155.1 of Magnolia officinalis. Classification (NCBI taxonomy): domain Eukaryota; kingdom Viridiplantae; phylum Streptophyta; class Magnoliopsida; order Magnoliales; family Magnoliaceae; genus Magnolia; species Magnolia officinalis. Next base: position 50,814,049 of record JAJHSJ010000011.1, on the reverse strand, counting down.
CCACCATGGAGTAAAACTGCCTGACTTTTGAGAAAAAACGGTCTCACAAGTCACAACTATAAACTAACAAGTCACAATAATAATTTAAGAAAAAAAATGTAATACATATTAAGCTAACTATATACAATGCACAATAATAAGAAAAACAAAGAAGCAATGTAATATAATTAGTTAATTATACAATTGTTGGGATTTAGATGTCTAATTTACGGGCTTGGGGTTGGCTTCTTCATGGATTTTGAATTGTTTGAGCTGGGCCTGATGGGCCAGTCCTATTAAAAATTTTGATTTTGGCAGGCTCAAACACGACCCATTGACAGTAATTTTATCCCTAAAGCATTTGTCAAACAGATTATTGGGAGATGCTATAGTGCTTTTAGATCACTATAAGGTTCGGCGCTCTGAGTTGCAGTGGTACACTTCAACAGTCTATCAGTTTAGATTTTCAAGTAGGTCCAACACACATTTCAGGTACTTAGAAATTATTTAGAAATTGCATTGGCTACATATAAGTAGTTCAAATCAAATAGTCCAGTTTAGATGGATCATTCTATTTAGGGAATTGATGTTTAATACTGAGAAATTACTTATAAATTGCATATACAGCATACAAGTAGTTCAAATCAAACAGTCTAGTTTAGATGGATCATTCTATTTAGGGAATTAGTGTTTAATACTGAGAAATTACTATGAAATTGCATATGCAGCATACAAGTAGTTCAAATCAAACAGTGCAGCTTAGATGGATCGTTCTATCTAGGGAATTGACGTTTATGCACATTCTCATTGATTTACATACACCCATTTTAAATTTACAGATTATTACATTCGACGCAAAAATAAAGAAATAAATAAATAATGGATGCATGTAAATGGATGGCATTAATTCCCTGACAGAAGGATTCATTTAAACTGGACTGTTTGATTGGAACTTTCTATGCCCGTGTATCACCCACCACACCCTTCAGCTCGTAGTTTCATTTGGACACTTAGACAATCCAATAAAAAAAATCTAGCCTATCCACTGGATCCAACATATGTCATACAATATGATGCATATACCACCCCAATCTGAAAACTGTAACAATTTGATCATTAACATTTAATATGGACTATGGACAATAGACCCAGCATGGCACTTGCTGCTTCGCAGTTCATATAAGATTATAATATGTAATGGCATGCCAACTTTTCTAATAGTACTGTTGTTGATCTGATGGGCCCCACTGTGGATAAAGGATGCCCCAAAATCACCCCATGTTGAAAGATCCTAACCATCATTAATAGCCTAAAATCCGGTTTAAAAAAGAGTACTGATCCGGAAAAGGTCCAAAGAATGCATACTCCAAGCTGCAAGATTTTTGGGGCATCACCTATCCCTCATTGAACCACCAGATCAACGGTCTAGATCACCAAACAATGTGCTCCCCTATTATACAGGCTTTTGATGCACTAGGATGCTCATGCCATTAACACATCAGATCAGGACCCCATAGCTCTTCTTCAGGTACATTTTTGCTACATTAGACTAAACTTTGTTCTGATATGCGTAAGGGTGTGATTATTGTTCTGATATGCCGGTCTATGGTTGGCTATCAAGACAGTTGATCTGATGTGGCCTGTCAGTGATGCGGTATTACCTTGAAATCCTCCCAGACTTTTAGGCTGTCCCATATCCGACATTGGGGCCTGTCATTTGATCGGTCTATGTCAATGAGCAACGGGTCTCACTTGTCCAGAATTGGCTGATTAGGACCCTATAATTCCTTATTACAGTAGGCCTGATGTTGTTGCATCAACTTTCTCAGGAGTTCAACGTCAGCCAAGCTGTGAGACTGTCCGAGAGACAGGTGGTAGCCAATTTGTTTCCGCTGCCCACTGCCAACCAATCATGGAGGAAGGTTTTGAGCATGGGCAATCTCCTCAACGGCCACGAGCCCATTCATAGGGAGATCATCTTTTCAGTATATGATGACATGAGTGGTGGTCATTATGGGGACAACAGTTCTTTGGGCTCTCGTCGAGAAATCGAGATGCGCCGCATGTACATTTGTGGAACTTCCAACGATCTGCAGGTTGCATTATCAGTTACCTCCTGCGATTAATCTCATATCATCAATATCACGCATTCTTTGGGTCTGATTATATTATTGATAGCTATTTCAATTTCTTAAATTGTGCATTCCATTCTTGTTGTTCTGACTCTGGTGTATCTTATTGCGTGTGAAAACTAGAACAATACACTGACCACTAACCCCCAACCGAAAATCCTGGCCTGCTGAACTAGTGACCCGAAATGTCATAATAGACAAAATTAGTGAAAAGCTTTGAAGCTGTTTAAAATTCCAAATTCAAGAAATAATTCTTTTCCTTTCATCTTCTCCTTGTTTGTCTTGATGAATCAGAGGGTCCTATCATGTGATGGACTGTGTTGTAGATATTTCTAACAAAAGAGTGGATCCTAACCGTTTGATTAGCAGCTGGGGGTTGACAGTAAAAAGGATGATACATGCAACAGGATTAAGGATTACAGTGGCAAAAAAAAAAAAAATTCGTGAATGGGATGGTTAGGATCTTCTAATGGGGAATCGACTAAGCTTCTTTAGGCCCAAACGAAAATTGATTTACCCCCATTTCAAAAAGACTGAATCGTAAGAACGAAATAAAATACCATCCGAGCCCTAGAATCTATCGATCATCAAATCGAAAGACAAAAACAGGAAAATGCACAATAGATATCCATCCAATGATTGTAATCTATACAGAATAGATTGAATCGGTAGAAAGTAGAATTAGAAAAAAAGTGAAAGAGAAGAAATCGATGAGAGAAAAAATATGCAGATTACCTGTTCGACCAACGTAAGAGAGATTTGAGACGAGAGAGATGGAGAGGGAGACAATCGGGCGTCGAGTAGACAGTAGCAAGTTAGGGTTTAGGGTGACCGGAATAGGGGCGTCGGGCCGGCAGCAGCGCTCATTCGGGCGGGAGAGGGGTTAGGGTAAGAAGAGGGAAGGGTAAAAAATATTTTTGACTTAAAACATAATATTATTACCGACAAAAATTTTCATTGGTGGTAGTTTTCACAATTCATCGGTAAAAGGATTCAAAAATATTTGGACCCACCCGTGCTCTATCAGCCCCATCCACTCCATACATATGTTTTAAAATATACTTATTAGCTACACTAAAAACAAAAATTACAACTCAACATCCATGATCAACCACACAAAGTGAAATAATATATCCACCGTACATTTTGTCTGACGATGTATCTATTTCGTCGGTAAAAAGCTCATTTACTTACGATTTTTTTCGTCGGTAAAAAGTTCCTTTACCGACGATATTGTATAACATCGGTAAAAATAGCCTCTCTGTCATCGGAAAGGACACCAAAGGATCTTTTCCTGACGAACTATTTGGTTCGTCGGGAAAAATTACATTAGTTTGTCGGGAAAAATTACATTTATCAACGAAATAATCATCGGGAAAATAGTTATCACCGACGATACATAATGTTGTCGAGAAAAGTTTCCAGGCTGTCGTTGTAAATGGTGGCAGGAACATATTTGGTCGTGGCGGGAATCTTTTGCCGATGAAATATAATTTCCTCGGGGAAAGTCATGTTTACCGACAAAATTGATTTCGTTGGAAATAAGTTCGTCGATAAAAGGCCAATTTCTTGTAGTGAGCAAGAAAGGAAACTTACATGAACTTGAATCAAAGGATGAGGAAATCAAACAAGTCAATGGATCACTCACTTATGAATCATAGAAAGGAGAAATAAAGGTAAGTTAGAAAAATTCATTGAATTTAAGAAGGAATTCAAATGTCATGGAATATCACTCACTAGGGGAGAATTTCTTTTCTTTGCCTTCCTTTTCTTTCTCTTCGTCTTTCTCTTGATCTCTATACCTCACGATTTTCCTAACCTTTCTCACCCCCCACTTTTATATAAACATACCATCGACTATCATTCTTGGGCATTTATCTTTACATGTGCGAGACATTTGTGTACTACTTACATTTCTTTCCCTCCACTCCATCAAACATCCTCTCTCTCTCTCTCTCTCTCTCTCTCTCTCTCTCTCTCTCTCTCTCTCTCTCTCAAAATGTTTCTACCTTGATGACATGTGAGGCATGACCTGTTTTGGTTGGATTGTGTATAAGATGGCTGGAAGTATGATGCTGTAATGCCCCAAAAATTGACTCTCGTGTACATTGCAAGGGATCTGAGTTCCGCAGTATTAGATAATGTACTAAAGGTATAATCCCTTGTACCTATCATACATCACATGCATTCACATTCATGAAGGAACCCAATCACGAGAACAAAACCAACCATATTGCGTATTAAGTTTCTTAATGAATCAATAATGGATGGATAATATTAAAAATTAGGTTGATTATCGATTTTACTAATTTGAATGTAAAAAGTACAATCAGTGTAAATGAAAATAAACTAAGTAGAGAAGAAAAAATACATATGTCAGACGAACATGATATCTAGTCAGTGAGATGTGATTAGTGATTTGCTAAGTAAGAATTTGGTGGGCCAGAGGATTCGACGAAAGTGGTCATGGATTTTTAACCTACTAATAGGGTATATGTAACGCCCCGACTTTTCAGGACCCGAGTATATGACTCGTTTCTCAAAAAAAAACCCGAGTGTTAACCTTAAAGGATGGTTAAATTCGAGTATATATATATATTTTTTCAACTATCAGAGTAAGCAGATGAGCGTAGAATGGACAAATCAACATAAAGGAAAATTTCATTTACATTTAAAATACACAAGAAACTACCCATAATGACTTATACAAACCAATGCCCCCATTCTTACAATTACAAAATAAAATAATATTGCATGTGAAATAAAGTCAATTACGACGATCTTGGGCTGTGAAATCCTGTAGCAACCCTTAACAATTCAATCATGCATCCTTGTCAATTATAGCCTGCTCCTCGTTAATATAAACATGAATGTCACCTGGGCCACCAGTACTACCTGTACGGTTATATATTTGATGGATGAGTGGCCAACTCAGTGTGAATTCCCCTCAAGATTTCACACCGCTGCATTAGGTAAGCATAAAAACAAAGCATACCAAATAATACATGATGCAAGTCTTATTAGATGCATGGATGCGTGAATACAATCATCGCCCCGAGGATGCTCATCCGTGTGGACAGTGGGCTCATCACCCATGCAATTATCGTCCCGGGAAAAATATCCAAGCGATCTGTGTCCCGAGAAAAACATCAAGTCGGACAAATACGTCATCATGTACAATAACAATAGATGTTGGTCTGTGCCATGTATGCATGATTGACCAAACCATTATTAGTGCAGTTACAATCAACCAATTTAAATTAGCTCAAAGGTCACTACAAGGGCTAGTTGCCAGCGTAGGCCGACAGCTCGAGCATGGGTCTCATACCACCATCCCCGGCTCATGAGGCTACCATCTTAGGATGCTTAATGGAAACCTGTCGACTAGTGGCTAATCATATTACAGTATATGGAGTTTACCATCACATGGTTACACGGTATAAAACATCGAACCCATATAGAGAAAATACCAAGGCAAAGCCACATAGGGCCAATATCAAAACAAGCCACATAGGGCGAATATCCAAAATAAGCCACATAGGGAGTGTATTAAAACCATGTAATAAAAGACTAACCTTAAAAACTACCTAGACACAATAACCCTGGATGGTAGGCCCACATCAATGATCCATCTAGACCACCACTCGATAACCATTAGATCGAAGGTCCATTGCAATCACCATCAATCGAGTTACATCCTAAGTATGTGTGTACATTTATAAGTGGGGGTTTCCCACTAATGTACTAGTTTAAATCCCAGCAACAGTCCACAAGTAATCCAATAGCATGAATTAAATATGCAGGATAAACATTAAGCATGTGATGTAGCTAATCAACTCCAATAATTAACACATGTGGTTATAGAATGAAGATATTATTTATAACTTAAAATAAAACTATAACTTAAACTAATGGGAAAATGAAAAGCTCAAGGGGAAGAATCATCACCTAATCAGGAACCGAATCACCTCGACGCTAACTGCTTGCACCCTTAAGATTGAATCCTAGCACAAATTATGGATTTGTAAGGTTAAATCAAGGTTCTGCAAGACTATCTGTGGTCTAGATTATAACCTAAGGTTTAGGTTACTTATTTTTAGGATTTTGATGTGAAATTAGGGTTTTCATCCTTGGGCTTAGCCTTAAACTTATATCCTAGGATTTGAACTCTACTTGGTGTATTAGTTAGGATTAAATCTTAATAATTCCAAGAATACTGTTAGCCTTAGTGTTATAACTCATATTTGCTAATTATGTTAATAATGATAGTTCATAAATTCCTATAAAATATACCGATATTAGATTTTATACCTAGATCTAATCCCAACACACAAAAGTATCGACCTAGGGTTTAGATTACCTAGGCCTAAGATTTCATCCTAGAGTTTAGGTCTAGGCCAGATCTTAGGGGTTTTAATGTAGAGTTTAGGGTTTCATCTTAGGATTTAGTTCTGGGTTTAGATTATGGAATTGAACTCTATTTTGTGTGGCCATTAGTGGTATTATCAAAGGGAGTAAGAAATGAACATGATTAATCAAATGAATTGGTTAATAATTTAGGAATATCAACAATGGCTACTATTATATTAAATTACCTAACAACGACCCACTACGAATAATAATATTAGTAATTCCCAAAGCAATTATTAATATTAACAATATCCATAATATTAGCTAACATGACACTAATAATTATTTTTATGAAAATGATTAGTGTGTTCTAACGTTAATAACAATATTTTAAGAACGACAAGATAGAATATTAATATTTTAATAATGATAATTTTTATATGTGTTAACTAATATCCGTATGGATAATTTACTAATTGTTAATCATATCTATATTTAATAATCCTAAAAATGACAATAATAATAGAAATGATAGTTGAAATTATTTAATCAGAACAGAAAATGTGGGCTCACCCAGTTGACACGGTTCGAACCGAGTTGACTCGGACTCTCCCTTCACTAGCTTTTCTTCTTTTCCTCCTTCTTCCTTTCTTTATTATGCTTTCTACCATTGTTGAGGCATAAAAAGGAGAGAAAATGATCAGAAAAATCATGTGCGCAAATCATTGTGCGGAAATACACCTTGCAATATAGATATCCGCTCACTAGCTTCCGCACAAAGGAGTCTGCACAAAGTAGTCCACACAAAGGAGTTCGCACAAAGGAGTCCGCATAAAGACGTCCGTATAAAGTCGTCCGCGCAAAGAGGACCGCACAATGACTATGTGGCATGTTCGTGTTCACTCCCCAAGTATAGGGTTGTGATGTAGTAATAAACTCAGTAAGACCGAGGTCGAATCCACAGGGATTGAAACCTGTACGTTATCTGAAAATAACAGATCTAGAACTAGGCTAAGATGAAATCTAAACCAATTGTGATTTGAAGAATAATGGTGAAATATTAATCTAAATTTAAAGAATTCAGAGAGAGGGAAATTAGGGATTCAGAGGATCCACTTGTAGAGATCAGGGAGATCTATGGTCGATTCATGAACTCAACTGGAATTCGAGTCCCATCTTCATCCAGTTGGAAGATATAACCTGAAAATCAATGTGAACTTGCTTTTGATCTAGTTTTCAAAATAAATGAAAGGTAAAAGAATTAGATATGATTCTATCATGAAAAGGCCTAGCTATATGTCCTAGAGGGGGGGTGAATAGGACAATGCCAAATAAAACTTATAAAAGCGGAATTAAAAAGAATATGATAGCCAAAGTAAATCACAATGCAGGAAAGTGAAACAACCTCAAAATTTAGATCTTGAGGGGTTGATACAAATGTTGTTCTAAGGACAACCTTTCACCAAAAACCAAAGTTTATGGTAGGACAACCTTATTTCTAGAAAGATCTTTGTATCAAATCTCAAACCAAAGAGGAATAAAGAAATAAATACAAACTGAATTGAAATAAATTGTAATCACAAATGTATTGTTCTAGGACAACCATACACCATAAAAATGGCAGGGCAACCTTGCTGGAACAACTTTTGAATATCAAGCTGATAAAGGAATAGCAAAAAGTAAATTCTAAACTATTACAAAATTCTCACAATGCTTGAATTAAATGATTACAACATTCACCACCATACATACATCCCATAAAAGAATAATTAAAGATTAGAAGTATAAATCATTCAGCCACAACACAAGGGATTATAGTGGTTCGCCTGTGTGTTCACCAACTGTTAAACAACAGCCACACAAAATGCTACTCCACTCCTAATATCCTCACACAGGGGATATTAGCGTTCACTATAAAAATAGGTTTTCCCAGGTTCACCAAAAACCTTTACAATTGTGTCTTTTGTCTGTGGGCTTACACAATAAAAAAAAACCCCCACTTCTGAGTTTTCCTGGCTCTCCTCAGATAACCAATACAACAAGATTTTTCTGGCAAATCTTGAAATAAACCAAAACAGAAAGGAATTTACAATTAAATGTAAAATACCTGATTATCTCCTTCGTTGTAGCAGCCCAGTAGAACCAAATTAGAGTAGATGATTGAATGTCCAAGTTCAATGTCCAGTACTCAATTACTATGGTTCTAATTCTAATAGATTTTAAATTAAACCAAGTAGGGCTTGCCTTAATTGATTTTGATTCCAAAGAAAGGGAATAACAATTCCTCTTATCAAATTAGATTGGAATAGCAGAAACAAAATCAATTAAATAAAGCTAAGGAAAGAGAATATTAAATAAGCACACTTAGCTTAGATGGAGCACATAATTATCTCTCAGAAGTTCGACGAAGATTGACTTGAATGCATTAATTAATTTGATGATTTCTTCTGAGATTTGTGCTCTATTTATAGGTGAGCAGATCGCATCTTCGACTGGTCTAAGGAGCTCTTCGACTAGTCGAAGAAATAACAGATTTGAAAAAAATCGGGCGCGAAAACTTTGACCGTTCTACGACTGGTCGAAGGCCTCCTTCGACTGGTCGTAGGTCACCTTCGACTGGTCGAATGTCTCCTTCGACTGGTCGAAGACCTTGTGAATTATCGCTGGACTTTATGTCGAAGATATATGACTGGTCGAAGAAGCAGTCGACACTGTTCCTTCGACTGGTCGAATAGATCCCTAGACTAGTCGAAGCCTAACAGAAATTATCCGATTTTTGTAACAAACTTGCGACTGATCGAGAAATTTCTTGGACTGGTCGAAGCAACTCTAGGACTAGTCGAAGAAGGCCTAGGACTAGTCGAAGAACAGACCAACCTTATGTAAAATAAACATTCGATTTATGTATCCAAAGTGACCTACTTCTAAGGTCAACCTAAGGTCAGTCAAACCTCAACCATGAAGTAAGGACATTGAAATATTAGGAACTAGTGACCTTGAAGTATGAGCCTTGAAGTCTTGATGTAGTTCAATCTTGAAATCTTGATGTAGCTCAATCTTGAAAGTGTCTTGAGTTCTTTATGAACTGCCTTATACATGTCTTGAGTTCTTTATGAACTGCCTTGTACTCTTCTTGAAGTCTTGTAGCTTGAGTCATGTTTTGTGAGTAGTTCTTGCATACAAGTTTGATCTTTGTACTCGTGAGCTTTGCTTGTTGTGAGCTTAGCTTGTTCATGAATGTTGATCTTTGAGAGATCGTCACTTATGCAAGATATATAACAGTGATTTTGGCACCACAAATTTGACAACAAACAGGGATATAAAATATAGCACTTACAATCTCCCCCTTTGTCAAATTAGTGACAAAACACATAACCAAGATAAATATAAAGTAAAACAACTGGTTAAAGAGTTATGAACCAGTTCATATCAACTGGTACCTACAAATCAATATTCAATATTCAATATTCAACATTCAACATTCAACATTCAACATTCAACATTCAACCAGTTCACACATACTCCCCCTAAGTAACATAACCAATGCTACTCCTCTCAAAATCACATCGTTAAGAACAAACCATTCTCCCCCTTTTTGTCACAATATGACAAAGGAAACAACAATAAAGGAGAACTAAATAAGGGAATATATGAGAGTAAACATGAGGAGTTATGGGATGATAGCAAAACAGAGATAGAGATACTCAGCATAGCTTCACATAGAATAAATATCCAGCATAAAACATAGTAGTATCCATCTCAAATTTAGTCAACCAAGTGCTAAGTTATAAGATTATTACAGACCAGAAAATCTCATATAGACTAGTCAGAATTAGAACTAGAGGACGGAGCAGGAATAGAGGGATCAAGTTGGTGCATGCCTTTGTTTAATCGCCGAAGATATTTCCTCATGTACTTGAATTGAGAATCATGAGCAACAGACATGTTTTCTATCTTTTCATTCAAATTTTCAACTTTACCCTCCAATGCACTCACATGTGCATCAAAATCAGATGGTACAAAATCTGGATCATTTGTTGAATCAGAATCCAGTTCCTCAAAGATATCATCCATATTAATGTCATCCACCGCTTCTTCATGACCAGCACCACCACCATTACCACCTTGTTCAGGAAGTAATTCCAGCTTCATCTTATTGAGATTAGAGTTGTTGAAAATCAGATGATGAATCGGTGCCTCATTAACTGGCATATCGACCAACATATGTGTAGCTAATATAGTCATTAAATAACCAAAAGGGATATCACTATGACCAGGATGGAGTCTAAACTGAAGAAGGAAATGACAGATTAAGGATGGCAGACAAATCTGAGTACCACTGGAAATAGCATGAATAATACGTACCATAAATGAGGTTAAGTCAGTTTTATTACCTGACCGAGGATACAGATTAGACACAAAGATTCTGTGGAGCACTCTGTATTTGGGTAACAAAAACCTTGTGGGAAGCGCATTCCCTTTTTGTGTCCATTGAACATCCATGTTGCACAAATCTCTAGTGAGCATGCGTTTTTCAGAAATTGAGGGTTTATCAGTTAGGTTATGGATAGGAATACCCTCATCATTCACAGGAATGTCCATAAGGGCTGAAATTAAATGACGATCAATTTCAAATGGCCCTTCACTAGTAGATATTTTAAAAGTTAAACTATCCAGTGAGAAGTCACTTATGCATGTAAACATGGATTGAGCAATGGATCGGTATGCAGGCCCACCCCAATGCAATAAGTTAACCCAACCTACAGCTTCAAGCAAAGGTAGGATATCAAAAGGTGTAATATGGTTAATATCAACAGGATGTTCAACAATAACATTACGAGCTTTAAGGTCTATGACATAAGAAGAATCATTAGTAGGCTCAAGAAGATGACGTTTGGTCAATCTGGAGGAAGAAGAAGGACCACGGGAAGTAGATTTTTTACCTCTAGAAGCCATTTGCAAAAAGGATATCAAGGAATTAAGAAGTTGCAAAGGATTGAGAAGTGGGTTTCTTCAAAACAGATTTTTCAAAAACCAAACCCCAAATCTCAATGAAATCCAAAATAGAAAGCTTCAAGTTAGAAAAGAGAGCAATCTAGACACTAATTTGCAAGAAAAACGTAAATGGAACACTAACCTTGAAGAACAAGAATGGTGGGTTCGACAAGTCGAAGCTCGGCTCCTTAGAGAGAAAAAAAGAAATGAGGAAGAAAGCAAAAATCTCCAAATTTAAGTGATTTCCGAGATCTACGACTGGTCGTAGGTATCTACGACCGGTCGTAGGTCGACTGGTCGAGTATACTCACGACAGGTCGAAGGAAGTCCAGAAAAGCATATTTCTTGCAATTTTTAAAGAAAATGGAATTAAACCTAGCAAATATATACACTATAATACATGTAGGCATAAATAATCATTTTGAAATACACATGCCAAGATCAAATTTCATCTTATTAAACCTAATTTTATCAAGAGGTTTTGTGAAAATATCAGCTCTCTGATCTTCAGTAGGAATATATTCCAGAGATATAACTTTTTCTTCTACCAATTCCCTAATATAATGAAATCTAATGTCAATGTGCTTAGTACGAGAATGCTGAATAGGATTTTTTGAAATATTTATTGCACTGGAATTATCACAATGCAATAACATAGAATCCTGTTTAATTCCATAATCACTCAGCATCCGTTGCATCCAAAACAAGCTGTGTACATGCATTACCAGCAGCGATATACTCAGCTTCAGCTGTTGAAAGTGATATAGAATTTTGTTTCTTACTAAACCAAGAAACTAGACAATTTCCAATGTAAAAACAACCACCATTGGTTGATTTTCTATCATCTAGATTACCAGCCCAGTCAGCATCCGAGTACCCAGCAAGTTGGACACTAGTCTCATGAGGATACCAGAGACCAAGATTTATAGTACTTGCAACATATCTAATAATCCGCTTAACAGCAATCAAGTGAGATTCTTTTGGATCAGATTGAAATCTTGCGCAAATACCAACACTTAAAGAAATATCAGGTCTACTAGCAGTTAAATATAACAAACTACCAATCATACTCCGATAAAGTTTAGAATCAATATTTTTACCATTATAGTCTTTTGAGAGTTTCAGGGTAGTACTCATAGGAGTATCGAAATTCTTGCCTTTCTCAAATCCAAATCTCTTGATTAGATTCCAGGCATACTTAGATTGAGAGATGAATATTCCTTCAGGTTGCTGCTTAACTTGCAAACCAAGAAAATAAGTTAATTCCCTAACCATGCTCATTTCAAACTGTGATTTCATCAAGTCTGCAAACTCAGTAGTCAAGTTAGTACAAGTTGATCCATAGATGATATCATCAACATAAATCTGTACTATTAAGATATGATCATTATGTTTTTTAACAAATAGAGTTTTATCAACAGATCCCATTTGAAAATTATGACTTAAAAGAAATTTTGTTAGTTTATCATATCATGCCCTAGGTGCTTGTTTTAATCCATAAAGTGCCTTTTTAAGCCGATACACATAATCAGTATTTTTGGAATCTTCAAAACCCATTGGCTGTTCAACATAGACTTCTTCATGTAAATCGCCATTTAGAAAAGCACTTTTCACATCCATCTGATAGATCTTTATCTTTCTAAAACATGCAATGGATATAAATAGTCTGATAGATTCAAGACGTGCTACTGGTGCAAAAGTTTCATCGAAATCAATTCCTTCAATTTGAGTATAACCTTGTATCACTAGTCTAGCCTTGTTTCTAATTATATTTCCACATTCGTCAGACTTATTTTTGAAAATCCATTTTGTTCCAATGATGTGTTTATCTTTAGGTCTTGGTACGAGATACCAAACATCATTTCTTACGAATTGGTTAAGTTCTTCTTGCATCGCAACAATCCAGTTCTCATCAGCAAGAGCTTCTTTTACATTGGATGGTTCTATTTGGGATGTAAAACATACATAATTACATAAATCCTCAAGTTGTCTACGGGTGCGAACACCAGTGAGAGGTTTTCCAAGAATTTGAGTGGTTGGATGATCTTTAACAGTCCTTAACTCAGAATCAGTCTGATTCGATGAAATATCGGGTTTATCAATGATTAGTACTTCATCATTATCTGAATTAGGGATTGGTGTGTTTAAGTGATCATCAATGACAACATTGATGGACTCTTGAATCACACCAGTTCTTTTGTTCAGAACCCTATAAGCCCGACTGTTTAAGGAATATCCTAGAAAAATCCCTTCATCACTCTTCATATCGATTTTTCCCAAATTTTCCCGATCACGTAAAATATAACACTTGCTGCCAAAAACTCGAAAGTATTTAACAGTAGGTTTTTTTATTGAACCACAATTCGTAAGCTGTTTTATTATTATCTTTGTTGGTGTAGACTCGGTTAATAATATAGCAAGCTGTGTTGACTGCTTCAGCCCAAAGATTTTTAGAGAGCTTCATGCTATTCAACATGACATTAGCCATTTCTTGAAGTACTCTATTCTTTCTTTCTACAATTCCATTTTGTTGTGGAGTTTTGGGAGCAGAGAATTCATGTAATATTCCTTGGTCGGTACAGAACTTCTCAAAATTGCTATTCTCAAATTCAGATCCATGATCACTACGAATCTTACTGATTTGAGAATATTTTTCAGTTTGAATCCTTCTGAGAACTTTTCTTACTTCTTCAAGGGTTTCAGATTTATCCCTTAAGAAGACTACCCATGTAAATCTGGCAAAGTCATCAACTATTACCAGGATATACTTTTTCCCACCACGACTTTCCGTTCTGGTAGGTCCTATCAGATCCATGTGGAGGAGTTCGAGTGGTCTTGATGTGATATTTGAATTCACCTTTTTGTGTGAGTTCCTTATTTGTTTACCTATCTGGCACTCACCACATATTTTATCTAATTTCTGAAGTTTGGGTAAACCTCTTATAAGTTCTCGTTTGCTCAATCTATATAAATTTCGATAATTTACATGTCCAAGACGTTTGTGCCATAAATCAGTCTCGTCTGTATGAACCATGTGACATGTTTGATTAGATGAGCTGGATTCGCTAATAATATAGCAATTTTCAGATGTTCTACGTCCTGTTAATATTACAAAACCCTTATTGTTTAGTATCTCACAGCTTTGATTAGAAAACCGAACACTATGGTTATTATCACATATTTGAGATATACTAAGCAAGTTATGTTTTAAACCTTCAACATATAAAATATTTTTAAACACAGGAAGATTAAAAAGTTGAACCGTACCTTGGCCTATAATCTTGCAGTTGCTACCATCACCAAATGTGACTGAACCATCAGTCATATCTTTCAGATCCGTGAATAAAGCTTTGTCACCTATCATATGCTTGGAGCATCCACTATCTAGGTACCACTTTGAATGACTTGTTGCTTTGAAAGCAATGTGAGCAACCAAGCAGGTGACTTTTAGAACCCATTTCATAACTGTTTTAGGTTTAGGAACATAGTTGGTCTTCTTTTGTTTATAGTTGTAAGAATGACCTATAGAGTTAGATTTTAAGAGCTCCTTGAGTAAATCAACTATCTTTTCAGCTAGTGGATTTCGTTTCTGATTAAAGTTGACATGGCTGCTTCTAGGTTTTTGAAAAGTTTTTGAATTTCTAGAAAAATCTTGATAAGTACTTTTCCCTTTTGAGTTTGAGGACTCTCCTTTAACAAACATAGGAGGAGTATACTTTTGTTTAGGAGGTAGATTTTTATCATAGCCTAACCCGGATAGATCGCCACATTTTCTTGATCCGGATAAAAGTTTCTCTAACTTTGGATCACCTTGGGCATATTTCCATGTGTCCTTTAGACTCAGAAGAGAAGATACTTCAGTTTTAAGTTTATCAATTTCAGATTTCAAATCAATAATTAGGAAGTTTTTGAATTCCAAATCGCATTTTGATTTTTCAAAACAATCTGAAATTTGTGATTTTTCTAAGACAAGTGATTCAAAACATTCTTTGAGTTTAGAAAACTTTTTTTTTTGAAGTTTAAGTTTGACAGCAATTTTACAACTTTCCTTATATAGGGCATTGTAAGCGTCTTGAAGATCATCTTCATTTTCACATTCACTACTCAGATTTTCTTCACTTGTTGAGTCATTATCTGAAAATGTGAATTTGGCTAGAGTTATAAGAGCTTTAACCTCATTGCCCAGCTCAGTTTCAAAATCTTCTGATTTAGAAGAAGCTTCAGAATCAGATGATTCATCCCATGTAGCCAACATACCCTTCTTCTTGGGTTTGTCCTTTTTAGGACATCTATTTGCTAAGTGCCCATATTCTTGACAGTTGTAACATTGACTATCTTTCAAAGATTTTCGAGATTTGGGTCTAAACTTCTTTTTATCATTCGATTTTTGAAAATCAACCCTTTTCTTGCTTTTAAAATTCTTGTAAAATTTTTTAGCTAAAAGAGCCATATCATCTTCTGAATCAGAATTTTCTTCTGAATTATATTTAGAAGATTTTAGTGCGATAGATTTACCTTTAGGAGCTTTAAAGTTTAACTCGTAGGTTTGTAGAGAACCAATTAGTTCTTCTACCCTCATATTATCCGTATCACGAAGTTCCTGGATCGCGGTTACTTTAGAATTGAACCGTTCAGGAAGTGAGCGTAATATTTTTGCACACACTTTACTTTCTGGGATTTTATCGCCAAGACGCCACATTGAGTTTACAATGTCATTCAATCTAGTGTAAAAGTCCATAAACATTTCATTTTCCTCCATATGAATTTCTTCAAATCTGGTTGTGAGGAGTTGGACTTTAGATTTTTTGACAATTGTAGTACCACGGTAGAATTTTTGATTATGAGGAGTTAGACTTTGATTATGGAAAGAGTCACCACAGACTGAGTTGGACTTTGATTATGAAGATTCGATATCATAACTGATCGGTCTACCCACTAACACAGATGAGTAATCAGAAGTCGACCTTCTATTATCCACACTGCCCATGTAATTTGAATCCACGTAGCCTACTAACATCGAAGTAGCCATTTCACTCCCTCTCAATGTTGCTTGTCGGGGTTAGACATGTATCTGGTAAGATCACCACACTGAAATATTCGGTCTCGTACAAACCATGACATACATCAAGCTGCTAACCGCATTCAAATAAAGTACATAAGACATAACCCACTTTTCTTTATCCGTTTCAGGACACTAATAAGAAGAAAGCTAAAAATGATCCACGTGGAGAACACTGATCAGATTTACCTTGTCCGTCCCATACTTCACCAATACCTTCTCAAGGTATTCAGCCTGAGATAACCATAGCCTGCTCCTCTTCCTGTCTCTATGTATGTCAATGCCACAAACCTTATTTGCATCTCTCAGATCTTTTATCTAAAATGTCCTTAATAGGTAAGCCTTCAAATATGTCGATCTTAGACATGCTATGACTGGAGATAATCATCTCATCAACATACAATACCAAGATAATGAATTTCACATTGCTCAGTGTCTTGAAATAGAGACAATGATCATACTCACTCCTGGTAAATCTATGACTCATAATGAAATAATCAAATTTTTGTACCACTACCTAGGCGACCATTTCAAGTTGTACAGCGACTTCTTTAACCTGCAAGCCTTATCCTCTTGCCCCTGTGTTATAGGAAAAATGGAGTGACCCATGAAAGGAGGTCGAACTAACAGCCAACACAAACCAGTTAGCCAAGTTACTCGAAAGGTGACTACTGTTAGAGAAGGGCTGACCATAAGATAGGTCGGGATGACCATAGGTCAGAACGACCTAATGAGGTTGTCAGGCCTAGCAAAGGAAGCTAAAGACTACTGGAGTCAAGGACATCCCAAACTTGCTTAGTCGGTATTATCATCGAAACGATACCGATCTACTAATAGCTCAATATTGTATGCCTCCAAGGCATTGTCTGCCTCTACCGTCCAATGTTCACTCCCCAAGTATAGGGTTGTGATGTAGTAATAAACTCGGTGAGACCGAGGTCGAATCCACAGGGACTGAAATCTGTACGTAATCTAAAAATAACCAGAACTAGAACTAAAATAAGATGAAAACTAAATCAGGGGTAAATATGAGAATAATGATGAATAATTAACTAAAAACTTTGTAGAAATTAAATGTAGGAAACTAGGGTGCCGAGGATCCACTTGTAGAGATCAGGGAGATCTATGGTCGATTCACGAACTCAACTGGACTTTGAGTCCCATCTTTATCCAGTTGGAAGATATAACCTGTAAATCAATTCTGAACTTCGTTTAATCTAGCTTTCAAGAGATCAAACAGGTGTAAATTAGAATGAATTCTATCACAAAACCATGCCCATGAGACAAAGCAAACAACAGAATTAAACCAATTCACAACCAATCTAAGTGATGTATGAATGTCAGGAAGAGTTTCGTCATTCCACCATGTCCAAGGGGCGATGGTGAACAACAGGGTATCCTGGCTTCATAATCATAAGAAGGAAAAAGGAAATACTCAAGCCATCGAAGATCTACTGTAATATAAGTGACAACAAACCATTAAAAACTAGAAATATTCCTATTATTTCAAAACTAGAATCAACATAGTTCATGGCATGAATCAAAGTCGTAGGATCAACCCCATCACGCCACAAGCTTCACCTCTTAGCCCTAGTTAGGAGGTTTAGCAAATCATGATTAAGTTAAAACACTCCAAAATTCAAATAAAATAGTAAAAGAAACAAAAACAAAAATCCTAAACTAATATCTCTCTCAGCCGTCGATTGAATGAATCCTCCCCACGTCCAAAACCTTCTTTTATAGCTGCTCGAGGCGGTGGAGGGCTGTCGCAGCCATAGCGAAAGCTTTTTCGCAGTCAAGTTCGAAGCTTCAAAACTCCCTACTTTCCTCGCTCAATTTCCCAAGAAACACAGTCCCTTTGGACGTTTTTGAGCCCTCTACATGATGGACGATTCAGATTTGTCATATGATGAAAGATGGTGGGCCACAACCGCTTGGAAAAGTCAGTTTTCGTGGATCTGCGAAAGCTTTCGCACTCCTTCGCTGTCGTGATCGGTGGGCCCCACAGAGGTGTTTTCATGAAAATCCACCCCGTCCATTGCATTCATGACGAAATTTCAGTCAATGATAGATAGTTTTGAACGTCCATTGACGCGGCCAAGAGAAGAAATTACAATAAAAACAATTTTAAACGTCGCTGAACCGCCTGTTTGTGGCCTCTGTATCGCACACGTGTGCACGCATGGGTGTAAAACTTCAGCAAGGTTTTGTATTATTCGAGGCCCTCTGCAAGATGGACGGTGTGGATCAGACGTAAAGATATGTGTGGGGCCCACAATCGTCCGTAAATCGGACCAAGGCCGTCCGTTCGCTGACGTGAAAACAGAAAGCTTCGTTTTTTAAAGGGATACGGGCGGAGGCTGGATTTGGAAGGTGTTTGGTTTCGGTGTTCGTCGAGCTTACACGTGCATGGTGTACTTGCTATCCCAAATGGGACCCAATGAGATGTATCTGCGAAATCCGATCCGTCCATCCCTTTTCTCATACTATTTAAACCGTTGAGACTAAAGTTAAGGCAGTTTCAGATATCGGGTGGACCCCAAATTGAAGATTAATGGGCTGATCTGTCCGTTGGCCCACTTCCCGAGATCTTCAATGGCTGAAATTTAATATATACGATTAATTTATGGGTCACATCCCATGTATGAAGTTTCGAGTCAATCGGGTGCGGAAACCTTATGATCTTGCATTATGGACCATTTTCAGGCCTCTTTAACGTGAACGACTTGATTTCCTCGGATCCCTGGCATGTAAATCCTTC
Organism: Magnolia officinalis; assembly: GCA_021015155.1. NCBI lineage: Eukaryota > Viridiplantae > Streptophyta > Magnoliopsida > Magnoliales > Magnoliaceae > Magnolia > Magnolia officinalis. Next base: position 50,794,773 of record JAJHSJ010000011.1, on the reverse strand, counting down.
GATCTCAGTCCCCTGGGGTCCATCCTTTTCTTTGGTGACTTCGGAATGTCAATTCCATGCATTCAACATCATTTTCAGTCCAAGCTTCCTAAATTCACCTTGCACCACAAACACGATTAAAGTAAGCCATTAAACAATATCATGTTCGTAAAAGCAGGTAATAACTAGGGTCTGATATATAATATTTGACCCTCAACAAAACCCCCAACCAGCATTTTGCTAGTCCCGAGCAAAGTATGCGAAAAATAAGTTGAGAATTACAAGGCAATTTCTTTGGAATCAAGTGCTATTTTTGAAAAAATGATTCAGATACGAGATTTCTAAGATTCATGAATGTAGGGTAGTAATTTCTCCTGGACTCAAGCGCATGGTAAACTTCATAATCAAGTTCAAAGTATTAATCCATCACTTAGAACAATTCTAAATAATGAATTCCATGGGTGTATAGTCTAATCTCGACTTATCATCATTTAAAATTCACTTATCTACTTCAGGATATCATTGGTAATTAACAGAGAATTCATGATAACCAAAACTTGCCTCACGAATCATCCTTTCATTCTTCCAGCTTTTGATTTTTTCATTAAAAGTAACGTCAAGAAGGGGAATCAAATCCTCACCTCTAGGGAGCAAACCTATGGTGAAGATTGTACACTCAACCCTTTTCACATATCGTTCATGGGGAATTAAATCCTCATCTATAGGGAGCAAACCTATGGTAAAGATTATTCGCCCAACCCTTTTCAAAGGTATCTGTTTTTTTTTTTTGTTTTTTTTTTTAACTATGTATTTTTTTTCTTCAATTGGTCATGACGGGCAAAAATTTTTTCATGTTGATTCCTTACATGCTTAGTGATTACCAAGTTAACCGTTCAATATCAAACTGAAACCTTAATGTGTAAGCGAGATGTGACATGTGAAATCATGACTCAATCAATGTTTACAACTTCTAATTCTGGATTAACAATTCAAACTTAACTATGAAATCTAACAAATAACGGAATCTAAGAGTCATAAATTACTTACATCACTTATCTTGTAATTCGAAATCCAAGATAACCATCAAAATCACTTCGAATTCACAAGAAATTCTAGAAAAATTTGAAAAAAATTTCACAAATTCTGCTCAAGACCAAGAAAACACTGATTAGGTAACCTAATCTCCCACCCCTAACCTAAAATCTACATTGTCCTCAATGTAAAAGATATGAGCACCAAGGCACATGAGACAATGAAATTGAAAGAGAAGTGATGGAAAGATAGTACCTGGACAAAGGACTCAAGAGGCTTTTTCCAAAGATCGTAGTGTGAGAGCAGGTCAACACGAGAGTGAAAAAAAAAAAAAAAAAAAAAAAAAACACGAAAGCAAACGAACCTAATGGCAACGTACCAAGCAAACTAAGCTAACTGCATAAAACCGTCTATCCTAGAACAACATAAAGCAAACTACCCTAGTCTTATGAAAGCAGGAAAAAACTACTCGATCATGCCGCAAGGTTCCTCTTCTAGCCAATATCTTGATAAGTTTCTCAGTAGGTTTCTCAACAAGATCATCCAAAAGTCATTTTTGCAATATGCTTGGATGCCCTGGAGTATGGTGTTCTAGAGAAACTTATGTACCTCATCAAAAATTTGTCGTTGATTCGCTTGAGGTATCCAGAGTATATAATATTCACCTGCGACAGAAGAAGTTTCAGTGTTAGTATCCCATGGTGAATTGAAGACTACAAGTATATAAGATTCAGAAAGTTTTTCAGGAAGTGATGTAGCCTCGACATATTCCAAAGTTTCAGACTTCGGTTCAATTTTCAGCTCTTCCTCCCTTAATGGTAAATAATTAAGATTTGGGGAAGAAGGGGCTTCATAGTAAGGATGCGCTTGGTCCGTGACAACCACTGAAGTAGTGTCATGCAAGGAATCCACCTTTTCTTGTATCATGAGTTCGTTGGAATCCACAAAGTGTGCCACGCATGTAGTCAAAGGGTTATGACAATAAGCTAAGAGTGAGTCGTCTCCTGCATCGAAGTATGTGATGATTCGTCCATGGATTTCATCGTTTTTTGAAGTGGATGGACGCATACTCTCTTGCTCTTGCCCTGCACAAACAAATTGGAGATCAATAGGGGGAGCATTGATATGAAGACTCTGGTCATTGAAGCTCCTCAGTGGAGGCATTGAATCGTCTAAAGTGTAAAACTCAGATTGTAGCCTCAACTAGGTAGTTTCAAATTCCAGAGTCATGTCAAGCAAATCGTCCATCTCCCGAATCATATCATCATTCAATTCAGAGGAGTGGTCTAAACATGCATCACAAAGGTTGGAAGGGTTAGTTGAAAGTGGTTCATCCTCAACATTTAAATTAGTCATGTCAGACAGGTGGAGTAGATCACTATGGTTGACAACTTCCTGAACCTCTTGATCATTGGCAGGGGCCACACTTGAGATTGAATCCCAATACTCATCATCATCTAATTCCGTGCAGTGCACATTTGGGATGGGATCACATTCCTCACATTCTATTCCTAGACTAGGTTGAGATTCGAATAAACTAACCTCTACCTCATCATTGAAATCAAGTGTGTCATTATCATTGTATTTGAAAGACACCCACGTCTCTTGATCATTCCTTTGGACAGTCATCGAGATCGACTCATCGGGAAATTGACCCATATGCTCATTAATGGAATCCAGCTCTTCATTCGTAATTTCAGTTTCTTCCACAAGTGAGTTTTGATCACTTTCTTCACATTGTGCTTCTAGATTGGGATGAGGCTGGGGTAACCTACTTTTTCCTTCTCTATAAGGTATGACTGAATTATTGGAATTGAGGATTTAAGCAATTCACATGATTGTATGACAAGTTGATTGAACTGCTCTTGTGCTTTCATGAGCTTCTGAAGTGAATCCTCTTGGATTGTTTCTGATTGGGTTTCAAAGGTAGATGACCCAAGAGAATTATCACTATGATATATAGTTGGTTCAGTTTCCCGACATTGATGTTTCCACTGGTTATAGTCATACGGATCATAGGTGGGAGAATCTGATTGTTGGTAATACTTATTATCAGTCATAATATAATCACGCATTGTTTTCTTTTTCTCAGATGGGTGATAATAATTCTCACTCTTATAGTTATGATAACCCCAACACTCACGTACTGTCCGTGAGGTGTAATTGTTCTCCCGTATATGATTGTGTAAGGACTTCTTAACTGATGGAGCATTATACTCTAGTCGGTTGTCTATGATTGTTTCAGGAAAGTTATGAGACATAGGTTGATTTCTATCATAATCATCATACATCCCTTCATACTGTTTCGCATGCTCAAAAGCTATCTCAGCATATTGACGTTCCCACTCGTGCATATACATGGTGAAACCCTCAATTTGAATCTAATCCTAAGAAAAATGGAAGAAAAGATCCTACAGCAGTATGGAAAGTAAGAGGAGGAGAAGTTAGAAAGAAGGTACCAAATGAGAAGTTCCTATATATGTTAAGATCCTGCAAAAGAAAACAAAAGAGATTAGTTTCTAAAATAGGAAGTCTAAAGTTAGAAAGTTCCTATAAAAAGGAAAGTTCCCTAAACCTAGAAGCTAGTTAGTTTCTAAAAAGAAGACCTAGAATTAGAAAGTTTCTAAAATAACAAATCTAAACCTAAAATTAAAAAATTTCTAAAAATACTAAGTCCTAAAAAGAAAAGTTTCTAAAAATAAAATAAAGGAAAGATGAGTTAGTTCTAAAATTAGAAAGAGTTTCTAAAAAAGGAAATAACTAACCTAGTTTTTAAAAATAGAAAAATACTAGAATTAGAAAATTTCTAAAAGGAGAAAATAACACCTAAAATTAGAGAGTTTCTAAAAATAATTAGAAAAGTTCTAAACCTAAAATTGGAAAGTTCTAAAATAGAAAACCTAATCGTAAAGTAGAAAGTAATGTTAGTTTCTAAAAAGGGAAAAATTGTTAAAAATAAAAAATTTCTAAAATGGAAAACCCTAGAATTAAAAAATTTCTAAATTAGAAAATCTAAACCTAATTTAAAAAGTTTCTAAAAAGTAGTTAATTCCTAAAAAGGAAAGCTTCTAAAATTAAAAGAAATCCTATGACTAAAAATAGAAAATACAACCCTAGGCTAAAAATAGAAAAAGTAGAGAAGTTAGGAAGGGATTACCAAATTAGAAATTTATGTCAGGATGCTACAAAACAGGAAAACAGGTTAGTTTCTAGAAATCGGAGAAACCGAAACCAATAATTAGAAAAATCCTAATCTTAAACTAATCCTAAAACTAGTTAATTTCAGAAAGCGCAACCGTCAGTCCCCGGCAACGGCGCCAAAAACTTGTTCACTCCCCAAGTATAGGGTTGTGATGTAGTAATAAACTCGGTGAGACCGAGGTCGAATCCACAAGGACTGAAATCTGTATGTAACCTGAAAATAACCAGAACTAGAACTAAAATAAGATGAAAACTAAATCAGGGGTAAATATGAGAATAATGATGAATAATTCACTAAAACTTTGTAGAAATCAAATGTAGGAAACTAGGGTGCCGAGGATCCACTTGTAGAGATCAGGGAGATCTATGGTCGATTCACGAATTCAACTGGACTTCGAGTCCCATCTACATCCAGTTGGAAGATATAACTTGCAAATCAATTCTGAACTTAATTTAATCTAGTTTTCAAGAGATCAGACAGGTGCAAATTAGAATGGATTCTATCACAAAACCATGCACATGAGACAAAGCAAACAACAGAATTAAACCAATTCACAACCAATCTGAGTGATGTATGAATGTCAGGAAGAGTTCCGTCATTCCACCATGTCCAAGGGGCGATGGTGAACAACAGGGCATCTTGGCTTCATAATCACAGGAAGGAAAAAGGAAATACTCAAGCCATCGCAGATCTACTGTAATATAAGTCACAATAAACCATTAAAAACTAGAAATATTCCTATTATTTCAAAACTAGAATCAACATAGTTCATGGCATGAATCGAAGTTGTAGGATCAACCCCATCACGCCACAAGCTTCACCTCTTAGCCCTAGCTAAGAGGTTTAGCAAATCATGATGAAGCTAAAACACTCCAAAATTCAAATAAAACAGTAAAAAGAATGAAAACAAAAATCCTAAACTAATATCTCTCTTAGCCGTTGATTGAATGAATCCTCCCTACGTCCAAAACCTTCTTTTATAGCTGCTCGAGGCAGTGGAGGGCTGTCACAGCCATAGCGAAAGCTTTTTCGCAGTCAAGTTCGGAGCTTCAAAACTCTCTACTTTCCTCGCTCAATTTCCCAAGAAACACAGTCCCTTAGGACGTTTTTTAGCCCTCTACATGATGGACGGTTCAGATCTGCCATATGATGAAAGATGGTGGGCCACAACCGTCTGGAAAAGTCAGTTTTCGCGAATCTGTGAAAGCTTTTGCACTCCTTCGCTGTCGTGATCGGTGGGCCCCATAGAGGTGTTTTCATGGAAATCCACTCCGTTCATTGTATTCATGATGAAATTTCAGTCAAGAATAGATAGTTTTGAACATCCATTGACGCGGCCCAGAGAAGAAATTACAATAAAAATAATTTTGAACGTCGTAGAACCGCCTATTTGTGGCCTCTGTATCACACACGTGTGCACGCATGGGTGTAAAATTTCTGCAAGGTTTTATAGTATTCAAGGCCTCTGTAAGATGGACGGCGTGGATCAGACGTATAAGGCATGTGTGGGGCCCACAATCATCCGAAAAATAGACCAAGGCCGTCCGTTCGCTGATGTGAAAACAGAAAACTCCATTTTTTAAAGGGATACGAGTGGAGGCTAGATTTGGAAGGTGTTTGGTTTCGGTGTTCGTCGAGATTACACGTGCATGGTGTACTTGCTATCCCAAATGGGACCCACTGAGATGTATCTGCAAAATCGATCTGTCCATCCCTTTTCTCATACTATTTAAACTGTCGAGACCAAAGTTAAGGCAGTTCCAGATATCAGGTGGGCCCCAAATTGAAGATTAATGGGCTGATATGTCCGTTGGCCCACTTCCCGAGATCTTCAATGGATGAAATTTAATATGTACGGTTAATTTATTGCTCACATCCCATGTATGAAGTCGAGTCAATCGGATGGCGAAAACCTTATGATCTTGCATTATGGACCATTTTCGGGCCTCTTTAACGTGAACGACTTGATTTCCTCGGATCTCTGGCGTGTAAATCCTTCGATCTCAGTCCCCTGGAGTCCGTCCTTTTCTTTGGTACTTTAGAATGTCAATTCCATGCATTTAGCATCATTTTCAGTCCAAGCTTCCTAAATTCACCTTGCACCACAAACATGACTAAAGTAAGGCATTAAACAATATCATGTTCGTAAAAACAGGTAATAACTAGGGTCTGATATACAATATTTGACCCTCAACATCCAACCTTATATATGGGGCGGATGGATCCATCGGCTTTCGACTGATGTTCACTCCAATCCAAGGGAAACGACCCGGGGATCTCTCTTAAAATCCCGAGGGATAGGGTCGGAATCCTAGAGATCTCAAGAAGATCTCGGCGATATGAGGAGTCCTGAAACAGAAAGGATCTCCAACAATGTGATCTTCCCTCTAACAAACAAGATCTTCTGACTATTTGATCTTCTGACTATTTGATCTTCCCTCTCATATAAATATGGAATCCCCTAAATGATGAAAGGGACACACATAAATTATAACCCAATAGACTGATGACTCTTTTCCTTTAAGATCAGTTTTACAAAGACCTAGATTCTTGACTTTGCCATCGGAGGGTCCCTTGCATAAGCCAGGGTCTTCTTTGTTTGCTTCATGTGGAGGCACCAAAGGGTTAAAGAAAGGTCTATCGAAAAACTGCATCAACAATTTGGCGCCTTCTATGGGAAGCGACATCAAAGTTGTTTCCTATTTTACTAGAGAGACTATGATGGCTAGAGGGAAGAGGAAACCCGGGTCTCCCAGTTGCGCCTGAACTTACGCCGTCAGAGCAGCCTAACAGTCAATGGGGCTCCACCTCCCAACAACAAGCTGACTCTAGTCCCACAAGGCAAGCTCAGCGATCTCAGAACAGAGGAGGATGGTTAAACTCCATTGAGTAGTAGGTCGAAATACTGTATAAAAACATGAACTCCATGAAGCAGTTGTTGAAACAACTAGGCTAGTAAGTACAGAGGCCTCAACAAATACACAAGACCGCCCAGTAGGATGAAGAAATTGGCCACAACCCTACTCAACCTTCCCATACGCCGCCGTCTCTCAGAGGAGTCGACATCTTGGGTTGAGCAGACTGGCCCCTTCTCATGTTTCTGGAACTGCAGCTTTACCCATTCTGATCTACGCCACGAGCTGGATCGAAAGAAGTGCGATAAAGCTCTAGTCAAAACTACTGCTGAGAGTGATGAACCATGGGAAGCTGAGCTCAAGGATTTGAGGGGTCAAATTGGAGACATATGACAAGCCTACCATACACATGCTCCGACTCTGATGGAAGCTATAATTGAGGAAACTGAGCCTCCGTTCACTGCTGTCATTATGCAGGCGTGTCTGCTAGATAGGTTTTACATGCCGCAAATCACCCCCTTCTTGGGAGCTACCAACCCATTCGAACACCTGGAGTTCTTCAGGGTCTGGATGGAGCTCCACAATGTGTCCGCTATAGTAATGTGCCGAGCTTTCTCCTTAACCTTAACTGGAGCTGCTCGACTATGGTTCAAGCAATTGAAGCCGAACTCTATCAGCTCGTTCTCCCAGTTCAGCCAGATTTTCATCACGAACTTCATCGGGGGAAAGGAAAGGCTTAAACCAGCCTCTCACCTTCTCCATGTCGTCCAGAAAGAGGGGAAACTCCTGAAAGACTACATCAAACGCTTCAATCTCGAAGCAATGTAAGTATGAGAGCACTCCGTGGAACTCGCTCTGACTGCAACAATGAGAGGATTGAGGGATCCCAAGTTTCTCTTATCACTGGACAAAAACCCACCAACAACTATGGCCAACCTATTGAACATGTCGCAAAAATACTTCAATGCCGAGGAACCTCCACCCTGCGAAAGGCCAACTAGAGCAAAGGATCGGCGGGCAAAGAAGAGCAACCAAAAGTAGAACCCAGTTCGGCTAGTGGGAGTAAGAAAAGGAAGGACGACCGATCGTGAGATAATCAGCAACTGAGCAAACAGCCTGACAACAAATTCTAGACGTACACTCCTCTTAACAAGACGCTCGAACAAGTCTTGATGGAGAATCTGGATAAAGGTATCCTCAAGTGGCCGAGCAAATTGAAATATGATCCTAATAAAAGGAGTAAAAATAAATATTGCATCTTTCATCGGTATCACGGTCATTCAACAAGCAACTGCTTCGACCTCAAGCAAGAGACAGAAGCGTTCATTCACAGCGGGCACCTTGGGGAGTACATCAGTCATTGAGGAGATCAAAGTGCCTCGAAAGATGAACAACCGATCAACAACTAGCCAACTGGAAAGATCTGCACCATTTTCAGGAGCCCTGGGGTGGAGGAGGTTCAAACCGAGCTCGGAGATCCCACACACGAAGCATTGGCCACTCCGACTCAGAACAAGAAATCTTTACTACCAGCAGACCTTTGAAAGAACAAAAAGTAGAAACCTGCAGCCTGACCTTCACCGAAGAGGACACCCGAGGAGTCCACCATCCGCACGACGACGGGGTTGTGGTTATAATGACAATAGCCAATTACAAGTTATTCTGAATCCTCGTCGATACCAGATCATTGGTTGACATCCTGTTCGCACGGGCATTCGACAAGATAGGAGTTGGTTAGTCTCGACTTCGACTCGTCAAAACTCCTCTACTCGGATTCTCAGGTGGCAGAGTCATACCCAAGGAATCAATATAACTCCCACTTATTGCCGGCGACGGAGAGAACCAGGTAACCACGATGATCGACTTTTTGGTGATAAACTGTCTTTCTGTATAGAATGCAATTCTCGGCCGACCATCCCTCAACGCCCTACGAACTGTGGTCTCAACCTATCATTTAGCAATGAAATTCCCGACCAAGTAAGGCGTCAGATTGGTCAGAGGAGATCAACATAAAGCTCGACAGTGCTACACGATGGCACTAAGAGCTTCACATTAGATGATGACCATCGCATCTCTGGACCTCCAAGAAGATTCTGAAGAAAGAGGTTGTCCCATGGAAGACCTCGTTCCCATTCCACTCGATGACTCCGATCCATCTAGAATGGTCCAGGTTGGGTCGTCCCTGACATCTCCGCTACAGGACAACATTATAAACCTCCTTCGATGATATGCAGATGTCTTCGCCTAGTCCCATGAAGATATGTTGGGCATCGACCCAAAAGTCAGTGTACATCTCCTGAACGTCGACCCCGATCACTGACCAATTCGACAGAAATGCATAGTGCTCGGTCCCGAGCGATATGCAATGATCGGGGAGGAAGTTGAAAAGCTCCTCAAAGATGAATTCATCAAAGAAGTTTACTATCCGGACTGGATAGCCAACATCATGTTGGTTAAGAAGTCCAACGGGAAATGGCGAGTTTGTGTTGATTACACTAACCTGAACAAATCCTGTCTCAAAGATAATTTTCCTCTTCCCCGAATTGATCAGCTTGTCGACAGTACCACAGGGCACAAGCTACTAAGTTTTATAGACACCTATTCTAGCTATAATCAGATTGTAATGCATCTGTGTGATAAGTAAAAAACAACATTTGTCACTGACAAAGGTCTTTATTGTTACCGAGTTATGCCATTTGGATTAAAAATGTCAGAGCTACTTATCAGTGGCTCGTCAACAAAATGTTCTCCCATTAGATCGAACGGATAATGGAAGTCTATATGGATGATACGCTCATCAAGAACATTAAAGCTACGGATCATGTCTCTGATCTCGAAGAAATGTTCCTGGTTCTTTAGGAGTATCGGATGAAGTTAAATCCAAATAAATTCTCTTTCGAGGTTGGCTCAGGAAAATTTCTCAATTTTTCGGTCACCAACGAGGAATCAAAGTGAACCCTAAAAAGATCAAGGTTCTACTCGACATGGATTCACCAAAATGACCAAAGATATATAACACCTAACAAGAAGGATCACCGCTCTCAATCACTTCGTATCTCGAGCTACAGACAAGTGTCTCCCCCTTTTTTAAACAGTTGAAAGAGAAACAGGTCGTAAGCTGGACAAAGTAATGCGAGACGGCTTTTCAAGAGCTTAAGCGATACCTGGGGTCACCACCATTGCTCTCTAAACTTGAACATGGAGAATCGCTACCGTTGTATTTGGTTGTTTCAGATGCAGCAATCCATTCGGCCTTGATTAGGGAGCATGAAGGGAAGCAACTCCTGTTAAACTACGCGAGCAAGGCCTTAGTCTCAGTTGAAACGAAATATCCAGATCTAGAAAAATTGGTGTTAGCATTGGTCATTTCCTCTCGACAATTGCGGCCATACTTCCAGGACCACACCATCATCATTTTGACAGATCAACCTCTCTGCTAAGTGGTACAAAAACCCGAAACTTCGGGAAGGCTGACCAAGTGGGCGAACGAACTAAGTGAGTTCAACATCAAATATGGACCTCGAACAATTATTAAGGGTCAGGTGGTGGCCGACTTTATTGTCGAACTTACTCCAGTATCCAAACAAAGTCCCGACCTAACCATTCAAGCCGACCTAAACGTTCAACTCGGGCTAGAACCTGTTCCAAGAATTCTGCCCAAGCAAGCATTCAGTCACCAGGCTGATCTCGATCTCCCCAAATGGACGCTATATGTAGATGGCTCATCCAACTCTAAAGCCAGTGGGACCAGGATAGTCCTGGAGACTCCAGATCGTATATGCATGCAATATGCCTTAAGATTTGGATTCCAAGCCTCCAATAATGTAACGAAATATAAAGCCTTGCTCATTGGACTTAAATTAGCAGTCACTATGGGAGCCCAACACCTTGAACTTTTCACCGATTCACAGTTGGTCGTCAATCAAATAGCCGAGGAATACCAAGCTCAGAAGGAACGCATGAAAGCATATCTACGAAAAGTTAAAAATTGATCGATAAATTCCAGAAGTGCAATGTAGCCCTGATCCCTCAATCAGAAAACTCCAAGGCTGATATGTTAGCAAAATTGGCTACTACGGATGAAGATGATATCCCGAGATCAGTTCCAATCGAATTCCTCACCAAACCAAGCATTAGCGAGTCCGACCTTGCTATAGCTCTTCTAGTGAGCTCAGAACCGACTTGGATGGATCCAATTATTGATTTTCTCAAGGAGATAAGCTACCTGAAGATCGTAGGAAGCGCGCAAACTGTGAACTATGGCAGCTCGTTATACCATGGTCAATGACATCTTGTACAAGAAAGAATTCTATCTCACTTATCTCATATGCCTCCGACCAGATGAAGCAAAGTACGTTCTAAGGGAAACCCATGAGGGTTTCTATATAAACCACTCTAAAAGACGAGCCTTATCCCATAAGGTCATTCGACAAGGGTATTATTAGCCGACCATGCCGTTGCTCGGTAATATACCCAGAAATGCGATAAATGCCAGCGCTTTACAAATATACCTCGGCAACCTACAGAAGAACTAATTCTTGTGGTTAGGCCATGACTATTTGCCCAATGGGGGATCGACATCATCGGTTCCCTCCCGACTGGCAAATGCTAAACCAAGTTTAATGTCTTCGCAGTCGACTAACTCACAAAGTGGGTTAAGGCCGAGCCTCTGGCAAAAATTACCGAGAAAAAGATAATAGACTTCGTTTGAAAAAACATCGTATGCAGGTTCGGTATTCCCCGCACGATTGTCTCTAATAATGGGAAGCAGTTTGACAAAAAGCAATTTCGAGGAATGTACGAAAACCTAGGGATCTGGAATGTCTACTCCTCACCACGACACCCACAAGATCATTAAACACCATCTCTGGACCAAACTCGAAAAGGCCAAGGGAGCATGAGTCGAAGAACTCCCCAATGTTCTTTGGGCGTATCGAACTACAACCCAAACAACCACTAGGGAAACTCCCTTTTCTTTAGCCTTCGGAGCCGAAGCCGTTACCCTAGTGGAAATCGAGCTGCCAACTACTCAGACATAGTTCTTTGATGAACAGCAAAAATCCAAGCTAATGGCTCTGGATCTCAACCTTCTCGAGGAAAGAAGAGAACAAGCTCAGATCCGAACTACAATCCGACAACAACAAGTAGCACGTTTCTTCAACACTAAGGTAAAAGTTAGGAGGTTCTGATCCGGTCACTTAGTCCTTTGAAAAACCTTCCTAAATACTAAGGAACTTGGTTTGGGAACCTTAGACCCTAACTGGGAAAGACCTTACGTAGTGACAAGTATAAGTCAACCTGAATCATACTGTTTTGAAGATCTGCAATGTCAGCTCCTACCCCACCCATGGAATGCTGAACACCTCAAGATCTACCATCCCTAAGGAACCGATTCATACTGATTACTTAGTTTACTATTTACTGATTTGGTTCTAGTTAGTACAATAAAATCCTACATTCTGTTTCTTACTCCCACGCCTATGGATGACAATCCATCGAAAAAATCTACAGAGGGCTTCCTAGGATAACTAGGAAGAATAGCCCCTATCAATGAGTCGACCCCCCAAGTGGAGGTCAGGTTCTACACTACTAGCACTTACATAGTGAGTGGAGCACTACTAAGGGTTCTCCCTAGTAAAAAGGGGAAAAAACCTAGTCGACTGATCGTATCTCGAAAAAAGGAGTAAACTTCCGATGGTTATCACAAGGTTTTCGACGGATCGACCCTCTTCTCAGAATCCGATCTATCTTTTTGATCTGATCTATATACTTGATTTGATCTATCTACTTAGAGAAATTCGTATACGAGTACTATGCCAAAAAGTGAGTTGAATTGATAAGGCTCCAAGGAGCGTATTACATTAAAGTCCACAAAAATTGAAGGTCTAAAAGGGGCTTGTCTTTAAGCCTCAGGGGGCTGCTCAGAAGGCACGTCTTCAGCAGGGGCCTCAATTTAGAGCTAGTATCTTCGAAGCCAAAGAGGTCTAAATCAGGATAGGCCTTCTAAAACTCTTCGATGCACTTCATGAACACCATCCGGTACAAAGCATCCTTGTCTTCCAAATATCCTTTGGAAGACTTGAATTCCTTAATAGCATCCGCTTGAGTTGAGGAGATAGCCGCCTAAGCCTTTAGCTCAGCCTTCTCTAGCTTTGCCTTGAGCTCTGCATTGTCGGTCTCTCATCGAGTCGACTTATCTAAAGCCTCAGCGAGAAGCTTCTTTGTCGCCTTCAACTCGGCCGTCGGATCGAAAGCTCGAGCCTTCGCAGCAGAGCAAGCTTGGTCAGTCGTAATGGCCGCAACTCGAGACTCCTCGGCTGCAATGTGGAATTGTTTAGCCATGACCCCATTTTGCAAGAATTTATTCTCTCTCTCCCACACTTCCTTCCGTAAGCACACTATGTCACGGTGTACCTTCAAAAAGCAAGGAGTAAACTGCCAAAAGAGCGAGAGAGGATGTCAGAAGTGGAAAAAAAATGAATGCTTGGAAAATCCACTTGCTCTAAGAAAACTCCATGTTGTCAATGCAAGGATTGCGTCTAGAGAAGAGTCCAACATGCCGAGGAACTTGACAGTGGGGATATGTTGTTCCACCCAAAGCATTAAATCCTCTATAACTCCCCGCGTCATCCTGGAAGGATGTTGTCTCTCCTCCCGAACATCGGAAGGCCCAGCGGGAGGCCCACCAGTATCATCGACCTCTACGGGTCGAGCCTCAAAAGAAGGCTCAGCAGTTCCCCAAACCTCCACGGGAAGAGCCTCCTTGCGAGCGGTCGCCTCGACCATTGCTTCCGCAGCAATAGGGGTGGATTCAATAACCACCACCTCATCTTCAACCTCCACGATAGTAAGAGATAAAGGACCGTCTCTCCCTTTACTTTTGGAGGTCGTCTTCGGCTTCTTCGCCTTCTTCACCGGCACAGTCTCCCTGGGGAGAGGTGCCTTATGCTTCGAGATGGGCTTCAACGGGGGAAGAGCTTCAGGCATTTCTACATCAGTTAGAACGAAAGAGGATTTAGTTATGAACTCATGAAATTTTTTAAGTCCTAAAGGTTGGTTAAAGCTCTTACCTGTGAGCTCAGTATCAAGGCCCGATTTAAGCAGAAACTCCAGTTGAAGAAGTCTTATCCAAGATCGATCTTCCTCCCCTAGCGACCTTGTTCCTTGGATTCGAGTAAGAGATTCGTCTTTAAGGAGGCAAGGGTATTTGGGAAGATCTGCATCAAAGAAGACATGTACGAGAAATCAACCAATTGAGAAACGACTGAAAATAGCTAAGTCCAAGGAAAGTCAACCTGGAGCAGTGAACGCGGTGGGAACCAAGCCACGATGCAAAGTCAAGACGGGTACTTCCCAACTGCCAGAAGCCCAGAACCACTTGTCCTTCCAATTTTTATTGGAGGTCGGGACATCTGTAACCATATTCCCCTCGGTCCCCCTCCAAGCGGAAAGGTAGTACCAACCCTTATGAAATCGGTTGGTCTTCACTTGGGACAGAAGGAGGAATTCATTGACAGTTAGATCGAGTTGCTTAAGGTTAGACCAAAGGGTGGAATAGCCAATCAACGCTCGCCAAGCATTGGGGATTAGCTGTCCCGGGGCCAACTCCAGACCAGCAAGCACCCATCTTACTATGTTCTGCAGAGGGAGCCTTAGGCCACACTGAAGGGCGACATAAAAGATGGCTACTGATCCCTCTGGAGGATGAGTAGGTAACTCGTCCGATGAGGGAACTCAGAGAATGATCAACTTGAGTATATGGTACCCCTGTTTGATTCGAGCTAGGTCAGCCTCTTTGAGGGATGACCTCATGAGATCTTTCTCCTCCTCTCCATCATCTCCAGCGGATTCGTCTAAGTCCCCCTCAACAGGCATACCGCGCTCAACCTTAACCGGCCGCTTTGTCGAGGATGTTTCTAACACTTACGACGACTGCGAGCCTAGAAATCGGCGTCGGTCATCATCACCAGCAGCGACGGTGGGTTCGACATCGGCCAAAGGTTACTCATCCCACTGTCACCGTCGGAGACCCCCTCCCATGAGCTGAGTGATTCCGACATGGAAGTTAGCCCTATAAATGCTAGAAACCGTTAACAAAGAAGAAAAGAAGAAAGGGAGGGGTGAGTTGAAGAGCAGGGTCACCGAAAAGAAGATGTCGCCCTGTCACCACCAATCTAAGTTGCCGGAATTCACCTCCGTACACAGTAGCTAAAGGTTCGAGTGCGAAAGGGGAAGGAACAAAAGGGAAATGCAAATAGTTTTGACTAAGGGCTAGGGTTTTGCTCATATAGGGAGGCCACGTGGCAACCCTTAAAGGCCCTCATTATTGCGAATCCTGTACGGCGCCCCCTCGACTACCTGGAATCGACACATGGTTCAACCCCGTTCGTTGGTCGACCCTGTTACCGAGAAATGGCCACGCATCACCCTCTCATTAGTCGGATACCAAAAGGACAGCCTGGCAGGTCACGTGGCCTCGACCCACGACGCGCCAACTCGACTACATCATACATGATTACTGATATGCCTCGACTCCTATGTAGGCCACTATACTCAGCATTTATGGTGGAATAGTCCGATTTAAGTGCTTATGACCTACTTTTTAAGTCTGTACAACTGACTCGAAAGTAGGGGGCTTACTGTTATAGGGAAAATGGAGTGACCCAAGAAAGGAGGTCAACAACCAGCACAAACCAATGAGCCAAGCTACTTGAAAGATGACTATTGTCAGAGAAGGGCTGACCATAAGATAGGTCAGCACAACCATAGGTCGGAATGACCTAATGGGGTTGTTAGGCCTAGCGAAGGAAGCTAAAGACTACTGGAGTCAAGGACATCTAAAACTTGATTAATTGGTATTATCATTGGAAAAATACCGACCTACTGATAGCTTGGTATTGTCTGTCTTAAAATGTTGCTTGCCTCTACCGTCCGACCTTATCTATGGGGCAGACGGATCCATCGGCTTTCGAATGACGTTCGCTCACATTCAAGGGAAACAACTTGGGGATCTCTCCTAGAATCCTAGGAGATAGGGTCGGAATCCCAGAGATCTCGGATGTCAAAGATCATGGGAAGATCTCCGAGATATGAAGAGTCCTGAAACAGAAAGGATCTCCAACGGTGTGATCTTCCCTCTACCAAACAAGATCTTTCGACTGTGTGATCTTCCCTCTCGTATAAATAGGGAAGCCCCTAACAGTGAAATGGATACACACAAAATATAACCCAATAGACTGATGACTCTTTTCCTTTAAGATCATTTTTACAAAGACCTGGATTCCTGATTTTACCATCAAAGTGTCCCCTGCATAAGCGTCTTCTTTGTTTGTTTCATGTATAGGCACCCAAGGGTCTACCAGAAAACTACATCAACGCCTTGTATTTTGAATCCTTCTAGTTCTTTCATGTAAGTCTACTATTCCAATTCCCAATACGGGAAAGTAGTCTTCACATTCATTTGTTCCGCTCGAGATTGTATTGGGCAACCAATGACAATATGAATATGATAGATACTTGCTTCATCACATGCACGAAGATCTCGGTGAAGTCGATACCTTCTCTCTGAGCATATCCCTTCGCTACCAACCTTGTCTTGTACCAACCATATTTCTTCCTGAAGATCTACTTACACCTAATCGATTTACGGCTGATGAGAAGCTTCACCACCTTCCACGTCTCATTCTTGTGTAAGGAGTCCATCTCGTCATACATCGTCATTTTCAATTTTTGACATCTACGTTGTCAAGAGCCTCTTGAAAGTAGACGGATCTCCCTCATCCATAATGAGGGCAAATGCAACATTCGAGTCATCTCTGTATCTCACCGATAACCTACGATCCCTTTATGAATTCCTTCTCATAGGTGACTATTTCACCTGCTCCTGTACCTCTGTCTGTGTCTCATCTCTGTCTATCTGAATGTTCACAACTGACTTTTTCACTTCCTTGTGCTCATTCTTATGGAACAAGTATCCCTCATAGAATTTAACCTCACGACTAATGATATTTTCTATGTGACCTAGTCATATAGCCTTAACCCCTTCACACCATCACCATAGTCGACAAAGATATACTTTTTAACCATTTGGTTTAGATTATCTCTCTCAATTGACGGTACGTGAAAGTAAGCATCTCAACCAAATACTCGCAGCTTCGAGTAGTCTGTCTGCTGACTATTCCACACTTCCTCTGAAATTTTACCATCAATAGCTATAAAAGGGGACCAATTCACCAAGTAACAAGTTGTGTTAACAGTCTCGGTCCACCTTTCTTTGCCCAGCCCAGCATTACTCATCATGCATCGAGCCATCTCCAAGAGAGTCAGCTTCATCTACTCAGCCACACCATTCTACTATGGTGTGTGGTGTACTATGTTGTGCCTCACAATTCCTTCTCATTTACAAAAATAAGGGAATTCCCCATAGGTGAATTCCCAACCGTTATCTGTTCTCAACACTTTCACATTTTTCTCTGATTATTTTTTCACCACCGCCTTCTAATATTTGAAGTGGGTTAAAACCTCGGATTTATTTTTTAGAAAATAAAATCATACTTTCTGGAATAGTCATCAATGAATGTAACGAACCATGACGACCCTCCACTAGAAACTACGGGCGATGACCCCCATACATAATCATGCACATAATTCAGAAACCCCTTACAAACAATTTTTCCAAACTTAAAAGAAAACCTTAACTGTTTACCATATATACAATACTCGCATATACTAAAATTAATGCTTTTAAAAACTAGGACCAAACAGCGTGTAACACCCCATACTTTTCAGTACTCGGGTGTTACCATGAAGACCTAAATTAGAATTACAAACCCGATTTAGTAATTCTGCAAGCAACTGTAAACTCATTTTAAATGTATATGTATTATAATACAAAATAATTTTATAATCATTTGTAATAATACATATATTACTTAAATTATACAAATTATGTATACTATTTATTTTACATTATTTAAACTATATATAAAATAAATTGTATAACAACACATTATCATATAATTGATGTATATCGACTAATATTTATGCTTTGTAATTTAAACTACATATTATTGTATTATACCATATATATGAAATATACATCACTTAGAATAATCAATATTTACATAAATATAAAAGAAAAATACGTATATACACATATACACGATATTTCACAATTAAATACGTAATTAATTTATAAATAATTATTAATATAAAATAATACAATGTGCTATAAGTTGTATATATGTTTATAATATATACCATATTATATACTAATGTAGTCATCATTACAAAATATATGTTATTTTTATACTAATACTGAAACTAATGGACGGGCCAGATCTCACTCAACATCACCATGGGCCACGCAAACCACTAGTCAAGCATGAACTTGGCTTGTAGGGCCCACCTAAGGCTCGGATCTCCGTCACACTCTAGACCGGGCCCTACTTTGGACTGGCAAAGCAGATGAACGGCGTGGATTGGGCAGGAGCATCACTGTGGGCCTACCATCGATGTATGTACACCACCTACATGCACACTCGACGTGAACCAGGCCACTGGCACGGTCAGACGGGCGCTGACCCGTGCCCTCCCGAATGAGGAAAGAAATTCCCTCCCTCTTTTTTTTAAAAAAAAAAAAATTCGACAGGTTGGACGAACGGAGCCGTTGTCGATGATTTTTGGCCCACCATCCTGGATCAGTTCCATGATCTGAACTGTCCATCTAGTAGAGTTCATAAAGAGGATGAAACCCTATCCAGTTTTAGCCGTTGGATTGCACACGTGTGCACACGACATCAGCCAAAAATCAGGCTGAAAACACACCCACTTCCAAAAAATGGAAAATCTGGGCGATCCGCACGGCTATTCTCCCTTCCATCTCAACTGTTCACCAGGAAGAAATCCTAGCCCTCTATTCAAAACCATGCGATTTTAGGGTTTCCTGCGTGCTTGGAGAAAACCGTTGTTGGTTTCACTATACCAGCTACGTACAACCATCTCCCAGCAAGAAAATAGATCTGGGACGTTCATTTTCAATCTCATGGCTCTGATCAGACAAGGAAATTCTTTAAGGATTGTAGAAGCCGAGTACAAACCAGATTTTCTGTTCGTGGTCCTACCACAACCAAAAAAAGAAAGAGAAGAGCTCGACTGAGCCTTTGTTCATCGAAACCACCAGGAAAATCACCCCGAAACTCCGAAACCTGCCTCCTGTAAGCTCCCTTGACTAGTTCTTACTGCTCCCAAGGCTTGGATTGGAGAAAGCTCCATCAGATGGCAATCCGCCATTAAAGCTCGGAGCTTCTTCCTCACGCACCCGCGTCGCACCGAGCTGCTGCTTGACTCAGTTGGATCGCTGCTGGGTCTCCAGAGAAGAAGAGAAGAAAGGGATAAAGGTAAGAGAAGAAGGTAGAGTGAAGGAGAGGAATGAGAAAAGAGAAGAGGAAGAGAAGAAGATAGAGTGAGCGGGTGGAGTGGTGCTGCTAGGTTGCTGCCCGAGTCCCATTCCACCGACTCGATGTGAGTTATCTTGTGGGATCGGCTGCTAACCTATCTAGTCATTAGAGAAGAGAGAAGGAGAAGGGAAGAAAAGAGAGAGAGGAAGGGGTGGGGCTGTCACCTGGTTGAAACTGAGTCGACTCGGCTGGATCCGAGTCGAGCGAGTTAAGAGGGAGATTAGAAGAAGGAGAAGAAGGGGAGAGAGAGAGAGAGAGAGAGTTGGGAGTCTGGTCGACTCACAACCCTGACTCGCTGCCTAGTTGGGTCCGAGTTGACTCGGTCCATGTTCTTGTTGGACGTTTCAGCAATTTAAAAAAAGGGGGGGAAAGGAGGGAAAACGGTAAGAAAGAGGAGGATAGGAAGAGAAAGGAAGGAAAGAAAAAGGAAGGAAAGAGAGAGGAGGAAGAGAGCGCGTTTGAGTCGAGGGCCACCACACGAGTTGACTCGGCTGTCTTGTGAGTTTAACCCAAATTGGGGTTATTCAAAGGTGAGTTGACTCCCTAAACACCTTTTATTAACTAAAAATATATTTTACATGTATATAGTAATAATAATAAGATGGATTATTAATCTACTTGTGTTGGTTGAGTATAAGTATTCAGTAGAGGCTACTTTAGATCCCTCTTGTTAAAATCAAGTTGGTGTGGACATTGCGATTGGATTTAAGTTGATCCCATCTAAGGTGAGGACTCACCCTTTGAGCTTCCCATTTAATTTCATCAATCTGGATATAGATGATGACATGATTCCTCTAATCGAGTTACTTACCTTAATATTGAATATGTTAATTTGTTGTTAAATAAATTCATGTGTTGGATGAGAGGCACCTCTCTTTAATTATAACATCCACAAATGGTTTGATGATAACATGCTATTTTCTTTAGTTGTACATGCATTAATTAACTACATGTCACCATTTGTACTTAAGTGATGGAATGAATGGAACCTATCTTGGACTTACTATCATACGGTCCCTATTTACCTTACATGGCGTGGATCACACCTTGCCTTACATGGCTTGGACCGCACGTTGCCTATGTAGTTTGGATCATATATTTACCCTCATGCCTTTGATGGTCTATTGGTGCCCTTGTGTGGCTTATTGGTTATGTTCGCATACCCTGTTGTTTCCTAGCCATCTTGCGGAGTTCAGTCATACCATGATATCTGGGTGGAGCTGAAGTTCGTTTATCAATTTTCTAGCCATCTTGCGGTGTTCACGTACGATATGATTTTCGGGTGATCTAGAGTTATATGTTGGTTTCCTAGCTATCTTGCGGTGTTCAGTCGTACCATGATTTCTTGGTGGATCTAAAGTTCGCTTATCGATTTTCTAGCAATCTTGCGGTGTTCACGTACGACATGATTTCCGGGTGGTCTGCGGTTTGTATGTTTTTTATCTCTTCATCCGCGGTGTCAGTCGTACCATGATTTTCGGGTGGAGCTGAAGTTCGCTTATCGATTTTTTAGTCATCTTGCGAAGTTCACGTATGACATGATATCCGGATAAAGAAGAGGTTTGAAGGTTGACTTTCTATTCACCTCATGGATTTCACTTGTACCATGATTTCCGGGTGGAGTTGAAGTTCACTTATCGATTTTCTAACCATCTTGCGGAGTTCACGTACAATGTGATTTTCGGGTGCAATAGAAAGTCATATGATTGATTATTTGATTTCCTGGATGTATTCCTTTATATTGCGATTACTATTATATTCTGCTTATAATAAGATTCTGTTGATTGACTTAATTTTTGAGTATATGATCATGATTATGAAATGCCTTGTTTAATATATTCGTTTTCATAACTTGCGATCTGTAATCATGAATGATGAGTGTGTAATCTTATAGGGTGTTCCTCACTGCGATAGCCATTGATGCTATCAAACCGTAACAGTTGATGCAGGTGTAGAGCAAGTTGATGTCGTTCACTGGGTCGCTAGAGTAGATCGGTTATCTGGGGAGTTAGGCGGGGTCCCTGCGGCTCATATTGAGTTCCACCATTACATGATAGGTTTCTGGTTTTTATTATTAATGAACTTTGTATTTAGGATTGTATAAGTTCTGTATGGGCGCTACACTTGGAATTTTGTAATGATCAGAATATTTTTATACAATGCATGGTTTAATCTAGCTTCGTTGCTGTTAACTCTGATTAATGATAAACGGTTCAAATTTACATTGGATTTTATAAGCTAACACTTGGGTTTTTGGGAAACGGGTTATATACTCAGGTCCTGAAAACACGGGACGTTACAATTGGTATCAGGGCGAGTCTAGACAAACCAGGCCTTGGAAAAAAAAATGGGACTTATATGACCTCAAATAATCCATAATTGTATTGAAGAAATTAGAAACTTGAAACTAGGCTTCATTTCTTTAGTGTTAGGGTGATTTATGAACCTAGGAATCCAAGTTTTAAGCTCCCTTAGAATGTTTAGGGTTACCATTTGAACTTAGAAACACAAACCTAAGTCCCTTTGTAAATTATGATTGCTGGATCCAGGGACTAAGCTCATATACTATAGGGAGACAAATTCCAATCACATTGTATATTAGATCAAATATGAGCATTCTATAAACTTAAGAATTCATATTAGGAATCATAACTAGAATTCCTTAATACGTTTCTTCAATTAGAAACAACATCTCTTGTATGTTCCAACAAATGGAAATAATCAATAGTGAGAACTTAGATTCTTGGGCAAAATTTCAACCCTAGGCTAGGCTGGTTGAGACTAGCTTTGAAATTTTAGGCAAGTTTAACGTATTTTAAACCTGAATCCTCATGTAGGAATTTTAGACTCCCATGAGAATTCCTAGGATAGTCATTGAACCTAAAAGCAAATTTTAGATGTTATTGAAAGTCTGGTTAAATCCATGAACTCGTAAGTTAGACCCCTTATAATCTATCATGGAACGCTAATATAACCCTGAGACGTTCATAGAATCTTAACTGTACGTCGAAGACTAGAAGACGTGTGTATAAGGGTGCTTAAATGGCCACCTTAGGACCCTTGAGTCTTATTGCACCTAATCACAGAAGATAGGGAAATGTCATGCACCTATCGATTGAACAATACTCCAGTTATCCGATTCGGATAAACTGTCTTGCGACCTTAGGCTAAGACTTATTTAGACTCATAAGGATATGACCACAATGAAATCTTTCTTTCAACAGGATTATGGCCTCAAGTACCCGTCGTTCAAGATTGCGAACTTCCCGTTTGCTAACTTCACCGACAGACAAGGTGGTTAGAGAAGGGAGTCTTCAGTGCTCTCCTGCACCTCCAA
Source organism: Magnolia officinalis (assembly GCA_021015155.1). Classification (NCBI taxonomy): domain Eukaryota; kingdom Viridiplantae; phylum Streptophyta; class Magnoliopsida; order Magnoliales; family Magnoliaceae; genus Magnolia; species Magnolia officinalis. Next base: position 50,771,910 of record JAJHSJ010000011.1, on the reverse strand, counting down.
TTAGGTCAAGTGGCCCTGAAAGAGAGCTTACATCAGGGACTATCCCGTCTCAATCGCCTATGAGTCATGTGGGCACACCTCCACCAAATGCGCAACCTGAAACCTCACCTGGCGATGTTATTAGTCAGCTGACTACCATTGTACAACAACAACAGGCTTTGATCGCCTCACTGTTGGAAGCTCTCCAACATAATATGGGTGCACCGGCCTCGAAGACTGAAGAAGTGAGTGGGGGCAGATATGTTTGAACGGTTTCTGAGGTTGAGGCCACCGTCCTTCTCAGGAACACCAGACCCAGTTCTAGCAGAACACTGGCTGAATAGAATGGCCAAGATGATGAGATCGCTGGGATGTTCGGACGCCCAAAAGGTTATTCTTACCACTTATGCCTTAGAAGGCGAGGCTGATATATGGTGGGAAGGCGTGCTAAGAAGAGTCCCATCTGATTATGAGTGGACCTGGACTGAGTTTAAGAAAAGTTCAATAAAAAATACTTTCCTCTATACTATCATCACGAGAAAATATCTGAGTTTCTCAAATTGGAACAAGGGAATACAACAGTGTCGCAATATGAAGTACACTTCGATGAGTTGTCACGATATGTACCAAAGGTTGTTGAGGACGAGGAATATAAATTGCAAAAGTTTAAGGAAGGTCTCTGACTTGAAATCCAGTCGAGATTGTGCACCTTCGACTTTACTGACTTCGCCGACCTCATGGACAAGGCCATGCGAATAGAGAAGGACTTCGAGCGTAGGAGCAAAACACATGCTCTTATTCGAGGTTCGGCAAGCAAAGCCAAGATGACGGCAATTACGTCTCCTATGGTCGAGAAGAGTATGGTGCCTCACCCAACTCATTCTTTGGGTCAGGATAAGATTTGCGACAATTGTGGAAGGCCAGGTCACTTCTTAAAGTAGTGTTTTAAGAAACGACGAGACGAGAGGATCTTCCCTCTAGTACAACGACTTCAGCCACCAAAGTACGACCTTTAAAGATCTTCCTTAGTAGTTATAAGATAGTTCGCAAGGATTATAAAATTTTGATAATGCATGGTAATGTGACTAAAACAATTAGAAATAATTAAAATTATAGATTATAGGATAGCACCCTAGATAGCTAAATTGCAATGTTGAAGCACAATGAATTATTTAGGCCTATTCCTTGGGGAAATAGGAAATTAGATAACATATCTCAAATGAATAGAATGATCGGGAACACGAATAGACGGAACCATGATTAAGCAAAGCATATGCGGTTTGACAAAAATTCTAAATCCAAATTATTATAATGATCTCAATGCCCTAATCAAGTAGAAGATCGATGCTTACTAGGATTGAGAAGTATACTAGTAGATTCACTGCCCGGCCAGGCAGAAATTTGATGTATTAGATTCAAACCTACTATAACCGTCCTTATGTGTTTGTTCAAATAAGAAAAATGTAAACATCATTTACCTTATATAGTAAAAAGCCATTCTCAATTATATTCATAAAGGGAGAATTGAATTTCGGGGCGAAATTCTCTTTAAGGGGGGTAGATTGTAACGCCCTGTACTTTTCAGTACTCGGGTGTTACCATGAGGACCTAAATTAGAATCACAAACCCGATTTGGTGATTCTGCAAGCAACTGTAAACTCATTTTAAATGTATATGTATTATAATACAAAATAATTTTATAATCATTTGTAATAATACATATATTACTTAAATTATACAAATTATGTATACTATTTATTTCACATTATTTAAACTATATATAAAAATAAATTGTATGACAACACATTATCATATAATTGATGTATATTGACTAATATTTACGCTTTGTAATTTAAACTACATATTATTGTATTATACCATATATATGAAATATACATCACTTAGAATAATCAATATTTATATAAATATAAAAGAAAAATACGTATATACACATATACACGATATTTCAAAATTAAATACGTTATTAATTTATAAATAATTATTAATATAAAATATAAAATAATACAATGTGCTATAAGTTGTATATATGTTTATAATATATACTATAATATAATATACTAATGTAGTCATCATTACAAAATATATGTTATTTTTATACTAATACTGAAACTAATGGACAGGCCAGATCTCACTCAACGTCACCATGGGCCGCGCAAACCACTAGTCAGTCATGAACTTGGCGTGTAGGGCCCACCTAAGGCTCGAATCTGCCTCACACTTTGGACCGGGCCTACTTTGGACTCGCAAGGCAGATGAACGGCGTGGATTGGACAGGAGCATCACTGTGGGCCCCACCATCGATGCATGTGCACCCCTACATGCGCACTCGACGTGCACCAAGCCGCTGGCACGGTCAGACGGGCGCTGACCCGTGCCCGCCTGAATGAGGAAAGAAATTCGCTCCCTTTAAAAAAAAAAAAATTCGTCAGGTCGGACGAACGGAGCTGTTGTCGACGATTTTTGGCCCACCATCATGGATCAGTTCCATGATCTGAACTGTCCATCTGGTAGAGAGCATAGAGAGGATGAAACCCTATCCAGTTTTAGCTGTTGGATTGCACAAGTGTGCACACGACATCAGCCACAAATGAGGCTGAAAACACACCCACTTCCAAAAAATGGAAAATCAGGGCGATCCGCGCGGCTGTTCTCCCTTCCATCTCAACTGTTCACCAGGAAGAAATAGTAGCCCTCTATTCAAAACCACTCGGTTTTGGGGTTTCCTGTATGCTTGGAGAAAACCGTTGCTAGCTTCACTATACCAGCTACGTACAACCATCTCCCGGCAAGAAAATAGATCTGGGACGTTCGTTTTCAATCCCATGGCTCTGATCGGACTCGGAAATTCTATAAGGATTGTAGAAGACGAGTGCAAACCAGATTTTTTGTTCGTGGTCCTACCATAGCAAAAAGAGAGAGAGAGAGAGAGAGAGAGAGAGAGAGAGAGAGAGAGAGAGAGAGAGAGAGAGAGAGAGAGGAGCTCGACTGAGCTTTTGTTCGTTGAAACTATCGGGAAAATCACCTCGAAACTCCGAAACCTCCCTCCTGTAAGCTCCTTGGACTAGTTCTTGCCGCTCTCAAGGCTTGGATTAGAGAAAGCTCCATCAGATGGCAATCCGCCATTGAAGCTCGGAGCTTCTTCCTCACGCACCTGCGTTGCATTGAGCTGCTGTCCGACTCAGTTGGTTCACTGTTGGGTCTCGAGAGAAGCAGAGAAGAAAGTGAGAAAGGTAAGAGGAGAAGGTAGAGTGAAGGAGAGGAATGAGAAAAGAGAAGAGGAAGAGAAGATAGAGTGAGCGGGTGGAGTGGTGCTGCTAGGTTGCTGCCTGAGTCCCATTCCACCGACTCGCTATGAGTCAGCTTGTGGGATCGGCTGCTGACCTATCTGGTCATTAGAGAAGGGAGAAGGAGAAGGGAAGAAAAGAGAGAGAGGAAGGAGTGGGGCTGCCGCCTGGTCAAAACCGAGTGGACTCGGCTGGATCCGAGTCCAGCGAGTTAAGTTGAGTTGGGCCCTGGTCCAGACGTTGCTGGACATTCCCACATTTAAAAGATAGAGAAAGAGAGGGAGATTAGAAGAAGGAGAAGAAGGAGAGAGAGAGAGAGAGAGAGTTGGGAGTCGGGTTGACTCACAACCCTGACTCGCTGCCTAGTTGGGTCCGAGTTGACTCGGTCCATGTTCTTGTTGGACGTTTCAACAATTTTTTTTTAAAAAAAAAAGGGGAGAGGAGGGAAAACGGTAAGAAAGAGGAGGATAGGAAGAGAAAGGAAGGAAAGAAAAAGGAAGGAAAGATAGAGGAGGAAGAGTGCGCGTTTGAGTCGAGGGCCACCACAGGAGTTGACTCGGTTGTCTTGCGAGTTTAACCCAAATTGGGATTATTCAAAGGTGAGTTGACTCCCTAAACACCTTTTATTAACTAAAAATATATTTTACATGTATATAGTAATAATAATAAGATGGGTTATTAATTTACTTGTGTTGGTTGAGTATAGGTATTCAGTAGAGGCTACTTTAGATCCCTCTTGTTAAAATCAAGTTGGTGTGGACATTGCGATTGGATTCAAGTTGATCCCATCTAAGGTGAGGACTCACCCTTTGAGCTTCCCACTTAATTTCATCAATCTGGATATAAATGATGACATGATTCCTCTAATCGAGTTACTTACCTTGCTATTGAATATGCTAATTTGTTGTGAAATAAATTCATGTGTTGGATGATAGACACCTCTCTTTAATTATAACATGCACAAATGGTTTGATGATAACATGCTATTTTCTTTAGTTGTACATGCATTGATTAACTACATGTTACCATTTGCACTTAAGTGATGGAATGAATGGAACCTATCTTGGACTTACCATTATGTGGTCCCTATTTGCTTACATGGCGTGGATGAAACCTTGCCTTACATGGCTTGGACCGCACGTTGCCTATGTGGTTTGAATTGTATATTTACCCTCATGCCTTTGATGGTCTATTGGCGCCCTTGTGTGGCTTGTTGGTTATGTTCGCATACCCTGTTGTTTCCTAGCCATCTTGCGGAGTTCAGTCGTACCATGATTTACGGGTGGAGCTGAAGTTCGTTTATCGATTTTCTAGCCATCTTGCGGTGTTCACGTACGATATGATTTTCGGGTGGTCTAGAGTTATATGTTAGTTTCCTAGCCATCTTGCGATGTTCAGTCGTACCATGATTTCCAGGTGGAGCTGAAGTTCGCTTATCGATTTTCTAGTTATCTTGCGGTGTTCAAGTACAACATGATTTTCGAGTGGTCTAGGGTTTGTATGTTGTTTATCACTTCATCCGCCGTGTCAGTTGTAACATGATTTTCGGGTGGAGTTGAAGTTCACTTATCGATTTTCTAGCCATCTTGTGGAGTTCACGTACGACATGATATCCGGATAAAGAAGAGGTTTGAAGGTTAATTTTCTATTCACCTCGTGGATTTCACTTGTACCATGATTTCTGGGTGGAGCTGAAGTTCGCTTATCGATTTTCTAGCCATCTTGTGGAGTTCACATACAATGTGATTTTCGGGTGCAATAGAAAGTCGTATGATTGATTATTTGATTTCCTGGATGTATTCATTTATATTGCGATTACTATTATATTCTGCTTATGATGAGATTCTGTTGATTGACTTAATTTTTAAGTATATGATCATGATTATGAAATGCCCTGTTTAATATATTCGTTTTCATAACTTGCGATCTGTAATGATGAATGATGAGTGTGCAATCTTATAGGGTGTTCCTCACTGCGATGCCCTTGACGCTATCAAACTGTAACAGTTGATGCAAGTGTAGAGCAAGTTGATGTCATTCACTGGGTCGATAGAGCGGATCGGTTATCTGGGGAGTTAGGCGGGGTCTCTGCGACCCATATTGTAACGCCCTGAAAATCGGGGGTCGAGCATAAATTCAACTTCCGAGTTCCAGAACATCACTTATGCAACAAAATGAATGATGATTGAATGTTGACTGTATTCGTGCATTGAACATGAGTGAGATTAAGCCAAAACAGCATGTCATACTCCAGAGACAGTTAAATTTGTAAGTGGAAGACTGTGATAGATAGATAAAATATATAAACTATGATGAGTCTCCAGAGTGTGATAACATTACCAGGTTAAATAATTACAAGTACAGTTCTAAAATATACCAAATGTGAGGAAGTGTAATGTCTCTTATCCCAAGTACCATAGCCCCGTCAATACAATATCTGGTCTTCATTGACCTGCCAAAGAATACAGATAGGATAACTCCTCCTATCATCATGGAAGTAGTCCGGCTCTACTTCACAAGAATCGCCATCACCTGAAACTCAACAAATCTAGTTGGTGTGTACAACACCGTCCCGTAACGTGGGAGTGAGTGATCAACTCAGTGGAACAGTAAAGCATAGGTTAACATGTTATCAACTCAGTCAAGCAATAATGATAAAGCAGTACAATCAAACAATTCTAACTACTCTTATTAAATGCAAGTATGAAATGACATGATGATGTATGCCCTTGCCAAACCACCCTCATGCGACATCATCTTACGTTCGCGAATGCATACCTCCCTCAGTGATCCACATCTACTAGGCACATGCGGTGCGATGATGAGCATGATTACCGAGTTATTATTAGTCCATCTCAAACAGTAGTATTGGGAAACTAAGGTACCTCCCTTGTATCATTCCCAAACATGATCCATTCTAGGGTCGTCAATCCTAGTTAATCTTATACGATATTATGGTTTGAGAGGCATAGCGAAGGCATCACAAAGGGCTCGTCACCCGTCAGCACGGATACAGATCTCACCGTATGCGGCTCAATTGCTGACCGTCAGCTCGAGTACAGGTCTCACCATACTCGGCTCAATCGCTGGCCGTCAGCTCGAATACAGGTCTCACCGTACTCGGCTCAACTCATACTCTATTTGCTGTGAAGGGCTCGTCGCCAATCACAGACCTTGGAGTATACTCGAAGATACTACAGAGGACTCGTCGCCCGTCAGCACGAGTACAGGTCTTACCGTACTCGGCTCTCGCCGTAAGTATCGACAGCTCGAATACAGTGTCCCATACCACCGTATTCGGCTCAAGAGTTTCGGTTGCTCAATGGTCACTATGGGGAGGCACGTGGCCCCAGCATAGGCCGACAGCTCGACCACGGTGTCCCATACCACCATGCCCGGCTCATGAGTCTTAGCGGATCAAGGTACCATGGTTAAAAGGGATTTCACTGGCAAGTTTGGTACCCTAGGTTCAAGCAGTAGCGTCCAAACATGGTGAACATACATAAGACAGATCGGGTTACTTGATGAGCTCGGCTAGCTCGAGCGCACAACAAGTTGAACGACATGAAGTGCATAAGCACTTCGCGTGGCCAACCACTATCGTCAACCGAAGTACGACTCGGGTTCGTCGAACACATCTCACGTGGCCAATGAATCACAGCCACGAATGCAATTCTGGTACCGATTCTCTGGACTATAATCATAACCCCAAACACAATCAAGTGCAGATAGATAAAGCAGTAGTAGATCAAGATTCAACTCATACAATCAAGGTCTGGTATTATCCGTTTAGGGCTGCCAGGGCTGTTGCACGCACTCGTTGCTCCACTCCCCCATCACCCATGACGGATCATAAACGTAAATATAAATTTAAACATATGCATTACATAGTTAAAATCATAAAGCAGTTGAGCATGTTATGAAGCACAACACAATCATGAGTTTGTACATGTTCAATTCCTAATCACACAACTATCCAAGGAGATCATACACATAGTTAAAAGAGGTTGAGAATCATATCTCAACACCCTTATACATTACAATTTGCTAACTACTACTCGTTCAGACATTTCAAGAAACACTTAAACAAACATACATCAACATACATGACATATGTCGATCACATAGGCATTAGGCCAAATCCTTTCACTAGGGAGTTGCCCCAATCATAACACGCGTACACCCATGACGGATAGTCATGGCAAGAAAGAATCCAAGTTCCATATTCATTCAGTCATTTCCACAAACACTTGGGCCACACATTTTAACATATATAGTGTATATTGGCCGTGGCGTGATTTAGGGCAAATCCTTTCGTCAAAGGGGTATCGCCAATACAACAATCATGAATCCATGACAATTAGTCATGGCGATCACGAATGAGAATTCTATACTCATTCAGTTATTTTCACAAACACTTAGAATACACTATTACAACATACATGGTGTATGTTAGCAAAACATGTATTAGGGCTATCCTTTAGCCAAGCGAGTATTTTATCCATGTATAATATATTACTACAACAAATAATCATGATAAATACACCACCAAAATTTATACGTATACAGTATTTTCTAGAATACGCAATTTCAACATACATAGTGTATATAAGTAAAGCATGTATTTAGGCGAATCCTTTTGCCAAATAAGTATTTTATCCATATATCGTATATTCATATAACAAATAAACATGTCAAACACATTTCCAAAAAATATACATATACCGTACTTTCTACAAATACCTAGAGTATGTAGAATTCCATATTTTTCATCTTTAATCGAAACGGAAAACAGACAGCACTTCGTACATGTGCAATTGCATGCAGATCATGAATCTATCATTATCTGACATTGAAAGCGTTGAAAACCATAACCTATACACCTAAAGTCCGCACCTTTTGTCGTAGAATCGTAACGGAGTCGATAGGTTTGCTAAGCTTCCGTATTTGGCAGTTTGGCAACCTATAGAACGAAATAGGTTAGCTATTTCACAACCTACAACTGTCTAAACCCCCAAACAGATTAGGGTTAGGGTTCCTTACCTAGAAATGACGTCGGAAACGCCGGAAAAGCGATGAGAATCAGGCGATGGAGCCCGAATAGCGGCAGGGAAGAGTGGCAGGGAGATTCTCCCACTGCTCCCACACTTTCTCTCTCTTTTCTCTCTCTTTTCTCTCTCTCAATCTCAAATTCGTATGGCTGTCATGAGAGAGGGTTTAAGGTCCTTATATAGCCTAAAAATTCACCGAAATAGACTTATGTTCAAAGTATATTTACATTATAACCAAATCGGCATTGTTTCAGTTCAAAAGAGGGTTTCTGGCGGCCCTCCTTGAGCCAAAGGTCGGACTTAAGCTCACTAACGCTGGATCTACGTTCTATTAAGTTTTCGTTTCGGTCGGGATTCTAGATCACGCGTGGCGGACCAGTTTCAGTTCAACGGTCAGCGGATCTCGATCGGAGATTCCGAGTACATGTAAATGTGTATGAAATTTCTCCTGATCCGAGGGTGTAATTTGGTCTGATTCTGACGGCCTGGTTGCTTAATACTGATCCGCAAGCGAGAGGTGCCAGATTACTATTCAAGATATTTTATTTTGAAATTATTTCACGTTTCTCACACTCTTCACTCCGAGCTCAAGCGAATAGCGCTGGGGCACTATCTGGATTTGATTTCCGAGATGGTTGTCAAGCCCAGCGAGGCGGTCCTAGTTCCTTAACTTCGTATTAATCGGACTTCCGACGTGCGGTCCAGATCTGATACGGAGTTTCGAGATTCTCCCGTGAGCAGCCGGGTAATGAGATTGATCCTAAGTTTTAGTGTAATCTAGCGTCAATGATTCTACAAGTTTTGGGTCTTGCAGATCGTATTTAAAGTGATTGGTGCTAATTTCACAGGCACTCTAGTTTAACATTAGCTAAATCTCGCCAAATTTCTAAAGGATTTAATCCTGTAAGATTTCTGTCTGAGGTGGTTCTTAGTCCTTTGTAGTTTGTATATAAAGTGATCCAAGTTATACTACTTAGCTAGTTTAAGATAGTGTCTAGAGTGAAAGTACTTAGAAAAATTGAAAGATCAAGGTGGTGAAGGGTGGGATTTGTGAAGAAAATAGTTTGAAAAGGGATTTGAGGCTTTAATTAAGTGTTTGAGAAGTTAAACTGGTGTTAGGATTGACCTATCGCCTAAGGACGTCTAATTCCAGGTTGGTAAAAATCTGGGATGTTACACATATTGAGTTCCACCATTACATGATAGGTTTCTGGTTTTTGTTATTAATGAACTTTGTATTTGGGATTGTATAAGTCCCGTATGGGTGCTACACTTGGAATTTTGCAATGATCTGAATATTTTTATACAATGCATGGTTTAATCTTGCTTCATTGCTGTTAACTCTGATTAATGATAAACGGTTCAAATTTACACTTGATTTTATAAGCTAACACTCGGGTTTTTGGGAAATGGGTTATATACTCGGGTCCTGAAAACATGGGGTGTTACATAGCGGTCAGAAAGTACCTTCATACCTTACTCTCTCATGTCGCCTAGCAGCGCATGCCACATACTTGCAGACGTGGAATTTGTTATAAATGTTGCAGCTCCACTTGATGAAGTGTTCCTGATCAACCTATAAAGGTTACCATTCATATGTGCTTTTATGACTATGAGTGTCCCTTTAAAACCTTAAGGACATGATCAAACCCGGTGAATTTGCATCCAAGTGCCTCAAGTACACCTAGAGATATCAGACTCTTCCTCAACTCAGGAATGTATCTCACATTGATCAAAATATGCCTCATGCCATTAAACATCTTGATGTGCACCAAACCAACACCAACCACATTACATATATTGTCATTGCCCATAAACATCTGGCCATTATCGCACTCAATGTAACCGGTGAACTAACTCTTATGAGGGGTCATGTGATACGAAGCCCCCTATCCAAATCCATTCATCATCAAAATACTCGAATTTTGGTGCGGTAAACACGTCACTACCACTCGCCTTCTCATTGGATTTCACGGTGTTGCCCTCTCTAGAAGAACTCTCTGATTTCTCCTTCCTAGACTTAGGATTCTGACAATCCTTCTTCATGTATGTTGTCATGCCACAACTCTAACACTTCTTCTTGCCATTGGATTTGAATCTCAATTGCGAAGATCCACTATCATGATAAAAAATTTTCTCCCTCCTAATTAGTACATTTGTAGAAGCACCCATGATACCACTTTTCTTTCTCATCGTCTTCAACTAAAGAGCTGAGATAACGGTCTCAACGCTAATGGTTGTCTTACTTGTGCACAAAGAGTCAATGAATGTCTCATACGATTTTGGAAGAGAATTCAACAAAATACATGCTTGATATTCATCCTTCATCACCTCATCCACATCCAAAAAATTATAAACAAACATGTTTAAGTTATTAATTTGGGTCTCAACGTCAGCCCCCTCAGTCATCTTCATATTGAACAACTGTAACTTCAAATACAAATGGTTTTTAAAAGACTACTTCACTTATATGTTCTTTAACTTTACCCAAGTATCAGCTATAGTCTTCTCTCTCATAACTTTTTCTACTCTTTTTCTTTCATAGTTTCTGGTCGCTTTCCAAGGAGTGCATCTTCCAATTCTTATTGAACTAGAAGGCCCTTCATCTTCACATTTCATAGTTCAAAGTTATTTTTCCTAGAATACTTCAGTACATCGAACTTCATGCTAGATGTCATAGATACCTTGTCTTCAGATTTTTTGCTTCCCAACGTTAATTAGCTCTGATACCACTTGTTGGGACTCGTGAAAGCCCATAGAGAGGAATCAAACAAAGTAATCATAATCGCATAAGAAAATCCAATAGAGAACACTCTAAATTTACATGGAAAAACCTTTGCGGGAAAAAACCACGACAGAAAGCGATAATGCATTATGAATATATAACAAAGTTACAAGAGATAAAACCTTACCAATTCGAAGCCTCAAGAGAAAAGCCCTAGCTTTTTCTCTCTCCAAAACCCTCTTAAACCCTTAGGCATGTCTAGCATTAACCCTAATCCTAATTACACCCATATAAATAAGTAAAACCAGAAATAGAAACAAATCATGCAAATATGCACATAACTGCGCAACCCATTGACCTGTCGAGTCTACCGGTCGAAATGCTTTAATCGGTAAGGTCGACCTATCAACTAAAGTTTTTGACATGTTGAAAACTCTAAAAACTATTTAGAGAGTTTTGCAAAATAAAAAAATAAAAAATAAAAATTGATATCCTTTAACCTATTGACTAGACTGTCGACTGGTCAATGACCCTTGTTTCAGCATAAATTTGAGGCATCTGATTTTCAACTAGATTCACTACAATAAATAAAATATTTTTATTTTCTCTCTACCCAATTGCAATTATTGATGTGTTTGTGTAATGAAAACTACCACAATTTCAATTAAGTGGAAATACTGCCGTGACAAATTTCATATTGTAAGCATCAGGCTTGCGGAAATTGAGACCAGAGTTCATCCCAATTCTGCATAATTCCTCAAGCAAATAAGAAAAGCTTTTTGAACACTTCTTCACCCTTCTCTCTCGTCTCTTGCTGACTATTTTCACTCTTTCTAGGCTCTTTTGATTGCTTCTCCACCCTTCTCTCTCACGTCCTGCAAACCACTTTCTCTCTCCATGTGTATTGCAGTGTGCCAAATCTACTAGTTTCTATAACTTCTTTTTATCAGTGTCTCCTGCGTACTTAATTTTTTTTAAAACTTTTTTTTTTTTTTTTTTTTTTTGCATGCTTTTAACTATATTAACGGCCAGCCACTTCAACCAATTAGCAGCGGTGGGACTGAAAAAAAATTAATTAGATTTAAGAAAATTAACCCGCATGGTGCAAACGAAAGTAATCTATGATTCTAGGGTCTCAATGGATGGCTCAGTGGTAAATACATAGCGTTTCAACACCAAAGTCATGGGACAATTGAGTGCTCATGTGGGCTGTTGCTTGGGTGGATGAGTGTGTTAAAAAAGAAAAAAAAAAAAAAAAAAAAAAAAAAAAAAGAAGAAGAAGAAGAAGAAGAAGAAGAAGAAGAAGAAGAAAAGAAAACCCTATTATTACAATCTTGGTAAATAGCAGTTCATGAAAGTGGTGTACACAAATTTAATTTCGATACCATATTTTCTTTCACATTTTTTACATGGCTAGGATTGTTCCATCTCGATGACATCTTCTATTTCTTTTTTATCTATGGTCTATTTATGAGTCTTGTGATGATCAAACTGATCAGATGGTCACACACAGACCATGCTTACCACGAAAAAAAAAAAGGAGAAGAATTTCATCCACAAAGATGAATTCCATCTCCTTCCTAATTAATATACCATTTTCACACATAAAAATCTTCTTATATACAAACAAGCACGATGATCACAAGAACATGGTTGGATTACTAAATAATTTGATCTTGGTGTTGCATTAGGCTGCGTTTGGATTCACCATCGAATTGAATTGTAATAATTCGCATAATAAAGAGGAAATTCTCAAATTATAGTTATCTATGGCCCCCAAAGTTGGAATAGGAAGGAATTTAAACCACAACCTGAGGGCAATCATAGTAACAATTTGGTCATTTACTCTTTACAGAACTGAATTTTCACAATTCAACTCAGTTTTGCATCCAAACGCAGCCTAAGATAATATTTCGGTCCTACAACATGGGCAATGAGTGTTGGTCTCGAGCCATGGGACCAGGCACCAGGAATGGAACCGATGGGCACAAGGTAGGTGCACGAGAAGCTCGCCGGTATTGAAACTTTCCAAGCAAACGACGCACTCGTCTTGCTCCGACGCCTTCCATCCCAACTTGGCCCAGATAAACCGCTTCGATGTCTTCTTCTTTGATCCGAAAATCTCTTTGTGAAGGCTGCTCATGATCGCCGAGCCGAAACTCCCGCCACCATCCTCATATGTGGATCTCATGCTTCCTGTGCTGTTGTGCCTGTTTTACACAAAAGAAATTGAAATTGAAGATAAATAACATGTGGTGCATGTGATTGCCCCACACCCATAAAGTGGCACATGTTAGCGGCAGCCCTTGTGGTTTTGCTAACATACTCTTGAGTGAAAACCTTCCATTTACCTTGTGATTTCTGAGTTTCTTTGACTCCTCAGTCTCTCATCTAGTCTTTCCTTTGCTTCTCTAGCTATGTCTCCAAGCTTTTCAGCTTGGAAGCTTTGAGTTGTCGCAGTCCGGTGCTGATTTTAAAAATATGAATATTTGAAAATTATTATTAAGGTGGCTAGTATTAATTTATACATATCCTAATTCATTTTTATACACCAATTTTCCATTTTTAGGTATCGAAATCGCACGATAATTTCCATTTTCAAGTACCAAAATCATGAAATGTACCATTCCAACTCCAAAAATAATAAATGGGTGTAAGTGAATTAATCATAGTTAGGTGTAGACATCAATTTCGCAACATCAAAATTAAAAATTAATTAAAATTCATAGAAATTGAAGAGAAGATAATGATTTATTTATTTATTTATTTATTTTTATATCGTACCCAAGTGTTGTAAAGATGCGAGTCGCGACTGCTTGTGTATAGGCAGAAAGAAGAACGCCTCGTCCCGCCCTTTTTTACCCCAACGGGCTGATCTGATCCTCCTTGATGGAATCTCCGCCTTCGGGCGCATTCGACGCCGGGGAGCATTCCAGCCATTGATACTGTAAAAACTCAAGTGAGCGATGAAAATGCACAATATTCTACCTAAATTTCATGCATTGATTGCATGAAGATAAAAAAAGGCCCATCTCTAATTACTAGTGAAAAACCACTTAATATCACACAAAGAAAGCCTCTTCAGTAACACCACAACCCAACCCATGTGGTATATGAACTCCATGCAATAGTCAGGAAGTATAGAATCCTCCACTGAGGCTTTATGCAGTACACTTGAGTTTACATCTCTAACAAGTGGACCCCACCTGGACCATTGGAACATTGATCATGCCCTGAAAATCTTCTATATTGGAAGATTCTAGCCACTAATATTTGGTTTTTTTTTTTTTCTGGTTTAATGTGGACCACTAGTGCATGTCTCTTCTTAACCGTCCATTGGTAGCCACAAATTGAAGAGTTACCATTGTTCTACTAAGCAGATTTTCGCATCATAGTCCATCCTTGGTGGGGCACAACAAACCAACGGTTTGGATTACTAAACAAAGGACCCACTTGTTAAAAACGAAAACTCGAGTACAGTGTGCAAATACTAGGGTGGAGGGTCTAATAATTCCAATTCAGCGATGACAACGAAACAAGAAAAGTCGATGGCCGGCAAAGCTGGGCCCTGTCATTGAACGTTGGAAAAACTGCTTTAGCCAAGCATTTTCCAAATCTAATGCTATCTATTTCAAGTATCCGGTGCGATTAGTTGTATCTAGGTTACTAATTTTTCTCTGAATCCAGGCCGTTCATGTGGTGGGCCTTACTATCGATGGGCTACATCCCAAAGATAACATCATCCCGATGATCTTAGGCACTAAGTGCAGTGATTTTGATGAATATAAATGGACGGATCAAAAAAATAACATTTCTCCAACCATTGAATAGGAGAATCGTCCATCCATCTCTGCATTAATTTTCCGTCTTGGGCTAAACAGAAATAAACGGACAGGATTAATCAAATGTGTGACAAATGTACGGATATAGAGTGATAGACAACTGAACTTATATAGGGGTGTCTTGCACCGGATCCTTCTATCCTTTTCTCCGCTCATTTTCCCTCACTTATCCGTACTCAGGTCTGTGAAAATTGTGATCGACTCCTGTGCTTTTTCAGAACCATTTTAAAAAGAGTGGTGATTCATCGTCCGCACCTGGCACTGATGTCAATCTATCTAGATTCCGGGCCAGAATATTGCAGGTATCATTGTGGATGGAGATATCTTTAAAATCACACTTTGAATCCTAACCATCCAACTAATGGGTATCAAATGGATGGTTAAAAATAAAATTGTTAGCGGTTCACATTCTGAGGAAAAAATCAGACGGTTTGTATCATCTTATCAGTGTAATAATTTGGTGGTGATCTATCCATAAATAGGCCACCGATTTGGACGGTATGAATTTACTTAAAAAATATGCCATGTGTACTTTTGAAGAGTCACCACCGTTTCTTAAACGGTGGAAAACTAATATAAAAGTCATCCAATTGTGTAGTTTTGGGAATTATATGGTACTCTGAGAGACTGGGATAGTTGATACTCAGGCACTCAGAAAATGAATAATTCATGTATATTAGCTCAAATAAAACCGTCCAAATTTCTATAACCAGTGTATATAATTATTCAACAAAAAATAAGATTAATTGAACGATTATAATCCCTGATTAATATTCATTGCTTTGAACTCAGACTCATGACTATTTTCTATTTGGACCGTCTGATTAATTCCAATCAATTCCATTGAACAAATGAAATGGGGGGTGTAGTTATCGGTTTAGAAGTCATTTATATCGCTCCTATAAATTTGAACGTCTAATTTATGTTAGCCATTGGCCACGTCAGTAATTTGTTGTTGCCTGAGCAGCAACCATCCTTCTCGACCAGAGTATCAAAGTTTTTTCTCAAAAAGTTTTGCATTCCCATCAGGTGAGTGGTGAGAAGCTTCCCGAGAGCTTCCTCCCTTCACACCTTCCAACGGTTCTCAGCTGGATAAGCACGTGCAGGGACAAGACAAGCCACGCGACTCCCTCACCACCCTTCACTGGAATAATATTTGAACCCGCTCGTGCCAAACACAAGTCTCTCTCCTATGCTCACTTTGCAGACTTGCGTGAGATCTGAGACGTTTATTGGGAGAGCCCGTGGATAAATGTCTCGTGCTGCGAAATATAACTACATCTTTCTTCCTCTTCCATCTTTTTTTTTTTCCTTTAAACACACACCGCACGCACCACAATGGGTACCTTCGAACCCATGACCTTGTGTTTAAACTCTAGTGAGTCTAGCACTGACCCATGAGTAGGGACCCAATTACAACTAAATCTAATGTTTACGTGATCGACCGTAATACGAGAGGCCAAGACCTGATCCTTGTAGCCAATATGATGGGCAGAAGGAAACATTCATGGGAGGCTAAGATGGATGTCACAAGTGAGCACTTACCAAAGGGTTAAAAAGACTAAGAGTACGTCGTTGTCACGTGGACACATGATAAAATAGAAAAGGCCATAGTTTATATAAAAATGTGAGCGCAATCGAATAGTTAGCAGTTATGTGCTCCAGGGGCACATAGCAAAATGTGTGTGCCGAAGCTTAGTTAATGACTAGCCAGAGCACAAAAAACACATAAAGCTATCTTTAACATGAAAGAATAATTGGCCACATCTATTGATTAGCTAATTAATTTAGAGAAAATTACGAAGATTGATTCTAAATATAATTCTCCAACAATTGCTTTATGTGCGTAAAGAACAGAGAGTTCTCCAGGCCCATGCCAATCCAACATAACTCTCTTATATAGCGTAACATTTCCTATCATTCATCTTTCATGGACACTTATGTTAATTTAGTTTCAATTTAACTTTATTATAAGCCAATATAATACTGCAAAAAGCATGGCCCAATTGGATTGCTTATCTCTCTCCCTATATCCATGATCACATCGCTAGACCGATACATAGGTCTTTAAGTTTCAAACATAATGTCAACGAGGCTTTCTCACCTACATGCTTGGAAATTCTATTGGTTATCTCGCCTACAATGTTCAACTTTGTACAACAAACAAACGATGGTTTAATTATAGTTATCTTGCATATGAAACCCACAAATGGTCGTTGTCCACGAATATCTCATTTAAAAAGTTTGGTTCTAAGCGATGAATAGACTGTCACCTCACCGATCATCTTGCTTACGAGGTGTAGTTTTTGGATGATGAACATTTTGTCGATTAATCATGACCACCTTACCTATGAAGTTCAGCAGTGTGATGAGTAGACTGTTGAAGATCCACTACCATTGACGGTCTTATAAACGAAGCCCAGTTTACCCTAAGCGACGAACAAATGACCATCCCACATACCATAATCGTCTTGCCTACAAAGTTCAGTCGAGCAACGAACAAACGACCATCCTACAAACTATAATTGTCTTGCCTACGAAGTTCAGTCAACTAACAAACAAATTTTCATTATTAACAATTGTCTTTCCTATAAAGTCAGCTGAACGACGAACATCTTTATGCCTAAAGACCGTCTTGTCTACGAAACTTGGTGTTAAGGGACAAACAGACTGTAGTTAGTTATCATTTTTTATTTATATTTATTTTTTAGCTGATTATAAATATTTATTAAATATCAATAAAATATCTTCAGCTTTAGGTTTGCTCCCCTTTTATCAATATTATCTTATTGTTGAATTGTATAAGCTATCATGTATTTGATTATAAGTCATATCGGTCGGAAGGCAAAAAGAACTCATTAAAAGGACGAATCCTCACCTACGCAAATCGCCATATTCTTTGTAATTGGTGGCTTGATAAAAGACTAATATGTATGTGCTGGTCTCGAATTCGGCCACGAAGGATGCGTGTGAGGTTTGCAGGCATGCTAGAACCGATTGGGTCCTATTCAAACTGTGACCACCGATCCCTGGCGTCGAGATAGAGCGGTGTTTGGTTGTGGTTCAACTGTTCATTTATTCGGCCAACTTCGAGCACAATATCAAGCAATTTACGGAGGTTGGGGCTCTTCCTCTAATAAGCTCTTTTTGCCTTGAGAATCAAGGACTTTCGAAGGTGCATCAATTGTGTGGTTGAACGAAGATAGATGGAAGATAAATATGAAAATAAGTGAGACTTATCACTATAAAGGGATCTCCAGCTTGGCTTAAAGTAGCATGGTGCTTCATAGAGCAGTGTGTTGATAAGTGAGGTAAAACAATGACGAGAATTAGAACTATGGTTGGCCCAACGTATGAGCATAGGAGGAAAATTCCTAAGGCTAAGATTTTCCTTTAGATCCGGCACGCAAGCACAAATAGAATGGAAATATAACTACTGATTACAGCTAAAGTCGATCCGGTGTGAGCGCTGGCTGGACTGAACTATTCCTAGAAACTAAACATCTCATGGCTGATAAACGATGGAGACGATAAGCTAAGCTAAAATAGATAAATGGCATTACAATGATTAATAGTCGTGAATCATTCTCTTCATATCAGCCTTCACTATTTATAGCCTTCTTAGATGAGGTGTGAGCATAACTGCTTGCCCATGTGGCTCCTTTCGCACATAATATTGGTTCAATGGTGATGATGGTCGCACCTTTACAATTTACTGGTTCTGGAGTTGTGGCATTTTCTGTAATCTTGGTCTCTCCCATCTCTTTGACGTCTCGTTCAATATTACTTGACTGATTTGGTTTACTCAAGAAATTTAGAGGGACTATGAAGACCATATTATAATCTACTCGTAATGGTGGCAACGTTCTGAAAGTGATTCTGGTCACCCCTTTTTCTCTGGGATTTATGCATTTCTTCGGATTCATTGCCTATTGAAAATTGAGGTCTTCATACAAAAAAATTACATTAGCAATTTTTTTTTTTAAATTTATAAGTTTTCTTCCATATAATCTGGATCGCTCAAAGCTTTCTCTGAGATGATGTCTTTCTTAGCTTTGTTAACCAGCTTAGGACTACTTTTGTCCCTTTACATGACATTTCAAAACGAAACACTTGCATTGATGTTTTATTTATGATCAAGTGATAACGCATAAATATTGCATATTTATTTCGTATATTGCATTACTTTTCTTGTGTATTTAAGTGTTTAACTGATTTAATTAGATAAATTTCAACATGTAGGATGATTTCAATGTCTAAGTTGAATTTGCGCTTAAAACATCAATTCAAAGCCCAAAAACATTTAGGCAAAGAATTGAAGTTTGGCAGAAGGAATTGAAGATCTCAAGTTCCAAGGATGCAAGGAAATCAAGAATCAAAGCTAAGAAAGTGGCCGAAGATCAAAGTGCACAACTACTGGAAGAAGAAAGCAGAGTTCGATTGATCAACCAGAGGGTCCGATCGATTGTGGAATGCTCAAGCTATCTCATTCAATCAACAGAAGATATCAAAGAATTTCAAATTTCCTTTGAAACTCGCTGGACACTTTTGGTCATGTACTATCGATCGAAGTTTAGGGTTCAATCGATCGATGTGAAGTCCAAATTTCAAATTTTAGTTGTTGGATGTTTTTAGGTAAGATCGATCGATTAATCGACGGATCGATTGGTGGTGGTGGTGGTGACTGTGTAAGTTTGTAAGATTTTCAAGTCGATGTGAAAGTTCTAACTATTTAAAGGATTGTTTTGGACATTCCTAGACATCAATCTAGGGTTTGGGAGAGAGAGAAAGTGGAAGTGGAGCCTCAGCAGCGTCGTTCTTCTTCCCCAATCTTTCGTTCTAGTTTGTTTCCCTTTTGTTTTTGAGTTAACTATGTCTAGCTAATCTCTTAGCTAATTAAGGGATGAGGCTTTGAGTTGATTATGATGTTTTAGTTTATTAATTTAAACATTGAATTTCATAATGATTATTTAATTGGATTAAATTTGAATTTATTTTAAAGCCTTCGAGTTGTTTATTTATTGATCTGTTGCAAACTCCAATTACATTAGATGCTATGATTTAACAATTACTTAGCTTGATTAGAATAAGAATCGAACTGTAAAATTTCTTAATCTATTATAGACTTCGGGCACAATAGATGATTGAATTTCCTGCAATCGATGGCCAAGTACTTCATTAGAGAATCGTTCAATTGAATTCATACATTGTTGGATATTTGTGATTGGTTTAACAAAATTATCTTTCGACTTTAATGAATTAGAATTCGGGTTTAGTTTAGTCATAGAAGATGAATCAATGAATTATGCATTATGATTGTTAAAAGTTGATCCCTGTATCCTTAGTTTTTTTTTTAATTATTATTTTTACCTTACCTTATTTGTTGGATTTTATAAATCTTAGACTTTCATTTTAGATTAGTTCTAACTGTGTTCTCACAATCTATGTGGATCGACCCCAGTTTCACTGAGCTATTACTAGATCGCAGTCCTACCCTTGGGATTGTTCAACACTAGGGTCCATTGCTCTTAACCGGGTCCAATTTATGTTGGACCGAGGTCGACTTCTCACTGTTGGGTGTAGTGAACCATCAAATTTCTAATTTTGTATCTAATAACTTTCTTTGCCACTCCATGTCACCACCAGCGACGCTTTCAAGCCCTTCTCATTTCCGATGGGTATTGCGGAAATTTTGGATATATAGCTCTAACTTATTAGTTAATCAAGGTTTCAATGGGCTTTATCATTCTTGGCCATTTTCTAGCATAATTTTTAGGAGTACTCTTTGACCTCAAGCCTGATGAATTCCTCTTTGGATAATCGACTCGATGGTTCTAAATAGTACTGGTGTCGTGTACGTTCGCTTGTATTCATGGCACATAATACGACATTGTGTGGATTGTTGTCGTTAAACATCTTCATGACGTCGCTTACATAATCGGCCATTAGTAATAGCTGAATTATCATCAATACGCAAAGCTCCCTTACGTTTCTTTTAGCCTTTACTTTATCATTGACGTAGTTTGGTCGATAACCGTGTCATTGTTTCGCAATTGTTGCAATGTCAACTATCTTTCTTAGGGCATTCTTGTTTCTTAGATTAGTGGTAAAGACATTAATTCCCATCATAAGAGGGAATGAGTCCGTATCCACTCGCATGGCTTCGTTCTCCTTTCAAAGAATATGAGCATTCAGGAGTTTATGTTATCCCAGATCACGTTCCTAAGAACAATACAGTTTCTAGTGGAGTGAGATCGTGATCCATGCCATTTACAATATTCCATATTTTTCAACTCTTCTGCCAACAAAATCCTTTATTTCAGCAAGAATTTAATGAATTTTTCAGCCAATAAAAGATAGAAAATACCATAAGCCTTTGTAATGTCAAAAGAAAATTGCATCTTCTATTATGAAATTCCTTTGACAATATTGGAAAGTTGAGAAGAGGATTCATTATTAATTTTCGTCAAAGCAGTACAGACAAAAGTTTATTGAAATTTATTTCGCCCAACGCTAATTAATAATTTAGGTTGAGAAACAATGTCTTAATTGATGAATTCTTCCAATAATTGTATACTTGTCCTACCCGATGTGTCACGAAGGTGTTGGTCTCGAATTTGTACATGCAGGACGTGTGAGGTTTTTGGGGGTGCCAGAACCGATTGGGTCCAATTCAAACCATGACCACTGGCATCAAGATAAAGCGGTGTTCGATTGTAGTTCAACTGTCTGTCTATTCAACCAACTGTCAAGCACGATATCAAGCGATTTACAAAGGTTGGGGCTCTTCCTCCAATGAGCTCTTTTTGTCTTGGGAATAGAGGTTTACACGAGTCGAACCGAGTCGAGCTTGGCACAACTCGACTCGGCTCGGCCACTAGCTGACCCCAGCTCAAACTCGACTTGGCTCGGTCCCGAGCCTAATTGGCCAGCTCCACTTAGTTCGGTCAACAGCTCGGGCCAGTTCAAGCCAAGATCCAACATGTGTGGCATTTTCACAAACACATGGAGTACACTTTCAATTTTTTTGCTGTATGTAAAATAACAACAGTTTTTTACATGCATTTCATCAAACACCTTGTAGGCAACATCAAAATCAAGAAAAAAGGGTATTTGTTTCATATACATACCTTCCTTGCCACCAGCCAATACTTCGTTGAGTCATTTCATCAAACACTTTTTTTAACACACGCACACACACGCCACACACTCACGCTGGTGGAATTTCACCACCAATGGGTACTCGAACCCTTGATCGAGAGTTAAACTCTTGAGAGTCTACCAGCCGATACTTCGTTGAGTCATTTCATCAAACACTTGGTGAGCAACATCAATATCAAAGTAATCGAGTCACCAAATTGGTTCGATTAGAGTTGGGATTTGATTTAAGTCGAGTCGAGCTCGAGCAAGCTCGAACTCGGTTCAAAATTTTTTCGAGCTAAAAAAATCAGCTCGACTGGGCTCGAACTCAGTTTCGAATCGAGCTTTTTCAAGTCGAGTCGAGCGAGCTAACTGAGCTAACTCAGTTTGTGTACAGCCCTACTTGGGAATCAATGATTTTTAAGGTACAACAATTGTATGGTTAAACGGAGATAGATGTAAGATGAATACGGAAAAAAGCAAGACTTACCACTACAACTTGATCACCAACCTGACTGAGAGTAGCAGTGTGCTTCGTGGAGCGGCATGATGATGAGAGGAGTAAAAGCAATGCCAAGAATTACCACTATGGTCAGCCCAATGTATGACTATAAGCAGTTAATTCTTAATGCTAAGATCTTCCTTCAGGTCAGGCACGTAGGCGCATATCAAAGTAAATTACAGATACTGCTACAGGTAAAGTCGATCCGGTGTGAGTGTAGGGACAGGCTGAACTACTAAAAACTAAACATCTCATGGCTGATGAGCGGTGGAGATAATAAACTAAGCTAAGATAAACTTGCACAAGTTGATAGTTGATTAAATTTTTAGATTTGATCATGGATCATTCTCTTCGTATCTGCCTTCGCTATTTATAGCATTCTTCAATGAGGCATGAGGATAACCACTTGTCCACGTGGTGCCTTCGCATGTAATCAACTATACTGGATCAGCTAC
The DNA here is from genome assembly GCA_021015155.1 of Magnolia officinalis. Classification (NCBI taxonomy): domain Eukaryota; kingdom Viridiplantae; phylum Streptophyta; class Magnoliopsida; order Magnoliales; family Magnoliaceae; genus Magnolia; species Magnolia officinalis. The sequence continues at coordinate 50,748,911 of JAJHSJ010000011.1, read as the reverse complement.
CAATTTCTTTGATCGTGTTTTACCTTTATATAATGCTCATAATGTAATTGAGTATTGATGTAGTCCCAACGGTTACTTATACTCATCTAGAGATTGCATAAACGCGGAAGCTATTCGGAAATACAATTTATTTTCCATATCTCCGGTGCGTGCTTAAAAATATATCACATGTGTAGTGTGGCTTATCCTACATCGTTAATCTATTACTGCCCGATATTGATACAAACAGCATGAACTCAGTCTTTCGGTCTATTATAAGCGCTCAGGATCGCAGGCGTTTAGTCCAATTTGAGTTGAATTCGGATCTAAGTATACCCAACACATAGGCACAGCACAAACGGCCAAATTTAAGCCAAACACCAGCACATCAGATGGGCCATGCCTGAATATGGACCGTTGGCCATGATTTTATAGCCGTCCCATTTGTCATATTTGAAGCCAATCCAATGAGGCGATTTTTGGCCACCAAACTGTCAAATTGAGTTGATGGTTTTTTATATCCTGAATTTCACATATTTATAAAACTTTGGCACGTGTGGGCATGCGTTTAGGCGCATGGAAATGCACCGCTGCAAATACACTCGCATGCTCCAGTCTCAAAAACAAGTGTCCACCAATCAGAGGCTAGGATTGTTCAAAAAAATCTGATTTGGAACTGAGCATCTATTTACAGCGGGTACCACATTGAGCAATGTCTACTTGAGGTAATTTATTCTCCAATTTCAGAGTGCCTGCCTTTGAACAATCACTATCGGATAATTTCCATTCTCCTAAAGATATAGCCAAAAGAAAAATACTTTGATACTACAGCTGACTGTGATTGATGGTACCAATGTAACAAATATCTCCAAAATCTTAAAATATTGCAATTTATTATTAAGAGATTTTCAAAATATCAGTTGATTTTATATTGTGTTTTTGTACCGATAATATCATGATATGCCTATGGAATTAGTGGACATATATTGGACAGTTAAAGATGAAAACTATCAACAATCCTATTTCTATAAACATTTCCGAAATTGAAATTAGGATTGTCCAACCAATCAGATCTTGGGATTGTGACTCGGTGAGAGTCGAGCTGCAATGCGCTAATCTTAAACTATGACCCAAAGTGATAGAATGGACCTTTTTGTAAGAAGACTTATGTGATACTAAAGGCAGCGTATGGAGCTTGATGTGCACGCTCAAAAATTGTAAACATGGCATATATTAATTTGAAGCATGATTATTGTAATAATTATTGTATTTAAGGTTATGGGTATTGGTTTGTTTGTGTAACTATATTGATAACCCTATGATTGAGACTTTTCAAGGACCTGAATGAGATGGGCCAACTTACATGACATGATTCCATGATCTGGATATCTGGACTCTTGCACCACGCATTTGAAAGTTCAAAGGAATTCCCCGCAACTCCTATCATGGTCCAATGAAATGTGAAAAATCCTATAGCAACCGGATGCAGATTGCACTATGACGCCAACCTCAGTGATATGTTGAAGTGGCAAAGTTTTGTGGGTCCCACCATGATGTATTTGTTATATATATTTATACATTTCATCCATTTTGCAAGATTATTTTAGGTGATGAGCCAAAAATAAGATGGATCACACCACATAAAAGCAGTGGGGATTGAACGCCTACTGTTGAAACATTTTTGGAGGCCAAAAGTTGGATCAAGCTGATATTTGTGTCTTCCCTCATTCAGGTTTGTGTGACCTTCTGAACAGGCTGGATGAACCTTCTATACAGGCTGGATGAAAAATAAACATCATGGTGGGCCCTAGGAAGGTTTCAACAATCACATCAGTGCCCACTAGTTTTCATGTTATGGTCCACTTGAGCTTTGTATCTACCTCATTTTTGAGCTAATAATCTAAAATGATCTCACAAAATGGATGAACGGTGTGGATATAACACAAACATCATGATGGGGTCCATAGAACTTTGTCACATCAACACACCACCCATGTGGTCCAAGCAATCGGAGTCCACATGAAAGAGGGTAGTACAATGTTAGCAAATACCGCTACATTCATTGACAATATCGAGCAATGCATACTGGTTTTGGATGATACTTTAAACCTTGCTTTGGATGAAATCCAATTAGTTTTCTTGGGCCTAGGCCAAGGCCCATCCACTAGCTTCAGACCCAGGCCTAGTCCAACATATTGGCTCTTGAACTTGGGACTCGGTACCAGTTCCTATAAGCTAGTAAGTAGAGTTGTACACGAATCGAATTAGCTCGGTCAACTCACTCAACTTGCCTCAGTTCGAAATTTGATTTGGACCAAGTCGAGCTGGTTTTTGGAGCTTGAAAAATTTTTGAGCAGAGTTCGACTCGACTCGAATCGAACCTCAACTTGAATCGATTCAGATCGAATTGGCCCGGTGACTCAGTTATTTTGATATTAATGTTGCTCACCGAGTGTTTGATGAAATGACTCAATGAAGTGTTGTCTCAAGTGCATACATTCTCTGCGGGATCGGCTGGTGGCGAGGAAGGAATGGATACAAAACAAATCACTACAAAAGAAAAAACTTTACATTTTAGACTACCCTTATATCAAGATTTTGATGCTGCTCACCGAGTGTTTGATGAAATACATGTAATGTGTTGTTATTATTTTACATTCTGTAAGAAATTTAAGATGTACTCTATGTGTTTGAGAAAGTGTCACAAATGCTCGAACATGGCTCGAACTAGGCGGAGCTACTGATCGAACTAAGCCGAGTTGGTCACTTAGGCTCAAGGACCGAACCGAGCCGAGTTCAAGCTGGGGTTAGCTACTGGCCGAGCCGAGTTGTGCCTAGCTCGACTTGGTTCAACTTATGTACAGCTCTACCAGCGAGAAGGCCTTGGGATAATAAATCTATCAGGATGGGCCGGGAAAAAGAGTGGGCCTTTACGGAAGGCCCAGATGTTCCTTTCTTTTCTTTCTTTCTTTGGCCAACAGTGTTGTTTCATGTGATCCAACCTTTGCATTAAGTGAAACCCCATGATGATGGTATTTTCAAAAAATATCAAGCCTATACAATCATCTGGTGTGCCACACCCTTAAAAAACAATGGACAACCATTCAAATTCACTTTGTGACCACCACATGCTGTTTGGACTAGTATGATTTTTTCATCCCACTTTTATGGTTGGGATGGTTGGGTACCTTTACAATTTGTAAAGGTGCGATGACATGAATACAAGGCCCCGACCCACTACGTTGGTAGAATAAGCTTATATTCTGCAACGTCCTACAAAGGGAATAAAAATTAATGATAGGGGGGTCATTTGATACTCTGGCAGTGTTATACTTCATACGCAGGCCCTCAGATATTATTTACGTGGTATACTTTAAATCAAATTAGACCAACAATATTGTCGACCACACTCTCTAGTTCACAGTTCTAAAATCAGATTGATTTCTAAATCCTAACTTCTGATTCGTGGATGCTTGTTGGTAATGGCCACCAATCCGACAGTCTGATAATCAGATAATCTTTCTTTTTTTTTTTAATGACACATTGAAACTATGACCCACAATCTACACACTTTCATTACAATAAATTGCGCTATTATTACTTTTAAGTGCCCGTTTATCATCCACCATGCTCTGCCAGAGTATCAAAGTCTTTCTTGAGGGACAGATTTGCAAGCTCTACCGAAGCCTTCTCCAGCGTGTACCTTTACATGCGGTAATCTGGCATTTTGCAGGCAATTTGAGCCGTGCATAAGGTGTTATTGACACATGGATGGAACCCATTTGTCTATGGCTCCTTAGAAGAGTTGGTGGAGATAGTGCTTAAGAGTTTTCTAAGGTTTCATCTTTGGTTGTCTTACCTGGTAATACCTTATTAGTATTATTTTTTTAAAAATCACTTATTTTATTTATTTATTTATTATTTTTTGAATTTGTGGGTATATATATATATACACACTTTCCAGGAAAGGTGCAGCCTCCCTCCCTTTTAAAAAATGCTGATCCTAATGTGTTGATTGACCAAACGTGCTCAAAATCTGAACAGGTCATCAAACTTGCTGTAATCAATGAATTTTAGGCCGGTTGCATATGTAGGTGGGCGATTGACAATCTTAGGCTCATCCCAGCCATTGTACCGTTTTCATCAATCAAGATACACTTAAGACTGTTCTTGGCACCTTTTGTGAGAGAGAAAAAAAAAAATGCTTTAAAATGTATTTTTAAGGGCACCCAAACATGCCTTGGGGGGAAAACCATAATGGTTCTTTTTATGTGATCCAACTTTCACATCAAGTGCACCCCCACCATGATGATGCTATTTTCAAAAACTAATGCATATGCAATCGCTAGGTGGGTTGCACCTGTGATAATAATGGACAACTATTCAAATTCACGTCGTGGTCCACTTGATGGTTGGATTGGTATGATTTTTGGGCCGGGTGTCCCACTTTTATATTTGGGTAAACATTAAGACAGATGCAATGCCACATGTACACCATGATGGCCGACCCCACCTACACCCTTTGTCTATAAAGGTTGCATAGGATCTGCGTCAACAAAAATGGGTAAAAGTTGAGAAAAGAAAACGTACAAGTCATCAAAAGGTAAATGATTTAGTAAAATATTTGGTACCACATTATGGCATGTATCCAATAATAATAATAATGTAACAACCATGTCCAACATGGAAGGGATAAACAGGCTAGTGGATGAGTGCATTTTCCATCTATGAAATTCGCATACCATATCATGACTTCCCCACACGCGAATATGGAAGCTCCATGGAGCTCATTGTTAGGCTTAATGGATTGTTCATTCAGCAAATGCCAGAGAGAAATTTCATAATTTCACGCCATATTTTATGTAAACTCTAGTTCATTTAGGGTAGCATACATTCTGTCATAAGAGAGGGTTATCCTTATATCAAAAGCTTTTTTTTTTTTTTTTTAATTTTATTATTATAGTTGATTAGTGTAAATTTGTAGATGTATAGAAAGAGAGCCATATAAATCTTTGTGTTGCTGTTTGCATCTTAATTTTATTTTCTTTATAATTATTTTGATATTGTTGTGTGTGGTTAAGAAGAAAATTTTCTCCACCATAATGCGATTCCATTTTATCCCTCAATTTCACCAATCTCCCAACTCATTTTATGACATGAATATGACAATAAGGCAAATCTAAAACTTAAGTATGTTACTCCATGGGAAACTGTGCGGATTGAGTGTCACCATTGAAACTTCCATGGGGCAAGGAAGTTTTGGATCAGGATAATATTCGTGCTTTCTATTCATCCAGGTGGGAATAATGATGGCATATAAACATCTCAGTGGTCTCTAGAAAACTTTCAACAGTGTGTGTTTTCATCTCCAGTACTATTCTGTCTGGCATGACTCACTTGATTTTGGATCTTCCGTACTTTTGGGATCATAGCCTGACATAAGTTGGTGAAATTGATGGATGGAGGGATTTCACATGTTCATCATGGCAGGCCACATAGAGCTTTTTATGTATGGGAAATGTCATAAGAAACTTGTGTCTCTTGCCCCACTACCTTTAGTCACACTATCATTTTACATATCTTTTGGCTTTATACCATCCAAAATGCTTAAGTGCCTATGTGTGATCATGTGAGTGCCACTTGTGGACCACTCTTAAATGCATCCATCTCTCTTCTCTGTCATCACACATATGTGTGGGGTCCATCTATGGATGACTCTTCCATGCACACACCCCCTAGGTATCATTCTTCAAAACCATACCCAAATAAGAAACGTGAGCAAGAATCTCAATTGAAAGTCGAAAAGAATTGTCTATTTGTAGTTCTCATTTTTTTAACGTGAAGGCTCTCCGTCCTTGGTTTCATATAAATGATTCAGAAGGTGGTATGGGTTCAAAAATGATCTTTGGTTGAACTTTAAATGTTATATGATTCCTAACTTGGTTGCATCTAGATGAGGATCTTCACTGTTATTTTAATATATGAAATTTTTTAAAAGTTCACACTTCTGTATCTTTTGAAATTCACCTACAGAAGTGGTATAAAAGCAGTCCCATCACAGATGCAAACTGATTATCATTTGTTTTTAATTAATCATCTAATTGATATATGGGTACCATCCATACAAATTATTAAAGGGATTTCCCTTGGGAACATGCATTCCAAATTTCATCCAAAACTATATCACTAATAGTGGAAATTGAAGCAATGGTTAATATAAATATATAGACTATTTTTCCTTTTTATGTGGATGATGTAGCATGTTGATTCATATTTTCTTATGGGTTTGGATTATTTGATTTTTATGGTTTAATCTAATTTTTGGGAATTGCAAGTATTTGATGAATATAATGGAATCAATTGGTAGGACTATTTTCTGCATCCAATCAAGTTGTAAGTTTCATCTTTCTTTTAGATCTTGATGTATCTAGCTAGCATCGATCATTGATAGCCTGGATTAGATGAGATTTCTACACATTTTCTTAAATTTAGATCTTTTATTTAAATCATTTTTGAAAGATCCAATTGAAGGCCACTGTCGAATTGTGGAGATGATGGATGGAGTGGATTTGGCATGTGGGTCCCATACATGTGATGCTTATGTGGCTGCATATATTATATAGATGCATCCGAATAGAGCTCTGAGGATGTCCTCATGATTATATTCATTTATTTGGTATAATGCATAGGGTGGTGCACATAATACATAACAATATGCCTTTGATTATACGTGATTGATTATGCATGTGATGATGTTATTGGAGAATATGAGTGTGATGATAAACAATTGAATAAGAATATAAAATTATTGAGACTGGATCATGGTGGGGAATAACACCTTACACTCAGCTAAATGTTGTCGTCAAGAGGAAGAATCATATCTTGCTAGACATGGTGAGGTTCATAATGATTTCTACTATTAATATTCCATTTCAGGATTAGACCTTTGAAACTATTATGTATCTCGATTCTGAATAAGATTTCAAACATAGCACCTCTAAATTCTCCCTTTGAATTATAAGTTGGGTGAAAATGTGGCAATTTGGGATTGTCCGGCTATCGTCAAGAAAATATAATTTAGCCGGCTTGAACTAGACCTGATAAATGTATTTTCATTAAATATTTCATGATATCGAAGCGTTGAAAGTTCCATGATAAGAGCAAAGAACTTTAAGTAAATAGAGGTGTCATTTTCTTTGAAGTAGGCTTCATGCAAGATAATGAAGATGATTGATTATCTTCTTGGAAGGTGGATAACATTTTTCCTGTATTCTTGATCCTCGACCTTTATCCGGCCGGACTTGGGCCAGCTATTAGGGTGTAAAACTGCCATTGGCTTTGCTTGATTGGTAAAGAGCCCGTGTATGGTGGCTATATGCAGGGAGTGGATTAGGCGTGCCCCAACTTCATCCAACACGGTGTGGCCCTAATCGTAGGACCCACCTGTTGGATGGATGTCTTCAATCTTGTTGAAACAAGGGACTTTTAGAGATCAATAACCTTGCTCAATCAATGGAACCTCTTAGCAATTAGACAAATTGCTCACAGGACAATTTGAACCATGTTCGATTGATCGAACCATCAAGTCAAGCGATCAACAATATTTGAAGAAAAAAAATTCCAAAACTATCTGGACGTTTTTGGTATAGTTCGATTGCTCGAACTGGTGCCTGCTCAATCAATCGACCCTTAGATCGATGACATGTGCGGAACTAAGTAAGTGCGCATTTTGTTTCCTATTTCAATTGTGATTGTATATATCGGGTGTAAACAGGATTACGATAACGCTAAGCATGTTTAAGGGTTCTAGAGAAGAAAAACTAGGATCTTTTGGAGATTCCAAGGTGTTATTATAATTGTGAGTTTCTTCCATCTCTTGTATATTGCTTTCATAGTGAATTGATTGTCGCTTTGTGCCATGGTTTATTTTTTTCATGAGATTTTTTCAACGTAAATCTTGTGTGTTCTCTGTGTACTTTATTACGATTGATCTCTTGTTATTTGATTAGAATTGGGGATTGCTTTCATGCTATTCCCAACAAGTGGTATCAGAGATAATTTTGGAGTTTTGAGTTTCGAATCTGAAAACATTTCTTCTAAGGGACATAACGTAAAATATGAAACAAAGAAGTTCACCAAAAGGAATAACTTTAACTATGGAAGATTAAGATAAAATACCTTCTAGTTAAATAAGGATTACAACACGCTCTTCTTGGTAAGGAGAAGCATCATGCGACTATAATTAATGAAGAGTGGGATAATCTAGATGAGAGAGTCATGACCTCGATCCAATTATGCTTGTCTGATAATATTCTTTATAATGTCCTGTATCAAAAGACCGCCGCATGGGTATGGACGAAACTTGATAGTTTATACATGAAGAAATCTATGGGTAATCGTCTGTATCTGAATAAGCAACTATATAATCTTAAGATGATGAAAGGGTCTGACATAAACGAGCACATAAGCACTTTCAGTGAGTTGCTCTATAAACTAACAAATACAGACACTATAAGAAAACTCACTTTTACCGACGAAAATTTTCGTCGCTAAATCCAAATTTTTCGTAGGTAAAAGGTTTCACCGACAAAAATTTTCATCGGTAAAAGACCGAAGGTAAAGACTTTTACTGACGAAAAAATATTTCGTCGGCAAAGGTTAGACTTTTACGACGAATATTTTCGTCGATAAAAAACTTTTACCGACGATTGTTTTTATAGGTAAAAATATTTACAAACCTTTTACCGACTTTTATCGACGAAGTTTTTTTGTAGGTAAAAATATTTACAAAACTTTTACCGACAAATTTTTTCGTCGATAAAAAATAAGTAAAAAACTTTTACCGATGATTTGTTTCGTAGGTAAAAATATTTCACGATACTTACCTACGAAAATTTTCGTAGGTAAAAATATTTACAGAACTTTTATCGACGATTTTGTTCGCAGGTAAAAATATTTCACGATACTTTTACCTACAAAACTATTCGTAGGTAAAAATATTTACAAAAGTTGAAAACTTTTACCGACGAGTTTTTTCGTAGGTAAAAGTGTTTACAAAACTTTTCCATACAATAATTTTCGCAGGTAAAAACAAGGATGAGACTTTTACCTACGAAAATTTTCGTAGGTAAAAGTCTCTTTTTTTTTACATTAATATTTCATCATATTCTTCCTGGTATACACCTGTTCACTATGCCAAAATGGCCAATTTGCGACAGATTTTTGCGACGGACGAAAATTTTAACCTCTTGGTTTAACGACGGATTTAATCCGTCGCTAATGGAAAAAGTCCGTCGCTAAGCTCGTCTATCTCGAATATCCGTAGTCTGAACGTCACGGAATTTAGCAACGGACCAAAATCCGTCGCTAAAATCTGATTTACGACGGATTTTTGTCCGTCGTAACTAAGCAACGGACGGAATCTGTCGCAAATTTTCATTTGGTGACGGAAAATGAATAGTTACAAATTCCTGCCCAAAATACCAAATGGTGTAATTTTCAGTTGCTTTTGCGACGGATCAGGTCCGTCGTAAAAGAACTTTTGCCAAAATGGAAATATATATATATATATATATATATATATATATATATATATATATATATATATATATATATATATATTTCCATTTTTTTAGAATATGGTGGAAAATTAAGTTTTTTTTGTAGTCTTATAATTATTTTTTAATAGAATTTCAGTGGTTTAATTGTACATATTTGTATCTAAGATTATTTTTTAACAATTGATTGAATGCAAAAAGAAAATTTATTTTGTTTTTATATCAAATGAGTGGAATTTTTATTTTTATTTTTTTAATTTAAAACTAGTATTTAAATGATTTGTAATATCACATGAAAAAAGAATATTGAAAAGTTTAAAAAATTAGATTTTGAAAAAATAAAAATCATGATTTAATAAAAATCTATTTTGTGGGAACAAAAAAGAATATTTAATGAAGTTGATAAATTTGAAAAAAAAAAAAAAGCATTTGATTTTGAGAAAATAATTGAAAAAAAAAGCATTTGATTTTGAGAAAATAATTTAATATTTAATGAAGTTGATTAAATTTGAAAAAAAAAAAAAAAGCATTTCATATTAAAAAATAAATACTTTATCAAAAAACAAACATTTTGAAACGAAAAATAAATAAGTTGAAAAATTTTGTGATTTTGAAAATTAATTGAAAATGTTCAAAATTCGAAATTAAAAGAAAAAGTTATTTATAAAAACACTAAGATTTTGAAAAGATATATACAATTTTTCAAAAAAAAAAAAAATTGAAAAGTTGAAAACAACATGATGCTTTCGAAGCAAAATAAATAAATAAATAAATAAATCTGCATTTTGCAATTTTTGGGAAAAAAGTAAAAGTTGTGAAAATTTAAGATATTTTGAAAATAAAAATTCAGAATTTGTATTTTAATTTACTTTTTGAAATATTTTATAATAAAAATAAAATTTTGTTAAAAGTTTTCAAAGAAAAATTAAGAGTAAAAAAATATACATTTTGAAAAAAAACGTAATTTTTAAATGGAAATTGAAATTTATCTGTGAAAAAATCGCGAATTTGCGATGTATTTTTGAAAAAAAAAAAGCATTTGATTTCGAGTAAAAAAATAGTATCCTGAAAAAGAAATTTAAAAAGATTTCGAAAAATGTGAAAATTATGACGATGTTAAAAAATGAAAATATTTTGCAAAAAGAAAATGAGAATTTGTATTTTGAAAAATAAAATAAATGCTTTTTTTTTTTTTAATGGAGAAGTTAAAAAGAATTGAAAATTTTAAATTTTAAAATTAAACAATATTAAAGAATCGATACTTTAACAAAAAAAAAAAAAAAACATTTTGAAACGAAAAATAAAGAAGTTGAAAAAATGTGTGATAAAAATGTGTGATTTAAAAAAAAAATAATTGAAAATGTTAAAATTTTGAAATTAAAAGAAAAAGTTATTTATAAAAACACTAAGATTTTGAAGAAAAAAATATATCTTTTAAAAAAAAAAAAAATTTGAAAAGTTGAAAACAAAATGATGCTTTTGAAGAAAAAATCGACATTTTGGAATTTTTGAGAAAAATTAAAGGTTAGGAAAATTTTTGAGATTTTGAAAATAAAAATTTAGAATTTGTATTTTAAGTTTTCTGAAATATTTTATATTTAAAATAATATTTTGTTAAAAAATTTCAAAGAAAAATTAAGCCTAAAAAATATACATTTTGAAAAAAAAAATTGTTATTTTTAAATGGAAATTGAAATTTATTTGTGAAAAAATAAAATGTAACCCGATCGGGGCGAGTAAATAGTGAAATTGAGGGTATTGATCCATAAAATTGAGGGAATGGACCAACATATAAAATGAGCCAAATATCCTGATCAAAATTGTGACCCAAGTTATTGACCTCGCGAGAACCTAAGAATTAATATTAGTAAATTTTGTGGGCCCCATCATGATGTGTGTTGAACATCAACACCGTGCATTTGATGTGTCCCCTTTAGGTTATGAGATATCTCAAAAATCATCCGTATACGAAACTTAGGTGGGCCATACCATCTAAAACCATGTGAAGAGATCCTAAAAATTATAAGCACTTGGTGAGGCCCACATGAGTTTTAGATGTGGCTGAAACTTGGTCTGACCCTTCATCCAATTAGGACACATATAATGAGTGGGTTGGATATGTGAATCACATTCAGGCAAGCCCAATATATGATTATGAAAGGAAACCCCTCTCCACTCCATTTAGGTGATTTACTAATTACCCTGAGTAAGCTCTGTGGGGTCTACCATTATTTATTTATTTTATCCACTCCGTTCATCCATGTTAACAGATGATTTGGGGTCTAAAAAACAAAAAGGAAGCATATCCAAAGCTCAAGTGGACCACACCATAGGAAATAGTGTGATTGAACCTCTACCATTGAAAAATTCTTGGAGGCCATAGCAGTTTTGGATCAAGCTGATGTTTGTGTTTTCTCTTCATTCGTATCTTTTTTATATTATGAATAGGTTAGATGAAAAATAAACATTACTGTGGGCCCAAGGAAGGTATCAACGGAGGAAATCATTATTCCACATTGTTTCGTGTGGCATGGTCCACTTGAGTTTTGGATTTATCAAAAATTTGGGATCAACCCACACCGTTCATCCATTTTTCGAGATTATTTTAGAGAATTATCCAAAAAATGAATCATATCCAAAGATTAAATGGCCGCATCACAAATAAGGGAAAAAGATTGGCTACTTCCCCTTACACTTGCCAATTTCTGGTGGTTGGTGCCCTGTGGGCCCCACCATGATGTATGTGTTTAATCAATATCGTCCATCTATTTTTAAAGATCATTTCACGGCATGAGACAAAAAATGAGGCATATCCCATTCTGAAACGGACCACATTACAGGGAACAGTGTTGAATGAGCATCAACCATTAAAAACATTTCGGGGGCCATACAAGTTTTGGATCGTGATGATTTTTGTTTTTCCCCTTCATCTAGGCCTGTATGACCTAATAAACAGATTGGATGTCAAATAAACAGTACAGTGGGCCTTAGGAGGATTTTAATGATGGATATCCAATCACTATTTTTTTCATGTGGTGTGGTCCACCTGAGATTTACATACTTCTCATTTTTGTAATAAATCTCTAAAATGATCTTTAAAAATGGATGAACGTAATGGATGAAATACATACATAATGGTGGGGCCCACATAGCACCAACCACCCCGTGGCTGGTGTCAGGGGAGTGACGCCGACCATTAAAAACTTCTATTGGCCACAAAAGTTTTAGATCAAGCTGTTATTTGTGTTTTCCTTAATTTATGTATTTTTTTAAAAAAACTTTTAAATATGTTGGATTTCAAATAAACATTACGATCGGCTTTAGGATAGTTTTAACGGTGGGAATCACTCTCCCCGCTGTTTTCTGTGGTGGGGTCCGCTACAGATTTTTATCTACCCCATTCTTTGGATCAGGACTTAAAATGATATCTCAAAATGGATGGACGGTGTGGATATAACAAATACATCATAGTGGGGCCCACAGAACTTGGTGACGTAACTTAGAGTACGGTATAAGGGGAAGTGGATTGCGTAGTGAGTCACTCACTACGCTTAGCGTACTGAGTAAACTCTGTGAGGTCCACCATGATTTATGTATCTGATCCACTCCGTTCATCCATTTTACCAGATAATTTTAGTGCCTGATCCCAAAACTGAAGCATATATAATGTTTAAATGGACCACACCAAAGGAAACATTTGAATTGAATGTCTACCGTTGAAAAAATCTTAGGGGCCACAGAAAATTTGGATCAAGCTTATATTTGCGTTTTCCCTTCATCCATGTCTTTATGATCTTATGAACAGGTTGGATGATAAATAAACATCACCGTGGGACCTAGAAAAGTTTCAACGGTGGAAATCTTTATCCCCACTGTTTCCTGTGGTATGATCTACTTGATCTTTGGATATGCTTCAATTTTTGGCTCAACCCCTTAAATTAGATGGAAAAATGGATGGACGGCTTAGATAGACCACATACATTCAACGTGGGCCCAATTGAATGTACAACGTATGATAAGAGCGTACTGAGTAACTCAATACGCAATCCGATTTCGGTATTAGGGAGGGCGTCCAGAGATACCCTAATTCTCCCTCCCTCTGCCTCTCGCACCGCACCCCCTCTCCCTTTGTCTCTCCCACCCTCTCCCTCCTCTCTTTGTCTCTCGTACCCTCTCCCTCCTCTCTTTCTGTCTCTCTCCTCCTCTCTCTCTGATCTCTCCACCCTACCACGCGTTGCCGAACGCCCTACCCACGCACGCCCTCTCTCTCTCTCTCTCTCTCTCTCTCTAAAGCTCAGTTGAAGGCTAACATTCACAACCATGAGTATCTCTCTCTCTCTCTCTCAATCTCTCTCAATCTCTTCCAATCCCTCCCAATCTCAATACCGATTTAGGGATTTGGGGATTTAGCAATTTGTGGATTTTAGGGATTTGGGGATTTAGCAATTTGTGGATTTTAGGGATTTGGGGATTTTAGGGCGCATTACTTCACATTGTTGAGGTGGTGCATCCAAACAACCCTAAATCACTGGCCCAAAGTCAGGTTCCACAAGCAACACCCTGGGCCCTAAATCACATTGTTATCTCTCTAATAAAAATGCTACTAGTTATATGTGCTGTGTATGGTATTATGTGGATATATGAATAATGCATGATGTGGGTTTTTCTCATGTGGTGTGTGTAGTAGTATGTGGATATATGAATAATACATGATGTGGGTTTTTCTTATGTGTTTCAGAGAATCATAAGCTCATTGACTGTGGGATGTGTTCTGTTTCTTTCATCTGTTCTGCTCTAATCACTAATAATCTGGGTAACCATGATTCTATTATAGATTGCCATTGAACCAAATAACTTCGGATCCGATAAAATAACTAAACACAATGTGAAGAGCACTTCATTGCCGGACAGTGCACCCGAAAATAAACAATTGTTGCTATTGAAACCTGAAAGCTCAGATTGAATTGGCTTGAATTGAGAGAGATTCAAGATAAAGAAGTCTAGAACAAAGAAACTTCATATGGCAGGCTTTCAGTTTGCAGGATTGTGCTAGCCCATGGTTCAGTGATCAAAGCCATTGATATTGTTTGGCCGACTGTCCATGGCTAATGCACCTAAAATCTCTCACACAGGAAGATGAAATCATGATCCTTCAATAGGTTAAGGATGCTTTTGATGATATTTGGTGCAACCAAAGACCCTGTTAAGAAAGATAATACAGCAATAATTCATGCTTCACATTGAAAAAAGGCCAAACAATCTGCTTTTGATGATATTGTTGCTGTTCTCAATACTGACTAGCAGTGCCAAATTGGATTGGACTCTACCGAGTCCGAGTTGACTCGGACGAGTCATATATCCACATAATACCATACACAGCAACAGCCCTAAATCACTGGCCCAAATAAATTCAAGGAAATTCGAGGAAATCAAGTTTGCCGTTGTTTGTTTGTTTGTTTTTTTTTTTTTTTTTTTTTTTTTTTTTGTTTTTTGTTTTTTTTTTTTGTTTTTTGTTTTTTTTTTTTTAGGTGTAGCATAAAAAAGAAGAAGAAGAAGAAGCTCTAGCAGATGAAATGTATTTGGGTCATTTCACCCTCTCAAGAAGGTCATTTAGGGACTTGAAATTAACTTGGAATTTTTTGACAAATCAGAATTTTCATATGCTGAGTGTTCATAGACATGCAATAAAAAATAATGCATATGCTACAAATGGAAGTCAAATCAAACCATTGAAATTGTGGGGTCCACTTTATATGGATCCTTGATCAAATATTACACTAGATTGATGTCCTAACTAGTAGACTGAGAGACAGCTACAGGACATTTGAAATGAAAAAATAAAAAATAAATTATCAATTGCTAGGATTTATTTAAAATGGTATGCCATGTTGGAATGTAAATTTTGAAAAGGTAAATCCTAGGATTTATTTAAAATCACGTTTAGATTGATTCATAAAATTAGCAAAAGCCACCATGGGATTTATACCTATCCTTTTAAAGAAAAAAGGCCAATGGCAGCTGCTGTACTTTCATCTGTTTCCCTTTTTGCCTTCCATATACTGGGAATTGATGCACTTGTGGGCAATCAAAGTTTCATCTATTATCTATCTGCTATATACAAAAGCTCATTGCACCTTGGAGATACATTTCCTAGCACATTTTTGACAGTTTTTTAAGCATAAGTTTAATGCGTTGTATATGGTTATTGACTGATTGTCCTTTGTGTTTCTCATTGTAATTGAGCTTTTATTATGTCATCATTGCAGGTGTCCATGCCATTGATTTTATCACTTTGGGTTGCAAAGTAGATTGGCCAGTCAGCATTGTCTTGACTACAGATGCACTTAAACTATATACTGACATTTTTAGTTTTCTGACTCAAGTTAAGCTGGGTGATGATTTGTTATGATCTCTGATGTTCTATTATGATCTCTGAAACTGTCATGTTTCTTGTTTTTGGTTGTATCCACAGATAACTACGATTTCTTTACTGATATATGGTTTTGGGCTTTTGGTTGGATGTCAGCACATAAGTGCTTGCTGAAAAGTGTTTGCATCTGAAATTTGTGGTTGACTGAACAAACTCTTCAAAAAAATCTCCACCATCAAACCATAAGCTATAGATTGGATGGCTACAATGGTCTAATCAAGGTGAACTTTGCATGACAAGCTTCGAATTAGGGGCAGATGCAACTAGAAGGTTCAGATTAATAGATTGAATTGCCAAGGTTACAGTATAGAATTAGAAGCACTTGTGACTTATAGTGGTCCTAAATATGTATGTTTGAATGTTTTGGCTTTGTGGTGGATGGACGCATTCTATCCCAATGTGTATAATGAGTATAACCAGCTGCACTAAGTAGCTGGGTACTATTAAGAGGTTATTTCTCTGATACAAATAGTGCTATGGGAAATGATCTATTTCAAAACACAGTAGAAGAGAAGCTAAAGATTTGCTACTGGTGTCCCGCAGTGGAGATGGTGAGAATATTTACCTATAGCCATTTGCAATTGGACTTCCTTACTAAAGATGGAGTGACTAGAGCATCAGTCATTGCCTGCTCTTAGTATTCTATTTTCAATCTTTCTTCTAAACAAATATTGTTACTGTCCCATCTCAAATTTGAAGCAAAACAGAGAGAAACTCATGTTAGAAAAAACTCTTCAAAAAACATTTCTGTTACAGGCTCATTATCTATCATTGTGCTTTCCCCATGCAGAGACCTCAGCTTTAACAGCCTGACTGGCGATATTCCAAGCTCCTTTGAAAGCCTTGCAAGAGTGGATTTCATGCAAGTCTAACATTATCAAATGAAAATTTGCTATTTGAGTCGATGCTTACCCTTAATAACAATGAGGTGGGGATTTTCTTTCTTTCTTTTTTTTTTTCCCTCCATTTAGGTATTTAACTAGGAATATGTTGATTGGGCCTATACCTGGATGGATCATAAAGAAATAATAATCTTACTCATCAAACTGATTTCCTTAAATGCAGGTGGTTTTGCACTGAAGAAGCAAATGCTGGATGACAGAAGATTCTCCAAAATGCATCTGAATTTGCAATGCCTCCTGTAGGTATTTTCTCAATGTCTATACACATTGCCTTGGAGAAAAATATGTACAAAAGGTGCTTACCCAATCACAAGGGAAGCACACTAAATAGGAAAACTCCACAAACATCACTACTTGTGGCTGCACCTAGCACATGTGGGACATCTAAGCTAACTATAAGGTGTGACTGACTATGTAGATGACCTGGTCCAGAAATCAGGTGGATCACTCATCAGGGAGCCACTTGTGTGTGTGAACGTGGACCATTGGGAAATTGTTTATGAATGTGAAAACCAAAGTAGCCCCTGTATTGTGAATGTTATCCATCCAAGTGGGGCCCAATAGAGCAATGATCCTAGATTTACAAAAAAAAAAAAAAAAAAAAAAAAAAAAAGATGAAGAGAATGTCAATTGTGTGTTAGATGCCCCATTTGTTTGGATATCAAACTTAAATATCTTTTAAGAAAAAGTAATTTATTTCAGCCAATTACCTTCTTTCGAGAGGTAACTTGTAACTCTTCAATTGAAATGCTAGCATGCACAATTATCTTTGGGTTATCTTGATTTTCTCATTCCCTCTCTCAGGTTTTGCATTATGTGACCATCCTTCCATCTTGGACAGAGAAGAAACGCAGGGCTTGTTCAAGTACTAGAATTATGTCCATGTTGTCCATATTCATACTAAAGGCATATAGTAGATTCAATTTCCCTTTGAAAAGGCGGCTTCCCATATTTTACCACTTAAATATGGTTGTGCAAGGTGCCTGTTTGATCAGATGGTTGAGAGAGGTGGTAGCATGGACAGCCATGATCTCAGGCTATGCTAAGAATGGGGAATTTGGTGAGGCAATTATGCTTTTTCACATGATGCCGGTTGATGTTGCGAAGCCAGATGAGGTGAGATATATGGACGATGCTTTTGAATTGATGTGTATTTTTATTTTATTTTATTTTATTTTTTTCTTTCTTTTGACCCAATATATTGATATGGTATCATGTTATCCGATTGTTCAATACTTTGACATAACAAACGGCTTCCATAGTGTTTGATTTGTATTTAGTGAATCAAATTTTGGATGAAATGTGAATATATTCAAAGCGGAAGAAATTGCTTTTGGATGTGCATGTAAGGGTGCTAGGAACTTAATTCTTGTCCTGTTTTATACATGACTAGTTTTAATACATGTATATGCTTCAAATTATGGATGTAATGTGAATATATTTGGATTTTGTTTTCAAATTATAAGATGAGGGTTTTAGCGTGCTGCTATTCTTTTGACATGGTGCCATGTTGTCACAGGAAGTTCATTCTTATGTGTGCCAAGTTGTCACAGGAAGTTCATCCTCATGGGCCTAAGTCATGGACTTGACTAAATTTATGGTAATATTGTACATTACAAAGATTTTGCACAAATAAATCAAATTCCATTTTAGAGCATTGTGGAATCATAGATAAAAGTTGGTCATATCAACTTAACAATTATATAAATTATTAATTGATATTTTATCAATTGAAGTAGGAGAGTATTCAACTTTTGAGTTAAAAAATAAATAAAAAATCAAAGATCTATTTGATCGCTATTGTACTTTTTCTCTTGATGTATCTACCTACGGACTGAAATTTCAACACTGATGTGTTGCTCATGATGGGAATTGGAAGAGTTTGCATGGACCATGCATGAATTCTGGTTAGTCAATCTTTCTTTTAGACCTTTCTTTTAGTCAATCTTTCACTTACAGTGTCTTGCATGCACAGCCAAATTGAATCGTAAATGTTCTATTCACTTAAAAGAAATAGTTAAATTGTGATTGAGATTATTTCCTGACCTAACAGATTTTGTGTGTAGGTTTCATCAATCTAGCCTTGCTGTTGATGTTCTATTCAGAAAAATGCAGCCAGTCAACTCTGTATTTAGGACCAAATGTGGTGAAGCTTAGGCTAATGTGATACTGGCATGAAAAGAAGATTTAAGCATCCTAAATCCAGAAGCTAATGTATCCCTTTTTTTCCCTGTAAGTTTTTGTAAACTATATGGAAAGGATAGATCTATGTCCAAGCATTATGAAGCTTATCCCATTGAAAATTCCATGGCGGGGAACCAGTTGCTTCCTCATAAAGTTTCATGATAGATAACAAATGTAATCTATGAGAAGGGCGTATAAGGGATACGCCGTGCAAACTATTGGTTAGTGGCATCGATGGTCTGTTTATCATATGAAACATCCATCCTGTTGTTAGTTGTGAAATCAAATTATCTCTAGTTCATGTGGAACTCCATCATGAAATTGTTTTTATTGATTTTGTCATGTTTTGTAAGTGCTAGCTTCCTTGTAACCTGTGTGAATCTTTTCAAGGGATTGAGAGGGCGGGAGGGATCATTGCCTTTTCCCCGGATAATTGCATGTTATGGGTTCCATGTCTTGTGTCTTCCACTTGTAGCATACCTGTTATGGTAATTATTTCATTACAGCACGCCAATTTTCCAGGGCTTGATTTCATGTATTTTGTTATTTCAGCATGCATATCGTGGTGGCCAGTTAGCAAAAGTGGTACTACACCATCTTAGTGCTGAAGATGGAAACATTGTGATAGCTAAAGATATCAGGTTTGGCTTTGCTTTGGCATCACTTTCTCCAATTTTTCTTTTGGTATTCAAGCACACTATCTGGTGCATATGTATCCTTCTGCTTGCATTTGTTTCTTACAAAATTCATGGTTCTTCAAGGCTCTCAGACTTCCTTAGGAGGTTGCATCTATAATGGGTGAGCTGAGCTTGTTAAAAAGCTTAAATGTAAGTTTGATGTCGCAATTCTGCTCTACCTCTTATTTTCTACACCTTTTTTCATTTTTCATATGTACAAAGTTTTTCTAGCCCTACACTCCTTACATCACCCACCTGTTTAACATGGTTTTAAATGATGTCCGATACAACTTGGTGCCGTCCAGTCTTATCATTTTTGGTTTGACCTAAAATGAGTCACCTGACTAATTGGGGACTGAAACTGGGACAAAAATGGATCTGTGCGGGATTGAAATGGACGAGATGGGGTGTAATCATTATTTGGTTCAGACCAGAAATTAAATAGGAATTCAAGTTGTTAATGGAAATGAGCATCTAGATAGTGCTTACCTATAACATTGGACTTGCTCTTGTACAGACATTGTGTCGAATGTTTATCATCAATGCTAGACCTGGTTTTAGGCTGCTGTGGAAGACAATGAAGTCTTTTATCGATACAAAAACCACTCCAAAGATTCATGTACTCTTAACGAGGCTTTTCTATTTGTATTTAATTAATTAATGTTCCGTCTTCTAGAAATACCGTGATAATTATTGATTTTGTCATGTTTTGTAAGTGCTCTGAAAGAAGTGTCCCATCAAAAGCTCCCATCGCAAGTATATATTAGATTTCATTAGGGAGTTGCAGGCTTTTGCAATTCAATGGTTATATGTTGTTATATGAGATATCATATTTAGTGGATTCCATTTATGTGCATGTATTTTTCATATGAGGTATTATCATATAATGCTTCAACCTTTTAGTTTGATGATAGGATTCTTATTAAACTATCATGTGAATAGGATTTATTTTGTTAATAGAATTCTTATTAAACAATCGTATTGAATTATCATATTCTTTTAATTTTAAGATATTTTAGCGACGGACCAAATCCGTCGCTAATTTCTAAAGGTCGAAAATCAACGACAGATTTAAGGTCCATTGCTTACACATATTAACGACGGATCTTATCCGTCACTAATATTTTTAATGATGACGATTTTTTCCAATTTTTACGATGGATTTTTTATTTTTTACGATGGACCTTATCCGTCACAGATTAGACGATGGATTTCATCCGTCGGAAACCAAAAAATGACCTAGTAAACAGCGACGGACCGAGCGACGGACGAAATCCGTCATTTTTTTTATTTTACGACGAATTTGGTCCGTCGTAAATCTGCGATTTTGGCGTAGTGGTTATATAATACATTTCATCATATTCACATTCACATCCATCTAAACCCAAGCTACGTAAATCCATCCAAACATAAACTACATCCATCCGAACACAAACAATCTTATCCACATCACATTCATCCATGCATAAATACATATAAGTTTAACATCATAAATAAAATACAAAAAATTATTCATAGCATATTTCCTGGTGGGTCTTACAAAATTCAGTGTGGTGAACATATCACCGACTGTGCACACACACCTAAGTCCTTACTCATGCCTTCATGGTAAATTCAAAATAGTTTCAATACAAGGTCACGAGTTCAAGTACCCATTGTGGCCGTAAGCGACTCTAGTGTGTGTGTGTTAAAAGAAAAAGAAAGAAAGAAAATGCTGATTTATCTTTTTGGGTGAGCCTAATGGTACTTGATGATTTCTCATCAGGTATAAATTATTATTAGTTGTTTTTAGAAAGGTGAGATTAGGCCACTTATAATTATATTAACATGATAAAATGTTGTATGTGAGTAGACCCCACAAAATAAACAATTATATGGAAAAAAAATAAATGAAAAGAGAGAAAACATATGAGAGGTGATCCTTATATCCTTTGATGGATTCAAGCTGCATGTGCCCTACTCAACTTCCTATAAAGAGAAGTTTTATGGGTCTTGGAATAATGTTGGTGACAAATCCACCTTGTCTATTAATATTATCATATTGTGTTAGGACATGACTCTAAAAATGAGATGAATTCAAATCTCAAATAATCTATGCTATAAGAGATAGTGGAGATGGAAATAGATGCATTGTGATACTTGAGTTCGAGTATGCTTGCCAACAAAGCAAGATTTTCTCGTTTGTTGCCATGTGATTGGGCTACATTATTACATCAATCGGGTTCAGGTTCGAGATCGGGATCGGGTTTAGGTTTGAGTTTTCAAGTTTAGGTTTAGGTTTAGGTTAGCGCCCATTTGGACGGGTGGATTAGAAGGGATTGAATAGTATTAGGGTGGATGACATGGATTTCAAGGCAACGATGGTGTTGTCAGTGGATTGTCTTAAGATCTACGGAATTGTTATATCCCGGGATTTCTATATCGAGTCTGTTTGACACGCCCGGCCAATCCCGGGATTAAACCTTCCCATCCCTTCCAATCCCTCGAACCAAACACGTCTTAGACAAATTTGAACGGATTAGGGTGGATTGTATGGGATGGATGGGATTTAAAGTTAATGATGGTATTGTCAGTGGATTGTCTTAAGATCCATGGGATTGCTATATCCTGGGATCAGATCACCCAGCCTGTTTGGCACACCCGGCCAATCTTGGGATTTAACTTCCAATCCCTTTCAATACCATCCAATCCCTTCCAATCCGCCTAGCCAAACGGGCCCTTAGAGAGTTGAGATTAAGATTAGGTGTTGGTTTAGGTTTAGTGATTTGAGAATACATTTAGGTTTTAGGTTTAGGTTTAGGTTTTAGGTTATAGGTTTAGGTTATAGGTTTAGGTTATAGGTTTAGGTTTAGGTTAAGGTTAAGTTATAGGTTATAAGTTTAGGTTATAGGTTATAGGTTAAGGTTTAGGTTTTGGTTTAGGTTAAGGTTATAGGTTTAGGTTTAGGTTAAGGTTTAAGTTTAGGTTATAGGTTATAAGTTATACGTTATAGCTTTAGGGAATTGAGAATAGGTTAAGGTTTAGGTTTAGGAAATCGGGTTCGGGTTCGGGATCGGGTTTAGGTTTGGGTTTTCAAGTTTAGGTTTAAGTTTAGGTTAGGGAGTTGAGATTAGGATTAGGTGTAGGTTTAGGTTAAGGGATTTGAGAATACATTTAGGTTTTAGGTTTAGGTTTAAGTTTTAGGTTTATTTGAGAATATGTTTAGGTTATAAGTATAGGTTTAGGTTAATGTTGTAGGTTATAAGTTTATGTTAATGTTGTAGGTTATAGGTTTAGGTTTAGGGATTTGAGAATACATTTACGTTTTAGGTTTAGGTTTAGGTTTTACGTTTAGGTTAAGGTTACAGGTTTAGGTTTAGGTTATAAGTGTAGGTTATAGGTTATAGGTTTAGGTTAGTTATAGGTTAAGGTTTAGGGAATTGAGTTTAGGTTATAGTTTATAGGTTAAGGTTTAGGTTTAGGTTATAGGTTTAGGTTTAGGTTAAGGTTTAGGTTTAGGTTATAGGCTTTGAGATTTGAGAATAGGTTTAGGTTATAAGTATATGTTTAGGTTAATGTTGTAGGTTATAGGTTTAGGTTATAAGTTTATGTTAATGTTGTAGGTTATAGGTTTAGGTTAAGGTTTAGGTTTAGGGATTTGAGAATACATTTAGGTTTTAGGTTTAGGTTTAGGTTTTACGTTTAGGTTAAGGTTACAGGTTTAGGTTATAGCTTTATAGGTTTAGGTTTAGGTTATAAGTGTAGGTTATAGGTTTAGGTTTAGGTTAGGTTATAGGTTAAGGTTTAGGGAATTGAGAATAGGTTAAGGTTTAGGTTTAGGAAATCAGGTTCGGGTTTGGGTTTAAGTTTGGGTTTCCAAGTTTAGGTTTAGGTTAAGGAGTTGAGATTAGGATTAGGTGTAGGTTTAGGTTTCAGGATTTGTAAATACATTTAGGTTTTAGGTTTAGGTTTAGGTTATAGGTTATAGGTTTAGGTTTAGGTTATAGGTTATAGGTTATAGCTTTAGGGAATTGAGAATAGGTTAAGGTTTAGGTTTAGGAAATCGGGTTCGGGTTTGGGATCGGGTTTAGGTTTGGGTTTTCAAGTTTACATTTAGGTTAAGGAGTTGAGATTAGGATTAGGTGTAGGTTTAGGTTTAAGGATTTGAGAATACATTTAGGTTTTAGGTTTAGGTTAAGGTTATAGGTTTAGGTTAAGGTTTAGGTTTAGGTTATAGGTTATAGGTTATAGCTTTCGGGAATTGAGAATAGGTTAAGGTTTAGGTTTAGGAAATCGGGTTCGGGTTCGGGATCGGGTTTAGGTTTAGGTTTTCAAGTTTAGGTTTAGGTTTAGGTTAAGGAGTTGAGATTAGGATTAGGTGTAGGTTTAGGTTTAGGGATTTGAGAATACCTTTAGGTTTTAGGTTTAGGTTTAGGTTTTAGGTTTAGGTTATAGGTTTAGGTTTGGGTTTAGGTTTAGGTCATAGGTTATAGCTTTAGGGAATTAAGAATAGGTTGAGGTTTAGGTTTAGCAAATAGGGTTTGGGTTTGGGTTTAGGTTTGGGTTTTCAAGTTTAGGTTTAGGTTAAGGAGTTGAGATTAGGAATAGGTGTAGGTTTAGGTTTAGGGATTTGAGAATACATTTAGGTATTAGTTTTAGGTGTAAGTTTAGGCTTAGTATATTAGGGTCTGCTCGAACAATTTCGAGCTAATACATAAACACGCCTGTCCAAATGGCCAGGCCACTCCAATGTTGTTCATAGGAAATGGACAGCTTCATCATGGTCATAACAACGATTCTCACCTTCTAGGGACCCCCATTCAACATCCGGATAGCTCTAACGCACATCCGGGTCTGCTTCAACAATTTCGAGTTAATACATAAACACGGCCTGTCCAAATGGCTAGGCCACTTCAATGTTGTCCATAAGAAATGGACATCTTCATCATGATCATAACAGCGGTTCCCACCTTCTAGGGACCCCCGCTTAACATCCAGATAGCTCCAACGCACATCCGGGTATGCTCCATAAATTTCGATCAAATATATAAACACGGCCTGTCCAAATGGCCAGGCCACTCCAATGCCGTCCATAGGAAATAGATAGCTTCATCATGGTCATAATGGTCATAACAGCGGTTCCCACCTTCTAGGGACCCCCGTTCAACATCCGAATAGCTCCGACGAACATTCGGGTTTGCTCCATCAATTTCGAGCTAATACATTTAAAAACAACATAAAAAGGTAAGTAAAGCAAGAAACATCCATATGCAAATATTGAGGAGAATTACTAGTATATCTATATTCCTTCTATATACTAAGTTGATCTTGAGTTGATTATGACTCTGCAACAGTAAATCCAAGAAAAGCTACCAACAATATCATGTTGACATAACACAGGTAACTCAAAATAAATAAATAAAACTTACCTTGTGAGCTGTTGCCTCAGTGGCAAACCTCAACATGGTCGAATCCCTTGAAGTCACCCTCTTCATTTGACGCAAATCGGACATCAACGACTTCACCAGCACCTTTGAAGAATTCCTCTCTGCAGGTGAACAAAGGAAGCAAATTATCTCATTTTTTATCAGATGTAGCCATCTTATTTCCCATTCACATTGAGAAATTAAAATCTTGTCACAAGAGTAGTTCTAAATGATATTTACACATCAGCTCTTTCGACATAATAGGATAGGTTGCCAACAAATATGGTTTTTGATCTAGAAGTCTGGGCACTAGGCGTTGCAAGTGTTTTAGGCTCTATCAATTTAGTACATGGCCATCAGGTTTTGTAATATAGAGCTGAAAAAAGTATCATAGCCACATAGTCAAGAAAATTACCGCCTTCTTTTCGGTCTTTGCCATAGTGGCATCTGCCATTTTTCCATCACCACCGTGTAGGGAAACATAAACAGTTTGCATGAGGAAAGAGAAACAGTGCATGTGCCAGCCAAGGACCCCTTGACTAGTGCCACAATGGGTATATAAATGTTGACAAGAAAGACATCAAGGAAGATTTCACTGAGGGGAGCGGTTTTACCTTTTTCCATGCTGCTTTTTCTATTCCTTCCAACAGTTTGGATTGGTGGAGAAGTCTAGAAAAAGTGGAAATGAAATCAATTTCCATAGATGTGATGTTTTCCTGTGATTGCAAAAGCAAAAATAGGTGTGGAAATCGATTTCCTTTTCCACCATTTCCCAAAAAATGAATGGAACTTTTTCCCAAAAGAAACTTGTTAAATTAGATTTCCATGGTTACAAGAGTATAAGAGCCTATTCTCTACATCCCTATCAATCCTCAATTCAAAGTAGACATACATTCTAGAAGATAAATAGAGTTACCCGACATTTCCTTCCACCGCAACCTCAGAACTCAAGCTTTGACAGACAAACTGCAGTCCAAACCATGCTCATGGATATCAATGAAAACTGCAATGAAAAAATCAACAAAAGTGATGGCTGGATATTAGAAGTGATCAGTGGCTCCATCATCATGCAGTTATACACATGACTAGATTAGAGCTTACTTAAATAATGAAGATATATGCAGCAGTACAAAGGCCTACGTAAAGTTCATAATGGCTGCATCTACAACTATCAAATGGGACAACCACATTCTACACTACTCTGTAACCATCAATCTCAGAGTTAGAGAGAAGCATATAAGAAATTTATCTTCTTTAAATACAATAGTGATGAATGTCAGGAGAATATGGATACGGTGAAAAAATAACCTCAAAATACAATAGTGAGATGTTTTAGTGGAAAATTTTGCCTTCAAGATATGGGCCTCTTTGTTATTAGATCAAACAATCCATATACACCAAATAGTAAAAAGTCTCACAAATCACCTAGTTTAATCAGGTTTCAGTTCCCATCCAAATTATCCATTTGATGAGTCTCCTACTGTAGATGGACTATAATCCAAATATCCCCAAACTAGAATATCATAGCCATCAGCAATATGTAGCATTTTTACACTTAAATGTAAGAGAAACTCCACTATCCCAACATCATCTTTCAAGACTTCTATGAAGCACTTCCAATCAAAAGGGTCCTTAAAATCACTACAAGATTCTATTGAAACTACATTAAGCCTTGTTTTTTTTTCAGTTTTCTAGTCTACCAAAACTAGTGAAAGATTCTCATGGTTGTTGTAGGCAAGAGTTCATACCTTAGATTTGTCCAAAAGGACTTGTGATCAAGAGAAGGAAGGACCAATGTTGCATTCATTATCTTTGTTATTGCAACCATATCTCATATCTGCACAATTAAATCCCAAATCTGTTGTAAGTGTAGATCTACAAGCTAAATCTCGATAGTGCCATAATAACAACCACAAAACCATCAATTCAAAAGATCTGCTAAGCTAAATGAACGAACTAGAGCTAATACATGCAACATAAATCAGATCTGATCTGTGAAGCACAGAAAGCTACAAATCAGAGAAACAAAGACAATCATAGATCCGGAAAACATAAAAAAAAATCCAATGGAATGAAATCGATATAGCTAGTTCCAACGCTTCTAAGAAGCTTTCTAGCCAGATATATAAGTATTGACATATCCAGATCCGGATCTATGGCTTAAAAACACAGATTGACAAAGAAAATAGCATAAAATAAGGAAATTCAAAGTAAAGGAAAAAAATAAGAACAAATCAAATATCCACCATTGAAAAGAACAATCTCAAAACGGTAACCCAGTCGTTGTAGCCCATCTTCGCTCCGAATATCAATCCAAAAACCCCAAATTTGGAAACCCCTAAATCCAAAAACCTCCAAATTCGAAAACCCCCAAATTTGAAAACCCCTAAATCCAAAAGAACCTCCAAATTCGAAAACCCCCAAATATATCAACCTTCCACTTTCGAATCAATAGCCTTAAGGGGAGCATTCTGCCATTACCATTGTTGTTACCTCCCAGCTGAGGAATAAACTAGAGTGGTTGCCCCTCCTTCGAGTCGCGAGATAGAATGAGAAAACCGTAGGTAAGGGGTTCACCAAAACCCTAGAGAGAGGGAGATGCGTGGGCTGTTTGAGGGAGAGGGAGATGCATGCGCTGTTGGAGGGAGAGGGAGAGGGAGAGGAGAGGGAGAGGTAGAGAGATGGAGGAGAATGAGAGAGATGGAGGAGATGGATCAGAGATAGAAGAGAGATAGAAGAGACGACAGAGATGCATTGGAGAGAGAGGGAGGAGAATGAAAGAGATGGAGCAGAGATCGGGAGGGAGAAAGATGGAGCAAAGATAGGGAGGGAGAGAGAGGATTGGAAAACAGAGAGAGAGAGAGAGAGAGAGAGAGAGAGAAATAACCCGTTTTGGGCGTGGCTCTATTTCGAGCGCGCACCCAAAATTGGGCGGCGTTTCGTGAGACAGACCGTGGATGTTCCTGATAGGGGCTCCGTGGGGCCCACCATGATGTATTTGATTTATCCATTAATTTTATTAAATGATTTTAGTTCATGATCCCAAACTTAAGGTAGATTTCAGGTCCAAGTGGATCACACCATATGAAGAAAATGTGATTTAATCTCCATGTTTCCTACCGTGTGGTCCACTTGAGCCTTAAATTTAGCTTCTTTTCTATTTCATGCTGTAATGTAATATTTCCAAATATATGGACGGCTTAGATTATATATATATATATATATATATATATATATATATATATATATATATATATATATATATATATTAGGCCCCATATAGCCCCTTACAACATCATTAATTATTAATAGTGTGTCAACTTTTTAGTTACGGTTTATATCCGTAGCAAAAACCTAATGTGGTCTATATCTTTGCCCCTTTTTTGGGTAGTGAAAATCTGTAGTAGACCCTGCCACAGAAAACAACGGGGAGGGTGATTCCCACCGTTGAAACAATCCTAAGTTTTTTTTTTTTTTTTTTTTATTTTAAAAAAAAAAAAAAAAAAAAAAAAAAAAAATAAATCAAATAAGGGAATACACAAATATCGGCTAGATCAAAAACTTTTGTGGCCTTTAGAAGTTTTTAATGGTGGGCATCACTATCCCACTATTTTCTGTGCTGGGGTCCACTGGAGCTTTGGATTTAAGTCGTTCTTTGGACATTGCCCTAAAATGATCTCTCCAATTGGATGGAAGGTGTGGATACAAAACATACATCATGGTGGGGCCCAAAAATGAGAGGTATATAAATCTCAGGTGGACCACACCACATGAAAATAATAGTGATTGGATATCCATCATTAAAATCCTCCTAAGGCCCACTTTACTGTTTATTTGACATCCAATCTGTTTATTAGGTCATACAGGCCTAGATGAAGGGGAAAAACAAAAATCATCTCGATCCAAAACTTTATGGCCCCCAAAATGTTTTTAATGGTTGACGCTCATACAATACTGTTTCCTATAATGTGGTCCATTTCAAAATTTATTTTATTTTTATCAAAAAATTCAAAAATGCCGATTTTTTCCACTTAAGATTTGGATATATCTCATTTTTGGTCTCATACCGTAAGAAGATCTTTAAAAATAGATAGACGACATGGATTAAACACATACATCATGGTAGGGCTCACAGAGCACCAACCACCAGCCATTGGATGGTGTTAGGGGGAGTAGCCAATCCATTTCCCTTATTTGTGGTGTGGTCCATTTAATCTTTGGATATGATTCATTTTTTGGATAATTCTTTAAAATTATCTCAAAAAATGGATGAACGGTGTGGGTTGATCCTAAATTTTCGGTAAATCCAAAACTCAAGTGTACCATGCCATGCGAAACAATGTGGAATAGTGATTTCCACCATTGATACCTTCCTTAGGCCCATAGTAATGTTTATTTGACATCCAACATGTTCATAATATCAAAAAGATATAAATAAAGAGAAAACACAAACATCAGCTTGATCCAAAATTTCTATGAATGTTATTTTTAATGGTGGACATTCAGTCCCTACTTTCTAGTCCAGTTAAGCTTTGGACCCACCCCCTTTTTTGGTTAATATCTTAAAATGATCCGAGAAAAGCGTTGAAGTTTCTTGGAGGCCATAGAAGTTTTGGATCAAGCTGATGTTTGTATTTTCTATTCATTCATATATTTTTGATATTATGAACAACCTTAAACCGTTTTTTGGACAATCTAATCAATTCAAATTGAAGAGTAAATAACTTCAGATGTTTAAATCAAATTTCACTGAAATTGTTGATCAATCTTAGTATGCCCAATATCTTTTCTCGTATGTAGCCTGATTGGGGAGAGTAACTAGTCAAATTGAGGGTATTGATCAGTAAAATAGAGTGAATGGACCAGACATGTAAAATGGGCCAAATATTCTGGTCAAAATTGTGACCCAACTTACTGACCTCGTGAGAACCTAAGAATTGATGTTAGAGAACCTGGTCCCAAGGACACTGCCAAAGGATGATCCGTCCTGAGAAGGATAAACGGTGCTATAGCCTTCGAAATGGGGTCATGTTTGTTGATCCAAACCGTTGATATTGACAAGATACAAAGCTGACGATGGCTGTCTCAAACACTCGACTTTCAACCAATGGCCCATAAAACACAACTGTTAATGACATATTCCATTTTCAAAGAAAAAGAGCTAAATGATCAAAGGGTTAAAATATTCCAATCTTTAGTAGTTTTAATTGGCATCTCCCATCCATGGGGAGGCCAATCAATATAAACTATTTGGATCCTCAAAACATGACCCTGGATTGAGGGCTTCAATCGCAACAAGTTGGATTTTGTATGCATGCATCAACAGTCATACTCTAGTTGGAAAGTAACTTACCATTCAACTAGTTGCATTTGAGACCTTCACACACACATAGAGATTCTTTAAAGCCTTCTTAGCTAATACTTGTGTCAACATGTGCATGAACTAGGTCTCCACTTCTCTTACATTGCGAAATTCACCAAAATGCATTGCATGTGAACAGATGCAACTTGTGCATGACATCTAAGCCACTCAAAAGATAGGCCACACCATGAGTATCATCTGGGCCAAAAATCAAGACGCTCATCATGTAATCCATTTTTCAAGATCATTTTAGAGAATTATTCAAAAAATAAATCATATCCAAAGATTAAATGAACCACACCACAAATACTAGCAGGATGATGATTTTCACTGTTAAAAAATTTGTAGGGCCCATCATAATGTTTATTTTCCATCCAATCTATTCATAAGGTCACAAAGACCTAGATGAAGAGGAAAAAAATTTCATATTGATCCAAAACTTTTGTGACCCCCTAAAGGGTTTCAATGGTAGACGTTCAATCCCCCAAATGCTTTTTTCAATGTGGTCCACTTGATAGTTAGATCTGTCTTATTTTTTATCTCAAGACTTAAAACAAGCTCGGCAGATGGATGGACGGTTTGGATATAACACATACAAGTTAGGGCCGGCACCCTAACCAGTCTCCTGTCCTTCTCTTGCCCTTAGTCCCTTCTCTCTCTCTCTCTCTCTCTCTCTCTCTCTCTCTCTCTCTCTCTCTCTTCCTACAGATCTCTCCCTCCTCTCTTTCCTCCTGTCAATCTCTCTCCCTTCTCTCTCTCTTCCTTGCTCAATCCTATTGCCGACCGCCCTACCCACGCACGCCCTCTCCTCTATCTGAATCCATGGTTGAAGGATTAAATCTCCAGCAACATTGAGGTATTTCTCTCTCTCTCTCTCTCTCTCTCAATCTCTCTCAATCTCAATTCCGATTTACGGCCTGTTTGGATGCCTATAAGTTCTTTTAAGTTGTAATTGACTTACATGTAAGTCACTTACAAGTGAAAGTTACTTACAGGTAACCTGTTTGGATGTAAGTTGTAAGTCACTTATAGGTAAGTTAGTTTTTCTGTTTGGATAACCTGTAAGTTACTTACAGGTAGAAAGTTGTATATTCACATCAAGCAGAGCTTATATTAGAAAATTGTTCTAAAATGTTATAATCATATAAAAAAATATGAGATCAAATATGTTATTTTGTTAAGCCCATCAAGATGAATATTTGAGATAATTATTAAGCTAAACCAATCATCAAGTGGGCTATAAAAGTGGGCCCACAAATTCAAAATATCTATAATATGGAGTAATAACTCAATTTAAACATTGAGAATAAACTTCTTCAGTGAAAAACTCGGCAACACAAACAAGGTGGGCCTAAAATCCTTGATGGAAAAATGTTGGGCAGAGTGGATATATAACACATCATCAAGGTGGGCCCACGGCAGGGGTAACACCCACTACTGGGTTACCAGTAATGCAATCAGACTGCGTACTGAGTTGCTGCTTTACTTTTATTACACAAAGTCAATTCAGTTGGGTCCACTGTAAATGTATACGGTTTATCCAATCAGTCCATCCATTTTTTTTCATCTACATGTAGAGGTCGAGCCATAAAATTAAGCATATCCAAAGCTCAAGTGGACCATACCACAGGAAACAATGGAAATACTGATTTAGACTGTTAAAACCTTTCTAGCGCCCATAATGATCTTTATTTGTCATCCAACATGTTCATGAGATCACAAACACTTGGACGAGGGAAAAAAATCAGCTTAATCCATAACTTCTGTGGCCCCCTAGAAATTTTCAACAGTATACACTCAATTCACACTATTTCCTATGGTGTGGTTCACTTGATCTTTAGATATAGCTAACTTTTAAGATCAGGACTTAAAATTAAGTATTAAAATGGATGGACAGTGTGGATCAAATACATATATCATGGTGGATCCCACAGAGTTTACGCTTTACTCAGCACTCAATCCCTTCCCGCAGAATACTCAGTCGCGTACAAGTTGGCAAGAGTTCTCTTGAGAACTTTTTAAGAACTCATCATACGTGACTTGAGTCCAAAATCTGAACGGTCCATGTGATGCAGAACCCCATGAAACCCTTATGACCCAACTTTTACTTTGATCTAAAACATTGGTGGGCCATGACAACAGAAAACATTGTCCTACCTTGATTTGCATCTCTCTTTTATATGGCCCATCAGAGTTTTAAATCAGGGTGAAAATTAGTCCCTGATGGTTGCATGGGATGCTACATCACATGGACCGTTCGGATTAGAGGTCCATGACAAGTGTGAAAAAATGCGCACATGCACAGATGCGTATAAGTGAGTGTGCCTTATCGAGTAATGTTAAGCCACTACCGTTTTCAAAGAGGAAAAAAGGGTTGATGAAACCCTACCGTTCTAGGAGGAGAAAAGACAGAAGGCGGTAATTGCAGAGAGAGATTGCAAAGAGGGAGGGAGAGAGATTGCAGAGAGGGAGGGAGGGAGGGGGAGAGAGATTGCAGAGAGGGAGGAGGAGAGAGCTTGGGATGGAGAGGTGAAACCTTCAATCCCCATTGGTGCGTTTCTCCCTCTTCCACTCTTTTTAAAAATCCGACCGTTGAGCCTGTAAGTGACTTACAGGGAAGTGACTTCTCACCCCCACCCCCCTGCAGTTTTTTGGTAGATTTGCTTGTAAGTACTTACTGGTGATTTTTCTCCCCCAAACACCACCTGTAAGTGACTTCCCTATAAGTTACTTCCCACTTACCCAACTTATAGGCATCCAAACAGGCCCTTAGGGTTTTTCGGATTTTAGGGTGGATTCCACCGGAATGTTTATTTGTCATACAACCTGTTGATATGCTAGGTGGGGTCCACGGTGATGTTAGTTGCAATGGGCCGTGTAGCCCACCTTATCCAACAATCCGACCTGGATTTGGGGATTTAGGGCTTACAGATTTGAATATGGACCCTAAATTAGTGTTTTTCTGATTTTACAAATTAGGGATTTGGGGATTTTAGAATTTTGGGGAGCTGAGTAATTTTGGAATTGGGAATTTCATCTTCTGTCTTTTATTTATTTATTTCTATTTTCTTTATTGATATTTACAAACATCTAAATTTGGAATTCATGCATAGTAGCAGTTATAGTCATGAATCTGATTTAGCTGTTTCCTATAATTGGTATTTAGCTATGGTGTGGACGGCCTAGGTCAACATCTTCAAACCTGATGATCTCTACACGTTGTAACAATACAACCTTTTTTTTTTTTTTTTTCCTTTCTGCTAATTTGTAAATGACCAAGGGTCTATATTCAACATACATGTGTTGGGACATACATGTGTTGTAAATCGTGCCTCAGCCAACATATGCCCATGCACATACTCCAATCTCCTCTCCTTTTAATGCTCAGACAACAAAAAGCTGACTGGGAAGTATTAGGACATCATAATCATCATATCGATGGTGTTGTTACAAAAAATCTAGACCATGAGAACTTGGGAAGGTCTTCTCCTTCTGTAAGCAGGTGAGATTTGTCAAATTAAAGAGAATGCTCTCAGGGAAAAGTCAGAGAAGCCATTTTTTCTTTGTTGATGGTTTCTGTTTTCTTTGCTCTCAGCAAAAAGTCAGAGTGAAGACAATCTCATGATTCTTTAAATGTGTGTTTGGATGCTCAAGTTTGACCGGATTATACAGGCAATGACCAAAATGGAGGGAAGCCATTTTTTTAAATTTCATAGTGATGACATGCACCTATTTCCATTTCATGCATTTGTTCATGTAGGGACTCATTTGTAGGGACTCAAAATGAGCTTATTTGTCAATGGGAGAGTAATTCATGGACTGTCTTTTCACATGAGCCATAATTTGTATTTTCTTCTCTCATGTAGAACTGCATGATTAAGAGAAAGTGAACCCATTTGACTGGAATTGTATATTTCCCGGCAGCTATATGCATACACAGTCACTGACTTGATGGGAAATATAGTGGGCTCATTTATTTCAAGCTTCTTTAAAGTTGTTAGTACGTTATTTGGAGCTCCGCTCGACTTTCTTGCAGACGAATCTTGCAAGTAAGCATTAAGGAAGTGACTTTGTCTAAAATTTCCTTCCTTAGGAGTTCATTTTGAAATTCATTTTACGGGTTGCCATTCAATGCATCCTTGACAAGCTGCCTTTATTTCAATTGCATGTTACTCTCTTCACGGTATTTCATTACCTCACAATTCTTGGTTGATACCCATGCTCAAAAAGGCTTGAAAAATAGAACTGGTTAACCAGGCTGAGCCAACTTGGAACTCTGCGAGTCAATTAATTTAATTTTTAAAGTTTCAAGAAGAATATAAGCTATAGGAAGTGTGAAAAAAAAAAGAGAGCAAAAAATAAAAAAGAATATGGGCCTAGTTTCTAGAAGTTGAGTTCTTCGACTCGGCTAAGTTTTAAGACTCCACTCAGTTACCATGAACCTGAGAAAGTTTCTCCCTCATCCATCTTTACTTTTTGTTTGGAATATTTGAAATTCTTTCATAATGAATTTTTAATTATAACATGTTCTAGCATCTAATTTGGGCTATTTAATTGAATATGCACATTTTCTTTTTCAATAAGGTGCAACAGATTCAAAATGCAACAAATATACCTCTGTTTTTCATAATTTCCATTATGTGGCCATTAAAGTATTCAACTATGAATGTAGGGCCACAGCATGGTGTATTTGAATATGTGGCCTGATTTTTACAGGTTTGCAAAGAGGAAACTAGATGAGTTTGTTTTCCTCGGGAATCAACTACAAGTTTCGTATGCTCCTCAGTTCGAATCTCTTTCTGATATGAAGGAGAAATTGGAAGGCAAGAGAAACGAAGTTCTAAGCCCACTAAACTGTGAGTTTCTTCTAAGAATTGCTTTTAATGGACACCATTTTGAATAGAGGAAATACACAATGTTCAGTCAACTAATTTTACTAAGACCAGCAAATTGTACATGTGTTGGCCTGCCATTTGGTGATCCATAACTGTCCAAGTGATCACTTTGAAGGAATATAGATACCCTAGTAATGCAACCCTCATCACATATAATGTAATATCAACATATTAGTCATAATCAACTCAAAATCAACCTAGTACATAGAAGGAATATAGATACTGAAAAGGCCTAGCTATATGTCCTAGAGGGGGGGTGAATAGGACAATGCCAAATAAAACTTAAAACAGCGGAATTAAAAAGAATATGATAGCCAAAGTAAATCACAATGCAGGAAAGTAAAACAACCTCAAAATTTAGATCTTGAGAGGTTGATACAAATGTTGTTCTAAGGACAACCTTTCACCAAAAACCAGAGTTTATGGTAGAACAACCTTATTTCTAGAAAGATCTTTGTATCAAATCTCAAACCAAAGAGGAATACAGAAATAAATACAAACTGAATTGAAATAAATTGTAATCATAAATGTATTGTTCTAGGGACAGCCATACACCATAAAAATGGCAGGGCAACCTTGTTGGAACAACTTTTAAAGGAAATTGAATATCAAGCTGATAAAGGAATAACAG
Source organism: Magnolia officinalis (assembly GCA_021015155.1). Taxonomy (NCBI): domain Eukaryota; kingdom Viridiplantae; phylum Streptophyta; class Magnoliopsida; order Magnoliales; family Magnoliaceae; genus Magnolia; species Magnolia officinalis. The sequence goes on along the minus strand of JAJHSJ010000011.1, from coordinate 50,712,889 downwards.
AAAATAAATTCTAAACTATTACAAAATTCCCACAATGCTTGAATTAAATGATTACAACATTCACCACCATACATACATCCCACAAAAGAATAATTAAAGATTAGAAGTATAAATCATTCAACCACAACACAAGGGATTATAGTGGTTCGCCTGTGTGTTCACCAACTGTTAAACAACAGCCACACAGAATGCTACTCCACTCCTAATATCCTCACACAGGGGATATTACCGTTCACTAACAAAATAGGTTTTCCCAGGTTCACCCAAAACCTTTACAATTGTGTCTTTGTCTGTGGGCTTACACAATTAAAAAAAAACCCCACTTCTGAGTTTCCTGGCTCTCTTCAGATAACCAATACAACAAGATTTTTCTGACAAATCTTGAAAGAAACCAAAACAGAAAGGAATTTACAATTAAATGTAAAATACCTGATTATCTCCTTCGTTGTAGCAGCCCGGTAGAACCAAGTCAGAGTAGATGATTAAATGTCCAAGTTCAATGTCCAGTACTCAATTACAATGGTTCTAATTCTAATAGATTTTAAATTTAAACCAAGTAGGGCTTGCCTTAATTGATTTTGATTCCAAAGAAAGGGAATAACAATTCCTCTTATCAAATTAGATTGGAATAATAGAAACAAAATCAATTAAATAAAGCTAAGGAAAGAGAATATTAAATAAGCACACTTAGCTTAGATGGAGCACAGAATTATCTCTCAGAAGTTCGGCGAAGATTGGCTTGAATAGATTAATTAATTCGATGATTTCTTCTGAGATTCGTACTCTATTTATAGGTGAGCAGATTGCGTGTTCGACTGGTCTAGAGAGCTCTTCGACTAGTCGAAGCAATAACAGATATTTGAAAATCAGGCGCGATAAGCTTTGACCGTTCTACGACTGGTCGAAGGTCTCCTTCGACTGGTCGTAGGTCACCTTCGACTGGTCGAAGAACTTAAAATTCATCGCTGGACTTTGAGTCGAAGACTTTCGACTGGTCGAAGATGCAGTCGACACTGTTCCTTCGACTGGTCGAATAGACTCCTGGACTAGTCGAAGCCTAACAGAAATTATCCAATTTTTGTAACAAACTTATGACTGATCAAGGAATTTCTTAGACTGGTCGAAGCAACTCTAGGACTAGTCGAAGAAGGCCTAGGACTAGTCGAAGAACAGACCAAACTTATGTAAAATAAACATTCGATTTATGTATCCAAAGTGACCTACTTCTAAGGTCAACCTAAGGTCAGTCAAACCTCAACCATGAAGTAAGGACATTGAAACATTAGGAACTAGTGACCTTGAAGTATGAGCCTTGAAGTCTTGATGTAGTTCAATCTTGAAATCTTGATGTAGCTCAATCTTGAAAGTGTCTTGAGTTCTTTACAAACTGCCTTGTACTCTTCTTGAAGTCTTGCAGCTTGAGTCATGTCTTGTGAGCAGTTCTTGCAGTCAAGGTTGATCTTTGCACTTGTGAGCTTTGCTTGTTGTGAGCTTTGTTTGTTCATGAATGTTGATCTTTGAGAGAGCTTCACTTATGCAAGATATATAACAATAAGTTTGGCACCACAAATTTGACAACAAACAGGGATATAAATTATAGTACTTACAATCTCCCCCTTTGTCAAATTAGTGACAAAACACATAACCAAGATAAAAACAACTGGTTAAATAGTTATGAACTAGTTCATATCAACTGGCTTACCTGTAAATCAATATTCAATATTCAATATTCAACCAATTCATTCAACTAGTTCAAACATACTCCCCCTGAGTAACATAACCAATGCTACTCCTCTCACAATCACATCGTTAAGAACAAACCATTCTCCCCCTTTTTGTCACAATATGACAAAGGAAACAACAAAGGAGAACTAAATAAAGGAATATATGAGAGAAAACATGAGGAGTGATGAGATTATAGTAAAACAGAGATAAAGATACTCAGCATAGCTTCACATAGTATAAATATCCAGCATAAAACATAGATAATATCCAACTCAAAATCAGTCAACCAAGTGCTAAGTTATAAAGTTATTACAAACTAGAAGTCCCATATAAACTAATCAGAACTAGAACCAGATGACGGAGCAGGAATAGAGGGATCAAGTTGGTGCATGCCTTTGTTCAATCGCCTAAGATATTTGCGCATGTACTTGAATTGTAAATCATGAGCAACATACATGTTTTCCATCTTTACATTGATATTCTCAACTTTGTTCTCTAATGCACTCAAACGAGCATTAACATCAGATGGTTCAAAATCTGGATCATTTGTCGAGTCAGAATCCAGTTCCTCAAAAATGTCATCCATATTAATGTCATCACCAACTTCTTCATGACCACCACCACCACCACCTTGTTCAGGAAGTAGATCAAGCTTCATCTTATTGATATTAGTATTGTTGAAGATCAAATGATGGATTGGTGCCTCATCAACCGGCATATCGACTAACATATGTGTAGCCAATACAGTCATTAAATAGGCAAAAGGAATGTCACTATGACCAGGATGAAGTCTAAACTAAAGAATGAAATGACAGATTAAGGATGGTAAACAAATTTGAGTACCTTTGGAGATAGCATGGATAACACGAACCATAAACGAAATCAAATCAGTTTTATTACCCGAACGAGGATACAGATTAGACACAAAGATTTTGTGGAGAATTCTGTACTTGGGTAACAAATACCTTGCGGGAAGTGCATTCCCTTTCTGTGTCCATTGAACATCCATGTTGCACAAATCTCTAGTGAGCATGCATTTTTCAGACATTGAGGGTTTATCAGTTAAGTTATGGATAGGAATACCCTCATCATTCACAGGAATGTCCATAAGGGCTGAAATTAAATGACGATCAATGTCAAAAGGCCCTTCTCTAGTAGATATTTTAAAAGTTAAATTATCCTGTGAAAAAGCACTAATACATGCAAACATGGATTGGGCAATGGACCGGTATGCTGGCCCACCCCAATGTAATAAGTTAACCCAACCTACAGCTTCAAGCATAGGAAGGATGTCAAAAGGTGCAATATGATTAACATCAACAGGATGTTCAACAATAACATTACGTAATCGAATGTCCCTAACATAAGATGGATCATCATTGGGAACAAGAAGATGACGCTTAGAGATAATGGTCGATCTGGAGGAAGAAGAGGGACCACGGGAAGTAGTTTTTCTACCTCTAGAAGCCATTTGCAACAAAGATAACAAGGAAATAAGTAGTTGCAAAGGATTGAGAAGTGGGTTTACTCAAAACAGATTTTTCAAAATCCAAACCCCAAATCTCAATGAAATCCAAAATAGAAAGCTTAAAGCTTGAAAACTAAACAATCTAGACACAAATCTGCAAGAAAATGTGATTTGGAACACTAACCTTGAAGAACATGAAAGATGGGTTCGACAAGTCGAAGCTCGGCTCCTTAAAGAGGAAAAACGAAATGAGGAAGAAAGTAAAAATCCCCAATTTTTAAGTGATTCCCGAGATCTACGACTGGTCGTGGATATCTACGACCAGTCGAAGGTCGACTGGTCGAGTATACTCACGACTGGTCGAAGAATGTCCAAAAATTCATATTTCTTGCAAATTATTCAAAAATTGGAATTCAATCTAGCAAATATATACATTATGATACAAGTAGGCATAAATAATCATTTCAAAATGCACATGCCAAGATCAAATTTCATCTTTTTGAACCTGCCTTTATCGAGAGGCTTTGTGAAAATGTCAGCTCGTTGATCTTCGGTAGGAATATATTCTAGAGATATAACTTTTTCTTCTACTAATTCCCGAATATAATGAAATCTAATGTCAATGTGCTTAGTACAAGAATGCTGAATAGGATTTTTTGAAATATTTATCGCACTGGAATTATCACAATGTAATAACATAGAATCCTGTTTAATTTCATAATCACTTAGCATTCGTTGCATCCAAACAAGCTGTGTACATGCATTACCAGCTGCGATATACTCAGCTTCAGCTGTTGAAAGTGATATAGAATTTTGTTTCTTACTAAACCAAGAAACTAGACAATTTCCAATGTAAAAACAACCACCACTGGTTGATTTTCTATCATCTAGATTACCAGCCCAGTCAGCATCCGAGTACCCAGCTAATTGGACACTAGTCTCATGAGGATACCAGAGACCGAGATTTACAGTACTTGCGACATATCTAATAATTCGCTTGACAGCAACCAAGTGAGATTCTTTTGGATCAGATTGATATCTTGCGCAAATACCAACACTTAGAGAAATATCAGGTCTACTAGCAGTTAAATATAACAAACTACCAATCATACTCCGATAAAGTTTTGAGTCAACATTTTTACCATTAGAGTCTTTTGAGAGTTTCAGGGTAGTACTCATAGGAGTATCGAAATTCTTGCCATTCTCAAATCCAAATCTCTTGATTAGATTCAAAGAATACTTAGATTGAGAAATGAATATTCCTTCAGGTTGTTGCTTTACTTGTAATCCAAGGAAATAAGTCAATTCCCCAACCATGCTCATTTCGAACCGTGATTTCATCAAATCTGCAAACTCAGTAGTCAAGTCAGTACAAGTTGATCCATAAATGATATCATCAACATAAATCTGTACCATTAAGATATGATCATTATGTTTTTTAACAAACAGAGTTTTATCAACAGATCCCATTTGAAAATTATGACTTAAAAGAAATTTTGTTAGTTTCTTATACCATGCCCTAGGTGCTTGTTTTAATCCATAAAGTGCCTTTTTAAGCCGATACACATAATCAGTATTTTTAGGATCTTCAAAACCCATTGGCTGTTCAACATAGACTTCTTCATGTAAATCGCCATTTAGAAAAGCACTTTTCACATCCATCTGATAGATCTTTATCTTTCTAAAACATGCAATGGATATAAATAGTCTAATAGATTCAAGACGTGCTACTGGTGCAAAAGTTTCATCAAAATCAATCCCTTCAATTTGAGTATAACCTTGTACCACTAGTCTAGCCTTGTTTCTAATTATATTTCCACATTCGTCAGACTTATTTTTGAAAATCCATTTTGTTCCAATGATGTGTTTATCTTTAGGTCTTGGTACGAGATACCAAACATAATTTTTTACGAATTGGTTGAGTTCTTCTTGCATCGTAACAATCCAATTCTCATCAGCAAGAGCTTCTTTTACGTTAGATGGTTCTATTTGGGATGTAAAACATACATAATTACATATATCCTCAAGTTGTCTACGGGTGCGAACACCGGTGAGAGGGTTTCCAAGAATTTGTGTGGTTGGATGATCTTTAACAGTCCTTAACTCAGAATCAGTCTGATTCGATGAAGTATCGGGTTTATCAATGATTAGTACTTCATCATTATCTGAATTAGGGATTGGCGTGTTTAAGTGATCATCAATGACAACATTGATGGACTCTTGAATCACACCAGTTCTTTTGTTCAGAACCCTATAAGCCCGACTGTTTAAGGAATATCTTAGAAAAATTCCTTCATCACTCTTCGTATCGAATTTTCTCAAATTTTCACGATCACGTAAAATATAGCACTTGCTGCCAAAAACTCGAAAGTATTTAACAGTAGGCTTTTTATTGAACCACAATTCGTAAGCCGTTTTATTATTATCTTTGCTAGTGTTGACTCGGTTAATAATATAGCAAGCTGTGTTGACTGCTTTAGCCCAAAGATTTTTAGAGAGCTTCATGCTATTCAACATGACATTAGCCATTTCTTGAAGCACCCTATTCTTTCTTTCTACAATTCCATTTTGTTGTGGAGTTTTGGGAGCAGAGAATTCATGTAATATTCCTTGGTCGTTACAGAACTTCTCAAAATTGCTATTCTCAAATTCAGATCCATGATCACTACGAATTTTACTGATTTGAGAAGATTTTTCAGTTTGAATCCTTTTGAAAACTTTTCTTACTTCTTCAAGGGTTTCAGATTTATCCCTTAAGAAGACTACCCAAGTGAATCTGGTAAAGTCATCAACTATTACCAGGATATACTTTTTCCCACCACGACTTTCTGTTCTGGTAGGTCCTATCAGATCCATGTGGAGAAGTTCGAGTGGTCTTGATGTGGTATTTGAATTCACCTTTTTGTGTGAGTTCCTTGTTTGTTTGCCTATCTGGCACTCACCACATATTTTATCTAATTTCTGAAGTTTGGGTAAACCTCTTATAAGTTCTCGTTTGCTCAATCTATATAAATTTCGATAATGTACATGTCCAAGACGTTTGTGCCATAAATCAGTCTCGTCTGTATGGACCACGTGACATGTTTGATTAGATGAGCTGGATTCGCTAATAATATAACAATTTTCAGACGTTCTACGTCCAGTTAATATTACAGAACCCTTATTGTTTAGTATCTCACAGTTTTGATTAGAAAACCGAACACTATGGTTATTATCACATATTTGAGATATACTAAGCAAGTTATGTTTTAAGCCTTCAACATATAAAACATTTTTAAACATAGGAAGATTAAAAAGTTGAACCGTACCTTGGCCTATAATCTTGCAGTTGCTACCATCACCAAATGTGACTGAACCATCAGTCATATCTTTCAGATCCGTGAATAAAGCTTTGTCACCTGTCATATGCCTGGAGCATCCACTGTCTAGGTACCACTTTGAATGACTTGTTGCTTTGAACGCAATGTGAGCAACCAAGTAGGCAACTTTAGGAACCCATTTCATAACTGTTTTGGGTTTAGGAACATAGTTGGTCTTCTTTTGTTTATAGTTGTATGAATGACCTATAGAGTTAGATTTTAAGAGCTCCTTGAGTAAATCAACTATCTTTTCAGCTAGTGGATTTCGTTTCTGATTAGAGTTGACATGGCTGCTTCTAGGTTTTTGAAAAGTTTTTGAATTTTTAGAAAAATCTTGATAACTACTTTTCCCTTTTGAGTTTGAGGACTCTCCTTTAACAAACATGGGAGGAGTATACTTTTGTTTATGAGATAAATTTTTATCATAGCCCAACCCGAATAGATTGCCACATTTTCTTGATCCGGATAAAAGTTTCTCTAACTTTGGATCACCTTGGGCATATTTTCATGTGTCCTTTATACTCAGAAGAGAAGATACTTTAGTTTTAAGTTTCTCAATTTCAGATTTTAAATAAATAATTAGGGAGTTTTTGAATTCCAAATCGCATTTTGATTTTTCAAAACAATCTGAAATTTGTGATTTTTCTAAAACAAGTGATTCAAAACATTCTTTGAGTCTAGAAAACTTTTCTTTTTGAAGTTTAAGTTTGACATCAATTTTACAACTTTCCTTATATAGGGCATTATAAGCGTCTTGAAGATCAACTTCATTTTCACATTCACTACTCAGATTTTCTTCCCTTGTTGAGTCATTATCTGAAAATGTGAATTTGGCTAGAGTCATAAGAGCTTTAACCTCATTGCCCGACTCAGTTTCAGAATCTTCTGATTCAGAAGAAGCTTCAAAATCAGATGATTCATCCCATGTAGCCAACATACCCTTCTTCTTGGGTTTGTCCTTTTTAGGACATCTATTTGCTAAGTGCCCATATTCTTGACAGTTGTAACATTGACTATCTTTCAAAGATTTTCGAGATTTGGGTCTAAACTTCTTTTTATCATTCGATTTTTGAAAATCAACCATTTTCTTGCTTTTGAAAATCTTGTAAAATTTTTTAGATAAAAGAACCATATCATCTTCTGAATCAGAATTTTCTTCTGAATTACATTTATAAGATTTTAGTGCGATAGATTTACCTTTAGGAGCTTTAAAGTTTAACTCGTAGGTTTGTAGAGAACCAACTAGTTCTTCTACCCTCATATTATCCGTATCATGAAGTTCTTGGATTGCGGTTACTTTAGAATTGAACCGTTCAGGAAGTGAGCGTAATATCTTTGCACACACTTTACTTTCTGGGATTTTATCGCCAAGACCCCACATTGAGTTTACAATGTCATTCAATCTAGTGTAAAAGTCCATAAACATTTCATTTTCCTCCATATGAATTTCTTCAAATCTGGTTGTGAGGAGTTGGACTTTAGATTTTTTTACAATTGTAGTACCCTCGTGTGTCATTTTTAATATATCCCAAGCTTGCTTTGCAGTATCACAGGAAATGATTCTTTTGAACTCATCCGGTGATAGTGCGCAAGTGATTGCATTTAGTGCTTTAGCATTTGCACTACTCTCACTTTTCTGAAGAGTGGTCCATTGGTAATATGGTGTGACTTTCATAGATTTTGAACCATCAACCCCAGTAACTTCCATGATAGGAGGTTTCCATTCAGTCACTGTGGCTTGCCACACATTTTCATCCATTGATTTGAGGAAGATTCTCATTCTGGCTTTCCAATAGGCATAGTTGGAGCCATCAAAGGGTGGAGGCCTTGTGACTGAAAGGCTTTCAAAATTTGACATCTTAAATAGCTTAAATCGTTAGCTCAAAAATTAAATCCAAGAATTAAAAAAGAGCTATTAGGCTCTGATACCACTTGAACAGGCCTAGCTATATGTCCTAGAGGGGGGGGGGGGGTGAATAGGACAATGGCAAATAAAACTTATAACAGCGGAATTAAAAAGAATATGATAGCCAAAGTAAATCACAATGCAGGAAAGTAAAACAACATCAAAATTTAGATCTTGAGAGGTTGATACAAATGTTGTTCTAAGGACAACCTTTCACCAAAAACCAGAGTTTATGGTAGGACAACCTTATTTCTAGAAAGATCTTTGTATCAAATCTCAAACCAAAGAGGAATACAGAAATAAATACAAACTGAATTGAAATAAATTATAATCACAAATGTATTGTTCTAGGAACAACCATACACCATAAAACCTTTACAATTGTGTCTTTGTCTGTGGGCTTACACAATTAAAAAAACCCCACTTCTGAGTTTTCCTGGCTCTCTTCAGATAACCAATACAACAAGATTTTTCTGGCAAATCTTGAAAGAAACCAAAACAGAAAGGAATTTACAATTAAATGTAAAATACCTGATTATCTCCTTCGTTGTAGCAGCCCGGTAGAACCAAGTCAGAGTAGATGATTGAATGTCCAAGTTTAATGTCCAGTACTCAATTACAATGGTTCTAATTCTAATAGATTTTAAATTTAAACCAAGTAGGGCTTGCCTTAATTGATTTTGATTCCAAAGAAAGGGAATAACAATTCCTCTTATCAAATTAGATTGGAATAACAGAAACAAAATCAATTAAATAAAGCTAAGGAAAGAGAATATTAAATAAGCACACTTAGCTTAGATGGAGCACATAATTATTTCTCAGAAGTTCGACGAAGATTGGCTTGAATAGATTAATTAATTCGATGATTTCTTCTGAGATTCGTGCTCAATTTATAGGTGAGCAGATCGTGTGTTCGACTGGTCTAGAGAGCTCTTCGACTAGTCGAAGCAATAACAGATATTTAAAAAATCAGGCGCGATAAGCTTTGACCGTTCTACGACTGGTCGTAGGTCACCTCCGACTGATCGAAGGTCTCCTTCGACTAGTCGAAGAACTTAAAATTCATCGCTGGACTTTGAGTCGAAGATTTTCGACTGGTCGAAGATGCAGTCGACACTGTTCCTTCGACTGGTCGAACAGACTCCTGGACCAGTCGAAGCCTAACAGAAATTATCCGATTTTTGTAACAAACTTATGACTGATCGATGAATTTCTTAGACTGGTCGAAGCAACTCTAGGACTAGTCGAAGAAGGCCTAGGACTAGTCGAAGAACAGACCAAACTTATGTAAAATAAACATTCGATTTATGTATCCAAAGTGACCTACTTCTAAGGTCAACCTAAGGTCAGTCAAACCTCAACCATGAAGTAAGGACATTGAAACATTAGGAACTAGTGACCTTGAAGTATGAGCCTTGAAGTCTTGATGTAGTTCAATCTTGAAATCTTGATGTAGCTCAATCTTGAAAGTGTCTTGAGTTCTTTACAAACTGCCTTGTACTCTTCTTGAAGTCTTGCAGCTTGAGTCATGTCTTGTGAGCAGTTCTTGCAGTCAAGGTTGATCTTTGCACTTGTGAGCTTTGCTTGTTGTGACCTTTGCTTGTTCATGAATGTTGATCTTTGAGAGAGCTTCACTTATGCAAGATATATAACAGTGATTTGGCACCACAAATTTGACAACAAACCGGGATATAAATTATAGTACTTAACGATACACTAGTAATTCCCCTCAATATCTTCATATGGATGTTTCTTGCTTTACTTACCTTTTATGTTGTTTTTAAATGTATTAGCTCAAAATTGATGGAGCAAAACCGAATGTGTGTCGGAACTATCCGGATGTTTAGCGGGGGTCCCTGGAAGGTGGGAACCTCTGTTATGACCATGATGAAGCTGTCCATTTCCTATGGACAACATTGGAGTGGCCTGGCCATTTGGACAGGCCGTGTTTATGTATTAGCTTGAATTTATTGGAGCAGACCCGGATGTGCGTCGGAGCTATCCGTATGTTAAGCGGGGGTCCATAAAAGGTGGGAACCACTGCTATGACCATGATGAATCTGTCCATTTTCTATGGATAGCATTGGAGTGGCCTGACCATTTGGACAGACCGTGTTTATGTATTAGCTCGAATTTGTAGGAGCAGGCCCGTGTTTATGAAAATCTTCATTTATGCTCGAGTTAAATTTCTATAATTTGATATGAGCGTAACTGTAACCTATAACTCATAACCTAAAACCTAAACCTAAACCTATAACCTTAGCCTAAACCTAAACCTATAACCTAAACCTAAACCTATAACCTTAGTCTAAACCTAAACATAAACATAAACCTAAACCTATAACCTAAACTAAATTCACTTAACTTAAACCTACACCTAAACCCAAACATATAACTCGAACTCGACTCGACCCCAAATTCCTAAACCTAAACCTAAACCTATAACCTATAACCTATAACCTATAACCTAACCTAAACCTAAACCTAAATCTATAACCTAACCTTAACCTAAACCTATAACCTATAACCTAACCTAAACCTAAACCTAAACCTATAACCTATAACCTAAACCTATAACCTATAACCTAATCTAAACCTAAACCTAAACCTAAACCTACAACCTTAACCTAAACGTAAAACGTAAACCTAAACGTAAAACCTAAATGTATTCTCAAATCCCTAAACCTAAACCTAAACATAAACCTAAACCTAAACCTAAACCTAAAACCTAAACGTATTCTCAAATCCCTAAACCTAAACCTACATCTAATCCTAATCTCAACTCCCTAACCTAAACCTAAACCTAAACTTGAAAACCGAAACTTAAACCCGATCCCGAACCCGAATCTGAATCCCTAAACCCTTAGCCTAAACCTAAATCTATAACCTAAACCTATAACCTAAACTTAATTCACTTAACTTAAACCTACACATAAACCCAAACATATAACCCGAACCTGAATTCCTAAACCTAAACCTAAACCTAAACCTAAACTTATAACCTATAACCTTAACCTGAACCTATAACCTAAACCTAAACTTAAACCTTAACCAATAACCTAAACCTTAACCTATAACGTATAACCTATAACCTATAACCTAAACTCAATTCCCTAAACCTTAACTTATAACCTAACCTAAACCTAAACCTATAACCTACACTTATAAACTAAACCTAAACCTATAACCTAAACCTAAACATAAAACCTAAACTTAAACCTAAAACCTAAATGTATTCTCAAATCCCTAAACCTAAACCAACACCTAATCCTAATCTCAACTCCCTAACCTAAACCCAAATCTAAACTTGAAAACCGAAACCTAAACCCGATACCCAACCCGAACCCGAACCCGATTTCCTAAACCTAAACCTTAACCTATTCTCAATTCCCTAAAGTTATAACCTATAACCTATAACCTATAACCTAAACCTAAACCTAAACCTATAACCTAAAACCAATAACCTATAACCTAAACTTAAAACCTATAACTTAATATATTTCTAAACTTAAACCTAAACCTAAACCTAAACCTAAACATAAACCTATAACATAAAACCTAAACCTATAACCTAAACCTATAACCTAGAACTAAACCTAAAACCTAAACGTATTCTCAAATCCCTAAACCTAAACCTACACCTAATCCTAATCGCAACTCCCTAACCTAAACCTAAACCTAAACTTGAAAACCCAAACCTAAACCCGATCCCGAACCCGAATATGAATCCCTAAACCCATAGCCTAAACCTAAACCTATAACCTAAACTTAATTCACTTAACTTAAAACTACACCTAAACCCAAACATATAACCCGAACCTGAATTCATAAACCTAAACTTAAACCTAAACCTATAACCTATAACCTTAACCTATAACCTTAACCTGAACCTATAACCTAAACCAAAACCTTAACCTATAACCTATAACGTATAACCTATAACCTATAACCTATAACCTAAACTCAATTCCCTAAACCTTAACCTATAACCTAACCTAAACCTAAACCTATAACCTACACTTATAACCTAAACCTAAAACCTAAACCTAAAACCTAAATGTAGTCTCAAATCCCTAAACTTAAACCTACACCTAATCTTAATCTCAACTTCCTAACCTAAACCTAAACCTAAACTTGAAAACCCAAACCTAAACCTAAACCTAAACTTGAAAACCCAAACCTAAACCCGATACCCAACCTGAACCCGATTTCCTAAACCTAAACCTTAACCTATTCTCAATTCCCTAAAGCTATAACTTATAACCTATAACCTATAATCTAAACCTAAACCTAAACCTACAACCTTAACCTAAACCAAAACCTATAACCTAAACCTTAACCTATAACCTATAACCTATAATCACTACAAGAAATCGCACCTTTAGCGACGAAAATTTTCGTCGCAAAAAGTAAAATTTTCGTAGCTAAAACTTTTAGCGACGAAAATTTTCGTCACCAAAATCGTCGCCAATATGCCGCGGCAACAGACTTTTATCGACAAAAATTTTTAATCATCGACAAAGGTAGGGCTTTTAGCGACGAAACTTTTCGTCGCTAAAAAGCTTTTAAAAAACTTTAAGCGACAACCGTTTTCGTCGCTAAAAGTAATCTAAAAAACTTTTAGCTATGAATATTTTCGTCGCTAACAAATAAGTATTGAACTTTTAGCTACAATAGATTTCATCGCTAAAAAAATTACTTTTAGCGACGAACAGTTTCGTCGCTACAAAATACGGAAAAAACTTTTTGCGACGAATTGTTTTGCCGCTAAAAAACTTTTTAAAACTTTTAACGACGATAGATTTCGTCACTAAAAATAATTATAAAACTTTTCGCGACGAACATTTTCGTCACTAAATATACGTGTTAAACTTCTAGCGACGATATTATTTCATCGTTAAATATACGTGTAAAACTTTTCGCGATAAACATTTTCGTCGCTAAATATACGTGTTGTGACGTGCAGCGACGATAGCTTTCGTCGCTAAAAAATTGACCTAAAACCTTTAGCGATGAAAACTTTCGTCGCTAAAAGTCTTTTTAAAAAAAAAAAAAAATATTCCAGCACAAAATTCCTAATATACACCTGTTCTTGATATACACCTGTTATATAATATATTTCATCATATTCACATTCGCATCCATCTAAACCCAAACTGGTAAATTCATCCAAACACAAACATATCTTATCCACATCACATTCATTCACGCATAAATACATATAAGTTTAAACATCATAAATAAAATATAAAAAATCACGAAGATGAAGGTGGAAGTGGTGGGGCATTGGTGGGTAAGCGTGAAGCGAGAGCCTAAAACATTTCCATCATCCGTCGCTCATGCACCACCCACATCTCCTCCATCTGCCTCGCCTGCTCCTCCCTCTGCCTTGCCTGCTCCTCCCTCTCCCTCGTCAGCTCATCCATCCTCCTCACATGCTCCTCCCTCTGCCTCTCCAGCTCCTCCATCCTCCTCTCTTGCTCTTCCCTCTGCCTCTCAAACTGCTCTTTGATGTCATGGATGACAACCCGTAGCTGTTGAACCTCTCTCCCTGCGATATCAGCTCGGCGTACGGCGCTATCGCCAACGATGATGGAACGGGTGGAGGCAGATCTAATGGGTATCGTGAGCTTGGCACTATGGTCAAACCTATGCACATATTCAGAACGGGTGCCAAGCACCTGACTTAAGATCTCTGGCTCGCTCCGCTGAGTACCATCGGGAGTGGGCTGACTGCGCAAGGTGTCTATCTACTCCTGTAATGAAAACATATAAATTTTCATAATAATGACATTATTATAATTTAATGCAATTAAATTTTACAATGTAAGGATTTTACCCAAATCTCGCTGGCTCTAGGATGTATCCAAGATCCTGTCTCCTGTCGATAGTGAGTCCCTCTATAGAAGTCTACTGGTCCGGGCTCCTGGCCAGTGATGGAATCTCGCTGCGCAATCGAAAGGACAATAGAGTTAATATAAATGCATAGAAAGAATATATAAACATAATAATTACCAGTAATTTCTTAGCATGTCGTGACGAAGTCGTACAAATGACTTTGAACCAGATACGTGGTTCACTGCCAACTTTTTCCTGTTGTTAGAATTTATTTTGCTCTTCTTCTGAACACATTATTCATAATACATTGTTATTAATTACGAATTTAATTATTGCGTTAAGATATCGTAAATATGTAAATATTACCTGAAAAGAATCAGACGAAAACCTATCGTAGAGTATCCGCCAGTCCTCATCGGTCACGTGCTGCAGTGCGGACTGTGCGGCCTCCTCATAACTCGCGCACCGCTTGTATTGTCGGTGTAACTTACCGCGGTAATCCTTGAACTGCTCCTTGATTATGTCGTCGAAGGCATAGGAGATGTGTGGAACACTCAAATCGAAGTCAAATTTATTCTACAATTTCGTAAATAATATATTAAGGCAATAATCTTATTAAGATAATAACTTAAGAGTAAATGAACTTTCATAAAATAAATTTTAATTTACTAAAATTTACCTGAAGGCGCTGACAGATGAGCTGCAGCACATCATTTGTCACGTCTGCCTAACAGGGGGTGGTGGGGGGATAAGAGATCTGCATAAGACACCGACCTCCGACGTAAACAGTCTTGCATTGTTCCCAACAGGTCTA
Organism: Magnolia officinalis; assembly: GCA_021015155.1. Taxonomy (NCBI): domain Eukaryota; kingdom Viridiplantae; phylum Streptophyta; class Magnoliopsida; order Magnoliales; family Magnoliaceae; genus Magnolia; species Magnolia officinalis. Next base: position 50,697,779 of record JAJHSJ010000011.1, on the reverse strand, counting down.
ATGTAGTCTTGTGGGAACTCTACCATCACCTACCTCACACGTAATTTGCTTTAAAAGTAACCCACGCGTGGGTCCATGTCCTCGTCGGTTGGTCAACGACGCTGTTGCAAAAGAAATATGTAATTAAACATAAATAGAAGTCATTAAAAGAAATATATGTCTAGACTTACATGCAATGCCCGGTGTATGCGCGACTGAGGGATCATATGCCCGCGATGCAACATGTGACGGCGATGCTGTCTCCGTCGCATCACCGGTAGAAGGGATAGATCCAGTGTGTGAACGACGTGCTCTCCCACCTGATGCCATCACTGAATATGTGCGAGCTACGAACTTATAAATTTAAACAATGTCAATACAAGTGGAATATACTAAAACATTATACAAGTAGTGTTGATAATAGAATGCATTTGTGCTTATGCTTTGAGAGATTATTAAAATATGATTAAACCATTACACTATAATGCAAGCAGAATATAATAAAACTATAAACATTAATATATAACCCTTATAAATTCCATTACACATTGTCATTATATAATAAATACACATATTTCATTGTAATACAAAACAACTTTGAGGTAAACTATCTGAAGTACTCCTTACGTAAGTTATCGTATGCTTCAGAAGCATATGTCATGTAGTGTGAAGCACTCGACATTTTTATAGTCAACATATCAGTCACAATAAGAGAAATCTAGTCTCTTGGGACTCCATTCAGATGTGCAAGTGATCGAGTCGCATCTTCCATATCTCGTTTTTCGTGGTTATATATCTCTATCAGCCCCGAAATTTCTTTGAGATAGTATAATCTTTCGTCTGAGTTATCGTCGATATATTCCACTCTACACTCATCGACCAGACCAGGTATCTCTATGGCTCTACCATAAGAAGATACGACCGAAACCTCCATCTGCAACAGCTGATGATGTATGTTGCGTGCTTTTGCTATGCTCCAGTTTGATGATGACATGATCAGAAATTGACTCAACTGCAAATGTGAATTTTAAACAAGTCAATAAAAGGAATTAATCATGACTTGTAATTCTTACGTATACATGGAATACATAAATTATTCGAATTGAAAAATGACATGTAAATCATGTGTACATTTAATATCGTCGTCTGTATCACTATCGCTTAGGGCTATTTCTTCTTTACCATCACTATCGCTGATCAGTATTTCCTCCTCATCGTCTACAATGTTGTCATCAATGAAACCGCTATCATCTCTAACAATGTCTTGTATTATTGAGGCATCAACATGATCAGGTGGTACATCATCTCTACCTAATTGCACCACATCAATATCAACACTTGAATCAGTCCTTGTATCCCTAGATGGCATGTCTTCTTAATATGCTTCTTCAACCCTAGACGTGTCATTTTCCTCATCCTCGCTATCTTCAACTTCTGGTATGAGAACGTCAAATATGTTCCTGGGCTTTATTTTTCGCACCACGTGCCAAGAGATGCCTAAATTTGTGTCAACGAGGTAAAATACTTGTTTGGCTTGGCTGGCGAGGACAAATGGGTCGTCCTTAAACCACTTTCGAGATAAATTTACGCTCGTAAAGTAGTTGTCAGTCTGTATTCCTAACTTCTTATTTTTAATGTCCCACCAATCACATCTAAATAAGTACACCCGCTTTCTCATACAATAACTCAATAATATCCGTCAAAATTTCATAAAAGTCAATTTCACGCCCCTCATTTATTCCCTTCACAACCACTCCACTATTTTGTGTGGTCCTACACTTCTCACGTTCTTTGGTGTAGAACCGAATCCCATTTACAATACAACCTATATATCTAGATATACGTCTATCAGGGCCACACGCCAGTGAGTATAGTGCATCAGACACATCAGCAGAGTTGCTCGTGCGCAACGTTGTCATCTATTATCATGTACAGAATATAATTGATTAGGGATTTTCTTAGGTTGAAATAATGTGGAATACAATGAAAATTCTAAGTGTGGTGAGATATAATGTGAAATCTTACACATTTGGCGAACCATTCTGGAAAACTAGTCCCGATGCATTCGATCATAATTTGTGGAGAATTTGGACTTCATCTTGTCTATGTTCGCTACACATAAATGGCACGTCATCAGCAATAAACATTAAGATCATCGTATGTAGAGAAAACAATAATCGAGGGAAGACTTACTCCAAGTACGACTCTATTTCTTCACAATTATTCAACACATACCACCGCGCCTTTGCTAGATCCCCAAGGTTCATATCCTGAAACGTCAGGGATCCTAAAGGACGAACATTATGTGCAAATACAAATATGAGTCCTTGTTCATGCTCCTGCCCTTCAACGGCATTCCAATCTTCTCGGTTGAATCTAGTCTCTATGCCATGAAGATACATGGAGCAAAATATAAGGCACTCATTATCAATGTACGTTTCAACTATCGACCCCTCCGGTCATGCCTTATTCCTCACAATTTGTTTGAGTGTGTGAAGGAATCTGTACACAAAACCAATATGTTATACGTATGAAAACATGGATATATGTAGTTTATGCAATGAATAAAAATTTTAATAGGTTCTACTACCTTTCAATTTTTTTGATGTAAGTAAACTCCTCAAACTTCTTCTCTGTGTGGAGCCATCAAGGAGCATAGAAGTAGGTATACTATGTAACTGAGTCATTGCAGGACCATTGCAATGACATTGTAAAATCCATATCACACATGTCTGCTAGTTAATGTTATGATGTGAGACGAAAAATCTCGAGTAGGTTATAACGCTAGGAAATGTACAATCACCTACCATTGCAACCAATTACATACATCAGGATGGGCCCCATGGTAAGGGCCATCACTGCCCAATCCGAGTCCCAGATCAAGCTAATGTTTGTGTTTAATCCATGCTAATGTTTGTGTGGTTAATGTAAGGGCCATAAAAGTTTTGGAGCGTCAGGATTTTTATTTTTCCCCTTCATCTAGGCCTGACCTAATAAACAGATTGGATGCCAAATAAACGGTACAGTGGGCCTTATGAGGATTTTAATGATGGATATCCAATCACTATTGTTTTCATGTGGTGTGGTCCACTTGAGATTTATATACCTCTCATTTTTGGGCCCCACCATGATGTATGTTTTATATCCAAACCTTCCATCCATTTGGAGAGATCATTTTAGGGCAATATCCATAGTTAAATCCAGAGCTCCAGTGGACCCCGGCACAGAAAACAGTGGGGACAGTGACACCCACCATTAAAAACTTGTAAAGGCCACAAAAGTTTTAGATCAAGCTGATATTTGTGTTTTACCTTATTTCATGTCTTTTTTAACTTTTGAACCGGTTGGATTTCAAATAAAAATTATGGTTGGCCTTAGGATAGTTTCAATGGTGGGAATCACTATCTCAAGTGTTTTCTATGGTGAGGTCCATTACATGTTTTCATCTGCCTCATTCTTTGGGTCATGCCCTAAAATAATATCTCAAAATGGAAGGACGGTGTAGATGTAACACATACATCATAGTAGGGCCCACAGAACTTGGTAACATCGTTGCAGTACCCAACTCGCTACTCAAGGGTTACCTAACCCACGTCCGTGAGAGAGACTGCCCTAATCAGCGGCAGTCTCCTCTCTCTCTCTCTCTCTCTCTCTCTCTCTCTCTCTCTCTCTCTCTCTCTCTCTCTCTCTCTCTCTCGCACCCTCTCCCTCCTCTCGCTCTCTATCTCTCTCTGTCTCTCTCGCCTCCTGTCCCTCCTCTCTCCAAACTATCTCTCTCTTCCTCTCTCTCTGTCTCTCTTACCAAACGGGAGCGGATGAGGTGCAGACCGTTGCCGAACGCCCTACCCACGCACGCCCTCTCTCTCTCTCTCTCTGAAGCTCGGTTGAAGGTCATTCACGACAGTGAGGTATCTGTCTCTCTCTCTCAATTTCTCTCAATATTAATGCCCATTTAGGAAATTGGGAGTTAGTAGTTTATAGATTCTCGATTTGAATGTGGACCCCAAATTCGGTTTTTCTTATTTTACAAATTAGGGATTTAGGGATTTTAGGATTTTGGGGATTTGAGGACTTTTGAAATTGGGGATTTTCTGATTTTACAAAACCCACAAAACCCAATTGATGGGAGAAAGGCTAAGATGGTGATGGTGGCGCTGGTGGTGGTGGGTGTCTGATATCTATATTGAAAATGCTTGAATGTTGGTTGTGGTTTTTAAGTTTCAGTGTGGATGTTAGGTAGAATTGTAGAGAATCCTGTGTAATCTAGGATGAAAGGAAAATATGTCTTTTAGCATTAGAAATTATGATACAATTAGATGAAGAAAGACTTCCAGATTTCATTATTTGGGTGGATTGACAAAGGATTCCCTGATTTCCTATTTGAGGAATATTACCATGACAATGTGGTTTATGATGAACTCCATGAAGCACACACCAAAGCATCTCTACTATAAAATTGGTTCCCTTCTCCACTAGCAGCCAATACATGAATGAAAACATTCTTAATGGCCGTTACAACATTTGCACTACCAATATAATGGGCCTTTTGGGATTTTCCATGTATAATCATGGTTTTCAACTTATTATTACTATTTTGAATCATCCATTATCATAACTTTTGCACTTTGTTGTTCCACAATGGCCACCATATTTGCATGACTCCTAATATTTTGAACTTTAGGTTTCTACAAAGCAGAAGCAACAATAATTTGTTTCTGTTGAAGCTTATCCCTTGTACATTTTCTTGTTATTTTAGTGATAAAAAGATATCCTCTTCGGTGCATGGAATATGTCATTGCTACAGTCAGTGGCTACCATGGATTAGAGAAGTTTAAACTCATCAAGCTCATCAATCAAACCGGTGCTAGTTATGTCGGGACAATGTCTAAATCGACGACACATTTGGTGCGTTTTGAAATGAAGGAATCAATTATAGTACCGGTTTGAGTGATGAGCTTGATGAGTTTGAAGGAAGGAAATGTAGTCTGGCTAAGGATTTGGGAACAAAAATAGTTAACCATCTTTGGTTTGAGAATTGCATGAAGGAAGGGAAACGCCTACCAGAGGGTCCATATACCATGCAGAGGTATTATTGTTATTCCTTGTGATGTTTAAATAGAAAAGCCAACTTTGTTGTATCTTTTTAAACCAACTTCACTTTTATCCATCTCTTTGTCAACTGAATGTGTCATAATTCTGCTCTTTAACTCATCTCAGCCATCAGTTAGCACCACTGATACAACTCTTTCTTCTGGCAATGAAGCTTTAGATCTTATGGATTCGTCTTCTTGTTCTACTAACCACTAGACGACATACATGATGACAACACTTACACAAGATTTGCAAATCAACAAAACCTGGAAGAAGGGCATTTGGTGTGACAAGAAAATTTTAGTATAATGAAAATGAAAGTGAAAGGAAATTAGAAAGCATTGGAGGGGACAAGACATTTGGACAGGCTGTGTTTATATCTATATTTGCTCGAAATTAATGGAGCAGACTCGGATGTGCGTCGGAGCTATCCGGATGAGCGGGGGTCCTTGGAAGGTGGGAACCACTGTTATGACCATGATGAAGCTGTCCATTTCCTATGGACAGCATTAGAGGGGCCTAGCCATTTGGATAGACCGCGTTTATATCTGTATTTGCTCGAAATTAATGGACCAGACCCGGATGTGCGTCGGAGCTATCAGGATGAGCGGGGGTCCCTCGAAGGTGGGAACCGCTGTTATGACCATGATGAAGCTGTCCATTTTCTATGGACAACATTAGAGGGACCTGACCATTTGGACAGACCGTATTTATATCTATATTTGCAGGGACCACACCCTTAACCTAAACCACACCCTAAACCTATAACTATAACCTATAACCTGAACCTATAACCTAAACTTTAACCTACAACCTATAACCTATAACCTAAACTCAATTCCCTAAACCTTACCTATAACCTAAACCTAAACCCGATCCCAAACCCGAACCTGATTTCCTAAACCTAAACCTTAACCTATTCTCAAATCCTTAAACCTAAACCTACACCAAATCCCAATCTCAACTCCCTAACCTAAACCTAAACCTAAAGTTGAAAACCCAAGCCTAAACCCGATCCCGAACCCGAACCCGGTTTCCTAAACCTAAACATTAACCTATTCTCAATTCCCAAAGCTATAACCTATAACCTGTAACCTAAACCTAAACCTATAACCTTAACCTATAACCTAAACCTATAACCTTAACCAAAACCTAAACCTAAACCTTAACCTATAACCTATAACCTAAACTTATAACCTTAACCTAAACCTAAACCTATAACCTAAACCCATAAACTAAAACCTAATCCAAAACCTAAACCTATAACCTAAACCAAAACCTATAACCTTAACCTAAACCAAAAACCTATAACCTAAACCTTAACCTATAACCTATAAACTATAACATATAACCTAAACCTAAACCTACACCTAATCCCAATCTCAACTCCCTAACCTAAACCTAAACCTAAACTTGAAAGCACAAGCCTAAACCCGAACCCAATTTTCCTAAACCTAAACCTTAACCTATTCTCAAATCATTAAACCTAAACCTATAACGTAAACCTATAAACCTAAACCTAAACCTAAACCTATAACCTTAACCTAAACCAAAACCTATAACCAAAACCTATAACCTATAACCTATAACTTAAACTTATAACCTTAACCTAAACCTAAAACCAAAACCTATAACCTTAACCTAAACAAAGACCTATAACCTAAACCAAAACCTGTAACCTAAACTTATAACCTTAACCTAAACCTAAAACCAAAACCTAAACCTATAAACTAAAACATAAACCTAAACCTAAACCTTAACCTATTCTCAAATCCCTAAACCTAAACCTACACATAATCCCAATCCCAATCTCAACTCCCTAACCTAAACCTGATTCCGAACATGAACCCGATTTCCTAAACCTATACTTAAACCTTAACTTATTCTCAAATCCCTAAACCTAAACCTACACCAAATCCCAATCTCAACTCCCTAACCTCAACCTAAACCTAAACATGAAAACCCAAGCCTAAACCCGATCTCGAACCCGAACCCGATTTCCTAAACCTAAACCTTAACCTAATCTCAAATCCCTAAACCTAAACCTGCACCAAATCCTAATCTCAACTCCCTAAACCTAAACCTTAACCTATTCTCAATTCTCAAAGCTATAACCTATAACTTAAACCTAACCTGACCTTAACTTATAACCTTAACCTAAACCTAAAACTAAAACCTAAACCTATAACCTAAACCTATAAGGTAAAACCTAAACCTAAACCTAAAACCTAAATGTATTCTCAAATCCCTATACCTAAACCTACACCAAATCCTAATTTCAACTCCCTAACCTAAACCTAAACCTAAACTTGAAAACCCAAACCAAAACCCAATCCCGAACCCGAACCCAGTTTCCTAAACCTAAACCTTAACCTATTCTCAATTCCCAAAGCTATAACTTATAACCTAAACCTAAACCGAACCTAAACCTATAACCTTAACCTATAACCTAAACCTATAACCTTAACCTAAACCTAAAACCAAAACCTATAACCTATAACCTAAACCTATAATCTAAAACCTAAACCTAAACCTAAAACCTAAATGTATTCTCAAATCCCTAAACCTAAACCTAATCCCAATCCCAATCTCAACTCTCCAACGTAAACCTAAACCTAAACTTCTAAACCCGATCCTGAACCCGAACCTGATTTCTTAAACCTAAACCTTAACCTTTTCTCAAATCCCTAAACCTAAACCTACACCAAATCCCAATCTCAACTCCCTAACCCAAAACCTAAACCTAAACATGAAAACCCAAACTTAAACCCGATCCTGAACCCGAACCCGAACCCGATTTCCTAAACCTAAACCTTAACCTATTCTCAATTCCCAAAGCTATAACCTATAACCTATAACCTAAACCTAAACCTAACCTAAACCTATAACCTTAACATAAACCCAAAACTTAAACCTTAACCTAAACCAAAACCTATAACCTTAACCTAAACCAAAACCTAAACTTATAACCTTAACCTAAACCTAAAACCAAAACCTATAAACTAAAACCTAAACCAAAACCTATAACCTAAACCAAAACCTATAACCTTAACCTAAACAAAAACCTATAACCTAAACCTTATCCTATAACCTATAACTTAAACTTATAACCTTAACATAAACCTAAAACCAAAACCTAAATCGATAACATTGTCACGCCCCAGACTCGGTAACCGGACTCACAAGGAACCCGATGGCCGATTCTGGCCGCAACAACCTCCATAGTACACCATTCTCGGCTCCTAAGGCAGGTTCCGATCCTGGGATCCTATAAGGAGGATTTTCATAACAGTATAATCATTACCAATATGAGCATACCCAAGATCACAGCAAGTACATCTGGAAGTAACAAAGGATACACATCATAAAATTCACTAAGAATTTGAACTTTTACAAGCTTACATCAGGTCCAAAAGGACATACATAAGATAATAGAAGAAAGAAAGGAAGTCTGCAACACTGGGTCCTCAAGCTCAGGTCTAATCCAAACTCTGCCACTGCAACGCCTGCCTAGGATCTCCTACACGCATCAAGTGTGCATAAGCTTATAGAAAGCTTAGAGGGTGGTGTAAGTGTATGATAATAGTGCTCAGAAGAAGATAGAGAATGCAAAAGGGAGTCATGATCAATACCAATACCACTAGCCTTACCAAGGCTATCATGAATGCAAGAAACTATACCAAGGCAGTACGATAATGCAAGAAGCTATACCAAGGCTATATAGTGCAATGAGTACTGTAATGCAATGAGTACTGTAATGCAATGAGGACTGGGCACCATGCCAAGGCGATGTAATATGAGGCTTACACAGCCGATGCAAATGCAATACGAAGTAATGTCAGTGCTCATATCCAATCCACATATCAAGTACATTTCCATCATAAGGAAATCATCAGGGTCCATTACACTACTGGATGACTGCCGCTCTACAGACCCAGCACAGTCAAACGAGCGTAAGAGACCTCACTACTCTGCTTGCGGACAGCCAATCACCAGCAAGGCCTGAAGTTAGCGGACCCATTCACGAGCTGGTCAGACTCACCCTAGTAATGCCCCCTTACATCAGGCGAGTAAGGCTACACCCCTATCCAACCGACTACACGACAGTGGGAGTCACGGCCTAACGGTATAAGGCCCTCGTGCGCTCATATATTCCACTCGGTCATGGCGTTGGAGCAGATCCTTGGTACCATGGAAGTTTTGGAAATTTCACCCATGGGCATCCTATGCACCCGGTATGCTCAACTAATATTTCTGGTGTCCAATCCTGGCCATCCACGATGTAACTGTGGAGGCTACAACCCTGATGAAGCAAGGGCGATAATGCTCATATGTTATGCAATATCAGATGCATGAATCACACAATCAACTATGCATCAATTCTAAGCATCCAACGTGCTCAAGAGGGAATACTACGTCCCTCGGGAAGGCAACATGCAATGCCAAATGACACAATCATAACCACACATACAGTGTCATCCAAGCATACAATGATACACATGGGCCATGAAGATGAGTCTAGACGCATTATGCGGCGATATATAAAGTAGTACACTCCTCCTATCCAAGAAGGGACCAAGACTAGGTATTTAGATAATATCTATAAGAAATCTCACCTCTAGTGGGGGCCCATTTGCCTGGGGTAGCCCACGAGACTAAGCATACAACTACGTGTCTAAGTAACACAGAAGTGAGTCTAGTAAGAGTTTAAGATGAGCATCTAATCACATTTAGATACAATCAAGCCTAGAGGGGTCTATAATGGGGACATTTAACCACCATTCCTCAAGAGGCATCTCAACCACGAACAATATGGATATAAGGCCCAAGGCCCTATATTCAAGATAAGAACACAGGTAACCACATACATATATCCCTCATAATAGGCCATGAAAAGATATAATACCAATTTTAACAACATGGGCCTTAAGAGGAGAATTAAGGCCCAAGGCTCAGTTCCCAATGGTCATAGAATCTATGCATTGAGTTGGACTTGGTGGGCAGCCTGCGTCACAATATATGACTAAATAAGTTTAAGTTTGGATGAAATGGGCCCCACTACATCAGCTCAATAATTAACAATTTAAGTGGACAACCAAGAGCCCAATACTATCCTTACCTCAGTCCACAAGTCCATCAAAATGGTGGAAGTTGGCCTAATGTATGGTTGAGCCAAGCTAGGACGTCCCGGCCCACTTTAGGCCTAAGGGATGTCCCAAAAATCTGATCTAAAATGGGGTCCTCATGTGATCACTAAAGGTGACCCAAAGGAATGCACTAATTAAGCCCAAAAATTATAAGAAAACATAATCATGTAACACGTACACAAGTTCTCAATATGGTGGGCCCCATAGCCAACTAAAGTCTCAACTATAACGATGTACATTTAAGGCCCTTTGATAAAGTTTTGGGCCGTTTGACATCCTGGGTCTGCTAAGGTCCAGAAATTACTTAACTATGTGGGAATAATCTCATGAAGGCCAACTATACTCACTGGGGGACCCCACCAGATGGAGAGTGTGTATATATCATGAAAAGATCAAGTGGACCTGTTACTGGGTTGTGAGTCCAGCAACAACCCAAGGCAGAGAGTGCTTCCATGATCGGGCGATCCAAGGCTTGGACGGCCTGGACCACATGCGTTAAGGTAGGCTCCACATACATTCACATTGAACCTTAAACAAATGGCCTAGGGTCTATGGTGGGCCTTTAACCATCCATAAAAGAACCCATGGGCCTACCTTAAGACCACCCAGGAGGACATCCAACCTCAACTGGTTCCCAAGAGGTAGCTCGCCACTACTCGAGCATGAAATAAGGCCCAAGGCCTAAGCAATCCATGGCCTAGTGAGCCATACACTAAGCCCAATACTTAGGTAGCATGGTGGGCCCTTAAGCAAGGTTTGGGCCCAACCATAAAGGTCATAAATTCATATATTGTGGTGGGCTTCATGGGCAGCCTAGTAATTCATTTACATGGGCAAGTTTCACATTTAACACAAGTGAGTTGGGCCTCAGTTTTGGCCTAAGTACAGGGTTAGTTTAGTGGGCAGCCAAGGGCCCAACCTCTTGTGTATTATTGCCCCTAGGCCCATCACAATAGATAGGAGAGTATAGGCCCAAGATCAATGGGCCTATCCAAAAGAACTGAGTCCACAAGTCCTACTTGCTAACACAAACATGCATATAATATATCACATAATGGGCCCAAAAGCAATAGGCCCAAACAAAAGCCATCCAATTCATACATTATGGTGGACTTGAAGGCAGCCCGTAAGCCCAAGAATACACATGAGCAAGGCCTATACTGACAGTGTGGGCCTTGCCACACCAGCCTAAAGACTTAGCAAGGCCCTCCACAATATGCATCAATGTGGGCCTTGCAAGTCGGCCCACAATTAAACACTTCATGAGGGCATCAAGGACCATTAATACACATGATCAGCTCATAGATAGCCCATTGGGGCCGTAAATCAATAAGGTCAGCCCTTGCACAATCTTGGGCTCAAGGGATAGGTTTCCAGCCCATTGGGCCTATAAAGCTATAAAAAATTCTGGTTAAGGCTAGCCCACAAACCACCACAAAGGTGGACCTCAAGGGGCACTAATTAAGCCCAAAATGTCTAAGGAAGGAGGGCAAAGAGTGTGTGCAACACTCCTTTAAATCTGGTGGGCCGCCACGGCTCCAAAAGATCACAAATTTGGGCCCCTTGCTCGAATTCCAGCCCACCCACTTCTTGAGCCTGCTGGAGTCCAGAAATTTATTTAATTTAAATGGGTTACTGACCCATGGTGACCCACACATATCACAGTGGGTCCCACCAGATAAGAAGGGGTATATACAACACTTACTTCAAGTGGGCCATGCTGTTAGAATGCAGGCCCAGCAGCCCAAGGTAGGGGCATCCCATGGTGGGTTGTCCTACAGGCCTGGATATTTGACCCAAAACTGATCCAAATTGCAGGCCACGCCACGATCGGTACAGGGGCCCAATGACCCTAAATATTTGCAGGGTGGTCCTTCCATAACTGGTCTACAATACTACAAAATTTCAGAATTTTTGGACACCTAAAAATATTTTAATTAATTTAAATAAAATGGTCTATCCAGAAAATTGGACTGACCTGGATGTCCCAACGTGGTGGGCCAGTCCGGCCCTCATCACAGTGTGTACAGGGGTCCATTGGCCCTGAAATTTGGTATGTGGGTCTCACCATGAGTATACCACCTCCCTATAAATTTTTATAATTTTTGGATACTCAAAAGTATTTTAATAAATTCAGGAATTACAATGTATCTAGGGTGGAATGTTGCTGGAAATAACCGTACTGAATTTAGACCATCCAAATGGGTGGGTTCTGGGCCTCCAAAATTCCTGAAATTTGGACCCAAGGTCCCTCATCAAGCCTATAATAAGGTGGGACATGAAAATATGGCCCAACTTCTGAGGACGTATTTTTTTAAAATTTATTTTTATGGAACTATGCTGCTGGACTGCATAGCAGAAATTTCTGGTAGCCTACTATATTGGCCCACCCTTTTGGATGCCCAAATTGGGTCCATTGGCCCTAAAATTTTGCAGGTAAGCCCTAACATGGGTGGGACACCTCTTTGAAAAATTTTAAAATTTTTGGGATAGTAAAAGTATTTTATTTAATTCGTACAATTTATGGACAGCAAGGTATTTAAAAAAACAAATCTGCTGCTGATACAGTGCTGCTGCCCTTGATTTGTGCACCCCATTAGAGTGGGCCCAGGTCTGCCAAATTTTAAGAAAATGTAGGACCAACATTCCTACACAAGTATACAATAAGGTAGGGTCCACAAAGGTGGCCCACCATTTCAGAAACAGACTAATAATTATGTTTGTACAACAAGCACGGTTGCTAGACAGTCCGAAAAATCTGGACTATCCACCCTCCTTGGCCCACTCTTTTGGGTGATCAAACAGGGACGGATGAAGGTGAAATTTAACATACTTCAAGGTGGGGTCCACACCTCTAGAAATAATCAAATATTGGAGGTAAACCATCCTCTAAATCAGTCCATAATCTGTGCCAAAAACAACCCAAAAACAGTCCAAAATTTTTCTGGACAGCAAGGTATGTATGAAAATAACTAAACATAACCACTAATTAAATGGAAAAATATTTCACAAAATTCATGTTAAGATCCACCTTAGTGGGCCCCACAAACATCCAGGTCATACCCCCTTCATGAAACCCATTGCATGTGCCCAAAATGGAGCAAATAGAGTGTCAACGTCCAAGGAATGGACAACCATGGGCGTCCACTTTGCATAGATAGTCCGGATATTCCGGGGCCACTAGGTGGGCCACATACATTAGGGAAACAAGAATAAAATAATGGAAAATAGAAATAATCCAGCAAAAAGAGAGAAAAATGACATGCATCAAAGGAAAATGCTATGATGGGGTCCATGGAGAATGGCCCCATCCATGGAACATGCATGCAAAGAAATGGGCCATTAGCCTCAACATGGAGGCATGAGGGACCTCCATCACCACTTGATGGGTCCCACAAGCTCCCAAGAAAAAAATGAAGAAGGATCTAAGAGCACCCACCTTGATCCTTACAAAAATCTAGGTCTCCTTGCTCCTCTAGCTCCAAGGAAGGGAAATCAATGGATGAGATGATATTGAAATTGATGGATTTAGAGAGATTAGGGAGAGAAGGGGCTGGAGAAAATGGGGGATTTACTGCCATGGAGAGAATGAGGAGGGAGAGAGATAAGGAGATAGAGAGAGAGAGAGAGAGAGAAATCATTTGTTTGTAAGAAAAGAAATAATTACCTATGGGAGGAGAAAACAAGGTTGTAGGGTAGAGTAGGCTTTTGGGTGGTGTGTGTGGGGTGGGTAGTGTTAACTATGAAATTTTAGTGGTGTGTATAGTGTTGCATGGGAACTTGTGCCAAGAGGAGTGGGGTCCACATGCATGACACCTAAGTGGGCCACATGATTAAGGGTCATACAATGAAATGTACACAACTTTTGATCTACATATCGAATTTATGCACGAGATGCGGCATTGGAACCGTGGCGACGATGCGGTCACAATGACATATGTCTCGGGTCAATCCGAGTCAGGTTTACATAACCGAACTCAAGGATGATGCAAACACTACCCAATGGTCGCGAGTCACTGAAATTTGACCAGTAGGATCACGGGACCACAAGAAATGAAATGCATACCTACACACACATGCACACATGCGAACTCGGGTCGGGTCTCACAAACATAAACCTATAAGCTAAAACCTAAACCTAAACCTAAACCTAAAACCTAATTGTATTCTCAAATCCCTAAACCTAAACCTAATCCCAATCCCAATCTCAACTCCCCAACCTAAACCTAAACCTAAACTTCAAAACCCGATCCCGAACCCGAACCCGATTTTCTAAACCTAAATCTTAACCTATTCTCAAATCCCTAAACCTAAACCTACACCAAATCCCAATCTCAACTCCCTAACCTAAACCTAAACCTAAATATGAAAACCCAAGCCTAAACCCTATCCCGAACCCAAACTCGATTTCCTAAACCTAAACCTATACCTATTCTCAATTCTCGAAGCTATAACTTATAACTATAACCTATAACCTAAACCTAAACCTAACCTAAACCTATAACCTTAACATAAACCCAAAACCTAAACCTTAACCTAAACCAAAACCTATAACCTTAACCTAAACCTTAACCTAAACTTATAACCTTAACCTAAACCTAAAACCAAAACCTAAACCTATAACCTAAACCTATAAACTAAAACCCAAACCAAAACCTGTAACCTAAACCTTAACCTAAACTTATAACCTTAACCTAAACCTAAAACCAAAACCTAAACCTATAATCTAAACCTATACACTAAAACCTAAACCTAAACCTAAACCTAAAACTATAACCCAAACCAAAACCTATAACCTTAACCTAAACAAAAACCTATAACCTAAACCTTAACCTATAACCTACAACTTATAACCTATAACCTAAACTTATAACCTTAACCTAAACCTAAAACCAAAACCTAAACCTATAAGCTAAAACCTAAATCTAAACCTATACCTAAACCTTAACCTATTCTCAAATCCCTAAACCTAACCCTACACCAAATCTCAATCTTAACTCCCTAACCTAAACCTAAACCTAAACATGAAAACCCAAACCTAAACCCGATCCTGAACCCGAACCCGAACCTGATTTCCTAAACCTAAACCTTAACCTATTCTCAATTCACAAAGCTATAACCTATAACCTATAACTTAAACCTAAACCTAACCTAAACCTATAACCTTAACATAAACCTAAAACCTAAACCTTAACCTAAACCAAAACCCATAACCTTAACCTAAACCAAAACCTGTAAACTAAACCTTAATCTAAACTTAAAACCTTAACCTGAACCTAAAACCTAAACCTAAACCTATAACCAAAACCTATAAACTAAAACCTAAACCTATAACCTAAACCAAAACCTATAACCTAAACCAAAACCTATAACCTTAATCTAAAGAAAAACCTATAACCTAAACCTTAACCTATAACCTATAACCTAAACTTATAACCTTAACCTATAAGCTAAAACCTAAACCTAAACCTAATACCTAATTGTATTCTCAAATCCTTAAACCTAAACCTAATCCCAATCCCAATCTCAACTCCCCAACCTAAATCTAAACCTAAACTTCAAAACCCGATCCCGAACCCGAACCCGATTTTCTAAACCTAAATCTTAACCTATTCTCAAATCCCTAAGCTTAAACCTACACCAAATCTCAATCTCAACTCCCTAACATAAACCTAAACCTAAACATGAAAACCCAAGCCTAAACCCGATCCCGAACCCGAACTCGATTTTCTAAACCTAAACCTATACCTATTCACAATTCCCGAAGCTATAACTTAAAACCTATAACCTATAACCTAAACCTAAACCTAACCTAAACCTATAACCTTAACCTATAACCTTAACATAAACCCAAAACCTAAACCTTAACCTAAACCAAAACCTATAACCTTAACCTAAACCAAAACCTGTAACCTAAACCTTAACCTAAACTTATAACCTTAACCTAAACCTAAAACCAAAACCTAAACCTATAACCTAAACCTATAAACTAAAACCAAAACCAAAACCTGTAACCTAAACCTTAACCTAAACTTTTAACCTTAACCTAAACCTAAAACCAAAACCTAAACCTATAACCTAAACCTATAAACTAAAACCTAAACCTAAACCTATAACCCAAACCAAAACCTATAACCTTAACCTATAACCTAAACCTTAACCTATAACCTACAACCTATAACCTATAACCTAAACTTATAACCTTAACCTAAACCTAAAACCAAAACCTAAACCTATAAGCTAAAACCTAAATCTAAACCTATACCTAAACCTTAACCTATTCTCAAATCCCTAAACCTAAACCTACACCTAATCACAATCTCAACTCCCTAACCTAAACCTAAACCTAAACTCGAAAACCCAAGCCTAAACCCGATCCCGAACCCGAACTCAATTTCTTAAACCTAAACCTTAACCTATTCTCAAATCCCTAAACCTAAACCTACACCAAATCCCAATGTCAACTCCCTAACCTAACCTAAACCAAACCTAAGCAAGAAAACCCAAGCCTAAACCCGATCCCGAACCCGAACGCAAACCCGATTTCCTAAACCTAAACCTTAACCTATTCTCAATTCCCAAAGCTATAACCTATAACCTATAACCTAAACCTAACCTAAACCTATAACCTTAGCAGAAACCCAAAACCTAAACCTTAACCTAAACCAAAGCCCATAACCTAAACCTAAACCTAAACTTATAACCTTTACCTAAACCTAAAACCAAAACCTAAACCTATAACCTAATACCTAAACCTAAACCTAAACCTATAACCTAAACCAAAACCTATAACCTTAACCTAAACAAAAACCTATAACCTAAACCTTAACCTATAACCTATAACCTATAAACTAAACCTAAAACCAAAACCTAAACCTATAAGCTAAAACTAAAACCTAAACCTATACCTAAACCTTAACCTATTCTTAAATCCCTAAACCTAAACCTACACCTGATCCCAATCTCAACTCCCTAACCTAAACCTAAACCTAAACTTGAAAACCCAAGCCTAAACCCGAACCCGATTTCCTAAACCTATACCTAAACCTTAACCTATTCTCAAATCCCTAAACTTAAACCAACACCAAATCCCAATCTCAACCCCCTAACCTAAACCTAAACCTAAACATGAAAACCCAAGCCTAAACCCGATCCCGAACCCGAACCCGATTTCCTAAACCTAAACCTAAACCTATTCTCAATTCCATAAACCTAAACCTACACCAATTCCTAATCTCAACTCCCTAACCTAAAACTAAACCTAAACTTGAAAACCCAAATCTAAACCCGATCCCGAGCCCAAACCCAGTTTCCTAAACCTAAACCTTAACCTATTCTCAATTCCCAAAACTATAACCTATAACCTATAACCTATAACCTAAATCTAAACCTAACCTAAACCTATAACCTAAACCTAAACCTAACCTAAACCTATAACCTCAACCTAAACCCAAAACCTAAACCGAAACCTAAACCGAAACCTATAACCTTAACCTAAACCAAAACCTATTACCTAAACCTTAACCTATAACCTAAACTATAACCTATAACCTATAACCTAAACTTATAACCTTAACCTAAACCTAAAACCAAAACCTAAACCTATAACCTATAACCTGAACCTATAAACTAAAACCTAAACCTAAACCAAAACCTATAACCTAAACCTTAACCTATAACCTATAACCTATAACCTAAACTTATAACCTATAACTTAAACCTTAACCTAAACCTAAAACCTAAACCTAAACCTAAAACCTAAACCTATAAGTGTAGGTTATAGGTTTAGGTTTAGGTTAATGTTGTTTTTCTTTTCATTTCTCTGGATCACCTCTCATATGTTCTTTCTCTTTTCATTTATTTTTTTCTGTAGGATTGTTTGTGTTTGGATGAATGTAGTTTATGTCTGGATGGATTTACGTAGTTTGGGTTTAGATGGATATGAATATGAATATGATGAAATATATTATATAACAGGTGTATATCAGGAAGAATATGATGAATTATATTCTAACAGGTGAATATTAAGATATTTTAAATGAAATATTATTCAAAAAAAGAAACCCTTTAGTGACGAAAATTTTCATCGCCAAAAGTCCCATACAGGTTTTTTAGTTACGAATTTTTTCATAGCCAAAAGTAAACCTTTGGTTTTGCTTTGGAAGCTGTTTATAGCCTTTCGCGATGAACATTTTCGTCGCTAAAAGTCCCATCAATATTTTTTAGCTACAAAAATTTTCGTAGCTAAAAGTAAACCTCCGAAAACTGTTCACACCCTTTAGCGACGAAATTAGTCACCGCTAAAAGTCTAAACCATGCTTTTTAGCTACGGAAACTTTCGTAGCTAAAAGTAAACCTTCTGATCTGTTCGATGAATTGTACCTTGCCTTTAGCAGCGAAAATATTCGTCACTAAAAGTCTCATCCACTTTTTTTAGCTACGAAAAGTTTCGTACCTAAAAGTAATCCATTTGATTTAAAAAAAAAAAAAAAAAAAAAAAAAAAAAAAAAAAAAAAACTGTTTAAAGCCTTTGGCAACGAAGATTTTCGTCGCTAAAAGTCGCATTTGTGTTTTTTTAGCTACGAAACGTTTCGTAGTTAAAAGTAAACCAGTGGATTTTTTTCAAAATTTGTTCACAGCCTTTAGCGACGAACATTTTCGTCGCTAAAAGTCTCATACAGGATTTTTAGCTACGAAAATTTTCGTAGCTAAAAGTAATTTATTTGTATTTGTTGAGAAAATGTTTGGGGTATTTAGCGACAAAAATTTTCATCGCTAAAAAGTATCATACAGGATTTTTAGCTACGAAAAGTTTCGTAGCTAAAAGTAAATTATCGTATGTGTTAAAAAAATGTTTGGAGCCTTTAGCGACGAAAAGTTTCTTCGCTAAAAGTCTAATCCACGATTTTTAGCTACGAAAATGTTCTTCGCTAAAAGTGTCGTCACTAAAAGTGAACTTTTAGTGACGAAAATTTATTTCGTCGCTAAAAGTGACTTTTAGCGATGAAAACATGTTTCCTCGCTAAAATTTTCGTCGTTAAAAATCCTCTTTCTTGAAGTGAATCTAAACCTATAACCTATAACTTAACCTATTTCTAAACCTAAACCTACACCTAAACCCATAACCTAAACCTAAACCTAAACATATAACCTTAACCTAAACCTATAACCTATAACATAAAACCTAAACCTAATCCTAAAACCTAAACATATTCTCAAATTCCTAAACCTGAACCTACACCTAATCGTAATCTCAACTCCCTAACCTAAACCTAAACCTAAACTTAAAAACCCAAATCTATACCCGATCCCAAACCCAAATCAGAATCTCTAAACCCTTAGCCTAAACCTAAACTTAATTCACTTAACTTAAACCAACACCTAAACCCAAACATATAACCCGAACCCGAATTCCTAAACCTAAACCTAAACCTATAACCTATAACCTTAACCTGAACCTATAACTTAAACCTAAACCATAACCTATAACCTAAACCTTAACCTATAATGTATAACCTATAACCTAAACCTATAACCTATAACCTAAACTCAATTCCCTAAACCTTAACCTATAACCTAACCTAAACCTAAACCTCTAACCTACACTTATAACCTAAACCTAAAACCTAAACCTAAACCTAAAACTTAAATGTATTCTCAAATCCCTAAACCTAAACCTACACCTAATCCTAATCTCAACTCCCTAACCTAAACCTAAGCGTAAATTTGAAAACCGAAACCTAAACTCGATACCCAACCCGAACCCGAACCCGATTTCCTAAACCTAAACCTTAGCCTATTCTCAATTCACTAAAGCTATAACTTATAACCTATAACCTACAACCTAAACCTAAACCTAAACCTATAACCTACAACCTTAACTTAAACCAAAAACTATAACATAAACCTTAACCTATAACCTATAACCTATAACCTATAACCTCAATTTATAACCTATAACTTAACCTATTCCTAAACCTAAACCTACACCTAAACCTATAACCTAAACCTAAACCTAAACCTATAACCTTAACCGAAACCTACAACCCAAACCTATAACCTATAACATAAAACCTAAACCTATAACCTATAACATAAAACCTAAACCTACACCTAATCCTAATCTCAACTCCCTAACCTAAACCTAAACATAAACTTGAAAACCCAAACTTAAACCCGATCCCGAAGCCGAATCTGAATCCCTAAACTCATAGCCTAAACCTAAACCTATAACCTAAACTTAATTCACTTAACTTAAACCTATACCTAAACCCAAACATATAACCCGAACCCGAATTCCTATACCTAAACCTAAACCAAAACCTAAACCTAAACCTATAACCAATAACCTTAACCTAAACCTATAACCTAAACCTAAACCTTAACCTATAACGTATAACTTATAACCTAAACCTATAACCTATAACCTAAACTCAATTCCCTAAACCTTAACCTATAACCTAACCTAAACCTAAACCTATAACCTACACTTATAACCTAAACCTAAAACCTAAATGTATTCTCAAATCCCTAAACCTAAACCTACACCTAATCCTAATCTCAACTCCCTAACCTAAACCTAAACCTACACCTAATCCTAATCTCAACTCCCTAACCTAAACCTAAACCTAAACTTGAAAACCGAAACCTAAACCCGATACCGAACCCGAACCCGAAACCGATTTCATAAACCTAAACCTAAACCTTAACCTATTCTCAATTCCCTAAAGCTATAACCTATAGCCTATAACCTACAACCTAAACCTAAACCAAAACCTATAACCTAAACCTATACCTATAACCTTAACCTAAACCAAAACCTATAACCTAAACCTTAACCTATAACCTATAACCTATAACCTAAACTTATAACCTATAACTTAACCTATTGCTAAACCTAAACCTATACCTAAACCTATAACCTAAACCTAAACCTATAACCTTAACCTAAACCTATAACCTATAACATAAAACCCAAACGTATTATCAAATCCCTAAACCTAAACCTACACCTAATCTTAATCTCAACTCCCTAACCTAAACCTAAACCTAAACTTGAAAACCCAAACCTAAACCCTATCCCGAATCCGAATCTGAATCCCTAAACCCTTATCCTAAACCTAAACCTAATCTAAACTTAATTCACTTAACTTAAACCTACACCTAAACCCAAACATATAACCCGAACCTGAATTCCTAAACCTAAACCTATAACCTATAACCTTAACCTGAACCTATAACCTAAACCTAAACCTTAACGTATAACTTAAACCTTAGCCTATAACCTAAACCTATAACTTATAACCTAAACTCAATTCCCTAAACCTTAACCTATAACCTAACTGACGCAGGGGAGGACGTGAGGTCGAGCACCGTCTTCCTCAAGAGGATAAATATTCCGAATCCACGGAACTTCTCTGGACTCCTCACAGAGACTTCTCGAATCCACGAGAAAAGAGAGCAGAAAATAGAAATAAATTCTAAATAAATTCGAAATAGATTAATCCATCATTCCTCCCTAATGCGTCTCTTTACACCATTAATAAAGAAAAAAATAAACTAAAATTCGTAATTACCAAAAATAGCAAAATTCTAACTCTAATAAAAATCCTAATTCTAATAAAAACTCTTCTAAGGCCTAGTTTCTAAAAATAAAAATTGCAAATAAACTTTCTCTAGAAGAGTCCTAGTATAACTAAAAGTTATTTCTAAAAGGAAAGAAAATCTAAAACTCTAAAAATATTAAAAAATCGGAATTACTAAAAATAGTAAAATTTTCCTAAAAATTCGTTTTTGAGCTGAAAGCGCGTGTTTTTTGACGAAACGGACAGATGCGACCCACTTTGTGGGTCAGTTCACCTCAGATGGCCTGTTTCAGTAAAGATTGATAGCTTGTGCGCCCCGTAACGATACCCGGATCAAAAGTTATAGTCAATTTACGGTCCATCTTCTTTTGGCCCAACCATGCTAGGAACGTATCTGTGACATGTTCTACATCAGACTCCTCCACTTGAAAAAAACTCGTCCTCGAGTTACGCAAGAGACTTGGCACATAAGTCTGAGATAACTTCCGACGTCGATGTCATTAGCTCTTTTTTTGTACTTGACATTAAGCTCTTGAGTTGACACAATACATGTACTCATGCTTTCCTTGACTTGACTAATATCGATTAGTTCTTTCACATCTGCCTTCAAAATCTCATATTTTTTCTGATAATGTGGATAATTAGGCGGACTTGCCCCTGAGATGAGATCAACGTGATTTTGTATATCTTGTATGAGAGGTAATTTATTAGGGAGTTCATCGAGCACAACCCTCTTGAACTCCTGTGATACTGGTTCCAAATCCTCTAAGATATTCACAGGCTCCACATATTTTTTCTTTTCAACTAATGGATATATATTTCCTGTTTCCTCGTATTGTTTAATAAAGGCCTGTTCAGTGATGAGATATTGTTCCTCCACTTTAGAAGTGTTGGGTTGGTTCTCCATTCCTATAGAGGTCACATGTTCGCCACTGATGAATCCTGTGGTCTGTTGCAATTCCGTTTTGATGAAGTCGTTTCTCGCGGACCAATAATAGGATTTTTCTGCATAACCTTTTACTGATCGAATATCCTGATAATTATTTTGGTTTTGTTGGAATAATACCTGATCGTAATCTCGAGGGAGGAATCGCATGCACAATAACTTCTTCATCCGCGACCACGTGCGAATTGGCGCCTTCATCTGTCTCGTTCGCTCGAGTTGAAGTTGTTCCCACCAATCTGAAGCTCTGCCCATCAACTTGTAGGTCACGAGTTTAACTTTCTTCTCTTCTAAACTGACGCAGGGGAGGACGTGAGGTCGAGCACCGTCTTCCTCAAAAGGATAACTATTCCGAATCCACGGAACTTCTCTGGACTCCTCACAGAGACTTCTCGAATCCACGAGAAAAGAGAGCAGAAAATAGAAATAAATTCTAAATAAATTCGAAATAGATTAATGAATAATTGATAATTCTCTAATGTGTCTCCTTACACCATTAATAAAGAAAAAAAACTAAAATTCGTAATTACCAAAAATAGCAAAATTCTAACTCTAATAAAAATCCTAATTCTAATAAAACTCTTCTAAGGCCTAGTTTCTAAAAATAAAAATTGCAAATAAACTTTCTCTAGAAGAGTCCTAGTATAACTAAAAGTTATTTCTAAAAGGAAAGAAAATCTAAAACTCTAAAAATATTAAAAAATCGGAATTACTAAAAATAGTAAAATTTTCCTAAAAATTCGTTTTTGAGCTGAAAGCGCGTGTTTTTTGACGAAACGGACAGATGCGACCCACTTTGTGGGTCAGTTCACCTCAGATGGCCCGTTTCAGTAAAGATTGATAGCTTGTGCGCCCCGTAACGATACCCGGATCAAAAGTTATAGTCAATTTACGGTCCATCTTCTTTTGGCCCAACCATGCTAGGAACGTATCTGTGACACGTTCTACATCAGACTCCTCCACTTGAAAAAAACTCGTCCTCGAGTTACGCAAGAGACTTGGCACATAAGTCTGAGATAACTTCCGACGTCGATGTTCATTAGCTCTTTTTTTGTACTTGACATTAAGCTCTTGAGTTGACACAATACATGTACTCATGCTTTCCTTGACTTGACTAATATCGATTAGTTCTTTCACATCTGCCTTCAAAATCTCATATTTTTTCTGATAATGTGGATAATTAGGCGGACTTGCCCCTGAGATGAGATCAACGTGATTTTGTATATCTTGTATGAGAGGTAATTTATTAGGGAGTTCATCGAGCACACAACCCTCTTGAACTCCTGTGATACTGGTTCCAAATCCTCTAAGATATTCACAGGCTCCACATATTTTTTCTTTTCAACTAATGGATATATATTTCCTGTTTCCTCGTATTGTTTAATAAAGGCCTGTTCAGTGATGAGATATTGTTCCTCCACTTTAGAAGTGTTGGGTTGGTTCTCCATTCCTATAGAGGTCACATGTTCGCCACTGATGAATCCTGTGGTTTGTTGCAATTCCGTTTTGATGAAGTCGTTTCTCGCGGACCAATAATAGGATTTTTCTGCATAACCTTTTACTGATCGAATATCCTGATAATTATTTTGGTTTTGTTGGAATAATACCTGATCGTAATCTCGAGGGAGGAATCGCATGCACAATAACTTCTTCATCCGCGACCACGTGCGAATTGGCGCCTTCATCTGTCTCGTTCGCTCGAGTTGAAGTTGTTCCCACCAATCTGAA
The DNA here is from genome assembly GCA_021015155.1 of Magnolia officinalis. Taxonomy (NCBI): domain Eukaryota; kingdom Viridiplantae; phylum Streptophyta; class Magnoliopsida; order Magnoliales; family Magnoliaceae; genus Magnolia; species Magnolia officinalis. Next base: position 50,673,306 of record JAJHSJ010000011.1, on the reverse strand, counting down.
GCTCTGCCCATCAACTTGTAGGTCACGAGTTTAACTTTCTTCTCTTCTAAACTGACGCAGGGGAGGACGTGAGGTCGAGCACCGTCTTCCTCAAAAGGATAACTATTCCGAATCCACGGAACTTCTCTGGACTCCTCACAGAGACTTCTCGAATCCACGAGAAAAGAGAGCAGAAAATAGAAATAAATTCTAAATAAATTCGAAATAGATTAATGAATAATTGATAATTCTCTAATGTGTCTCCTTACACCATTAATAAAGAAAAAAAAACTAAAATTCGTAATTACCAAAAATAGCAAAATTCTAACTCTAATAAAAATCCTAATTCTAATAAAACTCTTCTAAGGCCTAGTTTCTAAAAATAAAAATTGCAAATAAACTTTCTCTAGAAGAGTCCTAGTATAACTAAAAGTTATTTCTAAAAGGAAAGAAAATCTAAAACTCTAAAAATATTAAAAAATCGGAATTACTAAAAATAGTAAAATTTTCCTAAAAATTCGTTTTTGAGCTGAAAGCGCGTGTTTTTTGACGAAACGGACAGATGCGACCCACTTTGTGGGTCAGTTCACCTCAGATGGCCCGTTTCAGTAAAGATTGATAGCTTGTGCGCCCCGTAACGATACCCGGATCAAAAGTTATAGTCAATTTACGGTCCATCTTCTTTTGGCCCAACCATGCTAGGAACGTATCTGTGACACGTTCTACATCAGACTCCTCCACTTGAAAAAAACTCGTCCTCGAGTTACGCAAGAGACTTGGCACATAAGTCTGAGATAACTTCCGACGTCGATGTTCATTAGCTCTTTTTTTGTACTTGACATTAAGCTCTTGAGTTGACACAATACATGTACTCATGCTTTCCTTGACTTGACTAATATCGATTAGTTCTTTCACATCTGCCTTCAAAATCTCATATTTTTTCTGATAATGTGGATAATTAGGCGGACTTGCCCCTGAGATGAGATCAACGTGATTTTGTATATCTTGTATGAGAGGTAATTTATTAGGGAGTTCATCGAGCACAACCCTCTTGAACTCCTGTGATATTGGTTCCAAATCCTCTAAGATATTCACAGGCTCCACATATTTTTTCTTTTCAACTAATGGATATATATTTCCTGTTTCCTCGTATTGTTTAATAAAGGCCTGTTCAGTGATGAGATATTGTTCCTCCACTTTAGAAGTGTTGGGTTGGTTCTCCATTCCTATAGAGGTCACATGTTCGCCACTGATGAATCCTGTGGTCTGTTGCAATTCCGTTTTGATGAAGTCGTTTCTCGCGGACCAATAATAGGATTTTTCTGCATAACCTTTTACTGATCGAATATCCTGATAATTATTTTGGTTTTGTTGGAATAATACCTGATCGTAATCTCGAGGGAGGAATCGCATGCACAATAATTCTTCATCCGCGACCACGTGCGAATTGGCGCCTTCATCTGTCTCGTTCGCTCGAGTTGAAGTTGTTCCCACCAATCTGAAGCTCTGCCCATCAACTTGTAGGTCACGAGTTTAACTTTCTTCTCTTCTAAACTGACGCAGGGGAGGACGTGAGGTCGAGCACCGTCTTCCTCAAAAGGATAACTATTCCGAATCCATGGAACTTCTCTGGACTCCTCACAGAGACTTCTCGAATCCACGAGAAAAGAGAGCAGAAAATAGAAATAAATTCTAAATAAATTCGAAATAGATTAATGAATAATTGATAATTCTCTAATGTGTCTCCTTACACCATTAATAAAGAAAAAAAAACTAAAATTCGTAATTACCAAAAATAGCAAAATTCTAACTCTAATAAAAATCCTAATTCTAATAAAACTCTTCTAAGGCCTAGTTTCTAAAAATAAAAATTGCAAATAAACTTTCTCTAGAAGAGTCCTAGTATAACTAAAAGTTATTTCTAAAAGGAAAGAAAATCTAAAACTCTAAAAATATTAAAAAATCGGAATTACTAAAAATAGTAAAATTTTCCTAAAAATTCGTTTTTGAGCTGAAAGCGCGGTTTTTTGACGAAACGGACAGATGCGACCCACTTTGTGGGTCAGTTCACCTCAGATGGCCCGTTTCAGTAAAGATTGATAGCTTGTGCGCCCCGTAACGATACCCGGATCAAAAGTTATAGTCAATTTACGGTCCATCTTCTTTGGCCCAACCATGCTAGGAACGTATCTGTGACACGTTCTACATCAGACTCCTCCACTTGAAAAAAACTCGTCCTCGAGTTACGCAAGAGACTTGGCACATGAGTCTGAGATAACTTCCGATGTCGATGTTCATTAGCTCTTTTTTTGCACTTGACATTAAGCTCTTGAGTTGACACAATACATGTACTCATGCTTTCCTTGACTTGACTAATATCGATTAGTTCTTTCACATCTGCCTTCAAAATCTCATATTTTTTCTGATAATGTGGATAATTAGGCGGACTTGCCCCTGAGATTAGATCAACGTGATTTTGTATATCTCGTATGAGAGGTAATTTATTAGGGAGTTCATCGAGCACAACCCTCTTGAACTCCTGTGATACTGGTTTCAAATCCTCTAAGATATTCACAGGCTCCACATATTTTTTCTTTTCAACTAATGGATATATATTTCCTGTTTCCTCGTATTGTTTAATAAAGGCCTGTTCAGTGATGAGATATTGTTCCTCCACTTTAGAAGTGTTGGGTTGGTTCTCCATTCCTATAGAGGTCACATGTTCGCCACTGATGAATCCTGTGGTCTGTTGCAATTCGTTTTGATGAAGTCGTTTCTCGCGGACCAATAATAGGATTTTTCTGCATAACCTTTTACTGATCGAATATCCTGATAATTATTTTGGTTTTGTTGGAATAATACCTGATCGTAATCTCGAGGGAGGAATCGCATGCACAATAACTTCTTCATCCGCGACCACGTGCGAATTGGCGCCTTCATCTGTCTCGTTCGCTCGAGTTGAAGTTGTTCCCACCAATCTGAAGCTCTGCCCATCAACTTGTAGGTCACGAGTTTAACTTTCTTCTCTTCTACGATGTTCATGTAGTCGAAGAAACGTTCGACTTCAAGCAACCAATCGAGGAAGTCTTGGAAGTAGAGTTGGCCATTAAAATTAGGAAGATCGACTTTCATCTTAAATTCTTGAATCATCATGTGGTTCATTGATAGCATCGCCCTACGATCAGTATAATTACGAATTCCAGCAATTGCTGGTGGTGGATCACCACCACGAACACGGAGTTGCCTTAGATTTTCCGCCAAGAGATCCGCTATGCTGTCGATGGAAGCCTGCAGCGTTTGCATGGCTTGCCGATTCTCTTGTTGCGCTACTTCAAAAGTTACCGCCGTTAAAGGTAAATTCCCTGGAGCACCGCCCATGTGATTGTTGCCTGACCCGTCGTTAGAAGCTATCGATTCGAGGAGAAACCTCGCTCTGATACCAAACTGACGCAGGGGAGGACGTGAGGTCGAGCACCGTCTTCCTCAAAGGATAACTATTCCGAATCCACGGAACTTCTCTGGACTCCTCACAGAGACTTCTCGAATCCACGAGAAAAGAGAGCAGAAAATAGAAATAAATTCTAAATAAATTCGAAATAGATTAATGAATAATTGATAATTCTCTAATGTGTTCCTTACACCATTAATAAAGAAAAAAAAACTAAATTCGTAATTACCAAAAATAGCAAAATTCTAACTCTAATAAAAATCCTAATTCTAATAAAACTCTTCTAAGGCCTAGTTTCTAAAAATAAAAATTGCAAATAAACTTTCTCTAGAAGAGTCCTAGTATAACTAAAAGTTATTTCTAAAAGGAAAGAAAATCTAAAACTCTAAAAATATTAAAAAATCGGAATTACTAAAAATAGTAAAATTTTCCTAAAAATTCGTTTTTGAGCTGAAAGCGCGTGTTTTTTGACGAAACGGACAGATGCGCCCACTTGTGGGTCAGTTCACCTCAGATGGCCCGTTTCAGTAAAGATTGATAGCTTGTGCGCCCCGTAACGATACCCGGATCAAAAGTTATAGTCAATTTACGGTCCATCTTCTTTTGGCCCAACCAATGCTAGGAACGTATCTGTGACACGTTCTACATCAGAGCGTCGCAACCCGGGTAGCTGGGTTTGGTTGGCTAAAGTAGCTCGTTTTACCCAAAATATATATTTTTCGTCGGCTAACTATCCCGGATTGCGAGATACGCCTGATTTAAGGTCTGATGGTCCAGATCACTTCTGTCGCCGACTGGCCTTTTCTGATCCATCTTTGCCATGTAATTGTCCGCGACCCGCTCTACATCAGTCTCCTCCACTTCAAAAGAACTCGTCCTCGAGTTATCATTATGCGCTGGTTCATGATACTCAGTCAGGTCCGCAACATTGAAAGTTCGTGAGATCGCCATATCATCTGGAAGATCAACAACATAAGCGTTGTCATTGATCTTTCGGATGATTGGTACCGGTCCAATCTTTTTATTCTTCAACTGTTGTAGTCGTCCGGTCGGAAATCTTTCTTTGCGCAGATGGACCATTACTTGGTCGCCACCTCGAACACTTTCTGTCGCCGATGCTTGTCCGCTTGCTCCTTGTACTTTTCGTTCGAGGCATGTAGCTTGTTCTGTACCTCCGCATGAATGCCCATGATTTTGTCTGCCATATGATCTGCTGCAATGCTCATGCCTGGGAGCTTGGGCAGAGGGACCAAGTCTAGTGTATGGCGAGGTATTCGTCCGTAGATAACTTGGAACGGGGATTTTCCTGTCGAGCGGTTCACCATGTTGTTGAATGCAAACTCCGCTTGAGACAAGGCCAAATCCCACTGCTTCGGTTTTTCCCCTGAAATACATCGAAGGAGGTTCCCCAACGTGCGATTCAAACCTCAGTTTGACCGTCAGTCTGTGGGTGGTACGCGCTGCTGAACTGAAGGCGTGTATCGAATCGAGTCCACAAAGTCCGCCAAAAGTGGCTTATGAACTTCGTGTCACGGTCGGAAGAAGTAATAGTCTTGGGAACCCCGTGTAGCCGCACAATTTCTCTGAAGAATAGATTCGCCACGTGTGTTGCATCGAGAGTCTTCTTGCATGGAATAAAGTGCGCCATCTTGGAAAAACGATCTACTACCACGAACACCGAATCCATGCCGCGTTGTGTTCGTGGGAGACCAAGCACAAAGTCCATAGATAAATCCTCCCAAGGGCCGTCAGGCACGGGTAACGGGGGTGTGTAGAGGCCCGTATTATGAGATTGCCCCTTGGAAGTCTGACAAATATAACAGCGTTGGACTGCCTTTCCCACATCACGTACCAATTGCGGCCAGTAATACCGTTCTTCCACAAGAGCTCGCGTCTTGTCTCGCCCAAGGTGTCCACTGAGGCCACCTCCATGTAGCTCTTGGATTATCTGTCCCTTAGCGAACTCTTTGGGATACATAGTCGATTTCCCTTAAAAAGGAACCCGTCTTGTATATGTAAGTCACCGGGGTGACCTTCCTGACATCTAACCCATGCGTCCTTAAAGTCGTCGTCGTCGGCATATATGTCTTTGAGGCGATCGAACCCGACAACTTCATTGCTCATAGTAACTAACAAAGTTGCACGGCGACTCAGCGCATCGGCTACTTTGTTCTGTTGCCCTGACTTATGCTTTAGCACGAATGTGAATTCCTGCAAGAATGAGATCCATCTAGCATGCACACGGTTAATGTTAGCTTGACTATTAATAAACTTGAGGGCTTGATGGTCCGTGTAAAGTATGAATTCCCTTTGAATCAAATAATGTCGCCAGTGTCGCAGTGCCTGGACCCACCGCGTACAACTCGATCTCATATGTAGACCACTTCTTGCGTGCATCACTAAGTTTTCTCACTGTAGAAGGCTACCGGCCTACCTTCTTGAGACAAAACTCCCCCAATCCCGACATATGAGGCATCACATTCGACTTCAAAAAGTTTGTCGAAGTTGGGAAGTACAAGAACCGGGGTCGTGGATAATCTGCGCTTGATTTCGGCAAAGCTCCTGTCGGCTTCGTCAGTCCACTGAAACTGCCCTTTCTTCATGCAATCTGTGATCGGTGACACAATGCTACTGAAATTTTTCACGAACCGACGATAGAATGTCGCTAGTCCATGGAAACTTCGTACTTCGTGAATATTTTTGGGAACCGGCCATTCTCTGATTGTCTTCACCTTTTCCTCATCCACTCGAATGCCCGTGGATGTAACCACAAAACCCAGAAACAATAGGCTATCAGTCATGAAGCTACACTTTTTTAAATTAAGGTACAATTTATTTTCAGTGAGCACTTGAAGGACTTTCTTGAGGTGCTCCATATGGGTGGTTTCGTCTTGACTGTATATCAAAATATCATCAAAATAAACCACAACGAACCGCCCATGAAAGGTTTCAGAACTTGGTTCATCAACCTCATGAATGTGCTAGGCGCATTAGAAAGACCAAAAGGCATGACCATCCATTCGTACAATCCTTCCTTGGTCTTGAAGGCTGTTTTCCACTCATCACCCGGCCGTATTCGAATCTGATGGTAGCCGCTCCTTAAGTCCAATTTAGAGAATATTTTTGCGCCCTCTAGCATATCCAACATATCATCCAACCGTGGTATAGGAAACCTGTATTTTATGGTGATCTTGTTGATGGCCCGGCTGTCGACACACATGCGCCAACTCCCATCTTTCTTTGGAGTTAGCAGAGCTGGTACAGCACATGGGCTCATGCTTTCTCGAATAAGACCCTTACGGATCAGTTCCTCCACTTGTCCCTGCAGAATCTCGCACTCATTCGGGCTCATTCGATAATGAGGACGATTAGGTAAACTGGACCCAGGGACAAGGTCGATATGGTGTTGGATATCTCGCATAGGGGGTAACCCATCGGGAAGGTCCTCGGGCCAGATTTCTTGGAATTCATGCAACAAGGGCCTTAGTCTTTCAGGGATGATGGTAGGCTCGAGTTCTTCCCCTTTTACAATTAATGCATAAGTCTGTCCTGTTTCTTTGGATTCTTCCACGAAGTCCCGAATGGTTAAGAGAAAACGACCATCCACTTTAGAAGTTTCAGGTGGTCCTTCTGGATCCATAGGGGCCAATATGGTCTTCCGGCCGTCCTTGACGAAGATATATATATTATCTCGCCTTTATGAGTGGCGTCACGGTCAGATTGCCAGGGTCGACCGAGTAGTATGTGACATGCTTCCATGTCAACCACATCGCATACTACTTCATCCTTATAATGTTTGCCAATGAAAAGGATATGGTGCACCGTTCAGTTACCTTTGTTTCGCTGACCTTCTTGATCCAACCGATTGTATATGGAGAGGGATGACGCTCTGTTTTTAATTGCAATTTTTCCACCATGCCCCTGGGAGACAATGTTCTCGCTGCTTCCACTGTCAATGATCACATCACAAACCTTTCGATTCACCGTACACCTAGTGCGGAAGATGTTATGCCGCTGTGGATGCACTTCTTTCTTGGCGCATATAATAGCCGCCTCACGACGAGCGACTCGCCGTGATCTTGCTGAACCCAATCTGAATCATCTACCTCGTCCTCGGCGGTATGCTCCTGTTCTTCAATATCTGGATCTTCATAAGCGTTATCAGCACTACCATCATTAATGGCGAGGGTTGCCATTTTTCGCTGGGGACAAGTATTTGACAAGTGGCCGGGCTGGACCACAACGATAGCAGTTGTTGGGCCTTGGCCGAGCATAAGGGTTCGGGATTGTACTTGTGCCAGCATCAGTCGATACGCCCCTTTGGGGTCTAGCTTGTCCACTTCCCTGATCTCGGTTCTCAGACATAGGAGGTTGAGGTTGAGTGCGTGCTCCTACGGGCTCCTTCCCCTTAGGCTGTGGAGCTCCCTGGGGTGGACCTGCCGCAGTGATCCTCGCAGTAGGATAGGCCCGTATGTTAGAACGTTCAAGTTGCACTTCCGCCCGAGTAGCCAACTTGATCGCATCATTCATCGTCCAGACGGACTGCTCTGGACCCGATCCTGGATCGCCATACGCAATCACCGTTGAATCGGGCGACTTGCTGCGATTCAGTCTCGACCAAATCGTTGCGCGCCGCCAGGCGGTAAAATTCTTCTGCGTACTCTCTCACCGACCGACTACCCTGTCGACAATTTTGGTATTGTTGGAATAATACCTGATCGTAATCGCTAGGGAGGAATCGGGCACGTAGTAGCTGCTTCATTCGTTGCCATGTGCGGATTGGTGCTTTCATCTGCCTGGTTCGTGCTAGTTGCAGTTGTTCCCACCAAGCTGAAGCTCCTCCTTTCAACTTGTAGGCCACAAGCTTGACTTCTTTGTTTCAGGGATGTCCATATAGTCAAAAAAATCGCTCAACTTCAGAAAGTCAATCGAGAAAATCCTCAATGTGTAGCTGGCCATTGAAGTTAGGAATATCAACCCGTATCTTGAAGTCTCGATCTACCCGATCGCCGCCTTGCCTGGGGGTGTTGGAAGATCACGTCATCGATCTCCTCTTCACTGGAGCCCCCGTCCTCAGGGACGGCCCTTGGATGCACTGCTGGGATTATCCTGCGATCAGGGCGATTACGAGTTTCAGCAATTGGTGGTGGAGGATTACCACCAGGAACACGGAGTTGCCCTAGGGTAGGTTTCTGCTAAGAGATTCGCTATGCGGTCCATGGAAGCCTGCAGCCCTTGCATGGCTTGCCGATTCTCTTGCTGCGCTTTGGAAAGTTGCCGCCGTTAAAGGAAAAATTTCCTGGAACACCGCCTATGGGATTGTTGCCCGACCCGTCGTTAGAAGCCATCGACCCGAGGAGAAACCTCGCTTTGATACCAAACTGACGCAGGGGAGGACGTGAGGTCGAGCACCGTCTTCCTCAAGAGGATAAATATTCCGAATCCACGGAACTTCTCTGGACTCCTCACAGAGACTTCTCGAATCCACGAGAAAAGAGAGCAGAAAATTAGAAATAAATTCTAAATAAATTCGAAATAGATTAATGAATCCATAAAAACGAGTTCACAACCCTTAAATAAGGGTACTAAGCAATGGGAAGAAATTAGAATCAAACTACAACTAGGACTCCTAGAATTCGCGACTTACTATAAATAGTAAACTTACTATTTATAGACGGTCGTGATGTCTACTAGTGCGCAAGGTTTTCGGCCAAAAATAGTAAGTGTCCTATTTGGCTTCGCCAACCTGTTCTCCTAATTATTCTAAGCTCTTTTCACGTTGGGCGCAACTCCTAAAGCCCGACGGATAAAGAGTTATAAGCAAACTAAAACTTACTATTATAGTAAAAACGAAATTGAAACAGGGAAACGAACGTGAAATCAGGGGTTTCTCGCAATTCGAGCGTCGCAACCCGGCGTAGCTGGGTTGGTTGGCTAAAGTAGCTCGTTCTACCCCAAAATCATATATTTCGTCCGCTGCTAACTCATCCCGGATGCGAGATACGCCTGATTTAAGGTCTGATGGTCCAGATCACTTCTGTCGCCAACTGGCCTTTTCTGATCCATTTGCCATGTAATTGTCCGCGACCGCTC